>CM029382.1:9062053-9662053 GCA_017165825.1 Hepsetus odoe
TCTTGGAGACAAGGTTAGAGAAGCAAGGTTGCGTTGGTTTGGCCATGTGCAGAGGAGAGACGATGATTATATTGGAAGGAGGATGTTGAGGATGGAGCTGCCAGGAAAGAGGAGAAGAGGAAGACCAAAGAGGAGGTTTATGGATGTGGTGAGAGAGGACATGCAGGTGGTCGGGTTGAAGCAGGAAGATGCAAAAGACAGGAAGAAATGGAGACAGTTGATCCGCTGTGGCGACCCCTAAACGGGAGCAGCCGAAAGAAAAAGAAGAAGAAGATTGTGATCTGCAGTGAGAGTAGGGAGCAACTTGAGGAGAACCTGGAGAGATGGAGATCTGCTCTAGAGTGGAGAGGAATGAAAGTGAGTAGGTCAACGACAGAATACATGAGTGTGAATGAAAGGGAGGAAAGTGGAGTGGTTAGGATGCAGGGAGTGGAGGTAACAAAGGTGGAGGAGTTTAAATACTTGGGATCAACAGTTCAGTGTAACGGCGAGTGTGGAAGAGAGGTGAAGAAGAGAGTGCAGGCTGGTTGGAATGGGTGGAGAAGAGTGGCTGGAGTGATTTGTGACAGAGGGGTGCCAGCTAGAGTAAAAGAGATGTTTACAGGACAGTAGTGAGACCAGCTATGTTGTATGGGTTGGAGACGGTGGCACTGACGAAAAGACAGGAGGTGGAGCTGGAGGTGTCAGAGTTAAAGATGCTGAGATTTTCGTTGGGTGTGACGAGGATGGACAGGATTAGAAATGAGTCTATTAGAGGGACTGCTCAGGTTAGACGTCTTGGAGACAAAGTTAGTGAAGCAAGGTTGCGTTGGTTTGGACATGTCCACAGAAGAGACGAGGATTACACTGGGAGGAGGATGTTGAAGATGGAGCTGCCAGGAAAGAGGAGAAGAGGAAAGACCAAAGAGGAGGTTTATGGAAGTGGTGAGAGAGGACATGCAGATGGTCGGTTTGAAGCAGGAAGAGGACCGGAAGAAAAGTAAGCGGATGATCGACTGTGGCGACCCCTAAATGGGAGCAGCCGAAAGAAAAAGAAGATCTAAAGTAATTACTTCTTCAAAAAAGTCAAGATCTAAAATCAAAATAACAAGTAAACATTCAGACATATAGTGTTTTCAAAAAACAAATTTCAATCAACAGCACCTGCTAATTGTGTTCCCTGAACAAATGTTGAGGCTATGAGCCGAGTTGTCCTGAATGCAATCACTTGCATTGAAATAGTGGCAATTATGTTTCCTCTGTAGTCAGTGTTTAGTGACCCTTTCATAAATCATTCTTTTCCTGAATGCCTTTCGCTTCTTCTGCATGTGAAAATAGCAATGCACCTAAATTATTTTAAAATGCAGTGTGTTATATGCATCAGCCTGAATAAGGATTTATTAATGCTACTGTCCAGCAGTAGCTGAGGTCTTTTTAAAATGAAAATTTGACCGTAAATCATAATAATTACTGTAAGTAAGGCTAAGTACATGAAACAGCAATTTCACAACCAATATTTCACACCACAGTACGAAGAGATAACATCATGCAAAATTCAGATCACACACACTGGGCAGAGCCTCTTCATAGTGGGGAGCTGAGTCCATCCATTAGGAGTGTCAGGATCTGCATATTAATACTGAGTAAAAACTAACTGAGCTATTTTCACATTTATGTGTTTAAAGTCCACCTGAGCACTTAAAAGAGTAGTACTGGCTTCAGTCTGTTTAAACTTTATAATCATTGTATAATGAGTTGTTGTTCATCTAGGAGACACCAAAAATCCAAGTAAAATTCCTTGCTCCATGCTGCTAAAACATCTAACTTCAACATACTTTAAGTTTAAACACCAGCAAAGGCTCAAGATCAATCTAAGACTGCATATGGTCTATCAGCAATCCAGATTCAATCACAGAGAGCATTAAATGAATACTGATATAAGCAGAGACCTAAGGGTTCCCCCAGCAACCTCAGCGAACTGGCCACACTACATTACCACACTTCTTGAGGGTCAAAGCCCATTTGTAGCAGTCAGGAAGTCCAATGACAAAACGCTTCTCAACACTGTCACTGCGCTGAAATTCTTGAAAGAGCAGCTACAGAGAAACACCCCTCCAGGGGCAGGCAAGACAGCAAGACAGATAACACTGATTACACAGGCTTGTTGCGAGAGGAAAAAAGCTAATTCAATTAATTTAAACTTTTTCCCCTTCTTTGGAAGCAATCTCACTGTTGGCATCGGCTGTGTGGCACAAAGGGGAAAGGCAGGCCGTAGAAATGTTCAATCTAATCTACTGACCTTCAAATTAAATAAACTCATATATATACAGTATTGTGCAAAAGTTTTAGGCAGGTGTGGAAAAAATGCTGTAAACAAAGAATGCTTTCAGAAATGGAAGTGTTGATCATTTATTTTCATCAATCAACAAAATGCAGTGAATGAACAAAAGAGAAATCGAAATCAAATCAATATTTGGTGTGACCACCCTTTGCCTTCAAAACAGCATCAATTCTTCTAGGTACACTTGCACACAGTTTTTGAAGGAACTCGTCTGGTAGGTTGTTCCAAACATCTTGGAGAACTAACCACAGATCATCTGTGGATGTAGGCTTCCTCACATCCTTCTGTCTCTTCATGCAATCCAGACACACTGGATGATGTTGAGATCAGGGCTCTGTGGGGGCCAGAAGAACTGATGCTGGTTTGAAGGCAAAAGGTTGTAACACCAAATATTGATCTGATTTATATTTTTCTTTTATTCGCTCACTCTGCATTTTGTAAATTGATAAAAATAAAGAATCATTATTTATATTTCTAATAGCATTCTTTGTTTACAGCATTTTTTCCACAACTGTCTAAAACCTTTGCACAGTACTGTATATAATTTATTATTGTAGTATAATTTTATTGTGTTGTTCAATAATGCAATTGCATTGTTAATAGTATAATGATGTTAACAATAATCAATACAATAATAAAAATCAATGTCCATGCGCACAATATTATGTAGGTCCACTTTTGCTGCCAAAACAGCTCTGGACTGTGGAAGCATGAACTTCTAAAGAACTTTAGAGGTGTTGTGTGGTATCTGGCACCAAGACGGTAACAGCAGATTCTTTAAGTTCTGTAAGATCTGAGATGGGGCCTCCATGCATCAGACCAGTTTCTTCAACATGCCCCGCAGACACTCTGTCGGATCTGAGCAGACCAAGTTATTACCTTTAATTTTTTGTAATGTCCTTTAAATCATTCCTGAACAACTTTTTCAAAGTGAAAGAATGCATGATCTCGTTGAAAGAGAAAGGGCTGTGCTTAATCTGCAACAGTTTATAGATAACATTTCCTAGATTAACAGTCTCAGCCATCTTACCTTCTTCCTAGTGTTTTCAGTGTTTTTTGGTGCCAGCTCCTCCCAGTAAAACAACACACATGCAACCTGATGTTACACATGATGTAACAGAAAACATGATTCACCAGACCAGACCATCTTCCTCCAGCGTTCCCTGGTCCATTTCTAATGCTTATATGCCCCTTTTATACATTTTCTGTGCTGGACTGTGGTTAGCATAGGAACTCTGCTGAAGTCTGTGGATACTCGATCACTTCTGTGATCAGACAGGCTAGCCTTTGTTCCATCAATGAGCCTTGAGGGCCCACAACCCTGTTGCTGGTTTACCTGTTTGAAGTGAAAGTGAAAGCCATCAGGAAACCTCTGCGTTTCACCCATACAGACGCATGCAGCAGGGGGCAGCTATTTAAAGAGCCCAGAGAGCAGTGATGGGGACAGTAACTTGCTCAGACATTCCTCAGGGCAACCCGGGGTCTGGAGTTTGAACCCATCATCGTCCGATCCGGTGGCCGAGTTCCAAACTATTAGACCACCTCGCTACAGTTGTCCCTGCTTGGGCCATTATTGGTAGGTACTAACCACTGCTGGAATACACCGAATCAGTCCTCTAACCATCCAAATTTGCTCAGATCTTCACTTATCCTGCTTCCAACACATCAGCTAGCAGCTTGACAGGCACTATTTTAATAATCAGTTATTCACTTCACTTGTCAGTACTTTAAAAGTACTTTAGTTTTTATTAAATATTCATTCATTCATTTTCTGACGCTTGTCCCAAGCACTGGGGGTGCTGGAGTCCATCGCAGCTCACACAGGGCAAAGGACGGGGGACACACCCTGGACAGGTCGCCAGCCCATCGCATGGAGCGTGACGGGATGGCATCTTGCTCAAGGGTCCCTCAGGGCAACCTATTGGGAAGGGGTTCGAACCCCCGATCATGTGGCCAACGCCCTAACCACTAGGCCACCACTGCCCCTTATTAAATATTGTCCTTACATATTACTAAACATGTCCAAAAGTTCAGTATATAATCATTTTATCCCTTCATTAAAAAACAAGTGAAAAATCACAAAAACACATTAAAATTAGATTAATAAAACTTATTCAACTAACAACACACAAGCACATATTCAGTACATTACAATGCCACAGTTACTCTGTTCTCCCTGCCAAAGTTAATGCTGCATATGTATGCATACGGCTGCTGGGATGCAGATGGCTGGGAGCTTATTGAAGGAGTACTTTAGAATAACAGTCTTCCATATGGTGCCAGTAGGCAACCTTTGCATAACCTTTCCCTATACGTGCTAGAGAGGAAATGCATGCATACATGCATGCATGCATATGCATTAACACACACAATGAAAGCAATGGCTAATTTACTCAGTGTGTGTCCTCGGTCACAAGCATAATTCCCTGCAGGCCAGTTCCACATCTGAATACTTTCTGTCTCTCTTCTCCCTTTAGGATATTACACATGAATTCATTTAGCACTTTAACCTCTGCACACTACTATTATTCCATTCCACTTAATTACTGAACCTCTATCATACCACCCTTGTGACCACTGCATATATCTAGGGGCACAGAAAAGCAATTTATTTCCTCTGCTCTGTGTATGCAGTTTGATATGCATCAACAGTAATAAAAGAAAACACATGCCCTGCGTCTTTGCACTGACTCAAATGAGTGTAAATATTTAATGATTTGTTCTGAGTTGTATATGGAAGAGGAAGGAATGCCCAAATATGCCCAATTTCATAGCATTTGTTACAAAACAATGACTTAAACTGAATTCCATCTTTACTGATCTTTGTTTAGCGGAGCCAATGTCCAGTGTGAAACGCTGCACTACTGTTCGATCCAAATGACACTTGGAACAGTTGGAAACAACAATGAATTGACTTCAGTGCCATTGTTAGCCTGTCTAAGCAAAAACAAAAAACATCAGGTTTATTTGAACAGTGAGACTTAATAATTTAATATCAATGTAGAAAAAGGCATGCAGGTTTCACATTCATTTTATATCACATTACATTACATTTGAGTGTTCTAAAAATATTCAATTGGTTCTGTCATCTGAGTAGTAAAAACGTAAACAATGATTCTGTGCTGCTTCTTTAAAGAACACATTAGCAATTATGAAAAGCTGTAAAGATGCATATAAAACACTCGCATTTAACAGGTAAAAATGTTTTTTTTTTTTTGCACTAGGGAAACAAAAATGGCATTCCTGACCCCACGAAGGAGAGTTCTTTTTAGTCACTGCTATGTCACAGACAGAGCAGGGGACTGAACTGGCTGAAGAAACTCTGAAGTGAAGACAGCCTCTGCATACTCCTCACAAACATGCTGGAACTCTGCTGCAACGTCAGCCAAGGCCTCGTCCATCAGCTCCTCCGCCAGACTGACAGAACATAAGTAAAAATAAACAACAGCTCTCTTCTTCCATTTACATTACACCAGAAAGTTGTGGGACACTTTATCCCATGCTGGACCCCTACTGGGGCTTGATCTATTATTGTTGACTAGACAATCATCAGCAAAATCTCTGTCTGCACCTTGATTATGTCTTACTACAGACAATAACTTATATTTACAGTTATAGGGTTAAATGTAAAAATAACAGAAATCAATGCCAGTTTTGGAATTCAGTCAGCAGACATTTTTGTACAACACTCGTGAATTGAAGAGATTTTTTAAAAGATTTTTTCAAAAATCTTAGCAAAAGCAAATATAATCACAGTGGCTTTTTTACTTAGTCACTCGGGTGTTTAAAAATTGAAGAAAATTCATTGAATATTCATTGAAGTTGAAAATGTCTTAAGAACAGATTTGATGAGACTTTTGCCTTATCCACAGAAACTAGTTAATGTCACAGTTGTTTCAAATTTACATTACACAGTAATTTACTTGAAATGTTTTCTCAAGAAATTTATGATCTGCTGAATGCATTCAATATTCAGTGAGTTTCACATCATGTTAATTTCCTTTGTAAATACAGAAAAGAATTATTGCTCAGGGTAAAACAGTACAGCAAATACTGGTCAAAAATACTGGAATGTTCCTTTATTGCAAAAACAAACATCCAGCACCAAGTCTGGATTACATCCTTCAGTGTATGAAATGAACTCCAAAGCCCAAGAAAAGCAAGGAGGACTGATACAAGGCCTATAGGGTGTCCCACTGTCCCATTACCCACAATGCACAGGGAAATAAATTAGCATTTGTTGCCTGACTCAACACCAGTTCTAACTCAAGGATTACACACTCTATATTATTTTCATCTTTAAGATTAATAATCAGTCCTTTTACTAAATATAAATTAAAATCTGCAATAAAATTTAAGATGTGTACAGTATTATGGAGCCTCAGTTGGGGTTTCTGCACTTCTGTATTGCAGAGCTTTTGAAAAATGTGAATGTGACTTCATAAGTAATTTTTTTCTTCCTTTTGTATTGATTTGCAAATGATTTCTGCTGCGAGTCATCCTCCCACACATTCCTTCTAAAGAGATACGGCAAAGCCTTTCACTCTCCTCTGGGAAAGCTCAGAGATTTTCTGTACTTTTTTTAACCTAACAAAGTACCTTACTTAAACAATCTGAAAAGCATCTTACCAGACTCCAAAGACAAAGAGCTGGTGCACTGCACCAACTTAAATATTCTGTTAACTATGTTAATGATGTGGTGGGTGTGCTAGAGTGTGCAAGAAACAACAGAGACATTCAGGCACACCAAGCACGCTCCACACCAACCCTGCTGAATAGTCTGAAGCTAATATTTACACGTAAAATGGCACAATGTTTGAGATGCATTACAGCCTCCAGGCGGTAAACAATGTAAACTCCTACTGGTCGTGTCATTGTGGGAATAATAGTGGAAACTATGAGTAATCTGCAGCTCTGGCTTTGGCTGCACAAACCAGCAGCGAATCCTTGGAGTAGCTCTTTCTGAGATGTGACTCCACACCATTTGGGTGATTATACAGTCAGATTACAAGAATCAAGCTAGAAATGAGAAAACACATTTTGAAAGTCTTAAAAAAAACCAAACCCTTCTGCAGCCTCAAAACATTTGTAGAAAGATTTCCTCAAATCCCTACCCCAGTAGATTAAGACATAACTGGTGTGTGACGTTGGAAGATACAGGACTAATGTAGATTAGAAGTGAAGAGAAATTATAACTTCCACTTAGCATTGAACAAACTAGATCATCCTAGATCATCACATACTTGCTTTAAAATACTTTTAAAGACCTGCATGTTTATGAACCAAAAGGCCTAAGGATTACACAAGTCATTTTTGAAAAAGGAAATTCAGAATCTCACCTATCAGCAATGGCCCAGGGGTTGAAGTTGCCCACTTCCTCATGGGACACCAGGTGCAGGTAGGAATCATAGGTTTCTCTGTACTTTTGAATGTTTTTCTGAATGTTGGAGGGCACATTCAACTGAACCCCTCCTTTCTTTTCCACTCTTGGAAATGGATGGCTGGAAATGGGGGTCGATGGTTCTTCATCCAGCATGGAGCTTTCTGACATTATACTGAAGACATACACAAGCCACTAGTTATCTTTAATTGTATGTTGTCTGTGGCTGCACAATATAGCTTTCAATAATAGCAATGCTGATCTTTGCAAAATATGCAATGATCAGTATTGCAATTACGGGAAGATATATTATATATACACATGTTCACAGCAGTATTATAATTGTAATACTGACATTTTGTCTATATCATGCGGTTCTACTATCATTTTAGCAATGATTGACTGTTATATTTGTGGTTAAGAATAAAATTGATAGACCCTGGAAAAAACACTGTGTCTATTTATAACCAAAGCATCACCACTAAGCAATGTTAATGAGCTCATCAACTTGCTCACACAAATACACTGAAATCAATGGATAATGCCAATTGGTTATCATCATCACTTTGCAAAGAGCAGCTACAAGCAGGGAACACTGTGGGAAAGCTCATGCCCTGCCAGTCACATTGGAGATGTAGTGCTGGGGCTCAGCTGGGCCATGCTGGGTTACAGCTCCTTCTGTGGCTAAATCATTCATGCAGAAGCATAGGCACTCTCCACTGACAGATTTAGAACCTGCACCAGAGCAGCAGTGGTGCTTCCAGCGGTCAGGGGCTCAACACGACACCAGAGCAGGCTGCCCTCTGGAGCCCTAGGCCAGACCAAACCATTCCTTCATTCCTGCATGCTGCACAGGAGGACTAAACTCCCTAAAGAAACATAAAGGACAGCATTGCTGCCATTGTGCGATCCTTTCCCTTTAGCCCCTGACCTCTTTTGTCCACCAACTAAACTAACGCTGAAGCTACTAACCCCAGAAGCCATTCAAGCTTGCTCTGGCACTGACCGCAGCTACAAAGAATCCTAAAATATTCAAGCAGCAGTGAATTTCACACAACGAGAAGATTAATTCTGCTTTTTAACAGGCAGGAGTTTAATTTGATAAGGAGCTGAATAGAAGTGCTTTGAATAGTAATGCACCCATAGCTACTCTGGACTCTTAAGCAGCTGTTTTCTTTTATCTGTTTTGCGAGAAAGAGAGAGAGAGCGCATGCAGAGGCCTTGAAAGACATTCAGATGTGTTTGGGTAATCTGAGGTTAAGCAAACCAGCAGGTGTTTTTTTGTTGGTTTTTACATTTTTTTATTATAACAAATATCGTTTAAATTTGCACTGTATAGAGAGCGAGAGAGATGTTTAATGCTTAAAATTTCACTATGTCACATTAGCGAATGCATTTAAAATAGCATTTCACAGATTTATTTTTACATTTCTGCAATTAAATCATTAAGATGCAAAAAGTCAAACAGGTAGTTTAATTTGAAATGTACTGTAAAAAAAAAAACCTCATGATAGGAACCAGGGTTTGTACTAACTTTTCTTTGCTATCCAACAAAGGAACCTAAACACTTCCTCTCACTGTTTGTTATGTAATGTCAATGACAGTAAATTAACAGTAATAAAGTAGTAAAACCAAAAAGATAAGTTTTCTTAAGAGACATTTGCCTTAAAGTTACCTACATGTACCACTCCACCAAGAATGGATTTCAAATGACATTTTAGCCTAAAACCTCATGTTAAAACTAATGATAAACAATGTCTGATTCATTTCTCCACATTTTATGTAATAGCAAGGCCTACATTTCAACTGAAGTTTAATTTTAGTTTAAAAAGTAAAAAATAAATAAATATATATATATATGTTACTTCTTTTACAATAATTTATAAGCTAAACTGTCTGATGGGCTATCTTGTTTGTTACCGGTCTATACTCTGCTGTTCACATTATTGTACTGACAAACACTGCTGTGCACCAGCAATCGCAAGTAACTTGTGCCAGGTAACATGCTTCCAACCTTTCTTTGGCACATTTATTTATTTAAAGCTGATGTGGGAATATTTCACCTTCATATGATAATGACTGTGGGAAATAACTGAAGTCCATTTAAATAATTGCTGCCAGGTAACATTGTAATAATTGTGACAGGTCTAGTAATAATTTACTGTGAGGTAGCTTTAGGAGACATTAAAACATTTCAGATGTCAAGTTTCTATCCCCAACAATGTGAACAATTCTGACTTTTTACGTTTATGGACAAGGGAGCCGTTCACCTTAAAACACTCATTGGTTTTGTTTATATTGACTTTCTTTACATCTGTCATTTGGCCACTAAATTGTGTCAAGCTGAAAATAACTGTTTTTCCTTCTTTTCTTGCCAAAGCAACTCCAGCAGTCATTGCTTGGGGACCAAGCAGGGCACAGCATGTGCTTTATCACACAAATGCAGAGAAGTGCTCAGGCTGACATCTGCATGACAGTGAATTTGGAAGCCAGCAAGGGCCAGGCAGAAGTGCAGGCTGAGTCTCAGAATCAAGTAATACAGACAGAGAAGCAGAAGGCAGATCAATGCCATAGCACAAGGATGGATGTGGACAGCAACATGGCACACTTAATGAACCTCAAAACACAGGATATACAACATTCTAGGCAATCTGTTTAGTAACTGCAGTGAAAGCATAGTGGGAAAACAGTGAAAAGGCAAGGAAACTTCTGTCCTTCTTCTGCAAAGCCTTGGCAAGGAGAGTCTAATCTACTTTAACTGAGAGAGGAGGGTTTGTCAGAGACTGACCTTACAGCAAAATGAATGAGAGGAATCAGGAGAGGGATGCTCAAATGAATATAAACGGGTAAGAGTCTGGAAATTCAGCACAAAAACTGAACATTGAAAGCTCTGCACTGATCTGATTTGTGAACATCTGGCACTTTATAAGAGGCTCTGGCACTTTGTATTAGCCAGAGTCATTCTTTATCAGTCACTTTCTCACATGTTGTGAAAACCTTCTTCCTTCCTTGAGACAAATCAACCTCCCTTTCCAGACTGTTATACCCACTTCTGTCATCACACTGCTCATTAAGCACACTAGAAAACCTCTGAGGATCTGAATGCATTCAGCATCACTGAGGTCAGGTACTTATTTTAGATGAGAACATTGGATGGGGCTATAGGTAATCTGTGTTAGCACAGTCAAAAATGAGTACATTTTAATTTACTTCAAAGTTTTAGGAAACTTCTGGACATCTTGGCACTACCCTAGGAACAAGAGGTCCCACCTCTAAATAACACAAGAAGGAGGTTATATTAAGAATACATATTTGTCTGATTCAGAAAAAATGCTGATACTGATCCATTAAAAATATGCTTTGATCAGCTCCGATCCAACTGTTTTAGATCCCATTGGTATATCCGCATCACAGTCCTGGGATCTGGCCCAGTCCAACTGCAGCCAAAAAAAAAAAAAAAAAAAAAAAAAAAAAAAAAAAAAAAAAAATGCAGCTGTTCTCAATCAATGAGTTGGGAGAACATGGTTAAGGACCGAGAAGAGAAAAGCTTATTTGAACATTTTAATGGAACAACATTGCTTGCTTTTTTTTAATCAAAGCACATTGGCAGCAACACTTTGAGAGCTGGGGAACTGTGAGTGTGAAGACGTCTAGTCTTTCTTCTTCTTTCGGCTGCTCCTATTAGGGGTCGCCACAACAAAACAACCGTTTCCATTTCTTCCTGTTCTCTGCCTGCATGTCCTCTCTCACTACATCCACAAAAATCCTCTTTGGCCTTCCTCTTTTCTGGACGGTGCATCCTCATTATCCTTCCCCCAATAGTAATAATCCTCGTCTCTCCACTGTGCATGTCAAACCATCCTTCATTCTCTAATTTTGTCTCCAAAATGTCCAACCTGAGCTGCTATTATACTCTTTTCTAATTCTGTCCATCCTTGTGACACCCAATGAAAATCTTAGCATCTTTAACTTTAATCGTCAGCACCACTACGTCCCATGTAGTACCCATGTAGTATCCTGTAGATGCCTATTGTTCACAGAAAATGTATAAGCATGCATTCAAATTTACTGTGAAAATGAGGTGTGTGGGTTGTTTTAAAGCTGTCAATGTTTCTGGGCTGAAGAATGTGTTGTAAACAGAGAATCAGAGATTAAACAACACGTAATGAGCTGGGAGCACTAATCAGCAGCTGGGACCAATATACACTCCTCCATATTTAATCCAGTAATCACCTTTCTCGCTGCTTCCAGCACATCCCTACAGCGTGATTAACACCACCCCCCACACATGTACAAACAAAAGAACCTGCCAGTGCCCACTGCCCCACTGCATCCCCCCAGTGGCACTTATAATACTTATATTGAAATTTTCTACTTTTACAGAATTTTACACTTTATATTCACTGACCTTTAGCAAATGTCCTAAAAGTGGATTTGGATTTTTTTTCCCCCCATAGACCTATAAATATTTAATTTTCTTCTCAGTACAACATTCCATCAATAAATGTGTTAAAGTAAACGTAACCCGAAAGTAAGGTTCTGCTTGGAAATTAGAGCGTTGACTAATCGCTGCTACTGTAATGTGAAATAAAAGGAAAGGCAGGCAAAATATTAACAACAACTAAAAAAAATTGCTGAAATTGCCTACAGAGAATGAAGGTATTGATTCAAGTATTTAATACTCATTCAAGATGTTGTTTGTCTTGCACTTGTTGCCCCGTGTTGTGTCTTATGTTTTCTTGTGTCTTGTCTTGCGTGTAGCACCAGGGTCCTGGAGGAACGTTATTTCGCTTCACTGTGTACTGTGTATATGGCTGAAATGACAATAAAATCCTACTTGACTTGACTTGACGTAAGGGCAGAGAATACATAGCCAAATAAAAACGGATTAGTTTTAAGGGTCTCCTCCAGCCAATATGTATATAAATAAGTAAACAAAAAGCTTTTACCAGTAGTGATATTGAAAATCAAAATGACAACTTGACATGAGCCTGACATTTAGCATGTCTTCTTGAAGAGTAAAAGCAAAGCTAAGGACCTTGAGGCCATATTGCTTTCATTAGCTTCAAAAGCAATTACTCTCCCCCTTATACGCATAAGTTTAGCAGCACATCATCGTTACTCCAGCTGGCATGAATCTGCAGTCACGTGTTGCTTAGATGGAAATACAGTTTGTAATATAGAAGAAAGGAATCTGATGAAAAAGGAGAGAAAGCCCTCAAATGACAGCAACATAGCCGAGCATCTCTTTTTGGTATGTTGAGCTATAACTGCATAATATTTTATATATAAAATCTTGTTACAGTGGTACCTGTCAAGGAGTGTCCGTTTTCGAAGTTGATGTGTTGCAAGCAAGAAAAAATCTGAAAAGGGCCAATTTGTGGTGGCTAGACAACTGGGTGAAAGAAACTCCAAAACAGCTGGTCTTGTGGGGTGTTCACAGTATGCAGGGGTTATTACCTACCAAATGTGGTCCAAAGAAATCCAACCGATGAACTGGTAATGGACTCATTGATACACTGGCTGCCCTTCATTTATGGACATTTATGCTAGAAACACAACATGCAAACCATCATTTGAGAGGTTCTCTGATACAGTCGTCAAGTCATCACAATGGAGTCCAAATGCAAGAGTCACTCAGAAGCTTATTTTGCGTATTTCGCATTATCTTGGTTCCAACACATCAATTTAGCGTTCAGCAAGTACCCCAACCCTTGAGAGATTTCACTGTAGCAAGATAATGGATGTTGTTAAATTCACCGCCAATGTTTGTTGATATGAACCTATCTGGTCCATTTGTTCTTTAAATACAAGGAAAGGAGCTACCTTAAATGGCCTCTATGTTAGGAATTAGGCTTATTTCTGTGTTGGCTGCCTGTCATCCTGGCTCTGTGGAGTGCAGATGTTTGCTGACAGAACAACTGACGTGTTGAATCAAACATAGCCATAAGAGGATTAGGATGCACTCTCCTTGTCCTTTTATCAGCAGAGTGTTGAGGAATGAAGATGATGTGGTCAGCTCTGACAATTTTTCCTTTGTGACAAAATCACAAAAAAGGCCACCACTCCTCAGAAGTGCCCCAGCACTGGGAAGTGCAGATTAATGATCAGTGGCTAGAGATAGGGTCAACATCCACCACATGCACGGAGTGGTACAGAGAGTAGGGCCTGAACAATATCAGATGGCAGATAGAATCTTCTATTATTATCTTCCTATATCAGCGCAAATGATGAAATTGCTTTCAAGCAGCTTGCTTGGAATTAAAGTGAACAGACTAAACTGTGTGCAGAATTATTAGGCAAGTGAGTATTTTGACCATATCATTTTTATTTTATTGTAACATGTTAATTGGGTTTAAGCATATCAGGTGATGTGTATTTATGTAATGAGGGAGTGTGTGGCCTAAGGAGATAAAACACCCAAAATCCAGATGTGCAAAATTAGACAGCTTCTTTTCCCTCAGACAAAAAAAAGTCAGAAATCATAAAGTCTTTCAGAAACATGCAGCAAAAAAACAACTTAACTGCCAAAGATTTGAGAAGAATCAAGCATAAGGCTACCAGGAACCCATGATCCTCCAGGGCATTCATATTCCAGAACAACCCATTTTGCAACCTACCTGTAGTGTCCAGAAATAAATGTGTTCAGTGCTCAGAGACAAGGCCAAGGTAAGAAAGGCTGAAACTCCACAACCACTGAACAAGTTGAAACATCAAGACTGGGCCAAGAAATATCTCAAGACAGATTTTTCATGTTTTAGGGACTGATGAGATGAGAGTGACGCTTAACAGACCAGCTGGATGGGCCCGTGGCTGGTTCAGTAACTGACACAGAGCTCCACTTCAACTCAGACACCAGCAAGGTGGAGGTGGCGTACTGGTATGGGCCCTAATGATAACTTGTAGGCCCTTCTTAAACAGGAGATTTACAGAGAAGGAAAACAGTCCACCACTCTGAACAGTGTCTGGGAGGCTGCTGCACCAAAAGTTGATTGTCAACAAGAAACTGACAGACTTCATAAATGGAAGGATTAACTGACTGTTACTGAAAAGAAGGGGGGTTATATTGGTCAGGTTTTAGGATTGTTAAGATTTTAGGATTGACTGATAGCACTGGATTTGTTCCAAATTAATCCTTAAAATACTCACTTGCCTAATAATTGTGCACAGTGTAGTGAACAGCAAATCTCTTAATAAGTTGCTCTATGATTATATACCAGACTTCAGAGAGACCAGTACGTTGGAAGTCACCATTATATCATATCCCCGTACAAATATATATATTTTTTATTTTTAAGTGGAGCTATATTTTGACAGTCACAGACAACTGATGATTATATAAGTTAATAGAGCAATATTGACCTGAAACTGTAGTTGCTTTTGCCCATAGAATCATACTGTCAATAAAGTTAAAATGATCAATATTATTAGGACTACATTTTTGGGCTCCTTAAAATAGGTATGAGTAGGTCATGAATGGAAATCACTCTGCAAACCATTATAAATGCTCTGTTGGAGCTGATAGTTTTGTTTCTTGAATGAAAGCCTATAAAGAGCTGAGGTGTGATATATTCAGCTAGGACAAATGGAATACCTGCTTAGAAAATCCAGCCTTGACCCTCGAGAGATTTAAAAATGTTGAAATGAGAAATGATGGATGCTCTTTTGTGTTGCATGAGCAAAATCATTGCATTCTTAAAGATCACCACTGTGTTTGCCTGCAGGATATAGCAGATACTCTGTTATTATGATTTGAAAATTTAAGAATGCAACTGTATGCATAAGAAGAGTGTTGATGTACATGATCCCCCATACCTCAAAACAAGCTGATGTAAACAGAGCTGTGGATTTTAGACATAAAAGAAGCTCTGTGTTTAAACTGAACTTTTCAGCAACCTGGGAGCTCTTGACTTAGGCTTTAAAGCAGGCAGTAGCACTTTAATCTCCTAATGTAACTGTTCCGCTAAATCTTGTTGACATGCCCTCTCACTCTCAGCCTCTTGTTCTCCGTTTGCTCTCTCTGCATTCTTTTGGCATCCTCATTAACTGAACCAATAGCACCTGCTACCAGAGCTTTGGGTAGAGGCATATGTCAGCCTCAGGAACTCTTCTTCATCTTTTCTCTCTGTCTTGCTCTCGCTCTCTCACTCTCTGCAGTTACAGAAGGAGGTCGGTGCAAATACTGTAGATATTTTAGGAATTATTTAATTTTCTGTTTATTCAAACAACAAATATTACAATGCAAAAATGGAATAATCTCGCTGCGGGTGCACGGTTTCCTTGCTGTAAGCCAACTGGAGATTAATTAATGTAAATTGCTTTGCTTTTTTATTCTTTCATTCCTTTATGATGCATCATGCTTGATGTTTGTTAGATTTCAATTTACAGAGTTAGAGCCTTAGAGCCTTGTTTGGGTGCTTTGAGAGGTTTAATGGTTTACTGAACAGCCTTTATTATTCTGTTGGTCAGGCTGTCTGAAGAGATTATTACTCATTCATATTTATTACAGAATATGGGCAACAGAACAGGTTCAAAATAGAAAACCTCTGTATCAGCTGCCAGAGAGAAAGATAAAGTTTATGTTTATAAGTGTCAGCACAGTAATTAGCTTTTACTAACCATGTCTCAACTGGCTTCTGCATGACAATGTCTCCAATGGTGGAGGGTCTCTGAGTTGATCTGGTCAGTCTGATGGGTTGTGGAGATCCTGGCCTGGAGTTATCGTTTTTCATTTGGGTTCCTAATTTATTGACAGGAGAGAACAATTACTTTCAACAATGTTGCCACCTTCTGGACAAAATTAGGAACACAACTGCAAAAGGGAAAATTAACTCTTGCTCTTAGATTTACTTTTTCAAAGTTTTCAAAGCATTTAATCTTTGTTTCCAATTTCTTCTCAGTGTAATCAGGCTTGCTTATTTTTGTTGCTTTGTTTTTAGGCTTGGTATGCTGTAATCATAAACCATTTTAATATAATTAAAAGAAAAGTAAAGCAAATAACCAAATACACATAAAAATAGAACAAAATGTAACTAGAAATCAACAGTCAACCAAATCTTTTCCAGCATCAAGTTCTTCCTTAAGGTGGTGCACACGGTTTGAGATTTTCTATAGAGTTTGACTTATTCTGAGCTACAAAAACATTACTGTGAAGCTAAACATTGCAAGGTTCCATTGTGGACAAAGGTGACCACTCACAAACCACCAAAGAAATGGGTATACAAATCCAGAATCAGTTTTTAAACAATTGCCATCTTCATCACAGGGGAATCTGATCCAAGATCAGCCCTCCATGCTGCTACCAGAAAAAAAAAAAAAAACTAAAAACAGTGTGCTATCTTAATAAAGAGCATGATGTGGATTCAGGAACCTGAGAGGAGTGATGATGTATTTTTAATAAAATGCAAAAAGTATTTACATATATACATGCTAAAATAATAATAGCTACCTAGATAACACAAACAAAAAAAACATTCCCCTAAACCTACACCTTGTTAAAAATGTAAGACTTTATATTCTAGTCATTTGCATAGAATCCATATCTTGTTGCAGGAAATGTTTCCTGTTTTTCTTGTATTTATAAGTCTTGAAAAAGCACTTATGCCACATTCTGATTGTGAAACAATTTAATGGTACAACTGTTACAGTCAGTCTGCGATGCGCTGGCGACCTGTCCAGGGGTGTGTCCCCCGTCCTTCGCCCTGTGTGCGCTGGGTTGGACTCCAGCACTCCCCCGCGACCCCGTTTGGGACAGGCGGCAGAAAATGACTGTCTGACTGTTGCAGTCAGTTAATAATTGCCAACAGGCAACTGCATTAATAGTGAGGTGTATGGAGCCACTGTGAAACTACCTTGGTTATATAATTGGCACTGCATAAATTATTTTTATTGCTATTCATTTTTAGATTGCATAATTCTTGCTTTGTGATGTGCTGCAGAAAAGAAACAGTGAATTTCTCCTGACTTCTTGTTCTTGAGGATCCTCACTTTTTTGTGTTCATGTTTTGAACTTACTAGTATCTTTCTCCCAGAGCAGTGGATCAGAGTAAGAGATCATAGCAAAACGTCGTCTCACTTCTTCTTGATCTCTCTATATAAGCAAAAAGACAGTTTTAACTAAAATTACAAGAATAATCATGTAACTCAACACTGGCACACAATGCCATTTCCTGTATTACATGCTATATCTAGATTTGACAAACTGGCATATGCTCCACCTCCACTAAGCAGTGGATGAATGCTAGAAAGCCTGAATTAATAGTGGTAGTAAGGAAGGTGAGCTGACCTCCATCTCCTCCATGCGCAGCAGCATGTTCTCCAGTGTGGGCTGCAGCAGCCTGTGGGCCTCAGCCTCAACACTGCGCTCCCTCTTCATTGCCCAACCTGCAGGTGCATCATCCAGCAGATTCTTTTGTATGGCCTCACTCAGGACATCGGTCCTCAATGCAGTCTGGTCATGTGGGCAAAAAAATTTTTTTTTTTTGTTTTTGTTTTTTTAAAAGCACCCAAGTACAGTCTGTGTCTGTAAAAGGCATAGTCAAGTTTCATATAATTTTACATGCTACAAAAAATATAATTGATTTTAATTGAATGATAGTGTATAAGTGTGTGTAAATGCAATAGAGGTAGTGTGTTATCCATACCTTATCAGTAGCCTGTCCTGACAGCTGTTGAAGAGATAAAAGAGATTTTTACCAGGGTGATCTAAACATCAATTGCTTTTTGTGTGTTTTCATATTATTCTATGTAGAGTAGTTTCACAAACATTGGTGCTTCAGTCATGATGTGGTGCATAAAGGGGATCAGAGGTAAAATTAGACTTTACTGCATTACCTGCACCAGTACAGGCTGAAGTCTTTCTCCAGCTGCCTGGTCTGTGCTCTCAGCCCATTGTGTTGGAGATCCCAACTCTGTCCTGTATCACAAACATACCTGTATAAGCACACATATAAACCACAGACCAGTAACACACTCATATTCAATTCAAAGACTATGAATGCTTTGGTGTAATTTACCTGATTTTGTTAATGCGCGCTGTTTCCTCTTTCCTAAGCTGATCTAATTCTCTCAGCCTGACCTCTGTTATTCTATCCAGCCATGCTTGCCTAAATTACACACATATACACAAACAAATGAGCAAAACGGTAGACATAATCTTTGTGTCTAAACCTAAAGCCAGGGTTTGATGTACTTCATAATGACAGTGCATTACAGTATGGACAGTTAATGCCCTGCTAAGTAATACAGTACTGACAGGTTTATGAAATATTGAGGATAAAGTGCAGATTGCCTGGTTTAATTTGTGTCTGCTTGTTTAAAATTAACTGAACAGTTTGATGCTCATTTGGATCATGGTCAGCTGTCTGTGGCAGCATCATTATGTTATGTAAAAAAGAGTCAATGAAAAGTCTGCAGTAATTTTACATTTACATCTATTTCCTGTTTTTCTGTTTGTCCAGGGCAGAAAAAGGGTCATTATCAGTAAAGCAAACCTTTATAAATACCAAACTTTAAAAATCATTAAAGCCACAAGTTTTTTTACATCCTTATTTATTATAAGCTTTAGCTTCAGTTGTTTTTCAGAAATATTTCTCAAGCCATGTGAGGTTTTGGAGTTTGTATTCCAGTTTAACTCTGCAGGATTTCTATAAGGTTCCAGTGATGGGTGACACCTAATGTCAAAAACTACTATGAAAAGTATGATCAGAGAAGGTTTACCACAAAATGTTAATGATGGGTATAAGTGCAGCATAATTATTTAATTCCAAGAGGTCATGAATTACTTTATAATTATGGAAATTTAGAGCTGGAACAGCTGCAAATTGCCTCTGACTGAAAAAACTGAATGAGCACATTTTAAGAGCCATCTATAAGTAATTTATCGCAAGGACTAATTTCTAATTAGAAGCAAGTGCGTAACCGGCAGCCTCTAAGTAGAAATCATCAGCCTCGGGTTTTAAATTAATGACTTAAATGGCTTTAAATAATAACAGAAATAATAAAACTACAATATTGTCCATGTCCTGTGCAAAGCTATTAACACACTACCACTGAGTAGCATTCAGTTAACAGAGGAATAATAAAATCAGAGCAGGAGCAGGATAACTTTATATTGCACTTATGTCATCCATATATCCATATATTTAGTGTTTAGTGACACTAGTGCCTAGTGTCATTTTCTCAATAAATACATGACCAAGTATACTTTTATCTCTTTTTATTTACTTTTCGGGAGTCTTATAGAAAATCTGGTGATTATTTAGGCCATATATAGCAGAAATATAAAGCATTATAAAGGGCTCACAATCCTCATGAATGACTGACATAACATTTTGAAGAACCCTTGGTGTAACAAGTTTAGCTGGGCCTTTAGAGGGTCAATGCCAAATACGTCTTACCTAAGGGCCTCTTTCTGAGCTTGTTGCATGCTTTCTGTGGCTTCCCCTTGCTGAGTTCTGGTCTTAATGGACGTCTGGCCTTGGAGTTGTACACCTGTGGGCTGTGAAGAGCTCTTCACTGAAGAGAAGAGACACCTGGGCTCTGGCCTGCTGGATATAGGTCTGTCACATACACACACACACACACGGAAAGTAGTATCACACGGTGAAGGAGACAAATTTAGCAACAATACTTTAATAGCTTGATGTTGGACTCTCGCTTAACTAAGAAATCTTGTTTTGTGAAATATGGTTCAATAACCAAGAAACCTGATTTTGCGTGTGTGTGTGCACATATGTTGATGAACAGACCGTTGTTTAGCAGGGGAATGAGGAGAAGTTGGTATCCAGGGCACAGAAGGCTCTCTCTGTGGTAACTGACTTTCTCGAAGCCTGGATGAAACGGTGGGCAGCTGGAAGCCAGCATCTCGAACATGAGTGCTCTAGTAAATTACAATCTGGTTAAAGCTTATTTTTCATAAAGGTGTTTTTTATTTCTTATAATATATTGAAAGTAGTCTTATTACTTCCGTTTCTCTTGCACATTATAGCATATGTAATTGATAATAGAGTCAAAGAGAATCTATAATCTTGTTCCGCTGCAGTCTTACCTTGCTCTTGTTCTGATTGGTTGCTGCGGGGGCTGGGTTGGGGGTATGCAGCACTGGTCTGTTCTGATTCTCTTGTTCTTTTTGTTCCCTTTGGTGTACCAGCTGTTGGATTCCAGACTTCAAAACATCACTGCGTTCCTTCTCCAAAAACCGAGCTGTTATCTGGGAGTGTTCCACCGCTCTTTTGGCTGGCCATACAGTACAAAAAACGAACAGTTTATTCTGTAGGAAAACCTTAACTACATGAGGAATAACCAGCTATTTGTCTCTAATTTCAGACATGATCAAACTTCTTTTTTACTAGTTATGGAAAGGTTAGGAAGATATGTCATTTAAAGAGCTCACAGCTCACCAGCCAAAATCTTCTTTGGGGCTGCAGATTTCTTTAACCCTCGAGGAGCTTTTGAAGTCAGAAACCCAGAAGCACGTGGAGGGGACATGCTGTGAGCTCTGGCTTTGGGAAGCCTCTCTCTGGCAGGGGAGACACTCTGCATTCGTGGCTCCCTCTTCTGGGGATTTGCCTGCTTACTCAAAGCTGAGTCCAGGGTCTATGTGATAAAAGGTAATAAAGTAATTGTAGCGGACTTCTTTTACTCTTGTTGTTTTCATTCTTATTAGTCAAACCCATACTTCAGACCACACAAAACAAAATTCAAACATTTGTGTTCGACCTTAACTTTTGTGCTGGTCTGTTGTATCCTTAGATGGTAAAACTGCAATAGACTTCCAATATAACAGTATGCATTATATGAACACTACAGAGCATACATAAATTATGTTCATATTATCAGGCTGAAGTGGCATAGATGTGAATTTTTTTTTTTTGCCTTAATCTAACTTAGATCTAATCTTTTCAGGGCAATGTGGACACACAAACTTGATCTTTCTCAATCAGATCTGAACCACTTTTGTTTGTCATTGTTACACAAATGAAAAAGGACATGTATGAACTATTTGTTTTTTATTCTACTGCCTATGCAGTAGTTTCCAGCAGCTGTGGCTAATGTGACATTTCCACTCATAAGATGGATAGGTGTAAAACACTGGGTTTTATTTTCCCTAATAATGAACAGTGACAACTTGTCAGACTTCTACGATAAATGCTTGTGCTGTGAGTTTTTTCATTTGTTGTAGTCATGTGCGTATGCGGATTGTTTTGTTTGTTTGTTTGTTTGCACAAGATAAAGAACTGTGTTCCTTACAACACACGTATGACCAACAAGGCAAAAACATTGGATTACAGCAAATAATCTGTATAATCCACTAAGGCTTGTAAAGAAAAAATAAGTATAGACCACTTTTGCTTTTATCTCAACAATGTCACTTGTTAAAATTCATACTTCATCAACAGGTATAATGTGCATAAAGACAAAGCATATTAATGTCTGCCTTTACCTCTAACTTCTGCAGGATGTCCAAAGTGGTCTCTGGTACGGTTGAGCCCTGGCCAACCTCCATCTTGGCAGAGCAGAGAGAGAGCTGGCGGATGAGCTGGCCCAGCTCTTTGCACTGCACAGGCACTCTACTCTCCGCAGGGTCTGACAGCTGGTTGATGAACACTTGTATGGCTCGGACAGCCCCTCGATGGGCCGCTGCCAACCGATTCACTGCCCTTGACTGGGAAGGCACAAATAAAGCAAGCCAATCCATGCCACATGTGAATTTTAAACCACTTCTATTGCAAAGCAGAGGTTAAAGACAGATCCCACTCTTATTAATGTTGCATATCACACATGTGGCAACTTCCCCACAGTGCACAGAAAGACCTATTCTAATTACTTCCTGTTCTAATATTTAGAAATTAAAATAGCTCTAGTGAGAAAAGCACTTAAGTTTACTATTCCTATAGTTGCAAAAAGGCAATTTTTTCCTCATGAAGTAACTGTGAAACAATGAAAGTAACAATGAAATCTATGAACACTTTTAAAGAAAAGCATTATCCAAATTACTTGACCAGAGGAGTACCACACCACTTCATGGGGTGATTTAACATCTCTTTTGAAATACTGGACTGCACCGAGGGAGGGCATTGCGCTTGAGATCCTCAGTCAAAACATTCGCATTACCTTTTTTGTGTGTCTTGCACTCTGAGACCGTAGCTTGTCTATATCTTCTTGAATTTCTTTGACCTGTAATTGAATGAAAATTGGCTCTAATTAATATGTAAAGCCTTACACATGTTATGCTTCAAGTCAAGTAACTGTATATGACAAATTCAGTTACTGCAACAGTTAACAGTTTAATTAAGGACAAGCCACACTATAAAATATTATCAAAATAGTGCCATTTTCAAAATTCAATTTCATGAAATTTAGTTTTGCTGCCCTTGAATGATTGAATAAAAGTAAACTATTCAAGAAGAAAATGAAAGAGAAAAATCTAAAAACTGGTAAGTATAAGCTAATAAAAGAAATCAATGTGATGAATTGACAAGTAATGAGCTTCTAGGTAATATATAGGGTGCTATATTGGTAATGCAGTCACAATTATGTAATTGTTTACAGACTCTCATCGAAATCAGTCCCTTTTTTGGATATATGTTGCTGTTCAGTCCATCCATCCATTCTCTTCCGCTTATCCGAGATCAGGTCACGGGGGCAGCGGCTCCAGCAGGGATGCCCAGACTTCCCCCTCCTCGGCCACTTCTTCCAGCTCCTCTGGGCAGATCCCAAGGCGTTCCCAGGCCAGCCCAGACATATAGTCTCTCCAGTGTGTCCTGGGTCTTCCCCGGGGTCTCTTTCCGGTGGGGCATGCCTGGAACACCTCACCAGGGAGGCGTCCAGGGAGCAACCTAATCCGACCACCTTACGGCCACAGCTCCGGTCAGCCACCTCGACAATGGAGGCGCGGAACATAGTCCATTCGGACTCAATGTCCCCCACCTCTCCCGGAATGTGGTTAAAGCTTTGCCGGAGGTGGGAGTTGAAGTTCGTCCCGACAGGGGACTCTGTCAGACGTTCCCACCAGACCCTCACAATACGTTTGGGTCTACCAGGCCTGACCGGCATCCCCCCCCCACCAACGAAGCCAACTCACCACCAGGCGATGATCAGTTGACAGCTCCGCCCCTCTCTTCACCCAAGTGTCCAAGACATGTGGCCGCAAGTCCGACGACACGACCACAAAGTCGATCATCGAACTGCGGCCTAGGGTGTCCTGGTGCCAGGTGCACATGTGGACACCCTTATGCCTGAACATGGTGTTCGTTATGCACAATCCGTGACGAGCACAAAATTCCAATAACAAAACACCGCTCTGGTTCAGATCGGGGGGGGAATTCATCCCAATCACGCCCCACACCCCAGTGAGACCTGCACTGGCATTGCTGACGTGAGCACTTCTAGACCATTCAGTGGTCTAGAAATACTGTCACTATTGGAAGTTATCATAATACCTTTAGAATACTGAGTATAAAAATAACAGCAGAATTTGACTTGTGTTAATGAGAGTGTGTGGAGGACAAGAGATGTAATGACCTGCTGCTGTAATACATAGATGATTCGTGCAGAGCGGGCAGCCTGCTCCTGCCGACGGATATCTATCCTGCGCTTCTCATCTGGTTCCACAGTCTCTACCATTTGTCCTACAAAAGAGCAAAACGAACATTGATGCACAGAGCCTTTTTGAGTAAACATGTTTCTATACAGAATGTCAGTAAAGAGCCTTGATGGTGTCTTTCCATACCCTTATTTGCCAGCTGTTCTATCCTTTGGATGTATGTGGCCAGCTCTTTCTGCAGCTTGCGGATCTCTCTGCTGAGCTGTGGCTCCCTGCCACCATCTTTGAGACCAGGATCCCTGATAGGAGGAGACTGACCTAAATCAGGCTCAGTGGTAAAAGAAAGTTTCTGAGGAGTATACACAAGCACTTGTGGGCAGGAGTTTATCTCCCTCATTGGGTTCAAGTGCTTTCCTTTAGGAGAAGTCCCATTCTAGGTTCAGATTAGGAAAAATAAAAGAATGGTCAGCAGGGTCGAAATTGCTTTCATGAACATAAAAAAAAAACATTAATTTGCACATTTTGACTCACCAGTACATGATGATTGGCTGTGTTACTCTTGTTATCTGGACTTGCAGACTCCACAGACATTCGTAAGGTACTATTTATTGACTCCTGCCGTTTCCTGCGCAAATCTTTCTTAGCCAGCCTCACAGCTGCCTGCATTTGCTGTTCTGACAGAACTGAAAGACGTAAGGAACTGCTGCTGCTCTCCCCATCATCCTGCCAATCTCTTTGAGGCACAAGTTTTTCAATCACAATAGGAGCTGGAGGTCCCACTCGTGTTACCCGGTTGAGTACACTGTTTGGCACGGCCAGATTAAACAATAGCTGTGGAGAGAAGGCAAAATGATAAAAAGGAGTTGACAGGGAGGGAGTAAAGCTTTCAATTATTTTAGGAATGTAATCAATCAAAGACTTTTTAAACATTTTTGGTTAGATTCCAAACACCATGACATTGAGATTTAGTCTTCCATAAGCCGAAAGCACTCGTGACTGAGTGGGTTTCCTTTGTGTGCTCCACTTTCCTCCAACAGTCCAGACACATGTATGTCTGTTGAACTGGAATTGCCCCTGTGCATATATGTTTGTGTGAATGTATTTGTCCAAGGTGTTTGTCCACCTCAGCACTGGGATAGGCTCCATACCTCATAGATGGATGAAAGGATGAACCTAAATGTGTGGTTTTCTGTGTTTATGCCCATACAAACATCTTACAAATATCTTACATTTCGAATGTACTTGACTGCATTGTTTGATAACCACTTGGCTGTAAAGGTCCTCTACTTCATTTAGGGGTCACCACGGCGGATCATCCGTTTCCATTTCTTCCTGTCCTCTGCGTCTTCCTCCTTCAAACCAACCACCTGCATGTCCTCTCTCACCACATCCAGAAACCTCCTCTTTGGTCTTCCTCCTTTCCTCTTTCCTGGCAGCACCATCTTCAGCATCCTCCCACTACAATCCTCAGGTGTCCTCTGGACATGTCCAAACCAACGCAACCTTGCTTCTCTAACTTCGTCCCGAAAACTAATATACTCATTTCTAAACTTGGCTATAAAGGTTAAAAAGAAAATATGTGGCTAATAAAGCACCCTTTCAGAAAGTGAAGGGAGACAGTTGAGCAATCAACATGTCAGCAACAGAGTCGTGTACCCATGTCCCCCACAGAGAAACAGCGCTCCAGTCTCGGTGTCTTCACCTGCGTCTGCCGAGTCTGAGCTCCACTGTGTTTGGGAACCCAGTCCCCGCTGCTCCCCAGCTTCACCTCAGCAGCTCCTCCTTTCTGACAGTCTGCGACAATCCCCCCATTCTTCATCTTTCAAATCGGGCGATAAGCCTGTAATCTCCGTTTGCTCAAAATAAAACGAACCCCACCAATCTTACACTTCATAACAAAAAACATTCGACTAAGCTAACAGGCTAACTAGCCTGCTAACGAAAAATCCAAGCCAAACGGACTGATAAAGCCATATTAACTACTTTATAACCTAAAGTCATGAACCCAAGAGATTTCTCTGGGTGTTTTTAGTCAGAGTTCGTGTAAAGCGATGAGTTACAGCGACTTTCTTCAGATGAAGTTTCTAACAGTTAAAAACAGCGCCATGACAACAACGACACTCTTCTTCTTCGTTTGTCTTCAACGGTTGGGTTGAACAGCGCCACCTAGCGTCCGCTGTGAGCTGGAACAAGAGCGACAGGGATGACGGGGAAGGGCCGCGTGAGGAGAACTGTCCGGGGGCGCCACAGCAGATCATCCATTTCCTCCTGTCCTCTTTAAGCTTCCTCTACACACCAAGAGTCTGTATGGCCTCCCTCACCACATCCATAAACCTGCTCTTTGCCCTTCCTCTTCTTCAGGGCAGTGGTAGCCTAGTGTGAAGGGGCTGTGCCCCAGGATCATAAGGTCGTGGGTGCGAATCCCAGAACAGCAGGTTGCTCTGAGGTACCCTTGAGTAAGGTACCGTCCCCATCACTGCTCCCCAGGTGCTTTAAACAGCTGCCCCCTGCTGCATGTGTGTGTGTGGGTGAAATGGGGTGGTGGTGGTCTAGTGGTAGGGTACTTGGCTACAGACCTCTGGTTCAAGAGGTCCCAGGTTCGAATCCTACCTCTAGCACTACCACCACTGGGTCCCTGAGCAAGACCCTTAACCCTGAGTTGCTCCAGGGGGACTGTCCCTGTAATTAGTCGCTCTGGATAAGAGCGTCTGCTAAATGCTGTAAATGTAAATGCAGAGGAAGCATTTTGTTGTGGTTCACTGTTTGCTGTGCTGTGTTTCACAATGACAAGTAGTCACTTTCACTTCACTTCTTGCCTGGCATTCCCATCCTCAACATCCTTCTCTCCTCTCTCCTCTCTCTTCTCACCTCTGCACATGACCAACACAATCTCACCTCACTGACGTCATCTCCAGATCGTCCGACCTGAGCTGCCTCTCTGATGTACTCATTTCTAATCCTGTCCGTCTCCGTCACACCCAACACAAGTCTCAGGATCTGCCTCCTCCAACTGTAGCGCCTGCTTTTTAATCAGAATTTGGTGTAATGTATCTAATATATTATTATGTAGTGCTAACTGAGGAACCTTCATTTATCAAGTGAAATCAGATCAAGTAGGTTTTATGGTCATTTCATCCACAGTGCTTTTTGATTTGCAGTTGGAGTGTGTGGTGAAGATGTCTGAAGAAGAAGTGAAGAAGATCTTTTCAGCTGTCCTCTGCTGATGTCCTGCATTTATTAGCCTTAATTATATTAACTAATCTGTGATTACATTTTCATTATCTTACATACTGTATACACACACATATATATATGATATATTCCTGAGCAGGGCAACCATATCGCTCTCCCTTCTGTCCATATGCTGCGTTCACAAAGCTACCGCAATTGTGGGTGACCCCACTCAACCCTCCCACACTCTCTTCTTACTCCTGCCATCTGTCAAAAGGTTCTGTAGCATACAGGTTGTCACTACAAGGATGGGTAACCTTCTTACCTCTGGCCATCAGACTCCTTGATCAGAAGTGATTTTCACTTTCACATATAAGTGAATCACACACCGAGCCATTGCACATATTTATACAACGCCACAATTTATTGACTATTGTTGCTATGTTGGCACAATTTTTATTACGGATACTCAATATTTTGCACTTTTTAATGGCTTGCTGCTAAATACAGTATATGACATAATACTGTAATCATGCTGTAATACTGTGTTTAACAGTTTTCGTGTGGTAATACTTTATTTAGATGTAATACAGTTCTCGGCTCCTTGTCAGCTGCATGTGCTCTGTTCCGTTGTAATTCTATTGTGTCTTTTCCAAAAGTAACATTGCACTACATTGTGTAGTACTGTCTGCACTTGTTAAGGTTTATGTTTCCCTCCGTATTGCACCATAACCCTGTGGCATTGTTTGGTTTCACATTGGTGTAATGTGTATAGAGTTGAAATGGCTATGACACCTAATTGACTTGACTGCTTGAAATAATTGAGACCATTTTGAATGGAGTCTGCAGCATGTGCATCATTGAGCCAATTAGATAGTAGCAACTCTAGTTCAAGCCATAGATCCACTTGTCCTGACACAGAGTAAGTCTATTAAAGATGTTCTGCCTTAGACAATGTAATTTATTTAGTGTGATACTAGGAAGCAAAGAGACTAACTCTATTCTCTAATGTGATAAGAGCTCAAAGTGAATTTTCTTGCTGTGCGGATGAGTGATGACTCTGCAGCAGGGGAGATTGGGCATTTCACCCTCCAATGCATCAAGCTACTCCTCACTTTCCTTTGCATGAGATGAGTAAGACAGAGACCACATTAGTGCCTGTCAGGCAATATGTCACTGTGGCAAAACAGATAACTTCAATGAGGGACTGCTAAAGAAAGAAGCATGTTCAAAAGGTGGGAAAATAGAAAGTGGGACAAGTGGAAAGGACAGAAAATGAGAGCAAACTTGGGGACAGTGGTCAGTTTTGAGCTTTTGATGAAGAGAGAAATAGTTAGCAATGTGCCGCAGGACTTAATAAATCAATTCATTATTAGGGAAAGGGACAGCGACCCAGCCTAGACAGCCTGCTCTGACTGCCTTGCACAAGTGCACTGCATAGTATACCTACTTTTTGCTAGTTTGGATGATGATGCCTATGGCCTTGCAGGAATGCCACCTTGCTCAGTGTCCTGGCACTGAGATCTTTCTGCAAGCTACTAAAGAGGAAAGAGTTTAGCTGGAGCATTTCATTCTGGGCCCCCGAGGGATGTGGCAGTGAATGCATCGTTGGACAGCAAGGGAGCAGCTGGCCAGACTCTTCTGATGTGTGCCTCTATGCCTCCACGCGCTAGTGAGTGCACTAAATTCATGCAGCTGCTGCGGGGTTATGGGGTGGATGTGTGGAGACAGGATGAGACAGACAGGACCGCTATGAGTGTGGCATGTAATCATGACTACCTGGATGCCATCCAGATACTTCAGATAATGGGCCATTGGATTATAAAGTTAAGGGTCACCGTGATGAGGTGGCCAGATTTCTATTAAATTTGAAACAAAGACAATGTGGAAAGGATTAATTTTCTGAAGAACAGTAGCTGCTTGATAAACTGGTCTCTGAGGGGCAAGTCATGCATTCTGTAGGAGGCCAATGAGTGATGTGCATCTAAGAGACCAGGTCATTTGTAACCCCTATGCACTTGACAAAAAAGAGGAGAAAAGCCAAATTCACATCAGCACTGATCCACCAATGTATCCCCATCTACCACTCTTTGACCAGATAATTGCAAGCTCAAACCTCCACCACCCTGAAGAAAAACCATCACCATTTCTAAAAGTGTGTCCTTTGCAGCTGAGTTCCGAAAATGGATTTCTCCCTGCTCGGAGAAAAAGATGAAAAAAAACTTGTCTCTCAAATCTGTCCACTGAAAGAGCTATCAACAAACGCTGGCATCTTCTCTGAATGAATGGCCTCAAAGACAGTTCAAAGCACAAGTTTAAGATCCTTGTGTGAGTTCTGGACCAATCTCCTAATCCCAGAGGGTGAGATCATGGACCTCCTACCACTTGTCAGAAAAGAAGCTACAAAACACTCTCACCAATACAGTGCTGTAAAACCATTGTTTCCTGAAGTAGCGATCCCAGTAGATGGAACCAATAGAGGGATTTCTCAAGAACTGCTATGAGAGATGGAATAGAGAAAAGCTCTGTGCTGACCACACTAAAAGGAAAAGGCTGCTTAAAGATAAGTACACTTCCAGAATGAACAAGGCTGTGCAGCTCAGTCTGAGCAGAATAACAGTCACCCACAGGCTGTAATGTTTTTATGGCACTGAAGAGATGTAAAAACACAGACCTGAGATTTTCACATGGAAAAACTGGATCCAGAGCAGGAAGCACTGGTTAGAAAGGAACATACATTGGAATGGAAGAGATTAGAAATTAAAAAGTACTGAATCTTTCAAGCTTTGCTTTTTTCAGCTCAGTTGCACTGAGAAAATGGAAGGTACTGAGCAAGACTAAACCATGTGAACAACATACTGTTGTGATTATATTACATGATGCAATACAGTTGTGCTTTCATGTAAAAAAATGATTGATTCATCCAATTTCCCACATTAACTATAAATGGTCAAGGTGCTGACAGCGCAAAATATCCCATGATAAACAGAATTGCACCCTTGAGCACATTTGGTGTATATTCAATCATAAAATATATTGTGTGTACATTTTTTACTTTTAGACATAATTGTAATATCCACACTGGCCAGTATTGTTCCAAAAAGGTTACATATAGACAGCAACGCCTGCTGCCCATAACCAGGCCAGTTTCTAATCTGCAAAGCATAATCCTTCCATATGTTTTCATTACAGTTTGAGAAGCATTCTAGTAGCTGCAATCAGATTTCAGTGCTTGAAATTCCAATTTCAGTGCCTGAAAGACCAGCCTCAGTTGAAGAACCCTTTAACCAACAGTAATGACAGCAAACTAGAACTTTCTGTAAAAATGTGGTAAATCTGAAATGTTTCATTAATACATTTTTCTCTGTTGTACACATTTATACCATTAGCTTCAATAAATCTAAATGAAAATAAACCAGCCATTGTAGTATGGCACATACATAGATTATTCACTAGCTCTCCTAACAGAAATGATGAGTCAGCATTTTCACTACAATGTAATTCGAGACCTTAAAGTCATTTTTGTTCAAATCAGTGATTGAGTCTATTATTGTAATACAAATAATAAATTAAGTGAAATTGAACTTTAAACATCAATTTAGTCCAAAATTTGGCTTAATCAACAAATTGTAAGCAATGTTAGGTAATCTCCCGTGTGCAGTTTCTTTTTTGACCATTTTGAAGAGCTTACCAGGAAAATAAACCCACAACTGTTAGCTAACGTGATTCCAAAGTGATTTTTAATATTTTTTTACACAATCTGGTGTTTTGTTGTTTTTAACAATTCCTTCAAATGGCTTTCTCTAAAGGAAAACAACTGATTCCTGTGAATAAACCTTAATAACAACATGAATTTGTCTTGTCAGATGGAGATGCACAGGCCCGCAGATGTGGACCTATCCTTCTTGTAAGGTGGCTCAAAGTCAAGATATAAAACGTCTTCCTTTTGGTCAGTCCAGCACACATTTGTTCTCAAACCTGGGATCTTGTGGAGGCTCACAACCGGTTTGTGTTCCCAAAGCGTCCTTTTGAGGACAGACTTGTGGCATCGCAACACAGCAGCTGGAAACAAGCACAGTGAGGGAGAACAAACGTGTCCTGACAACTTTCAGTACAATTTAATTATTAAGCGTGTGAAGAGGCACACTGCCTCTCCGGAACTCCTCTTCTTCCTTCAGGCCAAGCAGCCCCACACAGGCCTTCAAATGAGGAGTGACAGACACACAGGAAAGAGGTTTTGTGGCAACAGAGGGGAAAGCTGTCAGCCATCGTCTATTAAAAGACAGAGACGACATATGGGCAGCGTCCAAGGAACAAGACAACGGTGCAAGTTAGTTTAACACAAACTCAGGCTGAGCAGATGGGGATCTCTATTCCAAATGCACTGATCCAGCCACAGCCTCAGTCTTTTAACACAACTTACACAAGGTGGGCTGCAAACATTCATACATATGAAACATGTACAGTTGCAAAGGGATTGAATAATTAGAAAGCAGAGCTGGTAGACTGTCTTAGGCATGAAAAACAACAACCACAATAAAAATGCCCTTTACAATGACAGTTAAAAAGAAATGACTTCAGGATGATTGAACTCATTTCATTGTGGTCACACAAGCAGTGAAAAGGTCAGTGTGTGTTTCATTCACTGAACCATAATGTTAGAGCATCACATAAAGAATCATTTATAGTGTCAATCAGTTCAGTTTCACAGACAGTGACAGAGAGGTGACACATGAGCATGTAGGGAGAAAACACACTATATATGTGGATGCACAACAAATTGTGCGTAGGGTTCTACTGTAACTTACAGGCACACTTTACTTATTGCCAAGTTTTACATTGAAAAGTGCTGACTAAAACATCCAAAAATAAATGAAAAAATACATTTAGAAAATGTTTTTTTTTTTTTTTGCTTTTGCATATATAGATACCTATAAGGTGCCACTGTAGGCCATAGAGGGGTGGAGTGGGAGAAAAATTCAGTATACATGCCAGATTTACACAGCTGGGGAAAGCGAGCACTGCAACCCCCTGAAAGAGATAAGAGTCCCTGCAGGTTAGAGAGACTGCCTGTCCTGCAGCTGTGATGTCCTGTCCTCAGCCCTTGGAGCAGTTGGTGGGCACTGCAGTGGTGGTGGTGTTGTTCTGGCTGGGGGTCCAGAAGACCACATAGTAGATGGCCAGGACGAAGGCAGCAATGGAAACGCAGAGGAAGTATGCGATGCCCATGGCCACTTTCACCCAGATCTTGGTGGCCGAGTTGGCCTGCTTTATCCACTGATCTCCCGGATAACTCGGTCTTCTGTCCGTACCTCCGTTAATCCGTCCCGCCGAGACTGCTTTGCCTCCTTTCATTCTGGGACGACAAGTGAAGCCCCTTCTTCCACGGGACGGTTGCTGCGGTGAGTGTGATGATGTGAGATCGGAAAGGGGAGGGGTCCCTGTTTGCACCGCTCGGATTCAGTGCGGGACACTTCCAGACCGGCTGCAGCTTTTTAAACACGAGGGACAGAAACGCGCTTTACCTTCGTTATGTACAATAGCGCGCGGGGGCGGGGCCTAACGCCGCGCTGCGATTGGTCAGAAAGAGAGACTCATCAATAAGTACATCTTTTCCATTCCGTCTATATTCAGCAATAAAATATGCTACTGTTAAGGTGATGATAAAGTCTGTATCTCCTAAGCATTAATCGAATTTTTCCAGTGAACAAGCTTAATACATATTTTAGTCTTTAATGTTTAAAATATTAAAAATGACATTTGTTAAAACTTACTGCAAACTTAAGAATTAAAACCACAGTTCTGATTGCATATTGGAGTTCATTCCTTTACAAGACAAACGGTTAAAACAAATGGAAATGGCACATTTTCAGTAGACTCGCAGTAGGTTTTTTAGACCAATCAAAAGGTCCGTGCAATTTTTTGTTCCCATCAATACATTTACATTTACGGCATTTAGCAGACGCTCTTATCCAGAGCGACTTCCATGTCCTAATTACAGGGACAGTCCCCCTGGAGACACTCAGGGTTAAGGGTCTTGCTCAGGGACCCAGTGGTGGTAGTGCCAGAGGATTCGAACCTGGGACCTCTTGATCCAGAGGTCCGTAGGCAAGTACCCACCACTAGACCACCACCACCCTCAATACCTTCTGAGGCCCATATGATACATGAGGGTAGAAGAGATGTTTCCATCACTTCTTTGACATGATGAAGATTTCTGGTTAAACATCACTGATGTTGATTTCTAGTACAAGTACACTCCTTTTCAAAGCAGTTTTTTTTCCGTTGTTTATGGTGCCATCCTGTGAATCTCTACATACCTGTACAGGCAGCAAACTTCAAGACGTAGACTCAGACGCCATCAGTTATTCTGCAGTAATTCACAAATAAAACTACATATTTAAGGCAAAGACTTACATTTATTTGACATGACACTTTTAAAGTAAGTAATGAAACAATGCACTATATCATGTTCATGAAAAAAAGTTCTCCAGAAACTTGCAAAAAGTGACTGTGCTAGATGTAAAAGTGTCTCACTGATGAATACAAACACTATTATCTTACTTCTGCATGGGCAATGCTGAAGAGCCAAATTCACCTTCCATGACAGGCATAGCAATGACTTATTACAGAGGACAACTCTGCCTGAATCAGGAGGAACGTCCATCTGCAGGTAGATGCCGTAGGTACAATACAATCACAAATGTCATGATTTCTGCTGCTCCATGAGCATTTTGGAAAATGATGTGGGTTCCCAAAGCAAACAGTGAAGAGAAAGGTGGGCAATCACACAAAGCACTGGAATGTTAAATCACTCTTAAAAACCTAGTATCTCAATCTTTGTTTCTGCTAACATTACTGATAGATGGTAAATTTCCACAAAGAAACAGCTTTGATAAACCAAAACACTCTGCTCTCTCAAGAAAAATTCCCAGACACAAGTGGAGATCGAAGAACACACACACAAAACTAAAACACACTAAAGTAAGTTCTGCAGAGGTAAACCTCAAATGATTATTTTTACTTACTTCAATCTGCAAAGCCATTGATGAAATAGCATGTTCTTTGGTCATGAAACATACATATACAGTCTGGGCCATCACAAATGTGGATATATGTCTAGCACCTGGTTTTCCATGCAAAACTAACTCTGAAACAATAAATGCTGATCCAAATTCTTTTACACCTAGCTTTGACAATCCTAACGCCCTTGTCCCAATTGATTGCATAGGAATCATACATGAAAAGAAGCATGCTAGCTTGATTTAGACTCCCTTGAGGACCAAAGCAGCATAAGGTCAAAGCAGCTGAAGTCATTATGGCAATATAGTTATTTTGTGACAAGGACAGCATCTGTAGTAAATTGCTAAGTGTCATGTATAGAAGGCTAGTGCCCTTATGGTCTTAAAGAAACACTGGGTAAGACTTTTGTTTTTACCCTCTAATTGTAATGCAATCATTCACCTTAAAAACCAGTGTAAAATCAAGCACTGTTTAAAGCCCGAGTCCAATATAAAACCCAGTCTTGGGCTTTGAAACATAAGAGATACATAACTTCTTGAGAGCTGACTGAGGGAACACAAAACCATAAAACTATACAGTGGGTTGTGGCTGGGAAGTGCAGATTAGACGTCAGTCGAGCTCCCTCCAGTCTCCTTGTTTCCATTAGGCCTGATGGATCTTCTCACCACTGCTTACCCCTTTCCACTCTCTGAAGACCACTAGCACTGAACATTTCAGCTACAGCAATTATTCAGCCTGGAGAAAGAAGACATAAGAGCAAGGGCAGCGAGTCATAGCGGTGCTTCAAGAGGCTCAATAATTCCTCCGTGATTTATTTCCAAACAGAAAAACACAGTTAATGTGTTAGAATGAATATAAACCTTATCAATATCTGAAACTTCAAATTTTGTGTTGAAAAAGGCAGATTAAGAATCTGTTTGAATTAGAAACTCTGCTCCAGCGTACCCTCTTCCCCGGGTTTGTAAAAGGGAAGTAAAACTGAGATTTACAATAAAGCAACCAAATTTTCCTCCCTCAATAGGGTGGGAATGAAAGGAAAAACAACTACAACTAAATGACTTCACAATTTGCAATTAAGTGGGAGCATCATGTAAAACCCATCAAAGACAATAAATGAGTTATTCAATCTCTGCAAGGTTTCCATTACCACCCATAACCTAGAAGACCACAGCACTCCACATAATTATTTCCACATAAAAGCTTTTCAGCTATAATGAGAGATTTTCTTCAATTTCCTCCCATGTTAAAGAGATTCTGCGTCAGTAATCAGATTGAGGGAATTATAAGAATGTATCACTTTGGAGAGTGCAATGACACAAAGCCACCTGCTTTTATGCTGTTTTTTAGAAGATCAACACTGACAAAAGTGTCTGCTTAAATTCACAGCTAAAAAGAATAGGATTCGTCTATAGTCATTCATTTTATTTCAGTCATTTTAAGTTGTAATCAACTTTTTTTATATGTTGGCCAAGTTCGCATGAAGCTGATCAAAGATATTAATCTGCATCTGAGTTAAGACCCTTATTTAATGCCATACTCACCATCAGCAACAGAATATTAAAAACAGAACCACATATCAAGATGGAATGGGATAGAGGGAACATTTATGAAGGGAACACTCAGAGTTGTTTTCCAGGCACAGGTTAAGCATGAATTACTTAGTTGAAGGTAATAGTAATGTTGAAAAATCTAAGCTTAACGTGTGTGGAAAACCAGTCTTACTGCTTTCTCTACAGTTTATAAGATTAGGCAGACTGATGCACAATGACAAGCAGCACAACATTTATTATGCATTCCAGCTTTTTGCAAAATGCATCATTTCTAAACAAAACTACGCATTCTAAAATTCTACTACAATAAAAACATGTTTTGATAACCCTAATAAAATAATCAAATTTTTTATGGATTTACAAGACAATGGAAAGCATATCAAATCCAGAATATTTTAAATGTCCAATGTTTGGCTTTGCTCAGGTGGAATTACTTTATTCACTCCCACACATTTGTTGATCATTTTTGTTATTTGTGTGCTGGGAGAATATCTTGAGTGTAATCTACAGATACAAAGGCTAAATGCTTTTGTAAACACTATCGTTGAAAGAAAGCAGCAGGTGGATGCTTGCGGCATAATTCAATTGTCTACCATACATTCTTGCCAAACAGGCAAGCAGCTCTGGTGTAATAGCCAATTTAGACATCATTTATCCCCTCCCATGTTAATGACACCATGGAGCAATCGAATGAGTTGCAGCCAGATGGAAATTACAAGGGAAGATCATTCTCATTCACAATAAATCAACCCCATTCAACATCACATCACTCATGCTTAAGCATACATAAACAAATGTCATTTAAAAAAAAAAAAAAATTATTATTTGCTCAAACAGTTAATAACATGCACAATAGATAATCCATAACCAATAGGGGTTTAAAGATACACAAATTAATGTGATTTGTTTTCCACAATTCAGTTTTGTGAAAAGTACTTAATCTGCTTTTATTATTTTAGTGAATTGCCTGGTTGCCAAAATAAGATCACTGCCTGGTAAAACCACAAAGTGTAAATGGTTTCAGGTGCAATGTAAAGGACATTTTCTCCTAATTGTATTTGCTAGGATTATTATGAAATGCCGTCACTATTCCATTTTAGTGTGTCTGATTTGATGTAAAGTACAATAATATGTGTGTGTATCTTAACACCCCTAATATCCAACCATGTCAACCAGGACAAAAACCATAAGAGGTGCAATGCACAGAAAAGGGATCCATGAGATAGCGAGTGGGGGTTTATAGTTGTGTCCTTGAGGAGTCAAGAAAGGCTCACAGTGGAGACTGAGGCCCAGAGCAGGGAAGAACTGTCACAGCCACAGCAGAAGGAGGACAACACTTCCATTTGTCATGAAAGAGACAAGCCTAGCACCAGATGCCACAATGAAACACATGGGCAGACAGAGAAGTGAGTGAAGGATACAATTTGGGGTGTGGGTGGGGACAAAGGAAGATAGGGAGACAAAAAAGATGCAGAGAGACAGGGCAGGGTGCTGGTTAGTGCTCAGACGTCAGCCACAGAAAGGGAATTCTTGCGGAAAGCCACAGTTTCAAAGTCGGTAATAAGAACAGCACCTGAATATGGCTGATTCAAGGATTCCGCTACAGCATCTACTGTAGTCTCACTCCCAGACTGCTTCTGTTCAGGCTCTATAGTAGGAGCTGTACTTTCCTCTGAGTTAGAGTAAAGAAAAAAAAAAAACAAATCAATAAATAATAATAATAATAGGTTAGATAATGATCACATGTATGCACACAGCTATAAATTATGTTGACACAATCATTCAATATGGCCTAGAGATATGATACCCTGTACTCACATGGTATAATCAAAATATTTTACAAATGCATTTCATAGACACTTGTATAGTAACTAGATATTTCTTGTATTCTTTTTTTCCTTGAGATCCACAAAAAATATTTTTTCATGACCAGTTTGTAACCCATTAGAACAAAATGAGTTTTTCATACTGTGCCTTAAGGAACTGATAAAATAACCTGTTTTTGGTCATCATGTGTTGTGCCTTAAGCAGCCCAGGTAGAAACTCTCCTTTTATATTTAGTTTGGTTGGTGGTCTAAACTACTGTAGTTTGATTTACACTGATCAGCTATAATATTAAAACCACATTCCTAATAATGTGTAGGTTCCCCTGTGATGCCAAAACATGGACATGAACTCCACAAGACCACTTGCTGTGGTACCTGGCAGCGAGAGGTTCCATTAATTATTTTAAGCCTATACTTTAACTCCATGAAATGAAGTCTCAACTCTATCGAGAGTTTCCCCTCAGATTCTCAGTCAAAGATCAATCAGCAAATCAGTGACCCGAGTCAGTTGGGTAGAGCTTTTGACGATCAGCTGTGGATGTCAAAACCCCATTGCATGGCAGCATCACCAGCTCAATGCCAGGCACCCCCTGCACTTAACCAGTCAATTTCATTCCGTCTTTATTTGCTGAGCCTCACAGTAAGAGCCTCGTTTCTGCAAGGTTCCATAGTGTAACCACTGGGAACGGCAAATGCATTACTCAATCAAAAATCCAAATGATAATTGTCACATCATTTGAAATGTGAGTGTGAACATTCTCAGGGGAAGACCCGTGTGTACACAATTATTAGGCAAGTATTAGTATGCAGATTTATTATGCAACAATATTTCTGGGGGCTGGGGGGAAATCAGTGATCAATATAGCCGCCCTTTTCAAAAAGTTCATTCCATTTATGGAGTCTGTCAGTTTCTTGATCTGTTGACAATCAACTTTTTGTGCAGCAGCACCCACAGCCTCCCAGACACTGTTCAGAGAGGTCAACTGTTTTCCATCCCTAAAAAACCTCCAATTTAAGATACAAACAAAAGAAACAAAACATTGATAAAATATACATCTAAAAATATAAGTTAATTTGCAGTGTGACACAAAATCTATTGTCTATTATAGCTGATAAAACACTACCAGTAACTCTATATATAAAGTCCAAAATAATGTATGCAGAATTTTTAAATGCGTTTACCCTTTTGTGAGTCCTGGGCAGGTAAAACACTGGGCTCCTCTGTGGCGTTGCTAGAGGTGGAATCAGCAGCTTGTGCAGTAGACTCAGATGGGGCTGGTTCATCCTGGATCACAGGGGCAGCTGACTCTGTTACAAGCAAACCATTTTACTAATTCAAACCACTAGCTGGAAGCTTGTGTTTTAAAGCCACTGAAATAGTAGCAAGGAAGAAAGTTATTGCAATTTAAAATAATTTGCATACATTATAATTATTATCCATAATTATTTGGTTCCAAAAATTCTAAATAATTGACAAAATAATTATAGTCTGTTTTGTCAACTATAAAACAAAACTGGTGAACTACCCATAAATAAATAAAAACCAATCCAACAATGGGCAACAATTCCTATGTACAGGATAACACAAACATAAAAGCCTTGCTTGAATGTGCCACTACCCAATACCATAATTCTGTGACATGCCGTTGATCGACCATTTCCATCAACACAATCATAATAACTCATGATCATTGAGGCTGTTTTCTTACGATACCATAAATACAACACATGAAGTATACAATACAAAATAAATGAATATTTTAATGATAAGCAAGCAGTATTTCTGATATAGTAGTGGTAGTTTAAATTTCTTAATGTGTGTTAATATGTTCCTAATTAAAATAAATGGCATTGATGCATCCCTACCAGCCTGTGCATCATCCAGACTGTCTGACTCTGCAGGCTGACTAGTGGAATCGTTGATGCTCTGCTCTCTGCTCTTGCTCTGGGCTGGACTGCTGTCATTACTACTGGGCCTCAGGGGGCTCTCCCCCAAGCTGCTTTTTGGTGACAGCATCTCCATCTCTTCCCCCCAGTCTGATACAGGTTGATGTCCCTCCAGCGGTGAGAACGGGCTAGGAGGCTTTTTTGGGTCTTGGGTGGTGAGGGTCTCCTGGGGCGAAGGGATGCGAACTTTAGGTTTGGGTGTCCGTTGTTCCTTAGGACTAGGAGTGGAAGAAGCAGGAGAGGCAATGGTCTTCTCTTTGGATTTAGAGCCTTTCTGGGCAGCTTTTTTTTCATCCCGACACTTTTCCTCCACTTCTCCATCATATTCCTCCCCATCACTGGTATCCTCCCACTCATCCTCATCTTCCTCATTTGCACCTCCGCAGACTGGTTTCTCCACAGCATCTTCAGGCTTCTTCAGAAACAATGATATTTTGTTTTGTTGTAAATAATAAAATGATTATATTAAAATACCAAACAAAAAATAGCTAAGCTATACAGTAAACATCTAAAAGATTTTTTTTGGGGGGGGGGGGTGCAGTTCTGAAATAAAAATCTTACCTTCTCAGGTGACCTTTTGGGCTTCTCCTCCTCTTTTTTCTCCTTCTCTTGCTCTTCCTTTTTTCCTTTTTCCTCCTCTTTCTCTCCTTCCCACCGGTCATCATGCATGCTTGAGCAGACAGCAACATTTTAGTAATATCCAGTAAATTTTCAGCCCAACAAAAAGTACCCTAAACTTCACAGTAGGCATATCATATTAATGAGCCCACAACGATTTGAAGTACTTAAATTTTACACTCTTTAGGCATGGAGAAAAATACCATGTCTTTTTTTCCTGATCAAACAAAATGTAGAGCCTGACGACCCGAATGGTTAAATTAAGAGTGATTGATTGCTTTCCCCAGAATTTCCTACCTGTAGCTTTTGCCCTGACCTCGACCTTTCCCCCTTCCATGGCCTCCACGATTTCTCTCCCGAGGTTTTCCTTGCCCCAAAAAGTCTCCAAATGTAGGAGCCTTTGGGGGCCTCTTGCTCTCCTCTGGAAGAAAAGAGATTTAAATAATGTAAAGACTACTAGAAAACTGGAAGGTACATTCATACAACAGACTAGTAGAGAATACAGCTCACAGTAACAGATGGCCTTCTGCTCATCATGATGGATTGCTATTCACATAAATCAGTCTTACGTTTAGGGGGTAGGGTAAAAGAAGAAGAAAGCATGCAAATAAATTGAATTGAATATGGCTTGACCTACACTTGATGGCATACTGCAAAGCTGAGCAAATAGCAAGTTGCATATGCCAAAAGACATGAACATGCATACTAAGAAGCAGCCACTTACAAAAAATGGCATTTCAAAACACTTCAAATCTGCCTTATACTTTTTTTTTTTTTTTTTTTTTAAAAGACAGGGTGATCCTAAAGCACACATTTGGCAAGGACATAATTAGCGTGAAGGCTATCTTTTGGCAGGGTGTGGAGTGGGGTAAAAGAAACACACGCCACACACAAACAGTCCCATGCCATAGGCTGACCTGAAGCCCCACTGTGCTGCTGTGCACGGGCAACACGCCCCCTAGCTGCTGAAAGAACAAATCACAGAATATCACCAAACAGCTCGAACAAAAGAGGGCCAAAGATGATCTTAAATGTTTAAATGTTATTCTCTACTGTATCCATGTGTGTATGTGTGAGCATTTACATATACATACACAGACATGGAAATCTGTTTCATTGTCCGCATATTGGTTTGGCAAAGTTTATGGATGTTGTGAGAGAGGACATGCACCCAGTTGGTTTGAAGGAAGAAGATGCAGAGGACTGGAAGAAATGGAGATGGCCGATCCGCTGTGGTGATCCGTAACGGGAGCAGCCGAGAGCCCCAATATATGTATACATACTTATATATACACATACACACACACACGCACACATACATACATACATACACATCGATTCTCAGTCCAGTCCCTGTAGATGACCAGTTTCTAAAATATTTTTTGTTGTTTGTTAAGCCATACAGTGACCTGCATATGAATCAAACCATCAGACTTAAAAGATAGATTTGGGAAGCTTTCCTCAGTTTGGGAAATAAGACTAGAAGTGTTCCAAAACATTAAAATGACTTTGAAAAAAATTACATTTCTCTCTCAGATCTGAAACACTTAAAAATCTTATGGATCACATGAAAGATGAACTATTAATATTTCTAAACTAAAAGTTTCCTGTAACAAAACGGGTGAAAAATCTGAGAGAAACCGAGATGCTGACAGGCTACAAGAAATGAGTATTTTCTGCAAAATCAGTCTTACTAATTAAGCACGGATACACACTTCTGTACTTCAGTATTTCTTATTCCCATTGCATATGTGTGTGTGTGTGTGTGCGTGCGTGCAAGAGAGATAAACTTGCCTCTCCTGCTGTTTGATTCTGGCATGCCCTCTCCAGTCACAGCTGGGTCCTCGTTGAACCTGTGAACACACCACAGGGTCAGTCATCATCCTGTTCTCTCCCTGTCAACACACATTAATCCTTCATTCAAACTTTCACCCTCTCAGCCACACCACTGCTTATACTCTCTTGCAGCATATGAACCTCCATGTTTCTCAGAAACACAAAATGTATATCAAAACACAGTAACACGCTGACACTTAAGACTCATACATTGTTTCTGTTTTCTGAGCATCCCATTCTCGTCTCCACTGGCCAGTGGCATTACGGTGGCGTGCCAACCTCTCCTCATCTATCTGCTCACGTTCCTTTTTCCAGCGTAGGTACTCTGCCCGCTCTCTGCCCGTCATAGACAGAGTCATATCCACTGAGCTTTTCACCCCTGGTCTCCGATTCTAGGGGAGAGTGTGAGAAACAGTGGGACATCAGAAAAACACCTTGGGCTGTAAAGGGATTGAGTAGGTTTTTTTACTTGGACCTGACCTAAGCTCTTTGGACCCTGCATGAAGGTCCACACTTCTCACAGTCACACTAAATAACTTACATATTACTTGCATAGAAATGAATAAATAATTAAAATGTATCATTTAACAGTGAAGCGACAGGCTTTAATTTTCCTTAGGATTCACAAACTCTTACTGTCCATTCTTTCTCCACTTCAGTCCCGGTCTTCACATTATCAAAGTCCAGCCCCCCCCAATTGCGCACATGTCGACGACTTCCTTCTTTACGATCAGTGTCAGGAATGGGCCCACTGCGTCGTGGATCATCCAGGAAGTTCCGTATGGGGTTCTTCTCTCCATCAGTCTGAATAAGCAATTTTTAATTATATTATATAAAATCTAAAAATTGGAACGTGCAAATATTATAAATTTAATACATATATTTCACCATGAAGAAAAGCTTTTGATCTACACACCCTTTGACCTCTCTCGTACTCCGCAATCTTCTCCATCTCCTCATTCATTTTTTCAATGTTCTGTCTCCTCTTCTCTTCCCACTCCTGAGCAAAGCAAATTTGCATCAGACATGGAAAATAATAAATATGATTCATTTAAATAACAGCTTTCACAAAAGGCCATTTTGCAGTAATATCAATAAGGAAAAAATAAAAACAAACCAGCTTATTTTAAAAGTTATACAGTGCGCCGTCCAGGAACCCACCTTGGACTTTCTGTCAGAGCCAGAGTTGCCTTGCTGCAACCCTCCTCTTCCTCCTCTACGTCCTCCTCTAGAGCGGCCCTCTCCCACTTCCCCCTCTCTCGGGGGTCGATCGATTCGTGATTCATCTTTATCCAACCGTGGTTCTCTCCTTTCAGAACGCTGACCACCCCCCCGCTGTCCACCTCTGTTCAGCCGACCAGTTCCAGCCTTGCGAGGACTCTCACCGTGCTGCTGCACACTGTCTCTCACTTCTGGGCCACGATCACCATGGTGAGATGTGGATTTCCTGTCATTTATGACTCGCTTCTCCTGAGAATGTATGTCATGATTAGCTAATCGAGGTCATGATTAACATTTAACAGTTCCAAAGACCACATATCCCACATAGCTTTATACTCTCTAATGGCCAATCAAGTTCAGAGTGATATTGACTTTTGCCCTCAACTTGACAGTAATGTAGTGGGGACCACTGTCGTCCTGCATGCAATAGGTGCATTAAATCTCCATCTGGGCAAGCACATCATGCTATACTAGTCCTTGAGCTAGAGCTGCAACAACTAATCACCGGGTGGCGGTGGTCTAGTGGTAGGATACTTGCCTATGGTTCCAGAGGTCCCAGGTTCGAATCCCACCTCCAGCACTACCACCACTGGGTCCCTGAACAAGACCCTTAACCCTGAGTTGCTCCAGAGGGGACTGTCCCTGTGATTAGGACATGGAAGTCGCTCTGGATAAGAGCGTCTGCTAAATGCCGTAAATGTAATCAATATAATCAATTGTAATAGACTATTTCTTCTATTTCTAATAGTTGACAATCAATTTACTAATCGATTAATTGCTTTATCAAGATGTGGAGAGTCATATCGCAAAGCCCCATTTCTTAGAATTAGCAAGCACGGGGAAATGCGATTCACAAAGCATAAATGTCTGTGATTGAATATTGAAACCTGGTTAACAGTCATGTTATCAGGTAGCAAGTGTTCATGGGAACTGGAGTTTGAGGCAGCAGTAGCTGATATTGACACTAAGTCAATGTAATAACACTGGTGCATTGGTGTCCTACCACTAGACCACCCACCACACTTACCCACAAAAATCTTTCACTCCTCTAAAACTACAAAAATTTTTATGAAGCTTCTGAAACTACGTCTCTTTAGAAAATATGTAAGCAATAAAACTATGGTTTCGCAGAGCTAATGGCATGCTTATACTGCTGGTAAAATTTTATGAAGCTCTACTTACATATTTCACATAGAGAATTTGGATGAAGTAAATATTTTTCCACATGGATAAATCAAAGCAGTTTTGTGTTTGTTTTTAAAAAAATGCACCCTTTTAAATCTTTGATTAAGCACAGGTATGTCAGTCGACTGTAACAGCTACATTCCACTAGTCACTCTCATGTATCAGAGTGCGAGCAGTGAGACTCTTGACCTTCATAGATCACAAGAGGTGGTTTAATCACCACTGCACAGGCCATCTGTGTCCCTCAGTAACTCTACAGGTATTGATTAAAATACACTACTCCCTGTCTCAGCAGACCCCAGGTGGGAAATTAAAAGCTGAGGGCTGAGAGAGCACGGGCTCGTATTTAACACTGCAGAAGCACTCAACTCTCTAGAAGTGTCCAATGCAGCCTGTACTCTGCCAATCATATCAGCATTACTTTACATTACCTAAATAAATTCTATAAGTAAATAAATTATGTATTGATAAACACAAAATTAAAAGTTAATTGCCAGGAGCTCAATTCATTTTTAGGTCCTCCTTTTATGCAAAATCCTTACTGGACAAGGCCCAAGCTGCATTGCTAATTCCCTTGTTTACTATTTGCCTTCCAGAACACTGATCTGCTTCTGGCTTACTGTTTTTAGCAAACAAAGCTACCTCACTAAATATTATTTTTTAAAAAGCTGCATTGCTGCTTCTTTGGTATTTTACCAGACAATTTATGTATTTAATTATTTCAATTGTTCATTCCGTGCATTGTGTGTTTTTATCATTTTTAACATTTTATTCTGTAATCTTATTTTCTGTTTATGATGCACTGTCAGTTGCATTTTTTGTACCAATGGCATCATTCACATGATCTATTATTTAAGACATTTATACTATCTGGGATCAGAGGTATTATATATATCATTCTAACCATATAAATATTCATTTACATTTTACAGCATTTAGCAGACGCTCTTATCCAGAGCAACTTCCAATTGCTGATTACAGGGACAGTCCCCCTAACTTGGGGTGGTGTGTCTTGCTCAGGAACCCAATGGTGGTAGTGCTGGAGGTAGGATTCGACCTCTTGGTCCGCAGGCGAGTATCCTACCACTAGACCACCACCACCCCCATTCTCCACATAATCAAAGAAAACAAAATCACACAATAGCATATTTAGGGTGGAAATAATAGGAGCATATTGTTCAAAGAAAATGTCTTCTGCTTGCAATTCCAAAAGGTTCACATCGATAACGACGAATGATGAAACTTTCCACAACCTCCACTAAATTTGCACAAAAATTATGCACTTTATCACTGAATCCCTGTTAAACACACTGAATTATCTCTGTGAAAAACTCTCAGCTCTACAGATACATTTCTTGCTTTAAAATACTGACATTACAGGCCTTACCCCACTAGTTTTGGACAGGTCAACAATCACAGTTAGATTTTCTTTCTCAGTTTTCCGCCGTTCTGAATCAAACTCATGAGTGTGGGGTTTGCGGGGTGTGGTCACAGCGATGCCCTCCTGTTCAGCCTTCTTTTTGTCTTCCTCTATTTCCTAAAGGTGAGAGGAGATGATCAATGTATAGACCATGTAAAGGGTTAGGACAGCAACGGGAACAAAAACAATGAGTAGTAGAAACAATAAAGATTATATAATTTATATTGTTGCTCTATTCAAATATTCTAATAAATCTTTGGGTTTGTTTTTCTTGTAATCACTTCCAACCAAACAATACAGACACTGACACACAGGTTTCCCTTTATTTTTAGAACAAAATGAGCCAGACTAACACACCATTCACATGCACGGACACTGCTGAAAACATAATGTATATCAACTAAATCCATTTGTCAACCTTGTCAGCTCTTTTTTTTTAAACCAAGCCATACAGAGTTAGGGCATTTAATATATAGGACCAATGCTTTGTCCTTCTAGCATCTGCATTTTTTGGCTTTTAATGAGCAAGGAAATTTGTCATACTTTCAAAGAGTTAAACATAAACAAATAAGAAAGCAAAAAAGGCAAACTTATTTAACTTACAAAATACTGCAATTTAAAGTGTAAGATACCCATAGACATTTTAAACAACAAAAGAATGTGGATGGTAGTAATTAAACAGTGAAAAAGGAGGTGGTCTTGCAGCTTTCAACTGACTCACTTACCTGGTATCTTTTCACCAAAGCCTCATTCTTTTTTCGCAGAGCCTCAATCCGTCTGTCCAGCTCAGCATCCTTCTCCTCCTTTGTCTTCAGATCCACCACAGCAGACTGGCATAAAAAAAGGGCAAAGAGCAAACCTCACAAGCTCGAGTAAATCATATTTTTAAGTAAGAACTCAGCTGTTTATTTCACAGACAGTATCAAAGATGATTTCACTGAGGTATACAGTCAGATTGTACATACTATATGCAGGATGATAATAGTTCTATGGTTGATTTTACTTGCGGAATTCCTACAAACTAGTCTAAATTGTCACATTCTGCTTGAAAACAGGTTTCAAAAAAAGTTAAAGAGGAACCAAACAGACAATATACTTTATGCAAAAGCACCATACAATAATAGCTCAGACTGTACTATGACAATAAGAACAAGAATGTTTTTAAGAACATTATAAAATGTCACTATTACTAAAGTTTAACCCAGAATACTTTACATGTGAATTAAAGGAGCACTACATGAGGTTATAGGAAACTAGATCATTTCTACAGCACATTTCTATAATTTAAGTAAAATCTTTTTTTCTAAAGCAGTGTTTCTGAACCCTGATCCTTGAGGCGCATACAGTATATACAATAATACAGGGCTTATCACACCCTCCACCTCAATGAGGGTCTGGTATTGGGCTGATCAGTTGAATCAGGAGTGTGGGAGGCAGTGAAAACTCTCAAATGGTACAGCAGTGGAATTAAGCTTAGGGACTAGGCCCCGGGATCAGAAAGCCATGGATTCAAATCCCAGACCAATAGCTTGCCCTGTTTCGTTGTGTGCTGTGCTGTTTTTTTTTTTTACAATGACAAGAATTGTCACTTTCACTTTCAAATGTTCAGGGCAGGACTCGAGGAGCAGGACAGAGACACACTGTTAAATGACAAGATCAGGACAAAAAAGTAACTGATTTCAGCCCTACTTCGTTCCCTGGTGCGGGACCAATAATTATCCATTTTAAATGCTATGCTATGAATTCTTTAGACTGCCATTTTTACCCAGAGTGTGTGCACTTGTTCTCCACATAAAGGCTGCGTTGAAATGAACGTACTGGCAACTCACCATGGCTGGAAGCCTGTCTTCACACACCAGTGGCGGCTTCTGACGAAGATCTCTGATCGAGATGAGTTCAGACTGTCAACCAAACTGTCAGCACACAGAATACGACCAGGTAAAGATCACCAGCTAACCTGTCAGGAGAAAATCGCTTTAGCATCAGATCCCAGGTGTGGGAGAAAGTATTGGTTACAAGAAAACAAAAATTGAGTTTCTGGATTGAAGCCCTGCAGGGGTAAAGGTGTCCTCGTCTATGGCCTTAAATCTACCTGGTCGGAGTGGGTTACAGAGATAACAGCTAATCGTGTGATAAAGAGGGATGACGGTGATACACAGCGCCTATTAAACCCCTCTTGACCGTCTTACACACCGGTTACTGCAGGGAGCTCCTGCACACCGCTATGTAGGGCAGCCCCGTCCTGAACACAGCTGTGTGAACATGTGCATGATTATTCTAACTGTGGGGCAAAGCCGTCAACACCCACGTTCGATAAACTCCAGCCGGCCGGGCTGTGAGCTAGGTTAGCTAGCACAGTGGCTAAACCAACAAAGTTGAAACAGCGCTCGCCAATCAAACACACTCGCTCATTGCTTGCTGTTAAATAAGTAATGTGGTGCGGCTTCACCTGCGGATAACAAAGTACCTCCGAAAACGTGCTGGGAGAGGTATCTCGCTTTTCTCGACAACAGGCTGCCCCCGTTTCTGCTTCCTCCAACCGTCGCCTGCACTTCCAAAGCAGAACGAGCGCTAGAGCAATGATTTCAAAATAAAAGCGGCTTCTTCTGCGGTGCTGAGTGACCCGCTTTCATCTAGAGCCGCTCGATACTGACAGAAATCAAAATCCCGAAATCATGATCCACGATAATTTAACACTATACTTACTGATTCTGAAAACAGCATTCATTTCGTTTTTTCAAAACTTACGTATTTAACATAATTTAATCTTATTTTTGAAACCTATTATATAAAATAAAATTGATATTGAAAAATATTTTAATAAATTAACTCAACAAATAATTATTTTTTTTAAATTATGTTTCCAGCTCTGGGGAATCTTCCTCAGTTTCATCGGTTTCCGCTAACTGTTTTATGCTGATTATTTTTCCCCTACTTGCTGGATTTCAAAATAGTAATAATAATGTTCCTACCATCATCTATCAAGCTGCTTTAGCTTTGTCCAGACTTAAGAAAAAATAATTTTAAATATATATATATATATATATATATATATATATATATATATATATATATATATATATATATATATATATATATTATTATTAATATTATAAAAGTATAATAATAGTTAAATATGAACTCTTGCTAAGTCAACTAATCCCAGCAATTGTTTTATACCAAAAGGTAATTTTAAATTCATGTTTAATATATATATATATATATATTAAACATGAATTAAAAAAATTACCTTTGGTATGTGAAAAGTTCAAATTAAATTAAGATTTCAGTTTTGCCTAGCAAGAGTTCATATTTTGTCCCATTATTTTCTGATATTATGAACGGTTTTATCCAAATTTTATTGTTTTAATATTATTTAAATTTAATGAAAATTAATCAGTTAAAAGAATAAAAATAAGGAAAAATACAAATGTCTTTTATTGCTTATATAGGAACATAATTTCCACATTATATAGGCCCCATAATTGGATTTATGAGTTTTATTCCCAACCACTACTTCACACTTAGGTGTGATGATTTAAATACAGAGAAGTATTTTGTTGTGCTAATGTAACATTTATTATTTTAAACACCACAACAGGATCGGTGATTAAAACAGTCTGTACAAGAAAGCTTCTTAATGAGTGTAGTTTAAACAGTCTGTGCAGGAAAGCTTCTGTAGTTTAAACTGTCTGTGTACTCTGTGTGGTTAAACAGTTTGTACAGAAAGGCCTCTCAGTGTCTGTAGTTTAAACCTCGGGGGGACTTTTAATGTGCGTCCCCTGTCCGATGACGTCATCGCTCTCTGAGCATGCCTACAAAGGTCGAAAATAAACAAAGAGAGCGGGGCTGAGCAGGATTTCGCATTTTTAATCACTATAAAACAACCGCTACTGTATCCTATCGATCATGGAGAGTGTGTTCTCATGCCGAACCAGCGTATATCTCGACCAGGGCGGCCGGAAGTACATGGAGGACTTTGTGCAGATAAAACAGGACGACGAGCCGAGCGAGGACGAGCTGAAAGCGGCCGAACATGGCGAGGCGGGAGCGTCTGGAGCCGGCAGCTGCAGACCCCCAGATGAAGCCGTTGAGTGGAATCCGGCCGGCCGCTCGGAGGGGGCCGGGTCCTGCGAGGCTCGGGACCCCCTCAGACCCCGCTCCCGGGCCGTGGCTTTCTACGCAGTTTTCGACGGACACGGCGGGCCGGACGCGGCGAGCTACGCTCAGGAGCACCTTTGGGCTCTGATAAAAAAACAGAGGGGCTTCTGGTCGAGCGATGACGAGGAGGTGTGCGCTGCTCTCCGGAAGGGCTTCATCGCCTGTCATCACGCAATGTGGAAGAAACTGCGTGAGTGAAGGGCGCTGAGCCGCTCCTGCCTCCACGAACAGCCACAGTCCATTACTCCGCACTAAACACACTCAGACTGAACTTCATGTGTGAGTGTGCGCTGTGAGAGAGAGACACACAGATAATCAGATACTTTATTGATCCAAAAATGACATAAGTACACAATCCTACACAAATAACAACATACTACACAAATATTCAAATAAGTATAGTAACCAGTGCAGGCTGGGATGGTTCAAGAGTGGAAACACTGCGTTATTAAAGTGATAAGTGACATGACACGCGTTACATTTGGTATATAATGTTGTTATTAAGCAGAGAAGGCGCATCAGGAGCAGGGCTTGACCCTCAGCCCCTGCTGGGAAGAGTTGGGGACAAAAAAATCTTTAAATCTGTCCGTATGGTATTAGTGTATTAGACAGAAGCCGACCACTGAACACACGCTTCTGCTCAGTTATAGTGGTGTGCAGCGGGAGGTGTTCATGGTACACGATAGAAAGCAGCTTGCACAGTGTCCTCCTCTCCGTCACCGGAGAGTCCAGTTCTGTGCCGATCACAGATCCTGCCCACCTGATCAGCTTGTCAGTGACCTCAGCATCTTTTTTCTTTAAGCTCCCACCCCAGCACAGCACAGCATAGAGGATCAGCCACCGGCTGATAGAACATATGCAGGAGTTTCTGACAGCTGTTAAAGGAGCTCAGCCTCCTCAGGAAATAGAGCCGGCTTTGCCCCTTCCTGAACAATCCAGCTGTACAGACCTGTTCTCTGGCCAGTCCACCCTGTTATCTAACTGCACACTGAGCTATTTGGTCTTGAGCCATTCCACATCAACCTCTTCTGTGGAGACAGTTCTCAGCGATAGTCTAAACCCACAGTAATCCACACCTTCTCCTTGGTTTTGGAGATCTTTTAGCAGCAGTTGGTTTGACTGACACTGGCCCACAAAGTCATTTACCGTTCCTCCTCTTGTCCACTTCTGTTACACCCCACAACAGCAGTGTCATGACAGAATATCTGCAAGTGGCATGTCCCTGAGAAGGAACTGAAGTCTGATGTGTACAGAGTGAGCAGGAAAGGAGAAAGAGTCACAACTACTGTGTGTCTGTGTGTGTATAGATATTTATAAATGTAATGTGTGTGTGTGTGTGATATTATTATTATTATTATTATTATTATTATTATTATTAGGGCTGTATTATGTGGGCAAAATTCTGCATATTGCAATTTCGTTGGATTACATAAATACCTTAGTTCATCAAAACAGCCAATGACATTCACCTGGACTTGTGGTTGGGGAGGGAGCAATACTGCATTAACATTGATCAGACAATATACAGTGCAGCCCTTTTAATTTTATACACACGCTCTGCTCACACAGGGACCATTTTGTGTGAGAATTCCAACACAAGCCTTTCACTTTTCTTTTTCTTCCTTTCTTAAATGAGATACTGCTTTGGTGATCAACAAAAACCAATTTTATTTTACAAGGAAGGTTTTAAAAAAAAACTGCTGTGGTCATTACTGTCATCTTGCAACGGGATCAGTTACGTAGTACCTTAAATTTAATTTGAATACAAAAATATTTTATTTATAATGTATAAAAAAAGAAGAAAGATTTTAGTAAAAAAAAATAAGAGTTCAAATCTGGCTTTACTGGCAGAGGGATACAGTGAGCATCAGTTTGATTTCATGCTCAAAATTTCAAAGACACCAGTTCATAAGAACAAGGTCAGCCTGCAGGCATTGGGGAAAACATAGTAACGTGAATCTCCACTGACTGGCATGATCATCAGCTCATTCTAATGTCACTTTAATGACCTCAAGGGAAACAGGAAACGATGGCACATGGCAGCTGGGGTTAAACTGAACATATAAGATTGTTTTAAACAGACACCTGCTGACAAGGAGGAGTTTTTGCAAAGCTAAAATAAAATAAAAATCAGTGAGAAGCAAAGACGAGATAAGATGAGGTTTGCTGAAGACCATAAAGATTGGACTGTAAAGAACTGGAGTGAGGTCATCATCTCAGATTAATTCAGTTTTCAGCTTTTCACCTACTCACCTGGTCCACTAGTGATTAGATAGGGACCTGTAGAGGCCTGTAAGCCATAGTGTATTGTGCCCAATGTGAAATATGGTGGTGGATCAGTGATCAACTGGAGATGCTTCCGCAAGGCTGGAATGGGACAAATTTTTGTTGATGAGGGACACATTAATCAAACAGGACAAAGTTATTCTTTCCTTCCTCTCTGCAATGTTCTATAACTCCGGGGACAGGGTTTTCTATCAAGGCAATGCTCCATGCTACACGGTCAGGTCAATCCAGTGGTGGATTGTCATGGCCAGCCCCGTCTCCAGACCTGAATCCTACTGGTTTTCCTTATAAAATAATGTATAAGTCAATTCAGACAAAAAATCCCCATCACATACGCGGGGGTTCATTAATTCAATAGTCCCTCCTCTTGGGAAGAAGTCTAAGGGGTATATACTTTACACTCTTTTTTTTTTTTTTTTTTTTAGTTTTATAAAGTGTTTTTGATTCTGCATCTGAATTTTTACAATTAATGTTGACTCTTATGCTTCTAGCTTTCAGTATTTGTATACAAGCATTTTACTTTCAAAGTCTCAATAATAACTGTTGCTAAAAATATGCTTCTTACTTTCTGCAGCGGAATGGCCAAGGACGGCCACTGGCCTTCCCAGCACGTCAGGAACAACAGCGAGCATTGCTGTTATTCGACGTGATCGTCTGTATGTGGCTCATGTTGGAGACTCAGCTGTGGTTTTAGGTGTTCAGGATGATCCTGATGATGAGACTATAAGAGCAGAGGAAATAACACAAGATCACAAGCCAGAGCTTCCCAAAGAGAGGAAGAGAATTGAGGGACTAGGTGGCAGGTAAGTGAATTATGTTAGGTAAGGTCATTGTTTTGTGTGCATCATGCTAAAACATTAGGTGTGGCAGTCTAATATTAGTCTAATATTGTTTTGAGTCTGTTTTAGCTGGTATGTTTTCTGTTTTGCTCTGCTCTCCTAATGCACAAAAATGCATGTTACTGTAATGATTTCTTAGCAATGTTCTTGTCTTTTCCAGTGTAATTAAAAAGTCTGGAGTTAACAGAGTGGTGTGGAAGAGACCCAGACTCACTCACAATGGACCAGTCAGGAGGAGCACTGTCATTGACCAAATCCCATTTCTTGCTGTAGCTCGAGCTCTTGGTGAGCCTCAGTGGGGTGGGGGGGGGTGGGTGCTAACTTTCTGGCCAAGTGCTGTTCAAAGTTAAAATAGTTTCTAATGAGAGTGGTATTTATTTCAGTAATAATCACAAAAATGTTATGCAAATTTAAACAAACTATTCTGCTAAAGTAATAAGCACTGCAATTGTGTAAGAATTACTTCTTCATCTTGCAGGTGATTTATGGAGCTATGATTTCTACAGTGGAGAGTTTGTAGTTTCTCCAGAGCCTGATACTGCTGTAATTAAGCTGGATCTAAAGAGGCACCGCTACATAATTCTGGGCAGTGATGGTTTATGGAACATGGTTTCACCCCAAGAGGCAGTATCCATGTGTCAGGAAACTGATAAGGCCAAGGTGGGAATGGTTATTATACACACATCTAGCAATATGTAATAACAATGAAATTACAAAGAGTATGAAGTAATTGTCTCATCGTACAACGTGTGGGCCAAGGGCAATAGGATTTGAGTAGTTCAGAACAGTTGCAGTCTTTTCTTTTTGAAATCTGGATGTTGCTCTTTCTAAAAAAAGAATATCTAAAAAGTAGGAGTACCAAAATGAATAAAACTGAGTGAGAAGAGTCTATTAAAAGACTTATTATGCACTTAACTTATGCCTGCAGGCCAAATACCAGAAGACAAAGGAAACTGTTTGTAGTGCTCATGAGCTGGTGAACCACGCACTTCAACGATGGAGTCAACGCATGCTTCGTGCTGACAACACTAGTGCTATAGTTATTTGCTTGGAACCTGTAGGGTCATTTTCAGAACCCTTGTCCCCATATGAGGTTGTGTACAACCTAGAGGGAGCAAAGTGTTGCTCATCTGATGGATCTTCCTCCAAAACAGCATCTAATCAGGTTAGCAACATTAGCATTACCTACTGCTGTCATATGGCTGCAAAGTTATAATTCAGCTGAGGTATATTTAATAATGCATGGTATGCAGAGCCAAATGACAATCACACCATCCGTGGTCATCATAAGCTTCACATATGCTAACATATGTTTTGTTTTCTTCTAGGTCCCAGAGGCAAATGTGTCTTCTCCTTCCTGTGATCTGGAATCAGCTTTTGGTCAGCACCTTGCTGATAGTGGGAATAGCAATTGTGAATCATTTGAATCTCCTATTACAAACTCTGAGTTTCCTTCTAAAGATCTCAGTGATAAGAGCTCCAGGGATGGCAACCATGACAACAGAGTGCCAACAGGGAAGCGAATGCTAGAGGATCTCTCCAACCCTGCAGGGAAGAGGCCTCGTCGTAGTATTCCCCATTCCTCTCACAGCTCTTCCTCCTCATGCACGTCTCGGCGGCGGTACAGCGAGCGTCCCACACTAAGACGCAGTGGCAAAAGTCAGAAGCAGTCTGACAACGTCCAGGGTCTGCTTAAAGAGCATGGGAATGCCACTGTGTGTGTGTGTTAACATTCCAAATGCTCTCACATACTCTCACTCTTGTGTTGGATGGTCATAAGCATACTCCCATGTACAAACTTCAGATAAGCTACTGAAAAACCAGGCTCAAAGCTACCAGGTCAAAATATATTAGTGGATTCATTTTAAGAGTAAAGCTGTTATGATGCAATATAGTGTACTACTTTCCATTTAGAATATTGCAACACACCTGTTGTTCTTCTGTTATGTGGAGTACTGGGGGGTGGGAGCTGTGCTACATGCACCAATATCCTGTTTATCACTTGTCACCTTACCTACAATGTTTTTGTATTTTCTAATTATGTAATGACGCAGTCCAATCAAGTATACATTTTGGACCTTGTATTTTTTGGGGGTTCATACATTTTAAGTTGAATTCCTGCTGTCTTCCATTCATTGTGGTGGAAGGGTTGAGAACAGAAGAATGCATATCTTCTGAGAAGATCATGCACCTTTTAACTGACATGTACATATTGCAAAGAACATTTTTAATGAACTCATTTACTTTGAGCAGTTCAATGGTCTATGTATTTTTATAAACTTTGTTTTACCGAGCAAAGAGGAATGCACACACTTTCTACCATTTCTACTAGCATCTTAATCTCATATCACTATATAATCTTACCTTTACCTCAACATATAAACAAGAAATGTACACACCTATTGGTCTTGGTTTTTAAAATACATATTTGTATTATCCAGAATCTCATTCACATGTTAATATTGGTTTATACTGGGTCATTTTTTAAAGTTGTTTTCTAACTGTGAGACTTTCATGTGAAACTTAAGGTGCTGCTATGCTTTACCAGGTAAATAAAACAATAAACTGATTAGGAATAATGCTCTGTCACACGACTACAAGAGGTTTGGCTGCAGTTTATCATGTGTAACTTGTCATTTGTGGGTTTAAATGTTTGCTTTGAAAAGGAAGACCGAAGAGGTTTATGGATGCGGTGAGGAAGGACATACTATCTTTACTTAGTTTGAAGGAGGAATATGCAGAAGACAGGAAGAGATGGTGGATCCACTGTGGTGACCCCTAACTGGAGCAGTAAAAAGAGGTTTGCCTTCTTGGTTTGTTTGGCTTTCATGCACCACAAGTAACAGGGAAAAAAATTGTACACACATGAACATACATGCAAATGTGAATAGACATGTAGGCCTCAACAATAACCACGTTTGAAAATAGGCAGTGGCCTAGTGGTTAGGGCATTGGCTTCATGATCGGAGGTTTGAACCCCTTCCCAATGGGTTGCCCTGAGGTACCCTTGAGCAAGGTGCCGTCCCCGTAACGCTTGTCCCTGCGATGGGCTGGTGACCTGTCCAGGATGTCTATAGAGGAGTTTTGGCACTGTGTTAGGAAGTCAGGATTGATGAGGTATGAGGTCTGTCAGTGTGGTACAGGAAACGTATGAGGGGAGTGTGACAGTGGTGAGGTCTCCAGCAGGAGTGATGGATGTGTTTAAGGTAGATTTGGGATTTCATCAAGGATTGGCGCTGATCCCGTTCTTGTTTGTAATGGTGATGGACAGGTTCACAGATGAGAGTAGGGAGCAGCATGAGGAAACCCTGGAAACTGGAAATTCAATGTAATGAAAGTAGGAGCCAAGTCAGCAGAACCAAAACAGAATATATGCGTGTATAGTGAGACTAGTAAGACCAGCTATTTTATATGGGTTGAAGACAGTGGCACTGACAAAAATACAGGTGGCAGAGCTGTATTTAAGAGAGGGATGTTGAAGATGAATGCCAAAAAGTAGGTTTATAGATGTGGAGAGAGTGGACACACGCGCGGCCGGGGTAGAAGTTTAAGATAAACCGGAAAGGAAGAAACGGAAACGGATGAACCGCTGCAGCGACCCTTAACGGAAGCAGTTTCCATAAGCCAAGCTTATTTATCTTGATCAAATAATTCCTCTATAAACAAGATAAAGATTAAACATCTTGTGAATTTTATGTATTTTGTAGAACTGGGTCGTAAAAGTTATGAAGCTTTTATTTTGAAAAATGCATCGCGTCTGTGCACATGCACTGAAGGTTAAACCATCGCGTACAGCGTGTTCGTGTTGGAGATGAATTGTAGATCATAAACTCTTGGCAAAATACAAGTATTTGGTTTTCCTGGCGGGACTTTCGGTTTCCCTCATGGAAACGCTTGCGCTTGTCTTGTAAACTGACGATGTGTATCGTCTTTATAAAGTAGGCATCAAGGTAAATGAACACTCGTGTGGTTTTGGGGTCGAATGTTGCATTTTGTGCTTGTGTGACATTAGTTAGCTTGCTGTTCACTGACTCTCTCCAGGCAACCTAGCTTAGCCTTTTTATACAGACGTTATCCCGAAGAAACATTAACTTAACTTTACAAATCAGCCAGATATCCTAATTCATCGTCTAACGTCAGTTCTGAACATCACGCACTTGTTTTATTTGGCAGTGTTTAATCGACAGGGATGAAGGTTAATCTGTGGGATTAGTTTTAAGTGCTGTAGTTGATGTTCATTAGTACAGTCATGTCATCATAACTTTAGTGGGAGTTTACAGCTTATTATAAGATCCCATTAACATGATAAACGTTTTGATTATAAACACTTTACATCTTATTGTGATGAGAAACCTTTTATTGTGTCTCATAATAATGAGTTATTGTGACACAATCAAAATAACAGAGTTCTGAAGCAGTGGGTAAATAATAACAAGGAAACATTACTGTCCAATAACAGCCTGTGGGGACTGTATGAAGCAGACTGTCTGTCTGTGGCGGAGCGGGCTACATACTGGTGTGATGCAGGCAGTAAAATAAATGCATTCCACAGCATGCATGTGTTTTTCTGAGAGACTGTTGAGTGATGTTTCTGTCTTCAGTGTGTTCTGCAGTGTCCCCCACTGTCAGGCTCTGAGCATGGCTTCGAATGCAGTGGAGTACACCATAGGGGGAGTGAAAATCCACTTCCCCTGCAAAGCCTACCCGTCTCAGCTCGCCATGATGAACTCAGTAAGTTCTGTATCTATGAAAGTGACTATTCTTGTCATTGTGAAAAACAGCACAGCACCATGATGAAATTCAACCAGTTCAACTGGTCGTGCAGCAGGGAGCAGCTTTTGAAAGCGCCCGGGGAGCAGTGATTGGGGCGGTATATATATATGGGGCAGCGGTGGCCTAGTCTTTCGGGAGGATCCGAAGGTCATGGGATTGAATCCCACACCAGTAGGTTGCCCTGATGTACCCTTGAGCAAGGTACCGCCCCAGTCACTGCTCCCCAGGAGCTTTCAAAAGCTGCTCCCTGCTGAACGAGTTGTACTGGTTGAATATATATATATATATTACATCAGTACCTCCCTACATACACGTATGCATGGTTATACATTTACATTTACATTTACGGCATTTAGCAGACGCTCTTATCCAGAGCGACTTACAACAGTGCTTTATTTCCACAATCGATCGTCATCTTGGTAACCAGCACAGATCAGAACTGTTGATTAGCTAGTACCACCTAAGTAACAGACTAAGAGCTCTTAAAACAAGTATACATCATACATTTTTTTTTTTTTTTTTTGTTGAGAGGAGGAGCAGGGGTGGGAAGTAGGAAAGAGTAGAGATTTTTGGAAAGAAAGAGTAAGGGTAGGAGAGTGGATGGTTAGGAGGGATTAGTCCCTCAGAAATTCTGTGAACAGGTGGGTCTTCAATCTGCGTTTGAAGACAGCGAGAGACTCCGCAGTTCTGACCAACAGGGGGAGTTCGTTCCACCACCGAGGGGCCAGAACTGAGAAGAGTCTTGATGCGTGTCTTCCTCTGTTTTTCAACAGTGGAGGTTCAAACCGAGCAGTGCTTGAGGGTCTGAGGGGACGAGAAGAGACACGATGTTTAATTAGAGTAGACAGATAAGATGGTGCAAGGCTGTTAGTAGCCTTGTAAGCGAGAGTTAGAGTTTTAAACCTGATACGAGCAGCCACTGGGAGCCAGTGCAGGTCCCGCAGCAGAGGAGTGGATGAAGAGAACTTGGGATGGTTGAAGACAAGTCTAGCGGCAGCGTTTTGAATCAATTGCAGGGGTCTTGTTGCCTTCAGTGGAAGACCTGCCAGAAGAGAGTTGCAGTAGTCCAGCTTCGAGATGACCAGGGACTGGACCAGCAGTTGGGTTGCCTGGGTGGTGAGGAAAGGACGGATTCTTCTAATGTTGAAAAGAAGGTGCCGGCAGGACCTAGAGAGATTAAGGACGTGGGAGGAGAAGGAGAGCTCGTTGTCGAAAGTGACACCGAGGTTCCTAGCCGATCGAGATGGGACGAGAAGTGATCCCTCAAAGGAGATGAGAAGGTCATGACGCGGAGTTTGATGGCCTTCGAAGTAGAGAAGCTCAGTCTTGTCAGGGTTGAGCTTGAGGTGGTGAGCTGTCATCCATGCGGAGACATCAGCCAGGCAGTTAGAGATACGGGTAGAGACCTGTTGATCGTGGGAGGGAAAGGAGAGGATGAGTTGAGTGTCATCTGCATAAGAATGATAGGAGAAGCCATGAGAGAGTATGACCTTCCCCAGAGAGCTGGTATATAGAGAAAATAGAAGGGGACCAAGGACAGATCCTTGGGGAACGCCAGTTGTCAAATTTCGTGGAGTGGACCGATGGCCCTGCCATGAAACTTGGTACTGACGATCCTGTAGGTATGAGGAGAACCACTGCCAGGAAGTGCCAGCAATCCCCAGGTTGGAGAGAGTGGTCAGGAGGAGCTGGTGATCCACTGTGTCAAAGGCCGCAGAGAGATCAAGGAGAATCAAGACGGAGGACAGGTTGTTCGATCTTGCAGCATGAAGTTCGTGAGTGACAGCCAGAAGAGCTGTTTCAGTTGAGTGCGATGTTTTAAATCCAGACTGGTAGGGATACTGGAGACCATTTTGAGCCAGGAAGACGTTGAGTTGGTTATAGACTGCTCGCTCTAAGACTTTGGAGAGAAAGGGGAGAAGGGATACCGGTCTGTAGTTGTTCAATTCCGTGCAATCCAGAGATGGTTTCTTCAGGATTGGAGTGACGATGGCAGACTTGAACGCAGATGGAACATGGCCGGTCTCAAGAGATCCATTGATAATCTGAGAAATGTATGGAAGAAGATCTGAAGCCAACTCCAGGAATATGGATGATGGAATCGGATCAAGGGGCGAGGTGGTGGGATTGCTGGACTTCAAGAGTAGCAGTAACTCTTCCGTGGAGAGCGGCGAGAGGGCAAGGAATTGGTGGTCACAGGACGCTTGGGGCTGGATAGGAGAATTGACCGTTGAGTGGAAGGATCTTCTGATTGCCTCAGTTTTCTCGTCAAAAAATGAAGCAAAGTCATCTGGGGAGAGAGATGAGACAACAGGAGGACGAGGCGGTTTTAGAAGAGAAGAGAAGGTAGCAAAAAGTTTACGAGGATTAGTTGAGGATTCTTCAAACTTGGCCTTGAAGAACACCGACTTGGCAGAGGCTAGATCTGTTATATATTTATGTATATGTGATATAGCTTTCCACAAGATTTATGATGAATAGGTTTGTGGGATTTTTAGCTCATTCATTTCTTCCAGAAAAACATTTGTGAGGTTAGGACAAAAAGGCCTCAAAAGTGGGGTTTAAGTCAGGGATCTGTCCAGGCCATGTTCTTCCACACCAAACCCATCCAACCATCTTTCTTTACCTTTCCTGGGGTGGAGTCATGCTGGAACTGAAAGGAGAACTACAAAGTTGGAACCATAGTATAGTCCAAAATGTCTTGGTAATTTAAAGAGGCCTAGTTCCAGATGTCTTCCAAAAAATCCTACTCCACCAAAATTTAAAGCTGGCATAGTGCAGTCAGACAAACCTTCAGTGTCGCCTGTCAGACTGCCAGAAAGGAAATTGTGATTTGTCACTTCACAGAACATGTTTTCACTCCTCCAGAGTATAGTTGCTGAATGCTTTACAACACTTCTCCCAAAGCTCAGCATTGACTTGGGGATATGAGACTTGCATGCAATTACTTGGCTATGGAAACCTTTTCCATGAAGCTTCTGGCACATGAATTGTGTTTAAAGTTAAAGTCAGGAGACGTTTTGAACTCTGCAATTATTAACAGAATCAATGGAGCATCGCCTTTTCTATGCACTGTGTGCCTTGGCCCTTGGTGACCTTGCTCTATGAGCTTCTGTTGTTCCAAAACTCTTTCACTTTGCAAAACAAAAAAAAAACTTTCGTTTGACTGCTGGATATTTAGCAAGGAGGAAAGTTGAAAAGGTTGCAATGGTGGGGTCCTTCGGCAGTACTATGTACAACCTATTATTTGAAATGTTTCCAAACCTGACTAGATGCTTGGGTTTATACACCTGTGGCAATTGGTGCTGCATACAACCTTAATACAGGGTGGTGGTCTAGTGGTAGGGTACTTGTCTATGGACCTATGGCTCAAGAGGTCCCAGTTTCGAATCCCACCTCTGGCACTACCACCACTGGGTCCCTGAGCAAGACCCTTAACCCCGAGTTGCTCCAGGGGGACTGTCCCTGTAATTAGGACATGGAAGTCGCTCTGGATAAGAGCGTCTGCTAAATGCCGCAAATGTAATGTAAATGTAATTCCACTGCTTTTGTCCACAGATTGTGTGGGTGTGTGCGCGCATATGTGAACCATGAAGAGCCTGTTAAATTTATCATTGTAAACTAGATTTATTCTTGGAAACCTGAATCTTACATGTGTTTGATGTTCTTTTAGATTGTTCGTGGCCTCAACCATAGGCAGCACTGTTTATTGGAAAGCCCCACTGGCAGTGGAAAGAGCTTGGCCCTGCTGTGCTCAGCCTTGGCATGGCAGCAAGCACAGTATGGTATGTTTGATGGAAAATCATAAGTGTTCTCCTTTCTGAAAAGCCATGTTGAAAATCAGAGTAGAAACTGAATATGGATGACACTGCTGCTTGTCCTTGAAACTCTTTGGTTAGATTCCGTTTTGGGGTTTTCATGTGAAATTTAGTTTCAGAGCGGTAACATATGATTTAGTAATGTAGTATGGGGTTAAAGCACGGAGCCAAAGAGTCACAAAATAATATAATTGCTCTGTTCTAGTGAACACTATCAAAGACATGACAGAATCACTTACTTTACAGAGACACTGTTTGGCTCATGCTTTCTGGGGCAATCTGAATATTTCCATCTGTATTTGTCTCACTCGTTTGCTGTCATCATGTTGGCTGACTTTATTGACAAGACAAAAATGAGCGCTTTCTGTTTTTCCCTAATGTTGAAACAAAGAGCAGGCACACTGTGATGTCCCACACTCTTCAAGTAAAAAAAAAAAATGATATTAATAGGCTTGTAACGATATGAAGTATTCTTTGTATACTTGTATCATGGCTAGCTGATTTTGGCGAGCATTAGATATGGATAAAGCATACATTTTATGTATGCCATTCAGATTTATTTATGGCAAAATATACCATAAATTGTTGGATAGCATTAGATTATTGATTGACGTATTATGGGGTCTTTTTTTTCAGGCACTGTTTCGAAGAATGTTCAGCCAAGGTGTCATGGTATCAAATGGATATAGATTATGAATTTTGGAAGTAATTAAACCTTATAAATTATGACAGCCTACTTTTGTTAGTATTTTAGTGGGATGTTGTTAGGTAATATTGTTAGGTTTATTGGGAGTCACTAGTGAAACTGACAGTGTGGTTTTTCAGTGCTTGTGTTAGATATAAAATATGAGAATTTGAATTGAAGAGACATTTCTCTTACCCCAAGGTAAATCTGATCAGGAAGGTGGTAGCCCCTCATGTGATGTCAAAAAGCTGAATGTCACAACTCCATGTCAGTGTGTTTGCCACAGCCGGGTTTCTGGCCCACACGCTTCCTCTAGCAGTACAGCATTCAAACTACCTGTGGTTGATGTTACTGGTGAAGATAATTCTGCCTGTGCAATCACATCTCCAAGAGGTGAGTGTCCAAAAAAGTATTATATGTAAGTACAGAAGCATCTGCAGTGCACTGTTGCACCTTTTTTAATTTAGGGTTTATTACCTATTGTCAGAATGCTGCACTTAATAGACAAACATGCAAAAATGCTAGGCATGATTTCTGGACATGAGCTTTTAAAAATGTTTGTGCCTGGTTCCTTCTCACTAGATAATGAGATCAATCCACCCAAGAAATCCACCCTTTCATCCAGGCTTTCTGAGAAGCTTCAGGCTTCCCTTACTACAGATGGAGAGCAAGATGATGATGATTTTAAGATTGATAGGAAGCGCATTCGGGAACCTGCTGTGGAGCAGAAGGTATGTCTGTAGTATATTAGCCATAAATCTCTTATTTTAGAGCAGTCTGTTCTTAACATTTTGATTATATGCTGACTCTTTCCTGTAGCACATAACAATTTTCTGTGTTGATCTTTGGGTATTCATCAGAATAGGAAGCGCAGGTGCGTGGCACAAGGTGTAGTTTACATCGATGATGATGAGGATGATGATAATGCAGAGCTGGAGAGGCCTATGGCTGGAGCAGAAAGATGGACTGTGGAGCCAAGAAGTCAAGCCAAACCTGAGGGCATCCTGCCACCTGCAGCATGCTGTGTGAGTACTGCAAAAAAAGACGTCAGAGTGTCATATTTGACAAATAAATACATCTAAATATAGGTTTGTTCATTTTTTAATCACAATTGGTATCGATCATCTCATGCACTGGCATTTCATAGCTTTACGTATATCTTTGAGGTGCTTAGTTGCACCTGGTCATACTTTTGACCTGCAAAAAAACCAAAACAAAAAAACACACATTTTTATTGTAATATAGTTTAGACCTATTCTGAAAGCCTCATATTTTTTATGACCTTATAACTCTTTCATATCAAGTTGCCCAGTCTGTTATTCACAAACCTATGATTGTCGGGGTATGAGTTCATATGTGTGAGAGAAACAAAAAGCAGGTACTGTTCACACCTTTCAAACAGAAATGTGCTTTTTTAATGACCAACAAAGAGGATTCATATAGGACTATGAAAGTAATCCGTGACATTTACTGACAGTCACCAGTAATTGTAAATACCTTTACAATTACCTTAGTTGGCACTATAACAATATTAGGTTATGTTAAAGTGAGTTCATACATATACCCACTAGGTGGCAGCAGAGGTTCTGTCTTGTGGGGTCTGTTCAGATGGAGATCTTTGAAACATGTCTCTGTTTATGTTTAGAGTAGAATAGAAAATTTAGAGCAGAATATTTGTGAGCATCATAATATATGTATTCACATGTTCTTGTACATATAAAGGCAAGCAGAATCTGTCTCTAAATTGTTTTGGGTTTAGCAACAATGGGTATCTCTAGTAATATAGACCTTTGTTGCTTTGCTGGCATTGGTATAGTTTCAGTGTTTTCTGGCTTGGAGAATCCCAGCCTGTGCTTCAACATTACCAACCTCTTTTGAGTAGGGCTCGTCCCATAGTTGGCAACTGATATTTGTACAGCTCAGTAGGCTTAGTTTTTGAGTTGACAGCAGCTGTTCTAGTCAGTGATTGATCTGACAGATGAGAAATAATAGTGGGAGGGTGAAAAGAACTTGCTAGCAGGAAGGATCGTCCTTGCAGCTAAAGCAAGTTGTTTTTGGCAAAATGGCTTTTAAAATTAGAAATCTGCAATTGGTATCTAAGCTGATTCCTAGAATCGTTCTCTAGAATGCTTTTTGGAAGATTTTCTGCAGTGAAAGTGACAACCCTTGTCATTGTGAAACACAGCACAGCAAATCACAACGAAATTCAACCTCTGCGTTTCGCCCATACACACACGTGCAGTAGGGGGCAGCTATTGAAGCCGCCTGGGGAGCAATGACAGGGACTGTACCTTGCTCAACCTACTGGTGAGGGAATCAAACCCACAATCTTCCGATCCGGGCCCAAACTCCCTAAGCACTAGGCCACCGCTGCCCCTGTGTAATGATGTTTCCAGGTAAAATAATCTGTGTTGCTTTATTCACACAGAACATCTAATATGTAATGGACATAATAAGGATGGGAGTGAATTTTTGTTGCATGTTCCTGAAGATTGGTTGTCTTTTAAAGAAAGCGAAGGTCCTGGTCTGGCAAGGGCGTAAAGGTAGGGTGGGGGTTTGGAAGGTGGGCTTTGCTTTGAGTTTCTATTTCTCACCTGACACCATGTGCAGCCCCTGCCATTGCTGACTGACATCTTCAATGGGCCCTTTGAAGCGAGCTCCAGTTTAATTAAGAGGTTTGCCTTGCTTGGCAGTGATCTGTGAAAGCCTGGGATAAATATTGAATGGGGTTCACCCGCTGGTTACTGCGCTCCAGGGATAAACAGGTGCTTTGTGGTGCTGGAGATTGGCCGGGTGGGGGATTGCCAAGGGCTCTGGGGGGGAGCGAAGACCTGTGAAGGCTACTTTTAAAAACCTGGAGAAGACTCGTATCTCTCGCACACCCCCCTTTCCCTCCCTCAAGCTCTCTTCTCTGCTGAATGAGATAAGTGGAAAAGGGGGCTGGGGGAAGTGTCAGGCATCTAGTGTGGGATTTCAGTCTCTTGAGTGTCAGGCTCGCAGAGCTCACCTGTTGAAATGTAGTCTCCTTTGTTCATGCTCACACTCAGAACTGCGTGTTCTGTCACAGCCATTGTAGCGAGAGGACAATCTTGCCCATCATCTCAAACACAGGGCTCTTAACTGCTTGCCAGTGAAACAGAAATGTCTCTGTTTTGCTGAACTTCAATCCAGTTTTGTTTTTAAACAGATGCTTCAAAAATCCACTTCTAGACTACATTTTCACACCTTACTGATCAAACGTTGTTTTTTTTTTCCCCTCTGCACAACATTCGTATTAATGATGTACATTGGCCATCATCTATTCATTTACCTGTTCCAGGTGTCAGTATTTGAATACTAAAACATGCTCTGACATCATTTTACAGCCTTCCCCTGCGTTTTAGGCCTCAGTTAGCATCCTTTTCAAATCGAGGCCTAAAACGCAGGGAAAGGCTGTGAAATGATGTTGGAGCATGTCTAGTCTACAATATCCACTTTCTGAAATGTCATTAAGAATTTGCAGTTAAGGGAAATTGTGGAAGTCATGATAGATTTCTTGGTGTTCCAGATTCTCTCAGAAGGTGTACAGAGAAGAGAGTAGCGTTTGATAAGAAGCACGGGGTCCGTCTGTTGTGCCTTGGGGTTTTGTGCAACCAGTGGCACAGGGAATATTGGATACATGGATAGAAGGAAGGAAACCAAGTATCAAATAATTCAACGAAATCAAGAAACTGAAGCTAAAAAGAGGCTGGCTTTCATAACAGGACATTGATGCTCAACCCTCACTTGAATGTGTTTAAAACTCTTCTGTGTTCTGTGCTCTGAATGCGTAACACCTCAGCAATATTGCAGGTCTAAAACATTCTACAATAACAAAACTTCTAAAAGTATAATAGAAAGATATTCCTAGCTGGTGTGTTTGGTAGTCTGATATTTTTGCCAGTAATGTTTCTATGTACTGGTAGGCTTTTCTTTTTGTTTATGCTGTTTAGAATAAAATAAAAATAAATAAATAACCATTGCACTCATATTAAAAGTATTATAGTTCCCTAAATGGATTGGTATTGCTTCAAAAGAATGTCATTTGAACAAGCTTTTGACTTTTACTGTAGAATGATCAATTGTTGAATGCTTCTGCTACCAAGTTCCTCTAAAGCTTGCATGCTCAAGATTGGGCAGAACTCAGCTGCATGTGCTGGGGAATCACTCGCTGTTGATATCAGGGCCCGACTGTGAAAGAATGCGGCTTGCAGCCTGAAAGTGTCTGTGGCGGCAGGTCCAGCCAATAGAGGCTGTTATCTGCATACCAAGGGTGTCTTTTTGCTACACAGTGGCGAGAGGGGCCGAAACCGTGGCAGGCAGGACGTAACAGATACCCTTGTGTCAGCTGTTTCCTGCATTGCTGCTGACAAGGCCTCCCATTCACAAATAGGCCCTCTCTCTCTCCTGTGCGATGAATAAGTAATTATTCGGCATGGAAGGCAGGATAGTTGGACTGGGCTATTGAATGTGGCAGCAGCAGGTAAGGCGATCCCCCTGGACCGAGAAAACTGGAGCCCTGGCGTGAAACTCTTCCAGCGCTACCGTAACCTTAGCTGCATCCAGGCCATTGTTTACTTGGCACATCAGACCCAGGCTTTATCCCGCTGAGGGACGTCTTGCATTCACCTCTGTCCTATCACGTATTGTAATATTTAATGGCAAACAAGGTTTGAGGAGCAGCATGGGTAACCAAAGATTGACCCCTCTACTGGAGCGGAGGCTAAGAGAAAGCTTGATCCTTGGTATTGAGGTGTAACACACGCCAAGGCTTAGCATTTGTAAGGGATAAACTTACTGTTGCTCTTGGGGAAAGAATGGAAAGTGTGAAGGCTCTTTATTTCAGGGATTCCAAAACCACCATCACCCCTCAGATAGACATTCTGTTTTATGAACTATTACTAATAAAACTATTTTCGCACATACAATTTAGTGACCTAGAAAGGTTTCTTACTAAATGTATATTAGCGCAGCGATTCTTATTCTAAATATTTGCAAATTTAAAACTTCAGCTTGAGTTGTACCTTTTAACTTGAGTCTTAGTCAAAGGAGTATCCAGTTTGGAGTGGTTTCCAATGCCTAAATAAATATATGTTTGAATTCTATTTTTTCCTTGTCTGATGTTTATCTGGCGCATCAGACTCTTCATCAGACGCTTCATCCAGAGGTGACTCACACTCTCCTCAGTCCTATTGAGAGGTTAAATCAGCTTGGAATTGCAACTATATTGTAATGTTAAATGCACAAAAATAGCAGTAATTATAATGAATAATAATAATTATGACAATGCAATACATTTTCGTTTCATGTCTCCTAGTGTTTCAGTTTAATCTTTTCCATTCCATTAACCCAGTATTTACAGGTACTGTCCAGAACTTAAGTTTGGGCTAATCCGTCATTAATTTAAAATCTATTGGCTGCAAAGTGCAATGAGGAGATGAGAAACCAAACCATTGTGCTTTTGAGCATTATGATTTTAAACTCATGAAAAGTACTTTATTTTTACTGAATTCATTCTTTCTTGAATTTTTACTGTTATTTAACGTTTCACAGTCAATCAACACTTGCTGTTTATCTACAGGCCGGATCATGGTCATCTGATCCTGCCTTCTTTTCCCTCCCTTATGTGTATGTTGTTTATCTATTCATCCCCTTACACAGAACTCATTTAGAATTCATTTGGCTGACTTATTTTATTTCTTTTCCACAGTCGCCTGTGCCTTGTTCTCTGTGCCCCTGTGCTAGAGAAGGACAAAAAGCAAGCGAAAAGTCCAAGGACAAAAACAAGGATGGCAGCATGAAGAAAACCATACCTAAAATCTTTTTTGGTACGCGCACCCACAAACAGATCACCCAGATTGCCCGGGAATTGAAGCGCACGCTCTACTCCACAGTTCCCATGACCATTCTCTCCAGCCGAGACCACACCTGTGTCCATCCTGAGGTGATGCCCCACGCCAATCGCAATGAGCGCTGCAAAGAGCTGCTAGAGGCCAAGAATGTGAGTCGTTCAGTGCCCTGGTCACAGCATCTGACATCATAACAGCTTTTCAACACAGGGTCTTTATTCATATGTCATCGCACAAGAGCCTCAAAGGGATGAAAGGCTTTGGTTCATAGTGGTCACAGGCTCCTGTTGAACTATGAACTTTCAGATTCTCACTAAGTCTTTGACTTAGGATTTTTTGCAAGCAATCACAGACTTTTTTTTCCTTCAATCATATTTAGCATTAAGTTCTTTTTTATGCCAGTACAGATTTGCAACAGTTTACTTTGTATGTTTACTACGAAATGTGACCGATCTAGTAATATTTAGTTTGCTCTAACTTTTTACTAAGTTTACTAACTTATTGCATTTAATAAATGTATTATTTTCTCTCTATTCCCTTCCATTTATCTGTACCACCATTAACACCTGTAGGGAGATCAAAGCCCAGCCAGTGTGGCCTAACCTCCTCAAATAGCGTTCTCTTTATTATGAATTAGTTTACCATGAGACCCTTGAATTGGATCTTTTGAACTGAGCTTGACCTCATGTCTCCTGTGGAAAGAAACACCTTTCTCTCTCACTGTGGCTTTCAGGTTGGATAGCAAGTGTGGGGCTAATTCTGTGAAACCTCTGCTGCTTTCTCCTTGACAGCGGTGTAAAGGGAAAATTATGACTTGCTTTCAGATTACAGCCACTGTAACATAAGCCCACCCTTGAAGGATTTGTGTGAAATCCCTGTCACTGGAGCTGTGGGGAGCAATTATGGGTGATACCCCAATCAGTCATATAGAGCTTTTTAGTTATGTGCCCTTGTCAAAGGCTTCAGAAGCACTTTGTTTTTAGCGCAGATACTTTTTTGTCCCCCTGCCGCCAGGCAGCTTGTGTTATGAGCTCCTATTAAACTGTCACCAGAGGTGCCTATTCACCTCTCGACCATGGCGCACCCCTGCGTATGAAAGAGCCATGGCCTGGTTGGCGAATGGATAGAGGAGCGATTAGTGCCCTCAAGCTCCCTGAGGCGGCATCTTCTATTTTCCCTTCTGCCCACACTCGCAACCTCACTCCTTTATTCCAGCCACCTTTGAGATGCTCACTGTGAGGTCACATGTCCCTTAGTACAACAATCATCGCCCCCATTGGAGATGGTGGAGAGGGAGATGAAAGGGACTGACCTGGCTGTGTTAATCCCATGCTCTCGATGGTCGCTTATCCCCCTCTGAGTATAGTATAGTGGAAACTGCCATCAGCCTCTCATCAGCCTCCTGCAGGCTTCAGTGATCTCCAGGACAATGAACAGATGCCCCTTTTTGTGGCCAACAGAAAGACACCTGCTCCAATTATGAAAAGGATATGTGTTGTGGAAGACTGATAGGACTTTAATTGTTACAGAGGAAACCAATGATGGATTGCCTAACAAACTAAACAGTGGCTAATTGATTATGGTTTTATGATAGAAACCTTAGTGTAATGGGTGGGCTGAGTAGTAACAAACAGGCTCTTTTTAGTAGTGTCCCCAAGACTGATATGTGTAATTATTACCTTTGTTCTGATTGGCTGTCCTGTATTGTACCTCATTCAGAAACCAGTCCAGCCTGAAACACATCTTGCAATCTAGTAACTTCAGTATGAAAGGATGGGGGCTAAACTGCTGTAGATTAAGTAGGCTAATGTATGTAAATTCATTTGTGGTTTTGTGTATCTTAAAAACAGGCTGGAAAGGGCCATTTTTAAGCTTAATTTTGTATAAGAACCGTATGTACTAGAAATGTATAAACTTCCTCAAGCTATTTCAGAAAAAAGAAAAAAAATCATGTTTCTTCACTATATGCCCTTTAGGTGTAAATCAGTGAAATGTTATTAAGAGAGAGAAATTTGCTCATATAAATTTTCAGTTGAGTATGGCATATGTTTTACAGGGACAGTCTTGCCGGTTCTATCATAATGTACATAAGATGAGGGAGCAGAGCAGCCTGCAGTGGGTACATGGGCTGCACCAGGCCTGGGACATAGAGGAGCTGGTTCGCCTGGGCAGTAAACTACGCTCCTGTGCCTACTATGCAGCGCGAGAGCTCATGCAGGATGCTTCCATTGTCTTCTGCCCTTATAATTACTTGCTGGACCCCCTTATTCGAGAGAGTGTAAGTATCCAACCAACTAAGACATAAGAAATACAGTTTTCTTGTTGGGATCATTGATTGTGAGTACTTTGTTGAGGACAAAAATGTATTATTAATTATATTAGGCTCTTTGTTACTCACCACTGTTCTGAAAATAATAAAAGTAAGTATTGTCTTCCATGTCCTCCTAATGGTTGATTAGAGCTGTTGATTTCCAAGCTGAGTGTTTTTGATAAGCATAATTAACAAACTGTGCTGTATACTGACCCACCCGGTCAGAACCTAAACAGTTGACATAACGATGGCATGACCTGTATTCCACTCTGAACAGTACACAGACCTTGCTGAAGTCTGTATTTGAAACCTCCTTAGCATTCTTCCACCGAATGATAATTTATGTTTCTTTAATGCCACAGATGGACATTAACCTGAAAGAGCAAATTGTGGTCCTGGATGAGGCTCATAATATTGAAGACTGTGCACGAGAGAGTGCCAGCTTCACCCTCAACCAGAGCCAGCTGCTGCTGGCTCGTGAGGAGATTGAGAGCCTGGTGTCATACAACATCCGTCGGAGTCACCATGAACCTCTTTTGGCCTTCTGCTGCAGCCTACTGAAGTAAACTCTTTTATCTCTCTCAATTTTAGAGATGTTGATCTATCTGGCAAAAGGGGTGTGTGTGTGTGTAAAAAATGCTGTAAACAAAGAATGCTTTCAGAAATGGAAGTGTTAATCATTTATTTTCATCAATCAACAAAATGCAGTGAATGAACAAAAGAGAAATCTAAATCAAATCAATATTTGCTGTGACCACCCTTTGCCTTCAAAACAGCATCAGTTCTTCTAGGTACATTTGCACACAGTTTCTGAAGGAACTCGGCTGGTAGGTTGTTCCAAACATGACTGTGTTTCAACCTCCGTGTGACAGTGATGATCATCAGTACCTGTTTGGTAAAACTGGTTGATCAGACACCGACTATAATCCTACAGAATCCCTGACTTTGTGCAAGTGTACCTAGACACCTAGATATACACACACAAACAGTATCTCACAAGAGTGATTACAGCCCACACATTTTTGTAAATATTTTATTATACCACTTCATTGGACAACACTGAAGATAAGATACTTTGATGCAATGTAAAGTAGTCAGTGTAGAGCTTGTATAACAGTGTAAATTTGCTGTCCCCTCAAAATAACTCAACACACAACCATTAAGTACTGACAACAAAAGTGAATACACCCCTATGTGTAAACAAAATGTGTAGGGTATACAAAATGTGTGGGGTGTACTCACTTTTGTGAGAAACTGTATGTGTGTGCATATATATATATATATATAATGTATATGTGTATATATAATTTATTTATCTATTTATTATTTTTTGTGTGTTTATAAAAAAAGCTTGAATATTTCTGTCAGCACGGGAAAATGGAAACATAGATTTACATGTTTTTTTGCTAATGCTATTACTAATATTCGGATGTCATAGTGTCATATCCATCATCAGCAACTTACAAAACTCTATATTTATTACATTGGTATGAAGCTAGTTTATGAAAACCCAGTCTTGCCTTTTCACTGGAGTGTGTGTTTGTGTATTTGTGTGTTATGGGTACTTAGCTGGGTACAGGAGAGCTCCAGTGCTTTGCAAGAGAGGGACTATGAGACTGCATGTAAGGTGTGGACAGGGAAGGAAATTCTGGGCATTTTCCATGGTCTCGGCATCACAGCTGGAACTTTCCCAGTGCTGCAGGTATATGTTGCCACTTAGTTTGTCTCACATTCAGCATTTGGGCCTCTTCGGTTTTTTCCTTATATTGTCTCTCCCAGAATGAATAATCATGTTTACTCTGTGTTTGTCCTTGTTGAGCAGAAGCACCTAGAGGCAGTACTGGAGAAAGAGGAACGAGTCGGTGTGGTAAACGGGAGAGAGGATTTTGTTAATGTTCCCACCATCAGCTCAAACACTCAATCTCTGCTCAAGAGCCTCTTCATGGTGCTGGAATTCCTTTTTCGACAAAACTGCAGGTCTTTATCCTTCATTTCTGCTCACCCACATGAAGCAATTTCGGCAAGTGTATTAGGCAGTCGGATGCATGTTTCTTCCTTGTATTTAGATCCTTAAATAATATTGTTCATGTTATTTAATAGATTCTTCAGGTTGTGTACTCTTGCTGTTGTGTTTGTTTATTTGTTGTCGTTTGCTCTTGTGTCTGAACACTCCTCTGTATAGGTTTGCGGATGACTACCGTGTGGCCCTGCAGCAGAGCTATATCTGGACCACCCAGCAGGATGCTCCTGATGCCCAAGGATTTTTCGCTCGACCACATCGCCGTCGCCAGAGTACCCGCACGAAAACCCTGGTGCACACTCTCAGCTTCTGGTGCCTTAACCCTGCGGTGGTGAGTGAGAAGCAGCATAGCTAATGTTTGTTTAATGGTTGTTTCTGTAAATGTGCACCACAAACATTCTATCCACTTTGTTTTTCTTTGCACATTTTAAAGGGACATTCTGCTTATTTTTGGGATAGGTTAGTCAAATGATTGCAGATGGACATTGCCAATTTTTCTTTTACTCAAACTCAAATACTGAACTTTTGTAATGGATGTTATATGCCAAATTGGCAACATTATAAGGACAAAGCAGTTCATCAATATTGTGCTACTACCACCAAGTATCAGTCAGTCTTATGCAAGGTTTGGGAGTTTACCATTATTTGTTTACTTGAATTGGGCCCTTAATTTGCAGCCTACATAGCTGGTTATATAAGAACTTAGTTTTATGATTAAAAAAATGGAGAAAGAGGAGGGGAAGAAATGGAGGGGGGGGGGAGTCTAGTATCGAAGCATCCCTTTTATTGCATGGTGAATTTGTCATGCCATTAGTGAAATGTGTATGAACAGTCTATGATGACAGTGTATTTATGCATTGGCAGGCATTCTCCGACCTGAGTGATTCAGTACGTAGTATAGTACTCACATCTGGTACCCTTTCCCCCATGGGCTCTTTTTCCTCAGAGCTGGGAATCAAATTCTCCATCCAGCTGGAGGCCAGTCATGTCATCAGCAAATCACAGGTAAGTATACTACAGCAGGATCCTACATTGAACTGCTTTTTCTGTTGACCTTCTTTCAGCTGTGCCTGCTTGAGCAAATGAGAACATGCTACAATTCCTGAGAGCTTGACATTTTAGGTTGGCATTAGTTCAATGTATATGATGTATATTCATGTTTGGATGGGAATATTGAATATATTTCAGTAGTTTGCTCTAATTTAAAATATCAGCTCTAAAGATAGATAAGTGGTCTACACCAAATTGTCCATACATAAGTGAAAGCAGTAGTGAAATCTAGAACTCTTGAATGCTATGTTACAGGTGTGGGTTGGCACGGTTGGAATGGGTCCCCAGGGCCGAAGGCTGTGTGCCACGTTCCAGCATGCTGAGACCTTTGCCTTCCAGGATGAAGTGGGGGCACTGTTGTTAAAAGTGTGCGAGACAGTGAGCCGAGGGGTGCTATGCTTCCTGCCATCTTATAAGGTGAAGTTTAAACACTTTGAGGAGGTTCTTAAGTGCAGGTTTGTCACCGTGCCAGAATTAGATTAGATTTTGGTACTTATAACAGGAGTAGCGTTATAATGCTTAGTACAAAATGATACAGTTGCAAAACATTAAAGCACTCATCATTGTCTGAACACCAAATATTTATTGGATAGAAAATAGAAAAAATATTCTAATTAATGTAATTTGATTTTCAAATAGGTTTTTCAGTTAATTCAGAGCTCTGCAAATGTAAGCAAATTAAAATGTTAATCAGCTATAAATAGTTGGCAGCATATTTAATCGATTAATTGAGAGATGGTGCATAGATTCTTTTTATTTATTTAATAATATTTAACAGTATATAATAGTTAATAGTTCACACCAGATTTGTCTTAATGGTATCACAAATTTTATACATACTGTATACAAATATATAAACTATATATATATATATATATATATATATATATATACTGTACTGTGCAAAAGTTTTAGGCAGGTTTGAAAAAATGCTGTAAACAAAGAATGCAAATCAATATTTGGTGTGACCACCCTTTGCCTTCCAAACAGCATCTATTCTTCTAGGTACACTTTTTTTTGAAGGAACTCAGCTGGTAGGTTGTTCCAAACATGACTGTGTTTCAACACAGTATATTCAATATATGTATATGTGTGTATATATCTATATATATATATATGTGTGTGTATATATATCTAATATATATATCTATATATGTGTGTGTGTGAGTGAATGCACATGGACTGAGGTGGAAATGCTATTTCTGGTTGATAACTAAATTCTGGATGCAGCAGGATTGGCCTCAGTGTGCATTGAATTGTGTTCTGCAGCTCTGCATGGCCACCACTGGGAGGTGGTGGAGACCGTATATTGTGCCTTTGCACATTCTTGTCAGCTGCAGGCTGAGTAAGATTAGTGGAGGTACCTGACCTGTCCTTATGAGAGCATTAAAGTGACACTTTTGAAAAGCCTAGTTTAAAATTGAATAGTAAATGTCAGGCAGTGGCTTTGTTTGCCACTTAGCCACTATTAGCTGACTGTAGAGCATAATAGTGGTATAATATAAGTAATTTAATATTGGGCATACCTCGGGAGGACAGGCCAGCAGTTTTACTGTATCACCTTTCAGTTAGAGAGCTCACTTTTAGGCTCCCATTGATAAATACTTTGTTCTCCTTTGTTTGTTACGCCTTTAACATGAATAATTGATTCAGAATCAAGCTGCCTGTCAAGATGAATGTTGTAAGGGGACGAGTAACTTTCTCAAATTATAGACCTTCTTCTTTTCCAGTACTGACACTGAAAGTCTGGGTTTTTGCTGATAATGGTCTATATTTCTTAAGAAAGCTAGTCTTTGTGTTTAAAATATGCAAAATCTGTTATTTTGATCTATTTGGCTATTCAGAGTTATGAATGAAATAAGAGCAGAGAAATTATTTATTAACTGCCAATTAACTTAATTAGTAATAAACCAACAACACAAACAGCTGATTTTGTGTTGCATGTTGCTCAGTTTTATTCAAATATTCCAAATAAAATATATATTGGAAATTATTAAAAAGGGATGAAAAATAATTATGTGGCTGCCACTATATTTGGGAACACCTAAGTATAGCCTGTCTGTGGGAAATGCTTGTTTGCAGTTGTATTGGATCATGTTCTTTGCTCATATTATTTGGCTGTATACATGACTTCTGTATATGAATTAATATTTAATCTGAAAGCTGAGTAGACTGGGGATTAATTTGAGCCTGTTAGTCTGTTGAGATCCTGGAGCCTGCAAGTCCCATCTGAGCAATAGGACAGAGTATCTGCTGTCTCCAGGCGCCTCTTCTACATGATTTCTGTCACTCGTTATAGGCAACATCCTGTGTGTTTGCATGTGTCTGTGTACTGGAACAGTACCAGATGATGAGGGGCACTATGGTTCTTCTTGCTCATCTCCCCATAGACACACAAACACACACACACACACACTCTCTCTCTCATAACTCAAACTATTCGCAATTCCCCTAGAGCTGCGGTTTGTAGAGGTTCTGACCAAAAGAAAAAAAAAAAAACCCTCTTAGTTAGACCCCATTAAACTACAATGCCCCACATCGTCTGGCTCGACCACAGCAAAAATGAGCCGGGGAGGGTTCGCTTATTAAATGTTGGTTCGCAAAGGTGAAAAGATCTTGGGGAAATGCAAGATGCTTTTAAAGCAGATTAAGATAAGGGCCATTAGGGGTGATGTCGCCATGCTGTCTGTGTGAAGATGCGTCTGCACTGGCGCCTGCTGCTCGAGGGTGGGGTGGGTGTTGGGCGGCTGGATCTTCTGAGCTTCTGTCCTATCAAAGTCAAAGTGCACTGCAGGGTGAATGAGCAAAGAGCCTATGAGACCTGGAGGCCCCTCTGCATGCTGCCCACTGTCTCCCAGGCACACTCAGGCATAAGTGCACTGTCAGCTCAGCAGGCACTCTCGCCTAGCGCTATTAGATCATGCTTGTCCATACCAGGGCCTGACTGTTATGAAAATGCAACCAAAACTGATTTAAGGAGTCTTTGTTCTATAATTCTATTTCTATTTCTAAATTTCTATTAAATTTCAAGTTTGTTTCATATGACATGTTGTTATAAAGCATTCACATCCAAGATTATTTTTGGCTGATTTGTAACCATGATGGTGTTTTGGGTTCATATTGACCAAGTAGGCCTTTATCACTATAAAAGAAGCGAGCTGTAAGTTTTCGCCTTTAATAAGCTAACATACAAGTTATTGTTCTGGACCAACTGTAGACTAGTTTCAGTATGCATGTCTTTGTTTTACTATGCCTAAATATGAAAAAGTAGCACATTTCACACATCAGATGTTTTAAATGTTCATGTTTTTATTGAATGAATGTGGCTGAAACTTCTTGTGGGTCTTGTCATCAAAGCACTTGCTTCAATTGTACTTTCTTGGATATCATTTCAATCTCCTCTTGTAACATGCTTTTAACTTGAACATAGACAAGAAAATTGTTCCCCTCTGAAATAAGCCAGAATTGGACTTTGCTTCTGTAGCTGCTGTCCACTTGAGCTGTAAATGAACTGTAAACGGTGACACTGAGCTCCATTAGCAGGTAACAGTGCTGAATGTCTCCCCTCAAGAGTGTTTACCGCTTTCAATCCTCTAGAACCTCCTAATGCTTTCTGTGCAGGTTTGAGTGACGTGCTCCACTTCAGACGCCACAATAAGTCACTCGGTTTCACATGTAATTCAGGGTAAATATTTTGTCCACAGCTGATGTGCCACTTGAAGTGTATGACTTCCTTTCTGAAAGCTCCTGCATTAGTGAGGCAGGCATTTCCTAGCCATGGCTGTTGACCAGATAAAACCGGATCCATCCTCCAGCCAATCTCACGCTTTATCAGCTGCTCTTAGCTCCAGGTCTGTTGGCCTCACACTAATGGCCTGCTCTGCGTCAATGTGGTCAAGTGTAGCCTCTCGCCAGCAGGTGGCATGGGCGCCACTCGGCTCCGGTTTTTGGCGTGATCGCCGCCGTGATATTTGATGGCTGAATTATTTACATCTGCTACATGTCTACTTCTGCTGGCACCAGGGCCACATGTTTCATTAATGATGCCCATCTACCAAGCACCTTCCATTATTCAATAGCTGTAAAAGAAAAAAAAGAGAGAGAACTGGCAATGTGTTGCCACACACTAGAGCAGTGTCAGAGTTGGAAGAAAGAGATGAAGATAGGTGCTTAGAGGGGGGTGTCAGGATGTGGAGAAAGAAAGAGAGCGAGAGGGAACAAGTTGAGCACACACAGTTCAGTACCTCCAAGTGCCACTCTGTTATCACATGCCCTTAGAGAGCAGGGCCTGCTCTGCCTAATCTACCGTAACTGCATGAGCTGAGTGATGCATATATTTTGCCCTGAAATGACAATTCATTATTCATATTTTGTTGTGCCTTTCAGAGTTTCAAATAGAGTCATCACCTCACTTTGTATGCATTGACTTGGCCTGAGCGTTGCTGCTCACCATGCCTGAATATTTTGTGAATTCAGTGAATGGCAGTGACATGTCATGCTTATAAAAAGCTTTACAATTACTTAACAAAGTGCTGAGACATACTGATATCACATTTTTAAATTTACCCTAGTTGTGAGGATTTAAACGCTCACATATACACCCTACACCATTTTGTTCATATTTTTAGGGCTGTTACTATTCATAATTGAAAGTGAAAGTGACTATTGTTGTCATTGTGAGAACACACAGCACAGCACACAGAGAACCACAATGAAATTGGACCTCTGCATTTAACCCATGCACACAAACACACACACCATGCAGCAGGGGGCAGCTATGAAATTGCCCAGGGAGCAGTGACAGGGACGGTACCTTGCTCAAGGGTACCTCAGGGCAACCTACTGGTAAGAGGTTTGAAACCATAATCTTCCGATCCTGTGGCTAACTCCCTAACCGCTAGGCCACCGCTGCCCATGGTCGCTGCATTAGCAGTAATAACTGAGTACAATTCATTTAATTAATTGTATAATCATAGTTTTTAAAACGGGTCAGACCAAAAAGTAGACTTAACTGTGCAATAAGAAACCATTTGAAGGTTACAAGATTTAGTTATTAGTTAAACATGGACTGGGAACTTTAATATACTTAATTTAATTTATTTATTTACTTTATTTAATAAAAAGGCAGGTATATAGCTGGGCCAATGAATAAGCAATGAGACTGGTGATAGACCTGGTTTTATATTTAATACAGTAAAGACCTGGTTTTAATGGTCTTTACTGTTAAGATTCACGCACTCTCTCTCTTGCACAGGGTTGTATTTTGTATTTTCATTGTCATTTTTTTGTTCGTGTCCCACTTTACATTACTGATACAACCGTTTAAAAATATCCTTAATGATTGCATGCGGCTTAAAACTTTGAAATTCGAGGAGACCTTTCTTTTGTAGCCCTAAGGTGTGCGAGACACATGTGTATACGTGAGTGGGTCCAAAGATAAATAAGTTTAATCACTGTCAGTGCCTGTCTGTTGCTGGTGCATTCTTGTCTGGTTGGGATATGCTGTCTGTTTGATGGCTCTGTGCTGATTTTACTGAGGGCTGGCGCAGGGTCACTCCTGTCATGTTTGCGCACCTGGGCATCAGCCAAGTGTGTAGATTGACATTTTCATTCTGCCGTGGCGTGGTCTGGGCCCTGTGGAAACAGTGCTGCTCTTGTCAGATAATGCCTCTGAATTAGTCATGAAGGCCATGTGCTCATCCCGGCAACGCCACTCGTTGAGCCGTGTGTTCTCTTCTTTTCTACACAACTCTACAGAATCCCATTTTGTTTGGGAATGTTACCTTCTCCTGATTGCATGTTTACTTTTTGGTAAATATTTTGTTATTCTTAGATTGGCTTTTTAAAATCCTTCCCAGGGTGTTATTGGTGAACTTACTGTATTACATCTACATTACCGAATTCACCTCTTATCACAGTTCTAGCAGGGTTTGCATACTTATGTCAATATATGAATATCTAAATTCCCCTTAGTTCTTGTTTATTTACTTGGGTTTTGAGATGAGGCTTGTCCCGTGTAAAATCTGGGTCTGTGTAAAATAAATAAATAAACAAACAAACAAATAAATTCAAAAATGTAAAAATTCTTAGCTCACAAACTGCAGATGGAAATCTATAGTTTCATTAATAATACAGAAAACACCCAACCATGCCTTCCCAAACACTCACAAAGCAAAACACTTTATTTGCGCTGGACTGCTATGCTACATTTTCTAAATCTAAAGCAGGTAACTTTATGATAACTGCACACTTTATTCACTTAAAGGAAGTGATAAAGTAAATTTATTAATAACTTTATTCATTTAAAATGCAAATAGACCAATAGCAAAAAATACTGAAATGAATAGCTGTGTGAGAAGAAAACCTTTACTGTTCTAGATTTCCTGAAGAAGCAGTCATTGTGTGGGAGTGAAGCTGAAAAGCAAAAGGCTCTGTTCTTCAGCAGTTGTGAATTCCAGCCACACAGACAGGCGCTCTTCTGCTTTTGAATGGGCCTCCACTCTGTCAAAATGAAGGATGCGGAAAATGTGCACATAATTAAATGGCAGCATGGAGGCAGACATAGAGCGATGTTTACTCACAGTGTCTGTGAGATAAAAGCATTAGGACCATTACTCTGTGAGCCAAAGGGCTCCTGGAGTGGCACTGTATTGTATTTCGGGTTTTTTATAAGGCCTTACAAATTACAGCTCTGGGAATATAAACAACAAGCTTACATAAGGAGTCTTTGCTTGCATGTGTCCCTGTCTTTTAAAGTCCAGCGTTTTGTGATCGGGTTACATGGGGGAGTTATTATCAGGTTACGCGTCGACTTAAGAACAAATTAATAACATTGCCTCTCAATGTAAATTCATTGCAAATTCATCTGTTTTTTTCTTATTCCAATAACACAATATATAATCAGATTAAATTCAAATAAAGATAAAAAACGACATTTTTAAGGAGTTCACAATTTATGAACTGGTTTTAGAACATAGGCTTATAGCTCCAGGTTTTTCCTTAATGCCCTGAGCCATCACAAAATGACCAGCTTCACATATGATTTAACTTAATGATGTATTAGCCAAAGAAATTTTTGAACAGAAAGTACTAATTATACTGGGATTATCTGAGGAGAGGATAAACAAGATTTAGAAAATAAATCGCTACTTGCTGTTTATATCTGGATTTATGTAGGTTTGTCTTTTAGTAATATTAGTGTTTTTCTGGGGGGGGAAATGCTTACTGCCCAAATAGTAACATTTTTTAAAATCTATTTTTCTCTCAGCTGCAAACTTTTGCGCAATACTTTATAAACACAAAACAAACGCTACTACCTCGTTGGTTTAATTCAGACCATCTACAAAATGGCAGATCTGTTTTTAAATGCAGTGGTTAGTACCTACAAAAAAATGCAAAAAGCTGCATCAGGCCTACATCCTACAGACTTATAGACCTATATCAGTTTTGTTTGGTTTAGTTCTATCTTCAGTCTCCTCTATAGTAGATTGTCTTATCAGCCCAGAAATCTTGTGGCTCTTTGTACTTTTGTTCAGTTCTACCTGCTAATAATCTCTCTTTCATTTACCCTACCCAACCACATCTAACCTTTTTTACTATGCATGAGCTCATAAACCCAGGTTGTTGAAGATCCTGGTAATTAGGTACTTCCTGTATTGGATTAATGACCTTGCTAAAGTGCTAACTACACATTTTTCTTGCATTTAGTTTTCTTCATGTCAGATAAGCAGCTGCTACATTTGAATTCTGGTGTAAATTTTTATCCTCTTAAATGCCATCTCTTTTAGTTTTTCTTGGTTTCTTTCTTCTTTTAGTTCATATTCTTATAAACAAAAAGCAGCAGTGATTATAAATGTTTAACTTTGCAAAGCCTGACAAAACTGATTCTAATGTATTCTAAAGGACTACCAGAGAAAGTGCAAAACAGTAAATACTCCTCATGCACCTGTTCACAGGTTGAGATGTTATACCAGCATGTCACGCAGGGATCTGCCGTGTGATTGAGAAATTAATACAGATACCCAGCTCAAATGAAAGCCATCTTGCTGGAATCTTCTTGCAGATTCATAGACAACTCTGGCATTCATCCAGTGTCCATGGCATCCCATCCATGTTGTGTGAATGGAAGCCACACTAATTCTGCAGAACCAGGAGAGAGTGCAAGAGAGTGATAAAGTGCATTGCCCACATGTACAGTTCTGTGCCAACTTTGGTCAAAAAAGGAACAAAAGGCATAACATAACATAATATCTGCAGGAAATGATTTTCAGTTTGAACTATTTCTACACTATTACAATTTGCAAAAGGGAACCATTCATATTGTTATATTTTGTGAGGTCTCTGCACTTATTTGGCTCATTAAAGTTTATTTGAAATCCAAGATTGCTGCATACAGGACGATTTGGCTGGTGTAACATGTGCTGGACCAGTAGCTCTTAGCTCTGCTAAATTTATCATATAAAGTATTGCATTTAAAAATGGTGGAATAGTATTTAATTAAAGCAGAGGGTACTATGTCCAAACAGACTGACAGAAAACTTGATATAATTGTGGACTTTGTCTTAAGGTTCTGTTGGGACAAAACCCATGTCTTTTTTCAAGTCATATATCTTTTTGAAAAACTGATGATTATCTGTCCATCTTTGCTCCTCAAAGACTCCTGTGAGCCTTTTGTGGAAATTCAGCTGTTTGAAATCACATTGTTGCTTAATAATTTTCTGCCTCATTTCTAGCTGTTAGTTTAGTCTGGAATGCAGAAATGAATGTATATGAGCAAAAGAAATTAAGTTTCCCAGAAAAGGCATCATGGATTCGTTTTGTCTGCAGTTAAATAAAAGTAAAAGCAAATGTAAGAATCACTGCATTTTTTTTTTTTTTTTTTTTTTTGCTGTCCCAACTTTTTTTTGAGATACTTGACCCTTCTAACACATTTCCAAGCCATTGGAGAATCTGTTTGATTGGGAAGGCATGCTTATTCAAGAGGAAAATGCACACCAGAGACACAAGAGTGGAAGAGGGCTTTTAGATCAATGTTCCTCCCTAGAGAGTCGCTGACTTTTTGCACTAACAATAGCGCTACAACAGTGATTTTATTATGGGGACAGTAGAAACTTTAGACTCAGTGAAGTGTATGAGAGGAGGATAGAAAATGTCATTTTGTGATTTTTGCAAACATGTTATACTGGCAGATTGCTGTCCAAGTAAAATATTATTACTTTAAAAAGTTAGTGTGAAGATGGACCATGATTGAAATACGGCATTGTACCCAAGACGAGACTACATGTCTGTTGCTCTTTATTTCTCTTTAGCTCGGTGTTTTACCACCATACTGGTGACTGGGTTTTGTGTTGCCTCAGCCCCTGTTTTTGGTTTTATAACAGCTGTTAGGAGTATCTTTTATTGATAGGCTTGGTCAGGAACTAAACTACAAACTGTTACCACTGAATATGCATAGAATGTATGATGTGTTCATTTTTTTAGTAATTCAAAGATTGATTTAATGATTGAAAATTGATTTCATCACGTAACTATTGAGTGAATGGTAATATAATAAATCTATAAGCAGGGAGTGTTTTGCTGTTGCTGATTAGTATGTATGTCTTAGTAGATGCTGGATAAGCTGAGGGATCGCTGGATGAACACAGGCCTGTGGGAGAAACTAGAGGAACGAAAGGCTGTAATTGTAGAGCCGCGTGGAGGAGCGAAGAGTGACTTTGATGAGTTGTTGCAAACATATTATGAGGCTATCCGACAAAGTGAATCCAGAGGTGAGAGGCTAGATGCTGTGTTCCTTCCATGCTCTGGGCAAGTTACTACTATGCAGATGATTATATGGTGTTGATGATGATGATGATGATTTTAATTCATTTCCACCTTTGCAGATGGCGCGCTTCTGATTGCTGTTTGCAGAGGAAAAGTGAGTGAGGGGCTGGACTTTACTGATGACAATGCTAGGGCAGTGGTCACAATTGGCATTCCCTTTCCAAACATCAAAGACCTTCAGGTAGTGTATTACCCCATTTGTCCTGCTGATTACATAGTATTTATCTTTTGTTGGTTTTAGTGATGTCAGATTTGTTGTGTTGTGGGAAAACACTTCAAAAAATTCTCTTCAGCATATAACCTTCATTAATTTATCAAAACAAATTTAACAGAACAAAAGAAAAAAGAAAACAAGTTTTGGACCCTGAAGAGAACAGAACCTTTTTTGTGCGGCATAAACATTTCATGGCAATTCTGTCATGCCTACTTTGTCTTTAGCAGATAGTCCTGACCTTTATGGCCCCCCCCCCCCCTTTGTCCACCTTACTGTCAGAGTATGTTTAAGCTTTCCTAACTATATCTGTCACCATAAAAACATGTAGATGATTGATGCTTCCTAGCCCTTTGCCTTAGCAGAAACTGTTGGTATGATGACTGTTTTACCTCTGGGGAAGTCCTTTTTTTTACCTTCTGCTCCACTGGAAACTGACTGGGTTTGCCATTTAACTGTGATATTACAAATGGGGGGGGCTTCAGGTAGGTTCTATTCAGGCATCTTGTTTGAGGCTTTCAAGGCATGTTGTTGAAGTGAGGACCAGAAAAACCCTAAAGGCTTTTTAGTGTCTGAAATACCACGCGTTCAAGAGCAATCCGGAGTTTTTATTTGCTTTCCTGTGTTTCCTCTGTCCCCAGATTTTTTAATTCTGTCACTCTTCTAGAGACACTTAAGGTCAAGGTGCAGAGATGGAAAAAGATGATTGTGGTATCATATTTTCCAAAGAGCAGTCATGTTCTTGAATACCTGTACAGGTGGAGGTGGTCTAGTGGTAGCCTATGGACCTATGGCTCAAGAGGTCCCAGGTTCGAATCCCACCTGCAGCACTACCACCACTGGGTCCCTGAGTTGCTCCAGGGGGACTGTCACTGTAATTAGGACATGGAAGTTGCACTGGATAAGAGCGTCTGCTAAATGCTGTAAATGTAAATTACTAGGCAAATCATTTTTAGCATCAGCAACCGATAACACTATTTTCGGAAAAAAATCCTATGCATGCTTCAGTTTCTTTCCACCTTCACCTTTCGCACTTTGAGAGCTGGGATAGGTCTCAGAATTGCCTGGTACCCTACTCAGGATAAGTGGTTAAGATAATGAGTGTCTCTGATGTAGGGTTTTTTTTTTGGTTTTTTTTTTTATTTTTTTATTTTTTATTTTTTGGATGTGGGGATGCATGTGCCCATGTTGTGTTACCATGCCAGGTGATCCAGTATGTTTATGTATTTTTTTTTTTAAAACATATATTACAGGAAACATTTTCAGGTCATTTACATTTTGTTAAAGTGGTTCTTAACCATACTTTAGTGTCTCCCATGCTTATTTAGCCTCTTTCAATTAAGAGATCAATGGGTAGCTGAATATTTTTTGTTGATATTGTTGATTAGTTGAAGTGCAGTAAAAATATTTATTTCTACTTGTTATGTACATTACATTAAATTGGCAGCTATATTATTATGATATAATATTATACATCTGCTGTTTAGAGAAAATGTATTAACTCATATTCCCGGATGATAGAAAGCTGTTGTGCTGTGACACTGGTCTGCTAAGGTTGTGCTGGACAGAGAAATAAAGAGATGACAGCATGTAGAGAGGTGACACAGAGCTGGTGCTGAACCCTTGGGGGTTTCTGGGGTCTAGGAGATGACCCCATTAGTGCAGAGGGAACAGAGGACACTGACACTAATGACTGTCAGAGTGCAGTGCCCATAGACACACACACACACACACACACACACACACACACTTGCACGAACACTTCACAGTGGGCTCTCACAGGTGCAGCTGATGTCGCCAAGCTGTGGCAGAGCAGTCAAAGCTCTTTAAGGGTTCACACCGACTTATCAAGCCCACACGAAGGATCCTCCATTCTGACTTTCCCTCTCATTACATTTGGCTACACAACCCCAGTTGCTCAGTTTCAAAGGAACCCGAATACCTGCAGGTATCTTTGATATGACTTTTTGTTTCTTCTGTTGTAAATATCTTCTTGAATGGGTAAACACAGTCGTTAGACAGAAAAGCCATCAAACTTCCTTTAAAACAACATCACTTTTATTGCTCTATTGTGCAAGATCAAAGGTGAACTTTATACGGCCTGAAGCGTAGAGAACATTGTGAACTTCCACGAACACACGTGTTTTTTTGTTTCTTTTTTTTTTTTTTTTTTTTTTTTTTAGTGAAACAGTAACATCTTTGAAAGGCAGTAAATTGATGAGTAATGAGACTGTTAGTGGGAACAAAGTGTTTTCTATTATATACTAAAATTGTAGTCCTATAAGCAAATTACTTTTTCTTTTATAGATGTACATTAAATAATTGCTTTTCTTTAATGTTAATATTTAGCAAAACTAGCCATTTAAATACCTGCAAAGTGGCTGCTGGTTGAATCCTAATACACACATAGATAGATGCAGACTAGCTAAAGGTAAGCCATTTATTTATTGGGGAAAATGATTTAATATTTCATATCTGAGTGGCAAAACTATGTGAGCTTATATGATTACCGGTATTTTTGGTATTTGAAATTCCAGCCAAATATTTTCAGTCAATAGAATGACAGTCAGTTGTGAGTGGGCACCCTGTTTTATTTAAAGAGCAGGGATCCATCAATATCTGACATTCGCAACATGTTAGTGTATGGTATTTTGGCACGAACAAAGGAATTTTCTAAGGAAGAAAAGCTGATCGTGCTCACTAAGCAAATAAAAAGCATGCACAAGGGTGTCGCACCTGATTCTGAAAACCAATATTCACCTGCTTTTGCCAGTCACGTATATGTGATTTTGGCTAACTTTCCTAATTTAACAAATTATAATATTTTGTCCCATTTGTTTAGTAGCATTATCTTTATTTACTTTATGACCGTGCTGAAATCGGATTGTATTTTAGGTCACACTTGTGTAGAAATATTGAAAATGATAAAGATGAACAAACCTACATGCTCCGTACATTTATTACACATATTATAACATCCATTTTTAACAGTGATCCAATGCATAAAAATGAAAACATGTTTTTGCAAGAGCACACATGCATGTTTGCCAGTGTAGATACTGTGTTGTATCTCCTGTTGGGTAGGCAGTATAATCTTCACACAGACAAATTTGAGAAGCAGTATGGGTTGAGCCACTTTGCTGTCAGCACAATTGCCCAGGCAGAAATGGTTCTCCTAGATTTCAGTGACACAAACAAGATGGCTGAGATTGCCAAGGGTGCATACACACGCAGCAGGTCAGCCGCGAAGCATGCCTTTCAGTCAGATGCCTGTTTTTAAGGATGAACAGGTAGAGAAGTTGAAGTAGGCACAGGAGTGGGCTATCTTGTGACATTTAACTAATCTTTTCCAGCTTGTGGTTTCTTGCACATTTAGGAGATTTGGCTAGCAGGGAGAATTGCCTTTTTCACATATGCAACCTGTCATGTCGGATCGAGTGTTGATATGGTGCAGAGAGGTGAAGGGGCTGATGCTGAAATGGACCCTGATTGGATTTAGATGACATAGGCAGCCTCAGGCTAGCGGCCTTTACTCTGATGACAGGCTCTCCATCCAGACGTGTTTAACCCTTCTGGTGGCTCCATGAGACTGAGAATTAGCATCATATATGGATCAAATCAACCGTGTCACCTTAAAAAAGAATAACAGGTGTATTCTTGTAACTCCGAATACCTAAAAATCTTCTTTTGTTTAACATTAACATGCCTTTGTGAGATTGAGTAGTGTTGAAGAGATTACACAAGGATGTGTGTAAAGAAATTGCATGTTGCAGCTGACAAAGCTGGAAATAGGCTGTACCTGTGCTGGTCATTGCCCTGTGCAGCTCTGGCTCTGAGCGGGTGATTCTGGACACACGGTACCTGTCACAAGCAGTTAAAGGCCCTCACCAACCTGTCTCATCCAACGGGAGCTGAACTTTTCACTTGTCAGCTCAAAAAGGTTAGTGCTAAAAACAGTGATGTCTGAAAATTGATGGATACTACCTTGGCATTTTTATGGTGGGCGTCATCATCCAGTGGCCCTTCAAATCCACCCCCCTCTTCTACCCAAGATGGAATGGATCAGTGAGTGTGGGCAAGCTTTCCTGAAAGCTCTTCAGGCCCTGAGTGTCATCTTCAGGGGAATCTTGCCCTCTGCTTCTCAGCCTCTCACCGGTTCAGCCTGTGTTAGCCAGTTAGTTTCCCATGCATGGCCAGATGACATTGTAGCCCCATACCAGTACTTTTTTTTGCTTTATCTGCCAGAGCAGAGGTAACCTGATGTTCTTTTGAAGGTCAATGCCATCTACATTACATGATCTCTGCTCAAACAGCTTTTCTGGGCAGATTGCTAGTGTGGTCTTATATTATATTGGAATTATGCAAACACATCAGTGGGCAGTGATTTTCAGTATTTCATTCAGATATTATTTGTATTCAGTGATTTAAGTATATAGGCCTTTATGTTAAGTTTTTCCTCTTAATTGTCATAATTGCTTTTGATATTTAATTTGCCAAAATGTATTTTATCCATGTGTTTTTTTTTTTGTTTGTTTCTTTGTTTTTTACACTCACACTATTTAAAATACCATTTTATCCTGGGTTGTTTTGCATTTCTCAAAATTAGATTCATGTTTAATGGGATGTTTGTAAAATCCAAGGAACTGGACTAGAGGGGAGGGCCAAACCTCTCTTTCACACAGACGCACTGCAGCTGCAATATTAGCTATGGTTAATTAAAGAAAAAGGATTTTTTTAAGAGAAAGAGCTAAATAAACAACAAAACATCTTTTGTTAATTTGGGTTGCAGGTTGAACTGAAGATGAAATACAATGACCAGCATTCCAAATCCAGAGGCCTTCTTCCTGGAGGTCGCTGGTATGAGATCCAAGCCTACAGGGCTCTTAACCAGGCATTGGGAAGGTATTTGTCTGATTTATGAAATTTAGGGTAAAGCTTGTAAGTAGCATAGTTTGCACAGCAGTGATATGGAGGCATCTTGTCTCAAATGATACATTTCATAAAACTTTGTAAAAGTATTTGGTGCAAAGTGGTGTTAAAAATATGAATATATTTCTGTAGGTGTATTCGGCATAGAAATGATTGGGGAGCTCTTATTCTAGTCGACGACCGTTTCAGGGCAAACCCCAACAAGTACATCACAGGTAAGAGGGGATGAACATAAAAGGGAAGGATGTTTGAAGATAACCTCATCTCAATCATATGTAGTTATGTATTCGTGACACTAGATGGAGATGGAGTGGTATTTATTGGGTCATAAATGTCACTCTGCTTAGCCAGATATCATGTACATAAAGCTTGTGCTCTTTTACATGTAACAGAGTCTGAAATATGTATTACATGAAAATGGATACTGGTAGTTCACATAGTGTTCAGATCAAGGACAGAAAGTCCCTGCCACATGACAGCCTATACTGATATATTTTGTGGTGGAATAGTTATGTTATTGGAGAACAGGTGGGAGGGTATATTGTTTCTCTAACGCTGTTTCCCTGTGTTCTGTCAGGACTGTCAAAATGGGTGCGTCAGCTGGTCAAGCATCATGATAACTTTTCCAGTGCCATTCAGTCCTTGATGTCCTTTTCCCAGAGCCTGCAGGGGGCAGTCCAGAACCATGTTGAAGAGCTCAGTCAGATTGCCCATGTATCTCCCAGTGTTTCAAGGAATGACATCTCAGCACTGTTGTCCCCTCCTGAGCCCCCAAATTTGCCCCAGCAACTAAACACAGAGGATCATGGTTCTGAACCAGGTACATGGTCTCTGCTAAAACAATTCATTCTTTAAAAATGTATCTAATCTAGTGTTATATTTGTGTTTTAACCATCTTAAATCCCCCCACTATACCTTCTTTTTTTACAAATATTTCTCATTGAGTAGCCTTTAAATGATCAATGCCATGTTAGAGGAGAGGATAAACTTTATTATGATTTGAATTTGATCAAAAGTCATTCTGTGGAAAGAGGGAATGTCCTTTACATTATTCTATTTATTAGGTGTTGGTTGACATCAAAACCTATGGAAGAAAGGCAGACAAATACATTTGATTCAAATGTTTTACAGAATATAAAGAACCTTTATATAGATTTAGCTAGATATGCTAATAATTGTGTTACTATGGATTCAAATAGAAATAACGGATTCAAAGGATTCAAATAGAAATAACACATTGTTAATGATTGTTGAGCTACTGTCAGTGTAAGCTTACACATATGGTAAGAGTGGCTGCATATCTGATGTCGCCTTTTCTAATTTTTGTGCGTGTCTGTGCGTATTCCCTCCCTCATTACCCCATTGGGTGCCACAAACTGCATGACTGAAAAGCAGTGGGTCAAGCAGATGTGTAGCTGTTGCTTTTAATTAAATCTTGTTAACCTTTGTTTGTAGTAGATTGAGCATGAATGTTTGTGGCCATTTGAGATTGAGCCAGAAGCAATGTGTATCTTATGAAGCCTGCTGGCACTATACCATGTCAAAGGCCCTCATCAAGCTTTTGCTTTGCGAAAACTGTAGATCAGGGGCCATCGATTCTGCTCTTCTGTTCAGCACAGTCTGGTGTTTTTTCCAACTTCGAAGAAGTCTAAACCCAACCATTTAGCTGCTTATTCAAATCATGAGTGATGGAAAACTGCTATCTTGGCTCTCTATACCCTCCACAACTTGAATTGATGAGCCTTTACTTTAACTCAGTTAACCTAGAACTCTGTAGATTATTTCAAGGTAATTGAAATGTATAAATGTTTTGCACAAATACACATACTGTTTTTGTTTTGTTTTTTTTTGGTTTTTTTTGGACAGGTGACCAGCTGCTTCCACGGCATTCATATGAACCACCAGCTCCACAGTGTAATGTATCCAAAAAGGATCTTTTTAAGTCCACTCCTGTCAGTGCTCGATTGAAAACCCCTCTTTTTAAGTCTAAAGACTCCAAAAAGAACATTGGCCAGAGTGGAAAATCAGCTGCCCTTATGAAAGATACACTTCCAGCCCTTGTTGAGGAACAAACATCTCAAACAGGAGGTGTTCTTTGGAATGGACTCAATGAGATCAAACCTGATAATCCCCCTAAGCAACTAGACCTGTCTCCTGTAAACACAACCATCGATTGTGCCACTAACCAGAAAGTCTGTGTAGCAGAGCCTGAAGAAGAGGAAGAAGAGCAAGATAAGAGTGTCTTCTATAGTCCAGAGCTGTTTGATGGGGTGGAGGATGCAGAAGCTTCTCTGGAAAATGAGCAAAACACCCTGCATAAAATGGAGCAGATCATTCCTCTGTCTAGTATGGCAGCTGATGCACTTTCCAAAGGCGAAGTTGGCCATGAGCAGAACCAAAAGAGAACCTCTACTGATGTTAATGAAGGCATTGACATTCCTCCCATTGACTGTGTTTCCTCTAACAGAGACTATGATTTTTCTCAGTGTGTGCCAGAGCAGGCAGGAGAGATTGTTAGCACAGGCAGTGAGGACAGGGCCACAAAGCAACATCAGCTCAACAGCAGGTCACATAGGCTTTCCAGGTCTAGGCATAAAGCCCCCAGCAAACCAGCAACAGCAGGTAAAATCACTGCACACTTCTTCAGCCTTGCTAAGGTTAGCCAGTCAGATGTCATTACTATCGATGACTGAAAAACTGAAGTGGATCATGGTAAATAAATGTTTTAGAAAATAAATTTTGGTGGATGTTTCTAGCAGGACTGTGCAGTATGGGTAAAAAAAATTGTGTTACAGTTATATCTATAATATAATTGATATTTTGCAATACATTAAGCATACCTTTGAGATTCCTTGATGTAATGCCAGCATTGATTCTGACCAAAATAATACATTTTTGGAATTAAAAAACATTTTTGGTTCAAAGACCACTTTCATGTTATTTTCTTGTGCAGTGGTAATATATACAGGCCAATATTGCACTTAATAAGCCATTTGTGGTGCAGCCCTGGTCCAGAAACACTGCAGTTAATGAATGATTGATGGATTTTAACTTGTCTAATGCTGTTATTTATTTCAGAAATCATTAAAATGATTTTCTCATCTCCTGTTCCTAGAAACGTGAGGCTGTAGTGGAACGGTTTTTAATGAGTGAGCCTGTAGTGGTTGTGAAGTGGAAAGGGGGTCTAAGGGGTTTTTACATGGTTGATTTCACATGGCTGCACAGTTTTACATTTTTACACACATATTACAGCCCAGTAAAATTTTAATTGTATGTCCTCATAATATAAACAAGGCGCAGGCTACGTAGCTTTGCTGGAAGACGAGCGATGCGAAGGGGCAGCAGGGCAATAAACAGCCACAGGAAGCTCCCGTCTATCCGTCTTGCTCTCTGAGAACTGGTGAAAGCAGCTTTTTTTGAAACTGATTGTCTCAAAACCAAACTAGTAATGTATTTAGACGGAACATGTAATAAAATATTAATTTTTATACCTCTTCCGTGCTCAAAGGCATTTTATGGGGGAAAAAGAATGGACGGGTTTCTTGTTGAGCAGGGGGTGTATTTGTGCTTTCTGCAGGGGAGGGAGGATTCATGTGCAGCTCCTCAAAGAATCTGTGGTTTTGGCTCTGTAGTGATGAACATCTGTGTACAGTAAGCACCTCCCTGCTCTGGAAGAAATCGTCCTAAGCTCTTGTTCTCAGTGCTGGAGTTGCTGTTTCTTCCTCTTTGTTGGCTCTGTGGCTTGGAGTTATGGAGTTTGTATGTGGGTGGGGGAAGGCTAGAGTGCTATTTGTTAACTTGATTTTGATTGAGAAAAAAATGTTAGTTTTTTCATTTCTCGGAAATGTACTTATGTGAAAAATATGAACATAGACTTTTCATGCTTTTTTTCAACTATTGTGTGAAAATGACTCCTGCACTACAATGGATTTTCTCTTATTTCTGCCAACGTGCTCATTAAGAAGCATATGTTTGTCTAAATCCCTCGTTAAGTAGATGATCTACCTAATGACTTTTAATAGTGAGGATGAGGGCCATTTGAGCCACATTAGCATTATTTTAAGGGGCTTCGGGGTCTGACTGGAGCATAATGTTGTCTAGCAACATCTTCAGTTTTGACTGTCCAACAGAGAATAGAGGGCTTGGGCAAATTAACTGCCATTAGCCTGATAAGATTTGTGTAGTTAGACAGGTTTAAGCAGCGACACCATTAATGAAGTGATTGTAGAGGGACTCGGCAAAAAAGACTTTCATTAAAGCTCATCCCTCTTCATCTGTCTTGTTCTGAGCATCTCATTCGTGACTGTAATTGCATTGTGGAATGAGGTTGTGCCATTAGTATCAATCCGAATAAGGACACTAAAGGGAGGAGTGTGAGAATTTGTGCTGTTAGGACGTACTAATAAGCAAATCTTCAGCCAGGCAAGACTGCTAAATGGCTAAAGCCCACATTGGCCAGCTGTATACTTATATCTAATTGCATTAGCCTAATTCAACCAGTTTGGCCTCGTCAGTCTTTAACTGAGGAGAGTAAAAAGACATTTTTGAAAATGGATGTTCCTTACAATAAATATGTTTTTACTCTTTTTTGGCATTTATAATGATAATGATATTACCTCTCTGAAATGCAGTGCTTCAGGTTTTGTGGTTATGTTTTGTTTTGTTTTTACACATTGGACATTTTACTGTAGGTGCATGTTGTAGATGTATAATTATTTAGTGTAGCCCATCCCTTGCTGCACACGTTGCTAACCACTCTGTACCTCATTCATAAAGGGAAAGGAAATATCGAAAAAAGTGTGTCTTGCAATGAGAGAAGTTGCAGTATACTGAGCGTAGAATAGTCAAACCAAAAATATGAAAGAAATTGATTTCTGATGAAGGGCTGGAGGATGATGAACATTAATAAAATAAAAGGCATGTTGGAGCTAAACTCTGAAGGACAGTAGATCACCAGGGCCAGAGCTGGTCATCTCTTATTCCATAACTCCTGGCAATAGTTATAGAATCACCAAACCAACATTTGTTTATCCAGCTTTTTTGTTTAGCAACTAAATATTCTGATTCCGTGTACTTAAATCTGTTGTATATAAAAAAATGTATATAATCACTCAGAGTGGAGGAAAAAAAAACACTGACTCTGCAAAAAATATTTGGCATTGTACATTTTGTCAGATTTCTGCAGTTAAGAGAGTGGCTGCAGACCTTTACAAGAATTGGCTAATTGAAAGGAAACAGCTAATTGAATGTAAAATGTAAATAAACTGGTTCTTATGTTTGCCGTAGCAGGTCAAAAACCTTCAATGCTATACAACGTAAAGGAAAAGAAAGGAGTAAGAGTTTCTAGACAGGGAAGAGAATCCAGGGCACGAGTCAGCTCTCAACCCTTAATCAAACAAGGTCCAAGGAACACTAAAGGAAAGGTCAAAGTGACCACTGAGGCTCCAACACCTAGAGTGCTGATATTAGAGGCCGTGGAGGGCACTGAGTGTCGAAGTACTACAGGGAGCTCCTGCTTCAGCCAGCAGTACAGCAGTGATAGATCAGAAAATGCAGTACAGACAGTGAGGAGGATTAGACAAGGAGCAGGAGCTAAGCCCAACAAATCCAGTAGGCCCACAGTTATGGACTCCAGTGAGCATGAGATGGCTGCTGAGAGTCAATGTAAAATCAGGTTTGAGATCATCACACCAGAGAAGCAGAGCAGAGATGGCCTTAGGGGTTTTGCTCCCTGTGCCATGAAGAACTGTGCTCTCAGACTAACAGAGAACGAAAGTGATTTCTCCAGTTCTCATAAAGGTTGGGAAGTGTTCCATCTAGGTCTACGTTTACACCGCAATATTTAAAAAAAATTAAAATTAATGTATGTTTTATCAATCATTCCTTTTCGTTTTCATAATTTATTAGGTTGATTATGTTGAACTATCCGGTTTATTATTTTTTTAAATAAATACACAGGACTGAATGAACGAACTGTATATACAGACGTTCTTAAATTAGAAAGAAATTAGAAATTTAAATAATGTTATTTTGGCCATTCTTTTATTGCAGTGTAATTCTAATGTTACTAATGTTAATCTTATAAAAATCTGCCAATGTTCCATTAATAGTATGTAGAAGTGCCAGATATATATTTTTGGATTTTTCGTGAGCACTTCAGCCACTAAAATGATTATTTTGTTCCAGCAGTTAAGAATAAGGTCATTAGTTTGCTCTTTTTGTGGCCACATGTACAGGAATCAGAGTGCAAAGGTCGTGTGTAAGGAATAGGAACCAGACCAGAAAAGTAAAGAGGGTCACTAAAACCAGGTCTGCCCAAAGACTGAAGGTAAATGCTCAATCCAGTGGATAAGAAGTGGTGAGATATTTGCTAATGTGACCGAAAGGAGCAAACTTTTTTTTTTTTTCTTCTAGCAGTCTTCTGGGCCTTGCCCTTGTATGAAAGGACTTTACTGTGCTTTGTGCCAAATGGAGCTCCTCCCTCTTGGCCAAGGTCAGTTTACCTATTTTGTACCAAATATTTCTGGAATTTAAGTTTTTATAAAATGCATATCTAAATACATAAGTAAGCTTGTATGAGTGATGTGTCTGTTGCTCTTTTGGTATATGTATGCGTCACATTCACTGAAATATCTGAATTAGGGGCTTCTATTGCAATTAACCTTTGTTGAGTAGAAAGCCATCAGAAAAGCGCAAATGTATTACCGTGTTTTCTCGTGTATATGTCACACAAATTTGTACCAAAATCCAAAAAAAAAATTGGGGTGTGGCCTATACACGGGGAATTTCGTCAGTGATTGACACTTCCGCATAGAGACCAGTGAATGTTCGCATTTCCAGGCAATTATCCCCTAAATTATTACCGAATACACGTTTTTGGTGCTTTCCTATCAAGTAAAACACACAGTTCTACATTTGCCTGTAAAAATCTGAAAGTGTCATTCAACATAATCCACAAAAAATCACTTTAATTTCACAAATTTCCATCCAGGAAATTCACATGCCGCCATTTTGAATACCTAAACCGGTGCCCGCGAGTTATGTGATACGCATATGTACACAAATTAGCATTTTTGCCTACATGTAATACAAAATCTAATGTCAAGATATTGCAAAAAAAAAGATTTTGGACCAAATTTCAATGCCAAATCAGGGGTGCGACTTATACACGAGTAAATACGGTAAGACTGGAAGGGTCTTTCTTGTATGCCATTGCAACATTTAACTAAATTGGTGAATTTGGTCAAAACACCATAGTTAAAATAAAAACCATATGAGGAACACTCACCTTTTAGCATAGCATGAGAAAAAACAATATTTAACTTTTTTAAGAAGACCAAACCAAGCGGTGGCCTAGTGGTTTAGGGAGTTGGTCCCAGGATTAGAAGATCATGGGTTTGAATCCTACACCAGTGAGTTGCCCTGAGGCACTCTTGAGCAAGATACTGTCCACATCACTGCTCCCCATCACTGCTCCCCGGGTGCTTTAAATAGCTGCCCCCTTGCTGCATGGTGTGTATGGGTAAAAAGCAGAGGTTTACTTTCGTTGTTGCTCACTTTGTGCTGTGCTGTGCTGTGCTGTGTTTGAATGACAAGAAGAGTCACTTTTTTAAAAAAATAAATAATTTTTGCTTTCAAAAAGTCCTCTGCACATGAATGAAGGGAAAATCCTATATGACACTTCATACCTTGCTCAAGGGTGCCTCAGGGCAACCCACTGGTGTGGGATTCAAGCCCAGTTTAGGGGCAGTGGTGGCCTAGTGGTGAGGGAGTTGGACCCAGATCGGAGGATTGTGTGCTCGATTCCCTCACCAGTATGTTGCCCTGAGGTACCCTTGAGCAAGGTACAGTCCCCGCCACTGCTCCCTGGGTGCTTTCAATATCTGCCCCCTGCTGCATGTGTGTGTGTGGGTGAAACACAGAGGTTGAATTTCGTTGTGCTGTGCTGCGTTTCACAATGACAAGGGTAGTCACTTTCACTTTCATAGCTGAGAACTGAAAATCATATTGATGGTAAAAATTGGAAAGTGGTATTGAGAATTAAATGATATTTTCCAATGTTACATCTAATGACTAATATAAAGGCTACAAAGCTATTCATGTGCTAGTGTTTTCTTGGCCTTTTTATACGTTAGGTGTAGTACAGAGTGCACTGTGTGAACGAATGGAGCTGTACCAGCTGCTGCGGAGCTGTAAACGATCAGCTGAGAAACCAGAATGTCCATGCAGTCCATTAAGGGCAGCCCATGATCTAAGAAGTCCGCTACTACTGGTTCAGAACAGCTTAGCACTGCAGACCCTGCGGTGCTCACTTCAGCCTTACACAGCTGAAAATCAAACAGGTAGGGCCCCACTTTTGCACAGTAATATTCACCTAAAGTGATAACACACTGTTTCCCTACTCAATCTTTCAGACAGCTGCAGCAGTTTTGGCACAGTTCTGAATTTTCTTTCTGAAGTGTTGAGCAAAAACCAACATGAGTGTATGGAATGTTTCCAATTTCTGAAAGGGTTTCTGGACTCCTTTCAAGGTGATCTGAATGATTAATGTGTGACTATGTAAAGAATTATATTGGGACTCACGATGTGTTTGTTCGGTTCTTCTCCTAAGTACTGTAAGACTAATAGCTGGCAAGGCGTACGTGTATCAGGTGAACTATTTTGCTGTTGCTAAACTTTAGACCCTCCTTTCATGCTTCATATGCATTCTTAGTGCTGAAGTCTTCATTAGTGTCACTAGAAGAAAGGTCTGAGCCAACACATAGTCTGAAGGATTATTGTGTTTGTTTTCTCCCAGTAATGAGCTGTCATCATCCACTGCTCAAGAACAGCCTCTGATGCTTTAATAGCCTTTTCAGGTGAAATGGAACCTGAACATGTTCCTTCTTTTTTTACCCCCATGTTTGCTGACTGTGTGCCCTGTACACAAACACACATACAAAAGGCCTGTGCTCATACAATGCTGTGTGGAACAAGGCTGAGTGTTCTGTGACCCAGCTGCTCCAGTGCCAAACCTGTCTGTCCTGCCATCCTAATCATGCTGTCGTCATGGCAGCAGAGGTTCAGTTTCCAAAGGACCCTGCCCTGGATCAGGTAGGCTATTAATCAAAACACTATCTGCTGGAGTTCAAGTCTCCACCTTGAAATACAAAGTGCAAATGGTTTTTTTTTGTTTTTGTTTTTGTTTTTTTCCCCTCCCCCTTTTTTCTTGTTTAATAAGCACTCTAAACATTAGTAACATTAAGTTTTGTGAAAGAAATGGGGTTTTTTTTTTTTTGTGGGTTTTTTTTTGCTTTAATAAAGCTTTAACGTTCACTAAATGTCTGATTGTTAGACTGTTACTAGGCATTTAACATCTATGGATTTTGATTTCTGTATCACTCCTAGGAAATAAAAAGGTTCAATATAGGATTAAAAAGGTTTCTATACAATGATTTTTTTTTTTTTTTTAAAGGGGGACGTTTGAGAAGAATCATGTTCACATGGCTAATAATGACTGAAGCACAGGGAGGGGCAATAATCAATACCTAAGCACAGACAGACAATTGCTTAGTATCTCCTATAATCTGTTCCATGTCAGTCTCTACTTGGACATGTCTATAACAGTGAAAATCCATATCGATTAGTGACTATCCATGTGTCTTATTTTAATGAAAAAACCAGACAGATAATTAGAAATGGTAGTAAAGCTGTGAGCATTTAAAGAAAAAAAAAACATGAGCAGCCAAACCGTCAACTGGCGTTTAAAGCTCAGAAGTTAATGAGGTCAGCCATAAGAATAATAACTGTTTCATTATTGTGGGCAGGTTTTCTATCTTTATAATGAATTCAGCATTTTATTCATTTGATAAAGTGTTGTTTCTGCCATCTCTGATAGAATCTGGAGCTTGCTTAATCTCAGCAAGTTGATTGTGATCATATTGTTAGAAGTAAGCAATGAGAACACACATCTTCATTATCAAAAGAAGCTTTATGTCATTTTTGATATACAGAGTCCAATAAAGCTCAAAGTCTATGAACAATGTTTAAAACTGTTTCCACTGGTAAAACCACAGTGTATGATTAGAAAAAAAATCAATGAAATGCAGTAAAAATAACTTGTGATCAAAGGTGATCTTTGTTAGGAAGACATTTGTACATTACTGAGAACGAATACATTGTATTTTTGGCACAGTTTAATTAAGAACTCCTAGTATCGCTCTGCTGACATGCACTGGCACAGTTTTCAGCATGAACAGCATGTCATAACTGCAATAATTCAGCTTTATACCCGTAATATCAGCTCAGGATGGCACTTAAGCTAGGTTTTTTTTTTCTCTCTCAGTTTTTGCCTAGGAATAACTATTCTGACTAGGCTAGACTCATGTTAAAACTGTAGCACAGCGGAGTAAGCAGTACGTTCTTGAAGTTATTGAGCCTTTTCTGATTAACCATTCAGTAATAAGTTTTTAAAAATAAATTAAAAGGGTTTTTCATTGAAGCTTATGATGGACATTTAAAGTAGGCTATCATGCTCATTATTAAGCTATTAACTATTTAAAAAATGAAATAAACAGCCAATATCGTGGCATCACATGGTGAGTATGTGGTATTTTAGGCTTGATTTGATACAGTTTGGTGTGATTGAATGAGAGTGATGTGTAGATGCCTGTTGCTATGATGTGCCATCTTTACTTCTGATGCGTTAAGTGTGTAAATTTTGTTTTCGGGTCAAGTAGCTGATATTATACGGCCCTAGCTTCCGTTAGTTATCACCCCATGAGCGACCCCTTTGTGACCTTTGGAGCAACCTTTCGCAAATAACAGATGGTTGCATGCTTATTCACAGCTACAATTTTCATGAGGTTTGGGGGGGTGTGTCTGGGGTGTGTTAACAGTTACTAAATGCGTAGCACTTGTTTCTGTGCCATCTGTATTACACCCCTTATTTTCTCAGGGTCTTTGTGAGTTCGCACTTGTCCATAAACTTCACTCTCTCAGTCCTGCCTTCTGACACACTGTTCATTGGAGCCATTTCACCAGCAGCACTGGCATCACTGCACAATATTAATCACATTTCATTGTGTTTGATAAAGGTTTCCTCTCGGCTGTAATATACAGTCATCCCTTCTGATTCATAGTGTGGCTGGCGCATTTTACTCTGCCTGTTCTTTTGTCTACGCCTCAGAACAGAGCTCATCAGACCTCGGCCGTTATGTCTCAACATCTCATCCTTTAATTTATAATAGGCCTTAGCGTCGAGCGTGCATTGAATAATTGCTCACTGTGGAAGCTGTGCAGACAACTTGCAGTTTGGTCTTTGTGATTTTGTACTTTAGACATGGAAGATTGTCAGACTGCTGGCCCATTAAAAATATTAAAACGGTAATTACACACAATCTTTTCCACTCATGACACAAGAATTGTCACGGTGCACTGAGCATTGACTGAGTGATCATTCAGACATTTTCACACAGGCCTTTAATAAAAGGTTTAAAAAAAAAAAAAGGCCAGACAATTGCTCAGTTCAAAAATAGTATATTTTTTATGAATAAAAAGCATTATGGTTAATGTTTTAAAAATAATTTATTCATTATATATAATTTTATGTGAAATGCGTTTTTGTTTGTGAAAGGTAAAAGAAGTCAAATGTTTATAATCCTCAGTAAGTGAAGTGATTTGATCAGCAGCATCCTGAAGCTGCGAGTCATATTGGCAGGATGCTGTGGAAGCATTGTTGGGCATAGCAGGGATTGTTGTTTTGACCTGCTGGTAGGCTTGGGGTTGGGTTGGAGTCATCAGGGGTGGTGCTGAAGCAGGTGCTCACCAAGCAATATTATCACCCAGTGCTCTTATAACTGGATAGCAGTCTCAACAAATCTTTTACAGAGGAAACTGGGTTTGGGGGGAGCTGAGCAGGTGAAGAGCCATCTCTAAATTAATGGATGGCTAATCCTCATTTTGGTTAATCTGTCTGCAATGTTACCATCTTGACTTGGCTGGAATAGCAGTTTTTACAGCTCAGAATCTGAGAAATATGCTTAGCGGATAAAGAGGATCTGTTGGAGTTTTAGACACATAATCTGGCATTAATTGGCTCATGACCAGACAAGAGCATTATGGATATGCCAAAGAATGGGTCTCAGATGTCTCACTTTGATTGCTATATCAATCCTGATAATTTTAGATGTTGTATATTGCAAGTGTGAATAACACACTTTTTATTTTGTTTGGCTTTTAAATAAATATTAAAATGTTTTTTTTCTCAAAATAACAGAATTATAGACCTGCTTTTTCTTATGACTAAAGGCAAATAATTAAAAAAAAAAAAAAAAGCAGTTAATTGACTTGGCATTCAGTGATTGTTGCGTGATTAACTGCTGCTGTTGTGTAAAGCATCAAACACTGCAGATATTATTTTAGTTTTTATGAAATTTCTGCATACTATCTTCGAGTATGTATTTTGATTGTATGCTTGCTCTCTGAGTCTGTGTGGGATGGAGTTGTGTATTATTTTTGATAAATACAGTATTGTCAATTTTTTATATAATGTAGGTTTAAGACTCTCCCTTAAAGTTCAAAAATAGCCAGCAAATCTGGCACAGGTCCATAGCTTTGAAACTTCCCAAACAATAAACCTAGATTAGTTTCTCAGTTTACTGGGAATAACATGTCTAATCTGATTTAATCACTTTTAAATCATTTAATCTGGGTATTGAACAGATTTTTCTTGTCTTCATCTGTGTACCCAAAGCTTTTTTAATACAAAGCTCTCTTAAAGCTTTGCTCACATTTATTAGCTGCACATTTAATTCAACCCAAATAGATTTTTTTCCCAAAAAAAAGTTAAATAATCTGCTGTTTTAGTTTTCACAGTTATTTCTATGGCCATTAAAGTCTGTTTACTTTCTTTTGCTTGTTTTTTTTGTTTGTTTAATATTGGTGTAATTTCGCATTACATGTATGATTGACATTGATTTATATCAGTTTTTGTACTTTATAATTGGTCCTTTCATTTTCATTTTAAGATTCATTCATTTAATAATCCTCTAATCAACGCATATTTTATTCAGGATTCTGAATTTATTTACTGAATTTTATTTCCTGAATGTATCTTCCTTGGCATTACTAACAGTGAAATTTATATAAATGTTAGCTGTTAAGTCTAACCCTTTAGCTGATGGATTATTAGCATTTAAAATCCCTTTAGAGACATTTCTTTCACCAGTGGCAGCCTATCACTTCATATAAGTCAATCAATAATATTGACTTTTCTCTAGGCATACTGATTGGCTTATATTGACTAAGGACACTTTTGCTCTTTTCTTCAGAGTGTCCTAATCACTGACTGTAAGCTGAGTCTCTTTACTGTTCAGAATATATTATTAAGGTTTTTTTCATGTGCTCAGTTGACACTAGGGCTGAACAAACATCTAATGAATTTATTTTACCCAATATAGTCACTGCAGTTTAAACACAAATATTTTCTTATAGTGTATCTTGCAGAAAATGTAATGTGAATTCACAACTTTGTTGTATTATTTTGCAATTAGAAATGCATTTAGAACTTAATATTAGAATTTAGTATTATACTGCGATATATATACAAATTTGCAGGTCTTGCAAATTGAAAAATGCACCCCTTGAAGGTACGATTTTTATATTATATAATAAAGAGGATTAATTGTTTAACCATTGTTGACACACAATAGACAAAAACCTAAAAAAAACCATATATATTTAAATATATATGTGTGCGTGTATCATGCTGAAGTTTTTTTTCTTAGTAGGCTGGTTGGTGCTTGATGATCTTTCCTCATTGTCATAAAATGTCGAATCATATTTTAAAATTGTCCAAACCAAATCGCCATAAGTCACAGCGGTGATCAAAGTACACAACTCCCAGTCTTCTTTTGAGTAAAAGCAGAGACATTTGGATATTAAATCACCACTTGACTAGAGTAAAAGTAAAGGTCCTCCTGTTTAAATCAGCGCAGTTCAGTTCAATGGTCACGAGTAGGTTAGCAAAGGGTCAGCAGTACAATGAAATGTATTGAATGAAAGAAGCCAATAAAGCCAGCATTAAGAACAAAGTTTGTATGTGCAAAACTAAAGTTGTATGAGCAACAATTTAACAACAAAATAAAAAAAAAAAGACATCTGAATATAAAGGGAAATATGGATCCTTTGCCCTGGAGTGCAGGCAGTAATATTAGAAGGAATGTAAGAGAATGAGTGTTGCGTATGATTTTTTAAAGAGTACAAACATGTCATATGTATGTGTGTGTGTGTGTGTGTATATATATATATATATATAGTGTGTGTGTGTGTGTAAAAAGTGATGAGTGCGTACAATAATATTGGACAGAAGGATTGTTGCATACCATTACAAAAATGTACAGAATAATTACTAATACTTTACCATGTATAAATATAAAATATAATATATATAAAGTAACCAGTGCATTTAGTAATTTCAGAAGGATTGTATGAGGATGCATTTTGTGGACCTTTGTGTTTAATTAATGCATAAGTAAAAATTCAAATGTACCTCATGAGCGTATTTACCTTTTTACGTAAAGGTACTGTGAGTTATTATGGCTATTACTGTATTACATATGATTACTACATATAGTTTGTTGGTCTTTGATCCACTGCCAAGAACAAAGACAAAGGCTTTAAGTGACTTCTTATTCCTAAACTACCTCCTCTTCTATAAGATGATTGTACAGATTGTAACCCACATTTAGTGCTTTGCATTCCCCGAGCACTAAGATAAAAGTGCCCTTAAAAAAGCCTGTTTCACATGTGCTTCTGATTTCTCTTATCCCTGGATGGAGAGTTCCTGCAGTTCATATCTCTGTGAGAGCTGACTCTTAGTGCTGCATGGCAGGACTGACCGTAGCTAGGATTACCTGAGCTATTTGCTTGGCAGCCTGCTGGCCATGTTAAGACTCTGTTCTGGCTCCTATCGAAGGAGAGAGCAGTCCCTCCTGTGCAGAGTGCAAAATAACCAGGTTCTGCAGGCCTTGTCTCCTGCGTCCTAGCTACCAGAAAGGAATTTGTTGAGCTGTGGGGTAAATCAGAAACCACAGGGCTGCTTAAAGGAGCTCTGCACAGTCAATGATTTGCTGCTATGTGAGCAGTGCACAGGAGCTAGCTGAACTGTGATACAGGTGCATAGCATACATTTTTTCTCGACTAGTATTGGTTACTGGCTAATAAAAAATTTTGATGTATTTCCACTTTTTTTTTTGCATGTGCATTATGATTTTCCCAAGCCACCACTTAAATCCCACTGCTTATTCAAATATTTTCTATGTCTTAAATATTTGGACTTCTTTGTGTTTCTGTGACATCAAAGGATGTAACAGAAATAAGTGAACGTACTTCATCCATGCAGAAAACATGTTGGCATGATTTGCCACATTTTAGAGCCCCTTGTCAGCTGCTTTCAGTTGCTAAGGCAAACTCATAGTCAGCCTTTGTATGGCTTACAACAGGTCATGCATGTGTACTTCTCATTCCTTTTGGAAAAAGTGCAAAAGTATTTGATGAACTCTGATTTACCTCTGACCAGGACTCTCAAATGCATGACCTCACAATGGAAGTATTCTTTATTTTGCTTGTAGTGCTAAAGGGATTGTAGCAGAAAACAAGTTCTGTGCCTACAAATAAAAACTGTACGGCGAAACTTTGTAGTGCTTCAAGAACTATGTAGGAATTTGAAAAAATACGATGAAGGAAGCTGTAGATGCCAGAAATACCTGTAATCCTTATTTTTAAAACATTAATCAAATCTTCAGGGGGATCATTTGACAAAAACTAATAGTTAATGATTTAATTATTAGGTAACATTGGACTTAAACGCCTTGAACATCTGAAAAATAACTCTTAAAATATAAACAAATCCCTTTAAAACACTGATTATATCAGTAGTAGGTGTGATATAAGAATAACAGCAAACAAACATAGTAAGCAAAGTAACAAGAATCCATCAAATAGTCCCCTAGCCATCATACTGATTACAGATTATTATTTTTACAATTATTTCAGTTTTACAATGTAAATGTACATCATGTAAATTGTAATCAATTTCTGAATACAGTTCCAAACATTATTAATTGTACAAGTAGTTCAAACGTTTTTTTTTAAGCATTATTTTATAAAATGTGCTGGGAATTCGCCTCACAAGTACAAGAACTATAGCCATCTTTATTAACTGTGTTCTACATACTGCATCAACTGTTACTTTCTACGAAATGCTGTTAGCAGCTCTGAAAACTAACTGATATGTGCAGTGGGATGTATGCTTTTGTGCATCCACCTTAAAACAAACAGTGAATTAGTTCTGAACAAATCACTACAAATTCCATGAGAACAGCCATGTAACCAATCAGTCATCTGCTCTTAAAGCCAGCGGTCAGCAGAATGATGGATGCTGCCTCTGTTTGTCGAAGTTTTTCTCTAGAAAAATTTTGCCCTTGGGTTACGGAGACCTGACTCCTCCCTCTCCCAGTGTAAGTGTCGGAGCTTGCAAATTGGTGAGGGGAAACATAAGTGAAATTTTGAAAGCTTTGGAAATAGTAGATGGGATAGGTATTTTGTGGGGTGTGTGTGTGTATGTGTGAGTGAGCACCTATGCTGCCTAGACTGTAGGTGGTCCCTGCTTGTGTAAATATTAGAAGTGCTGAGACACAGTGTGTCAAAACACACGGCTCTTCAAGTGCCACACTAATGAATGGGGGCCACATGTGAAGAGCCATGGCGGTTTGTTTAAGCAAATGAGCCCTGCTGACAGACATGCGCCTTAATGTGCAGGCTGAGGCAGCCGCTCTGGCACAGATTGCTCTCTCGCTCTCTCTCTCTCTCTCTCTCTCTCTCTCTCTCTTTCTCTTTACCTCAACAAACCTGTGTCTCTTGTGGGTCTCCTCCCATCCACTGTTCAAGTTTGCGTTTCATTGGGAGGCCCCTGGGACTTCACAAAGTGGCAGGCGAGTGGCGTCGGCACTTCGGGTGCTGACAGACATGTTGTAGAAGAGGCAGAAGCTGGCTGAATTATGCATGCCCACTCACAGCACCAAGTGTCTGCCCTGACTCATCATCACATGCTGCACAAGCAGGCAGGGCTCGTCATGGGAAAAGCTACTGTTTATTTAGCCTCCTTTGAGCTGTTTAATTCCTTTCTCCTTTAATCCACCGTGTTCATTACAGCTCATTTTCAGTGGCTTGGCTTTCTCGTTGAGCAACCTCTAGAGGATTGCATTGTTTCATTGGTGGCAAGTTGATTTTTCAAGCTGTTCTTCAAACGGGTGTAAAATGGAAAAATATCCAGTATATCCTAAAGCGTTTTCATTATTGTTTTAATTCTTAGGCACCAACCACCATTTTAAAAGTGTTTTAACTGACATGTATCAACTTCAGGATGTGAACATTGTTAATAATAGACATGTAATCTCTAAAATGGCAATATACTTCTCCACTCCAGTTTATCCAAAATGTTATTATTCTGTCAAAGTCTACACTGAATCAGTTCGTAGCATCTCTGCATATTGCCACTGTTTGGGGAATAATCTTTATGTGAATAATTTTCTTTAATGATGAATTGGCCAATGGAAATGGTTCAAAATTTCTTTGCCTTCCATTGAAAGTTTTGAACGTGTTTAGTTCTCATGTGAAGTTGCCATTGTGACAGTAAAATATTTTGTCAGAAAACAATGTAACAAAGACATGATAGCATTATATTTTTCAAATTCTGAAAGCTGCGAGGTGGTGCCTCTTTATGTTCCTCATAAAGTTTGTCAGGGCACATTATCTGCATGGAAGAAGCCACTGCTATTTGGGTATACCACTGTAATGAAGGGATGTGTTTGATCTGCAAGAACATTTGAGTAGCTCGTATATTTCTATGTAATTAATGAATATAGGTGCTTTTGGCAGGGTATTGGTTTGTGCACACACAATAGAAGGGTTTTTTCCTTCTGGGAGGCTGGAGTTTGCTCTGTTGGGAAAATCTCTTTTGATATTTTTTTCTTTATATTGTTGTAAGCTCTAATAATTTGGTTGCTTAATCCTTTATTTGGAATCAATAATGAATCCAGGAATAACTTGTGAAGACTTATTTCCTGGATCACACCAAAAAATAAAACGGTGTCTGAATACCCACAAGCCCTTTTTTCGGAATTGGTGATGCCTTAGAAACTGAAAATATTATGAGTTATCATTTTCCAAAAGGATGAAAAGCACTTAGGCAGTGAAAGGAGATCTGCTTTGGGGTTTGTGTGCTCTGCCAGGCGAGGGATTACCCCTGTAAAAGAGCAGTGGGAGGTGTCAGCACAGGTGCCTCTCAACATTCAGAGGCACAGCTGGCAGGGGTCCAGACGCACTCACGCATCCGCAGATTCTCTCCCTTCCTCTGCGTGTCAGTACACAATACCTGAGGGCTGGCTGACAATGGGAGCATCACTGGCAAAGCAGGAGAACACCTCAAAAGCAAACACAGCCACTAGTCAGTTACAAAAGAAACCGGGAGCTGCTGCACCTTTATGCTCCTGTGTTCCCTATTGGGAGCACAATGACCTGCAGTCCTGCACAGCAGGTGTCACATTAAAGTGCTGCTTTGATGTATTGTGGTGCTCTGTTGCTTCGATGATCCATGTTTGCTCTTCCCCTGCCCGTTTCCAATCACAGACAACTCAGCATTGTATTTTTTTTTGAGCCAACAGGAAGGTGCTGCTCACTGCTCTTGCTATTAAGTGTATTTGTATGAGATGAAGTGAACCTGCCCCATTTCTCGTTTAGCTGATAAGTTGATATCTACGTTGCTGTGTTGATCCGCGCACACGGGAGACAAATTTCTATGATTTGATCCCACAGGTGGCAAAGTTATAATAATATCGTTTTTTTATTTGACTCAAGGGTTCATGAAATAAAATTCTGAATCATGAAAAGCCTTGCTTATGGCCAGGAGATGTCACTATTCTCCACATTAAATGCTTTGTCTTTGTCTAGGGTTTAGTGAGGTCTTAATGTTTCTTTGTCAGAAAGGCGGGAGCCAGTGCATTTTGCAGAGATCTGAGAAGCTTAATTCTTGTCTGTATGTGTTAGTACGTGTGAATAAGACCTGCACACTGTTCGCCGTAATGACTTACTGATTCATTGCTCATCCAGCTGCTTTCAGTAAGGTAGATGTATTTTCAGACAAGAAATATTCTGCTCCGCTTTACACTCTAATCCCTTAAATTACATTCTTGGAATTGGGACTTTCTCTAAACACCACAACAACTTGACCACAGTAATTATCACAGATTTTGGCCCTTGCACTCTCCTGCTTTACCTCCATCTCAGTGTTTGCCTTTATGCTGTTAAACTGGGTTTTGAAGAGTTGACGGATTGCCACAAGAAAAGAGAACATGTCGAAAATTGCCGTGCAGTAGATCCCGTAGCGCCAGGGAGCTAAGCATCTCAGTGGAGGTTTGTTTGCTGGAGCTGAAGCAAGTTGGAGGCGCTAAAGCTGGCAATAATGACAAGGCAAACAAGATTATTGACAGAGACACAAAAGAAGCTTTAGGGATGTCTCAACCAGCTGTGAACAAAGCACCTACTCCCAACACCGTGGGAGGTACACAGCAACATTTGGTGGAACTGTTAACCCTATGCAGTATGTGGCATAGTGGGCAGCTGTATTAAATGATAATAGCCATGGCTTCCCGTAGAGTGGTGGACGTTGGAGTTGTGTGAAGGGTCAGATGACCCAAATCTCTTCACCTTCCTCAGATCACCCTCAGTTTTAGAGGATGCTTTATTTGAATATGTCATCATTGTCCGTTAATTGGCTTTCGTTTGTGACCCACTTTGACCACGACGCCTCTGCTCCCCTGTTGAGCTCCCCCAGTCATGTGTCCAATTACACTTTAAAGGGGAGGCACAGGAGGGGCTGGCATTGCGTGTGCTGATTGCGTTGCGGCGCCGTGTCTAATTACCCTCCTCCTCTGGAGCGCCGAGGTGTCGCCAACGCTCTCCCCTTGCTCTGTCATTCCTGTCCCCTTCACTGAACATCACTGGCCCAGTACCCCAATACCAACCCCCCTTTTACCCCCCTTATATCTTAACAGACGGCCTGTTATGACATAAGGGGGCACTATCTACTAGCACAACAGCTTGTGTGCTCCTACTTTTTGGGCCCATTTGTAGTAAGACACAAATGACTATTTACAGTGTGTTTACAGCATTTACGGCTTCTAAACAATTTGCTTGGTGGTAAGAGGATGACATTTTTTGCAAATGAGGCCCATCTGTTCTATTGCCAACTTTGCATAGCTGTTCAAACTTTTGCCTAGGTGGTGAAAATCAATACAAATACAGACAGGATTCTCTCTCTTGTTAGTCTGATCAATTTTTTTTGTCTGCACTCATAGCTTACATTGAAAAAAAATGCTTTGTGGAGTTAGACAAGCCTTTGTATCTGGCCTGCTTTGGACAGATTAGGCTTTTTCAAGTGTTTGGGGGAGATTATGAAGATGACTTGGTTGAAAGGCGTCGCAAAGTGAAGAAAAAAAGTGCACACTTTGGACCCTCAAAACTAATGGAGTGCCTAAAACAACATGGTGTCCAGGGAGACTAAGTAGTAGCCCAACAAGCAAGTGGGAAACAACAATTCCCTGTCAATGCACTCTTTTTGACCCAAATTCTTCTTCTAGTTTTCAAACACTGCTAGCTCTATCGTTTGGGGTGGTTGTTTTTGAAAATAAAACAGTCTAAAATTAACTAAACATGAGGCTTTTATTCCAAATTGCAGAGGTGACATCTGTAGTGCACACACACAGTACGTGTTCACTTGTCTTTGATTTCCGTCACTGACCTCATACTATTCTTTTCAGCAATGGAATAAAAATGATGGTGAGTCACGCAAGGCTGTCTCATGGACACCTCCTTCTTTGCCAGAGTTATTATTGTCTTTGTCCCGCGTTATTGGCTTGCTAGCTTTACTCCAGTGTGAAGTTTAATGGATGATTAAATTACCAGTTGTCAATATTTACCTGGCCAGCAGTTGGTTCCCACTCTTAGCTGTTAGCTCTTACGGTCATTGTTTTATATTGCAGATCTTTGGGTGTTAATACTAACTGCCAATAGCAGTATGGGTGTTACCGCTGAGGCAAAAATAAAGCTCAGGGATTCCCCTCACACACATGCTGTCACTTGAACAAAAGCACTCTGCTCTCTCTCACCCTTATGCGCACTGTGTGCACAGTCAAACACACACATAGTGCACACAGACAAACACAAGCAGAAGCTATGAGAGTAATCTGAAATGTAAACAAGGGAGGGGAGCACAGACTGGAGTGCTGCATTGACCTAAGAGAGAGACTAATGAGGAGATCTGAAGAAGACAAAGTGTGTTCCATTATAGAAGTGTATATTGTTGTTGTTAAAATGAATGTCTATGGTTATACTTTAAAGCTGCACTTTTAAATAAAATGACATGTACACGAAGTACAAACAGCTTTAGGTACCTTGTTTTTATTTCATACTCATGTCTCTTGTAAGAATATTATGGATTTATTTTCACATTACAGTGGACATTTTGTAAAATGTAAAATCCACATACAGTTTGCCTGGATGTATATTGTCTGAGTGTGTAAAATCAGTAAGTAAGGATATATTTTAACATCCCTACTTAGTGTGTTGTGATAATGTAGTGGTTCACCTTAAAACATATTTTAGGGTTTCATTTTTACAAAGGAATCGTTTGGGGGAAAAAAAATATCCTGTAAGTCGTGTAGGCTATGGCAAAACCATTCAGCATGCTTTTTCATTCACTCCTCTCATTTACATGTATTTTTGTACAAACTTGGCATGAGTTCTAATTCAGCTCTGATGACACTTAGTCTACTTCTATGTTTAAAATGAAAAGTTTAGACAGTTCTTTTAAACTTTCCTTCTGTTTCACCCTTGATCATTTTATAAAATGTTGGAGATGTAAGAAAGCAGTTATATTCCTTTAATGAAAAACAAGGAAGTCTTTCAAACACATGGGAGGACTAGAACAACAGGTGCTTTTCAGGTGCTTTTAGACATTCATGACTTCTGGACCTCTGGTTTATGATACATATAACACCTTTCTATCTGAGATGGAGTGTTTCAGTCTTGGAATTTCTCACCTGTCTATTTGATGATCACACTAAGAGTCATCATTGACACACTTGTCACTCCACTGTCTCCACATTCCATTTGCATCAGATGCCGAGCCAGTTTGTCTGTGTGCTAGTATCCCTGGCACAGTCTGGATAGCTAGCGGAGACGGCAAGATTAAGCACTGGAGTTTGGCCAGGGGACTGTCTCTTGGCTTTCCATGAAAGAATTGACAGTTTTTTCTGTGTGTTGTTTGTCACATTAACCTTCCTCCATGTAACTTTGGTTCCCCAAGGGAAAGTGAGGAGAGTCTGTGCCATGAAAAGGGGCTTTTTGGAGCAAATTAGCTGTAGTAATATGCTAAGTAATTGGGAAGTAATCTGTCTTCCTGCTGGCAGGGATGGATGGCTTTTAGATTTATCTTTCTTTTTTATAGAGAAAAGTAATAAAGAATAAAAGAGTAAAAGGTCATGCTGCATCCTCATTTGTAGCCTGTTAAATGAAGTGTTTGAGGGTGGGAGCACAGTAGTTCAGACACAAATTAGCAGTGTTTTGTTTGTGCCTTAAGAGTGTATTTACCAGATGTTTGCTGCAGTACCACTGTCTGTCTGATGCAGGGCCTAATAGGGAGGCTATAAACCACGAGGCAGCGGGGGCCTAGTGGGTAGGGAGTTGGCCCAGGATCGGAAGATTGTAGGTTCGATTCCCTCATCAGTAGGTTGCTCTGAGGTACCCTTGAACAAGGTACTGTCCCCGTCACTGCTCCCCAGGCACGTTCAATAGGTGCCCCTTTCTGCACGTTTGTGTATGGGTGAAACGCAGAGGTTGAATTTTGTTGTGCTCTGCTGCATTTCACAATGACAAGGGTAGTCACTTTCATAAGGTCAGATGAAGTGGACACAAATTATGATGCCTTGTTTTTTAAGGAGCTCTCTAGAAACCACGCAAAACTGGCTCTCTAAAAATCCCTGAATTGCCTCTCTTTTGTCGATTTGAATCACTTCACAGGGGACGTGTTTAGCTTGCTATTATAACTTGACAAGTGCTGGTGTGATGGAAGCTTTACCCAAATAGAGCTCAAGCCTGTGACGTGCCTCCTTGTAACATAATGCTCTACTAAACTCCGAAGAGCAGGCCCACTGCAAGTGGAAAGCATACCTTTATGACAATGAGCTACTTATTGGCTTTGGTCCATTTTTGAGGGCATCAAAGAGAAGATGAAAAACGCAAAAGTAATCCAGGTTGTACATCTACATGTGTTAGAGTCTGTCTGTGTGCAGCCTTATCAAGTTTGTCATCATCCTGCCAAGGCAGACAGCTATCTGCACCATCATACAGCAGTCTGGAGCCTGGCACCTAGTACCCAAGTGCTGAATTCCTTTAATGCCCCTGTGTTTTACTCTCCAGCACACTCTGTATGCTCACTTACTCCAGGACAGGCACACAGACTCAATTTCCACACAATTTCCTGATTTTGTAATTATATCAGAGACTTGTTTGTGTCATTTGGAGATTTGCTGCTATTGTCTGTGCCATGTGTGTTTGTGCCTGATGAGGACCAATGATAGCAAGACTGCCTTGGTGGTTCTTTATCTCTATCTCTAGCAATCAGAGAGTCATAAATACATCCACATACACTCATAGAACTTTTCTCGCACGCACTGGAAGAGCCCTGCATACTAATCAGGCATTCAGGAGTAGGCCTACTTTAACCTGTTTTAGGTTATGAAGTCAATGATCAGCACCTTAACCAGTTTTTAAGAAATCAAATTGTTGAACACCTTATCGTAGCATTATAGAAATATGAGCAGCATATATTTTGCACTGTTTATTCATCGGCTGCGTGTTTAATTGACGTTTTTCTTGTTTACGGATGTTTTTCTTAAGTCGGTAAGAGGACAGTGATGGTATCTTGGCCATTAGCTGTAATTATGCTTGTTGGAAGTCGTGAGCATTCACAGGAATAGGCTAGGGTGGGCTTTGAGCGATAGGAGGTGTTGCTGTCTTTCACATCATTGCCCGGAGGGCAGGTGGGTGGAGGGGAGGGTGCAACTGCATCAGCTGAGCTGTCTGCGAACGCCCTTCCTGCCCTGGGCGATGACTATCTCCATGCTTTTTTTTTGCTTCTTTTCTAGGCAAAGCCTGTAGTACTAAAGTGAATGCTGGACTCAAAACAAACACTCAGCAATGATAAAGAGATGGCGCTTGCCATCATGCAAGTCCACTGAGTGATTTAACTACACGTGCCTGCTGTCCTAGTTGTTTGTTTGCTTAACACCTCCAACACCCAAAACTTTCCCCATCACCAGTATACTGTCTTAATAAAGACATGGAAAAGAAGACACACACAGGCAGCATTGCTGGAAGCCCAAACTGATCTTGTGACCCTTCAGCATTGTTGCCATTCCTCCAGACTCTGTGGTGTCCAAGCGAAACGGAGATAAAAGATCTTTAACCTTTCCCCGTCCACCAGTCTGACTCTTGCAGTGTTTTGTTACTGACTCACCACTTTATCTGCCTCCATTCACTGAATTCCAACAACAGGTGAAAAGATTCACACACCTTGGAGTGCCTTGTGATACATTTCTAATCTTGTGGATCTCGGCCGGATGTGTTTTTAACGGCTTATTGGCTGTTTGCGTCAAAACAAGCTTACCCGGGATACTAAATAAATAGACCATTGTAAGGCATTGAAGAGGTTATTGAATGATTGGTTATTGAATAAATGGGGATCTTTTCCTACGACTCACCTTTCTGTGAGTACAGTCACTGGCTGCTGTAAGGAAGCACGCACCAGTCCTAACAAGATGCTATGTCAGTTTGTGACATCTTTACCTAAGCTGGTGGGGATGATCTGTAGATCAACTGTCAAGACTCATTGGACTCTGAACTGAGGGCCATAATCCTTAAGTTTACCTTTCCTCTGGGGCTTAGGGCACTTACTGTGCTGTAGGCTGGCACTGCTGGCTGCCTGTAGGTACGCAGCAAGACATTCATTGAGGCCCCAACCACTTTCTAACATATATATGACCTTAGCCCAATCAAAGGATTTAAAGAGAAGGGGTATTTCTTGACAGATGTTGATAGGGATGAGGTACCCTATTTCTTTTCTACTGAAAGTTACAGGATAAAAAAAAAAAAAAAACTTTCCTAGTCCAAAATCTGGAAATATTTTCTTAATGAACTTTTTGTGGAAGCTGTTCTCAGGAGTTTGGATCCACACTTGTTTAAGAATGCACGAAAGCTTGCAGGTTATTTTAATATTTAATCAGTACTCCGATGTAAAATGAGGTTTCTGTGAAATGAGGCGGCTGTAATTCACAGTTCCTATCGTCACAACAGCATTAAACTCGACTCAAAAAGACAAAAGACGGCTTGTGCTGCTAACTTGACCTGCACTTCCTGATACAACTGCAGTTGGACATGGCAGCTGCGGACCAGCCCGATCTGTTTTAGATTTTTATTTGCCAAGTGGATCGGGCTAATTAGCCTTACAGAGCACTGGCAGTGTGCAAAATGACAAACAAGTTTGCCATGTGTTGCTCCTGCTCCTTTTTTAGCCAGGTAATCACCCTTAGGAGGGTTTATCCCTTCTGCCTGCACAGTCAGTCACCGGTGCCCTGATCTCCTATAAGCCGTATTTGTCAAACTAAACACTTGATCTGTGCGGGGTATCAGCTGGAGGTGAAGTCTCAGGAGCCAGATGAGAGCCTTGGGTTTAGCACAAATATATTAGCCAGAGGCTTTGCGGCCGCTTTTTCAGACCTAATCCCAAGATCTCCCTTCTTATCGTGCAGGACAGCAAGAGTCTGAGGTAATTCCAGGTCCATGTCCCAGTCCTTAGTATCGATTCAGTTCCAGAAGGCATAGTTTATTTAGACAACAGACCTAAAGAGTGCTCCTAAACCGTGTCCTCCTGCCCTGCAAACACTGGTGTTTTTATTTGTCTAATACACCTAATCCAGCAAATTAGCCAATTAACAAACTCTTCCTTAATTAAATTTAACTTCCATAAATGGAGGTGTTAAAGCAGGAAAAACACTAAAACGTTCAGGGTTTCCAGGACCAGTGTAGGCAAATACTACTGCAAAACCCTGACTAATTACGTAAAATTATACCTGAGCTCTGCTGAAATATTAATGTGTAACCCAAATTGAGTTTATATTTATTTTATTAAAACAAATGCTTTAAAAGTTTAAAATTGTTGTGTGCACCTTAAAACACATAGGCTAGCAAAGTTGTATGCAACAGTGTATAATGTATAATGTTAAATGCTTTTAAATGCTAAAAAAAAAAACCTGTAATAGATATCAGTCTGGGTCAAGTATGTTTACTGTCAATGTTTGCCAAAATCTGTGGTTACCCGATTCAAAACCTGTTAAATTTATAACCAGTCAGTTGTTTTACAGGATACTGTAGCTTCTTTATCTTGACCTTGATCTGTTGCTGCAATGAATATAAAAACTCTTCTCCTGCAGTGACAGAATGTAGCCAGTAGAGGGGAATGAAACTCTAAATGGTGATATCTGAGAGCCAATCTTGCCTCAATTAACATACTAGTATGAGAGAAAAAAAAAAGTCACTCATTTTGTCCAATTGTGAGTATTTATCATTGTTACACGTTTTCTTAATTGTAAAAGTTAAATTTGTAATTTTTGGTAAAGTTAACATAATTCCATAAATACCAGAAACAGTTTGTTTTAAATGAGGTAAGTGTAAATGCAGCCTTAGGCTTATACAATTTGGTTTTCCACTTTCTTAAAGCCTTTTAAGGAGTTCTGGGGTGTGGGAGAGTCAAAAGACTGGATTGGCAGCTTGAGGAATCCACTATTGTAAACACAATTGGTCCATTCAGTTAAGGCAAGCTTTCTGAGGCAGAAGGCAGGGAACACTCTTGAAAGCTATGAAAGGATAAATGCTGGTATGGAAAAGATGGGCTTTGTTTGAGTGCTTGAGAAGCTTCTAGTTAGTGTTTATAGCACCTCTGAATTGAATTCTTATTATGTGACAGAAGGAAATTTGATTTGAAGGAAGTATCTCCATATACTGACAACATGTGCTTCTGACAGTAAAGGCTACTTTTGGTGTTTTGTGGTGGGGCGTGAGTAAGCACTTCATCTATAAGCTCTGCCAAACGATTGGTTCTTCGTAAGATTGGAGGTGGTGCTTGTGACGTGTGCCTCTCAAAAAAACTGAACTGAGCTGAACACGATCTTTGAATAATGTGCATTTTATCCTTGCCCCTTTTCTTAAGAAATGCACACACACACACACTTTTTGAGTGCCTGGCTTTGATAAATACTAATGATGCAGTCATTTGCAGACTATCTGCGGTCTTCAGAGCCTCCAGCAGCAGTCACTGTAATGGTGTCCTGTTTTCCACAAACAAGCGCATATTTTACTAATGTGTAGATTTGGATGGAAGACAGCCTTATTCTGATTTCAACTCCGATTGGCTAAATAGCCAATTACAGAAATAAGGCAAAAGCAGAGTTTTATTCCTTAAGCCTGCACTTGTTTGTTGGTCTGTGTTCCTCTGCCATCACAGCACATAGTACATCAACCTCTGAGGCCCTTATTTAATCCAATGGATAAAAATTTAATCCATTCACCATTTGCTTAGCAGTCTCTAATCCATGCTGCTCACACAATATAATTATTCATTTTTATTGCTGCTTTCATCCAAAGCCACTTAGTTACGTGGGACCCCAATTTTCTACAGTTGGGTTTATGTTTTATTGGAGTCAACCAGATGTACCTTTTGATCAAGGGACACCGCCGCAGTGTCCCCCCACTAAAACTGGACTTCTGAGTTACCAGCTCCCCCTCCAGCTAACTCCACCCCACCCTCCCATATATTCTTAATGCAACTGTCAAAGCGCATTTCTTTAAAAAGAACCTTTCTTAGAATCCTCATATTGCTGAAAACTTGACTACAGTGGTTCTTCAGGCCTTTGGAAGGTGCAGGAACAGAGGAAAAGTAGGGTGCTCTCTGCAGTGTCCTTCCTCACTTGGTCACCTCTGTGTCACACCTAAACAGTGTTGGTGGGGCGCTGAGCATGAAAAGCCTTCCGGTCTCCCCTGCGGATCTGGCCGCATGTGGATTGAATCAAAATTATCCACTAATTGACTATTTACTGGGCTCCAGAAAGACCATAATGGACTTGATATTAAATCCCCCTCAAGTATTTAAAACATGTTTCTGAGTGCTCCTTCGAGGAGCTGGGCCCTGCTTTTACAAGGGGGAACGACTTAAGCTATTGGGTCAGGGAATGCCCAGCCAAGGCAGCTCTCAGACAGGATTTAGCGACGACAGTGGGAAGCAACTAGAGGAGGGCAGGGCAGAGCAAAGAGAGATCTACTCCAATGAGTTCCAGATGCCCCCCTCTCCCCCACAGCCGAACTTCTCAGAGATAGATACTACAAGCCATAGTATTCAATGTGGGGCTTAAACTTGACTTCTCTTTAATGGAGATAGACTGCTTTTTATGTGGAAAGTTAAATCATATAAATCTTAAAGTCTAGGCTGTCTTTATATACGCTGCAGAGCTTTAGTTAAGAAAAAAAAGGCAGCCAGTGAAGTTTTGATCAGATGACAATGAGCAAAGGTTCTTTCTAAGTGATCTTAGATGTTTCAGTGATGGGCTTAAGAATAGAAGAGTGCCTCAGTTTTTAAAAGCAGATTAAAAGACCACATGACGCTTCCTGTAGTTGAACCCTCTTCACCATTTAGTGCTCTGAGCTCAACCACAGACCATTACTGCCATCTGTCCTACTGCAGATAATCATTCCAAGCCCATTTATCATAGCAGCATATCAACACTTTTATGGGATTCTTTCCTGGATTGTGTTGCTCCCATGTATATCATAAGCTTATTGGAGCATTTTAAGGAAACAGAATTTACTTGTTCTTCTCTTCCCTCAGATCTGGTTGGTTCCCTCAGCACTACGATTCTGCTCTAGGATCAGCTCTCTTGGACCTATTCAGGAGAACAACCAGTGAACTTCCTTATCACACTGCCCTTTGCATCCTTGTAAGGGTGCAATTTTTTTCAGTTAGTAATTACACTTTATGTAATATTTAAATACACCATCGGCCAGTTGTGTGCTTTATTTGATTTCCACCAGTTTGGACTTCTGTTTGGAAAATAAAGATTTGCTTGACATACTTGATGGCTGAGCTTGTTAATGTCTGTCTTGGACAAAAATGTCTGTTTGTTCAAGCTGTCCTTTCAAGCACAAGAAGTATTTCACTGAAGACCACAAGATTTAGTTTCTTTTGCTGTATGATGAATGTAGAAACATTCATAGCTGCGGCTTCATCCAGTTAGCTGCTTTGACCTGGCAGTTAATTATAATCCTTATAAATGTACAATGATTTACAAATTTATATATAAATTTTATATTTATATATATTTATATATATATGTATATATATATATATATATATATATATATATATATATATATATATATATATATATATATATATAAAATTAAAAAATTCTAACCATACCTTATAGGTCCACAGCAAAATTGATGTTTATTGTAAGGATGGAATCTTAGTATCGTCAAGTTGCATTTTGTTGTGGCAGCGTAAAGTGTTGTCAGAGATCCTTTTCCCCTGACCAGTAACCATTTACTGTTATCATTTGTTCTACATCATATAATGCCCATGGCAAAGTGATGTGATACACATTTTGAACCACACTGTTTGTTTTTCATTTACACCCAAAGCTTATATCCATTTTCGTTTTTACGCAAATTATCTCATGTATGGAGAAAGAAGTGTTGCTTGTATGATTCCAAACACCCACCAGAGGTAGATTTGAGCGTCATGATATAAACTCACCTTTCTGTAGACGGTACTGGGACATTATGCATCATCAAAGGAAACAAAAAATGAACGATGTGAGAGGTATTATTGCTTAAAATGGAGGTACTTCTCCTGACCGTTCCTGGGGTTTTGAAATTTGCAGTTTTAAGAGAGTGAACCTTACTTGAAGATGGTTTGCCAAGTGGAATGTGTTCAAATGTAACCTCAAATCTGCAAAAAACTAATGATCAAAAATGTCTCAAAGCTGTAACTGCCAGCAGCTCTGTAGCAAAATACTGTTTTCATTTGTGTTGCTTAAATACTATTTCCTTGGTCATTTTATTATTAGATATATATATTTTTTCAAAATGGTCTTTGTAAATCTAACGGAGTTATGTACATTTAAATAAAAACAAAGGTTTCTGAATACCTCGGTGTAAACTTTTATAAAAATTCTGCCCCAGTTTTAAAGCTAGCTTTACACCAAATTACTACCCAAAATATCATGGTATGGACTTTGTTCTTCAGCCAGACATCTTGCCTAGTAAACAGGCTACCTCATAAAGACATACCATTCAATAACAAATTATACTGTCTTTTTTGAAGCTACCGCTATAATTTCTTTAACAGATACGTGTGTGAAGGCTGGTTAATAATATTTAGGAAAAATTCTATCCAGAGCAACATGGCTAAATATCCTATTAAATTATGACTAGGTCTGTCTAGCAGCTTTACTCAATGCAGTTCCTACATCATGTTGTTAAAACACTGTGGCAACACTCTTTCTATCTCTAGAGTGAAGAGTATGTGAGAGGAGATCACAAGTACTACTTTTAGAACAAGAGGTGCAGAACTGTACATGGAGTACAGTAAGGATTTCAAAAGCTCAAGATGTGTCCCTGCCAACAAATGAAGTGACTATGTTTTAACAATTTTATGAGACATCAGAAAGAGGACAAAAAAAGTATAGTTTATTTGACAGGTGTTCAAAAAGACTGAAACCCATTATGAAGATGATTTCTTACATGTTGGGTCCAATGCACTAATTGGATCATGTGGGTTACCAGACCACCATATGCCTTTCTAACACATCCTCTTCTCCTCTGTGGAGGCTTACCAAGTTATGGTCCATCATCTTTGAGTTTGCCTCATGGCTACTTGCCTGCAAAGGCTGTTTTATATTTTCACCCTTGTAAGGGTTTTTCCAACTCTCTAAAGAGTTCTCTGTTCCTCTCTCCTCATGGCTTAATGATCACTGTTTAAGCCTCTGTCTGGTTGCAAGGGACCTCTGTGATGTCCCATTTTGCTAAGTGTTCTGTTTTGGACACAGTTTGTCTAGTGCCAGAATCACAAATGAATTTTTCCTCTCTCAGCCCAAAGAGTTGAGCTGGCCACAATATCTGTACGGACACATGCATGGTTCAAAATGGTATTCAGTACCACCTCACCACATTGGGCTTATAGTGGCCAAACACAAATTTTGGCTATGATTTGCTGAACAAAAGTATTATGATATGCTCCAACAGCAATTTGATTCAGTAACAACCAGCAAATATGTCCAAATGTATTTCTTGCATAGTGTTTTTAGTGTTTTTAACCTGAACAAAACTAATTCCATATAAATACAGAGGCCTCACTGACATGGATTTACTCTGTATACTTTGATTTCATTGTCTTAATTGTGCTATAGTGAGCCATATTTAGATTTCATACTGTGTCAATAGTTCTGGATCATTGAGTGCAATGATTCTGAACAATAAGTCATCCATTTATTAAAGATGTTCCCAGACACTAATTTGCACACAAATGCAACAAAATCTAGCTCGAATAGCTAAAACAAAAAGCAACATTTTCATTTACCCCAAATTGTCTCTTGCATCATAATGATAGAAATACACACATTTTGTGCTTTGAAACAGCCTTGGCACTGAAAGATTTAGAGCATCATTATGCTTGATTTCATTGTCTGTAGAATTTAGCACACCACTCTTCCAGGATTCCATCCACTGCAGTTATAAGTGCAACTATAAACATATACCATACTCAAATAAATATGACATCAGTACAGAGCCACATACTGAGAGGATTTAATACTATATGGGCTATAGATTTAAAAAGTCTGCACTTAATACAGCTTTATGGCTTTGCTTGGCAATTTAGCATCATGCCTGTATATAAAAATAATCTCATTGCTCATTGTTAGAGAGACATCTTAGAGACAGTGTGACACTTAGGCAAGAGACCAATGTCAAACTCAACACTGCATTGTTAAGTATCTCCTCTTAGCTGTCAGTCCAATGGGGGCCTATGCTACTCAGGCCCATCTGATACTGATAAACAGGCTCTCTCGACGAAGGGGGGCTTTGGGCCGGGTAGGCTGAGAAATCTCTGTGAGGTCGCAGAGGGGACCCGGGCTTTCTGTGGTACAGAGGAGGATGGGCTGCTCTGTCACGGGATCCAGGAGCAGAAGGGGAGGAAGAAGACGATGATGATGAAGAAGGTGCTGGTGGTAAAGCCCGCTGTGCAGTAAAGGACACAATGTCAGGAACTGGAGGGGCTGGCTGAGGCCTTTGCATAGATGGTGAGTGGTGGGGCACCACAGAGGCAGCGGTAGCTGTGCTGGTGAAGTGGGCAGTGAAGGGCTGGTAAGGCATGGGCTCAACAGTCTGCATGCCATATCGAGGGTATGGCTGCACTGAAGCCCACATGTTGCAGTTCAGGGAAGGCAGTTCCTCAGAACTCACTGCCCCTCCTGCCCCAGTTTCCCCATCCATACCTCCATACATGCAGGCCTCTCTTGAGCCCAGTGCCTCACCACAGTAGGAGTGGGACAGTAAAGGAGGCTCGTACGAAGGGGGGGAGCGGAAATAGTGCTCTTCTGAAACAGCTGAGGAGGCTGCGTCAAGATAGGGGCGTTTACAACCCAGCTCCAAGTGCCTGGTGTTATCTGCAGGAACATGGGTAATAAAGGGACATAAACTGTAAAAACCAGTTGAAATGTTTGAGAACCTTACAGAATAACATACTATAAGTGCTTTGAAGAAGAAGTGGGCAATGTGATAACATTATATCATGAACAATGGCCTCTAACAATGCATCAAATGTTTCGTGATCTATTTTTGTGCTTCCACGACACTGGTGTAATGTAAAATAACATAGCATGTAAAACTCATGTAATGTTGCTATTTACATTTAACACTATTGATCATTTGTGTCCTGATGGTGCTGGGAATAATAGCATAATTGGTTCTCATTATCGGATGTATTCCAGCATGTGAATCATCAAATTAAGCATTATTTACAGTTTAATGTATTTTCACATTTAACATTTTGACTATTCTGTCATATTGAACATCAGGAGAAAGAAATTTCGTGATATGCATCATGTATATGTTTTCATGAAAAGTGAAGTCATGTTTTTTAAATATTGCCCGCTCCTGCTTTGTTCAAGCTACTATGCTACAGTACCTCTGTGCTTGAAGCAATGGTAAAGCAGACTGGATTCCCGGCTCGAAGGGAATGGGGTAGAGAGGGGCTCCTGTGAGTCAGAACTGGGCAGGGGGACTCCACTCTCATATTGATAGTGAGAGTGGACCTGTGGATGACCACTCAGCACCCCTGCGCTCAGCTTTCCAGAGAGATGAGGGTGTGATGAAATGAGCCGCTGCCGTACCATGTTCTTGGAGATCACTGGATAGTCTTTCCTGGAAGCAGATGTCCCACATCATAAAGAAAAGCATAAGCATAAATTTTCTTCACCTTGTTAAGTAGTTGATCAGTGTTTCCAAAAAAAGGCTTGATGTTTGCCCAAGAGCATAAAAAATTAGATTAGAAAAACAGTTCCTTGAATGAACGTAAACAGAGGTTATATTTTTAATCATTCTAATTCCTTCAAGAGTGTGTTTGAAAAAACACCTTGTGTTAAAGCTCAAGGAAAAAATCTCAAAGTTATATCAATGCATACCCCACCTGATGTGGAAAAAGTAATTCAGGCCTTTGTTGTAGCCCAATTGGATTACTATAATCTTGGAGTCAATGAATCACCTCTTGTTCGTTTACAATTAGTACAGAACACTGCAGCCTGATTTTAACTGGTACAAAGAAATCAAATTGCACCATTAAACTATGCCATTGCTGTTGTTACACCAGGACTCTGGAACAGCCCACCGGTTGACATCAGACATGCAAAGCTCAAAATTCTTTATTAATTGGTTTTTAGTAACAGTTGAAAAGTTTGTGCTGGTGAGGACTGAGTGTTGCAGCGTATTTTGTCTTTTGTTTAAATGAGTGAGAGGCATGTGGACAACTGTGCTTGGACATACTTGTTTATTAATTGTAAAGCACTTTGTATAAAGTACTCTGTAGCTTAGTTGACCTCTTAGTCAACTGATCTCTTAGCTGTCAGTTTGGGGGGCCCTGCACTGCTATGACCCACCAGATACTGATAAGCGCGATCGCTTGATGACGTGGGGGAGGCAAAGAAATCTCTATGAGGTTGCCAGTGAGGGGACCAGTGATACAGGAGATCCAGGTCATCTCAAAAAGTAACTCCTAACAGTAGAAGGGAAATTATTCCCAAATTTCAGTGTAAACTTATATGTAATGTAAGATTCATTCTGGAGCATTTTTATTCTATACTGTGTGAACTGTAACTGGTATTTTTTCTCAAATAACAACAATAATGGAGATACAAGGTCTTGTCTCGACAGTGACAATAGGCGCCATTTTTGCTGTACATACCCTTGGAGTCTGGACACACGCAGATCTCCCTCATCACTTCCACGAAAACCTTTGGCAAATGGATTGTTTTCAATCTTTAACTGCGTTATCTGCAAAAAAGAGGAGGCTAACGTTATGTTATGAGTTTATTTGTTTTATATCAATTAAACCTCCAAGGCTAATGCTCCCATCCATAAACATGGAGCTCTGCAAGTGGCTGAACAAAACTGTGATTGAGTATTACCTTATGGTTCTGGTAGGATGTCACAGAAATAAAGGCGGTCTCATGGAAAACATGGGTGCAGTAAGCGGTGTTCTTAGAGCCAAAGGCGTTGTTCTCATCTGCTTTTACGATGTGTAGCCTGGGTTGGTATTTGTGCATAGAGTTCAGAATGATCTGGGAGGAGAAAAGCATTGCAGTTTCAAGGCATCTGTGTCTGTAAACTGGAGTCAGATTAATCACCAGGACAAGACAAGTGCAGATCAAGGAGAACGGTCGCCCGCAGTCATTTTCTTTTGTAATTTATGTGCAGCAGTATTATTTTGTTAGTTCCCTTAGAAACAAATAATCCATAATTGTATTATCGTGTAATAAGATTGTTGCAATTTTTTCAAGTGATTGTGCCTTGATCTACTGGCAGACGATATAACCAATACATATCTTCTTCAAATTTGTCAGCAAATCCCTTTGACACAAATGTTTGGCTTGTTTTGCGCTGTAACGAAAGGACAGTGTGTGAGGAAAACTTTTCTGTACTTAGATTTCAATCATACAATGCTTATATAAAGACTGCTAAGCTGACAATAACCACTGGCAGACTACTAGTACTGTAGTAATACAGAATGATCTGAACGCTAAACACCATCATAATAAAAATAACATGATGCTCAAAACAATCTTTTAGGATAACCGCTGAATGTGTTTATTTTATTTATATTATTAATGACTTTATGAGCTTAAGAGGCCATAACCTTTTATTTCTTAAGTAAAATAAACGTTTATTGCTCAGATTAGAAGCATTAAATCTGTTTATTTGAGGTGCCTAAAACTTTGGCTTAGGACTGTATATCTGAGCATTTTAATGCCTAATTATGGTTTATTTACTTTATATAAAATATTGGAAAAAATCGAGTCAAAATAGCGCATTTAGTCTTTTTTCTGCTTATACTCCTTAACCAAAGATTTGCTATTACACGCACACAAAAAAAGAGAGACTGTTCAGGAGACTGAATGGTATTTTTGAAAATGTATAGCGTATAGTAATTTATACTTAACAATTTTATTTAAAGAAAGTGAAGAAATTTAGGTTTGATTTAAGCATGATTTAGTTTCTTTAACAAACTAGATACATGTCTGAAGATCATACCCGTCAAATCTCTTTTTACCTAAAAACGTCGCAGTCTGTATCTTTATTTTACCTTAATAAACTATTTCAGCTGGCGTTTACTTAAATCTACATCAGTAAAAACCCAAAACACGCACATGCACGTGTGTTTGTGTGTGTAAAATTAAGACCATATAAAATGTGTAGTGTTTTACGCTGTGCTGCATTGTATCTAATCCAATTAGAGCCTTTTGTGTGTGTTTGTATGTGAGGGGTGGTAGGACACTGTGGTACCAGTCTGCTCAGAGGGGTCGTTTGTTGAGTGCTCAGCCGAGCGTTAGGTCAGGGTCATCCCCAGCACTGCTCTGTCAAAGCCAATGACTGTCAAGGCCTTTCTTTTCACCATGTATGTCTCCTTGAGCCTATCAGGAAGCAAAGGCTCTGTTCTCCTCCACCCCTCTCTTCAGAGGAGTCAGGAACTCTAGTGTATAGAGGGCAACCTCAGGTCAAGCTTCACCACCACCCACCCGCTCACCTCCACATGCAAAGCCAGACAGTAGCCACATACCAAGTGAATAGGTGAGCGCTTCACTGGTTAGAGCAGCACATGTGACTTTTAGATGAGTAGATAGCATCTTGAGATAATACCATGTGCTGTGAACTGTAGCAGGGAAGCAGCTGCAGAACGGTTGGTTCAAGTGTATTGGTTGAACCATCTCTGATCATTGAGTACTCCGTCTTGCCTAGGGTTTGGGAAAGGTTATCTTTTGTTGGGAAGCAGAGTTACACTGGAACTTTCCTGTATGTCTGCAAAGGTTGTGTAAATAGTGTATGGTGTAGGGTATCTTCTAGCCTCACACTCGTCTAATTAATGATGCTATTTTAACACTGATTTTTTTAATTAAAGACAAGCAGTTAAGTTAAGATACTAACATTCTTGGTCCTCCACATGTGCTTACAGCTACTCCAGTGATGTCCCCCTGTGCTGCCACAACTATTCAGTGAAATAGTTTTTAGTAAAAAAGTGTACTTTTCAAGTACGTGTTTGTAGTGATGTTGGTTTTTACAAAAGAGCATTTATATTAATATAGCAGATTTTAGCCTTTTTTAATAAAGGGGGATTTAGCCAGTGCAAAAACTGCTACATTTATTCCTTCGTTACATTTCATGTATTTTTCAAATATTTTCACTCCGGGTCATTTGCTCAGGGGTGTTCAGACTCACTAATGTATATATTAATGTATATATTTTATATTCTTTTAAAGAATTTTAAAACTTTGTAATGCTATACATGGTTTTTCATTGATCAGCAAAGCATCTTTTCATTGGATGGCTCCTGATTACTCAATGAACCTTCAAAATTGATCACTCTTTTCAATATTGACAGCCATATGTTTTTGCACCTGTGGCAAATACTGCTTACTCTCATAGTTGTAGTACAAGTTCACCTGACTCTGGTCATGTGACAGTAAAAGCGTGTTGTAATTGCTTGAAGCACTGGCGCCTGTGTAACACTGGTCTGTTCTTGGCAGGGTCCTGCAGTGACTGTGGTGTGGCCTCTTTTGAGTGTGTACTGTGCACTAGTCAGACTGCAGTGGTGCTCGGTGTGAGAAGCTTTCTACTGGCCGCAGTATCCCTGCTGGTGTGGGCGTCAGTGGAGCTTAGCAGCCTCTCACTGGCCTCATTACTCGCCCTTATCACTTCCCAGGCACTCAACTAATCCTGACAGGCCGACCCTGTGTGGATCCGACAGGTTATGAACCTAATGAGCTCGCTGCTGACGCGATGCCTTTGGACAAGCTATCCCAAGGTCCCTCTGGGCAGTGCTGCCATGGTCAGACTCCTCACCTCTGCTGTGCTCTCCCTTTACCCTCTTTTCTAGTTTCTGTGGAGATGACCTCTTGTATTTGAGGTTTACATGAAGTGCACTCGTCCAGCCGTCTACTGCAGTTAGCAAGCATAAATGGGGATGCTAAAAAATTAAGGTCCTTTAATGATGGATCATTCTAAGAGAAATATTTCATCAGTATATATTATTTTCTTATGTGGAGATTCTTTAAACTTGAATAAGGTTCACAATCATTCAAGAAAGTGAAAGGCTCTTTACGGAGCCGTAAGTGATTCTTCTGTGGCTCGTATGTATTTTGGCACCTCAATATTTTAATCGGTAGTGTGGCCTGCATCTGATATCCTTTTCTGTTTTGGTATGAAGTTTACATCTGCAGTGTTGACACATCTAAAAGACCACAATTGCCCTCATTTTTATAATTACACTCATAGCTGGCAGTAAGGACACTAAAAATGAAGAATGCATCTGAAGTTGCCACACATCTATCAATGGCAAAGCACATACTGTACTCTATGAAGACCCACTGTGGAGGGATTTTGCATATTTATTTAATTAGACTTATTAGCAAAAATAACCATTTTTTAGTAGTTCATTTGCAATCCTTCAGCTATATTTATTACAGCTGATCAAACTTGTCTGCACTCTTGCCTGTAGGGAGAATGTGATGTTTTGCAGTCACTAATTCTTCCAGAATGCACACTTTCATAGACTGGCTTACAATCACTGTATATACGTGTATTGTGATGTAGAATCCACTTCACTTGTGTTGAAATATCTGTCTAGCCAAAAGAGTTGACAAAATTTAATTAAGTAAAGCTTAGCCAGTCTTTATTAGCCAAGTTATTTTTGCTACAATTGTTATCAAATTTGTTTTGTTAATGTTATTTTGTCATAAATTACACTTTATTTATTTATTCTAGTATGTACGTATGTCTTGGTTGTTGAGTCAAGATTCTTTTTGTGGAATTGAATATGCAGTTGACTTCTAAATGAGGGAATGGATATAGACCACCATTAAAACAAGCTGAGCATTTTTTTGAAAGCTAATTGATGTGTTTGAAAGTAGAACATGGCTTGACAACTGAAGCTGTTGTTATACAACATTAATTTGTTATTTTGTTGTAAATCAATAAGCATTTAAACATTGGCTTGTGTATTTATCTAAGCAAAACTAAAGCAAAAACTCACTTTTACACACTTATCTCACTATAATCTCAATAATGTGCTATTAATCAAGTTTTATGCGCAGAGAAAACATCACTTACATGCCCAAAGGGGTCCAGGTGGTTGTTTGTTAGTTTCAGTTTCTGAAAAGAAACCAGCTGCCTCATCCAGTGGGCACCTGTGGCTGGCGAGTCAGGGTGGACATAAAGCCGTCCAGGCATGGCTGGCTCTGCTTTCCCAGCCACCATCCTATGGAGAAGTAAAAATGTTAAAGGTGCTTTAGACAAAACTAAAAAGCTACCAAAAGAATTTCAAAGCCAAAAGGACTGTGTCTTTAGCGATGTTATGCTTTAATGGATACCCCACTGTCACTGTCACAACTGTGCAATGGCTAAAACATAAGCCGTTTCTCAGTGTCACGCAAACAGGATCTATAAAGTTTTTCTGATTCTGATTCTGAACTACTGTAGACTGCCGCAAGCCTACAATTTATGCAAAACATGTGTGCATTCATTATAGATACTCAGCATTAGTGCTTATGTCCGTGGCATAACAAGAATGATTCTTTGAGACTCAGTGTGACTGCTTTGACCGTAACATCACTACTAATTATGTGCCTCCAAGGTGTCGCTGAGGCAGTGCAGAACCGACACTGGCAAAAGCTGAAATCCCAGCACTTCCCGCAGATCTTTAAAATGGTCATAAAAGGTTGGCTTTTGTGAAGAAATGTGCATTTTATAGTGACTTTCATGGCAAAGCCTTGTTTTGTTTTGGAGTGTACTAGATGCAGCCAGCCTTACACATGCATTGGGACAATCGTTGCTACATTTTATGGGCTGATGTGGCACTGCCAGAGGCACACAGAGGGTCACACAGAGGACAACATGCATCACCCAGCTGTTTTTAGCCCATTGGTTTTGACAGGTCGCCTGCCAGTAACTTGCAATAATTAACTGTGTGCTAATGACGTTTCGCAGCCACAGCTAGCATTATGTGGTTTAGTGGTAGAAATAGATCCTAATCAACGTCTTTTAATGAGTGTTTTGTTCCAGAAAAACCAAGACAACAAATAGACTGACCCCTTATCCCTAAACATTTTGATATAACTGTTAATGCACAGACCAAGAGGTCGCAGGTTCGAATCCCTCCTCAAACACTACCACCACTGGGTTCCTGAGCAAAACCCTAAACTCCAAGTTGCTCCAGTGGGACTGTCACGAATTAATGTCACTCTCGATAAGAGCGTCTGCTAGATGCCGAAAATGTTAATGTTATCGTCAGCATATTCAAAACATGCTAACTTATTTCCCTGCACTTCATTTCATTTTCTGCCGCTGGTCCCAGGCGGGGTCGCGGGGAGTGCTGGAGTCCATCCCAGCTCACACAGGGCGAAGGACGCGGGGCACACCCTGGACAGGTCGCCACTCCATCGCAGTTCCCTGCACTTGTTGCTTGGAATTCATGTTAATTCATGAGGCTGTTCTATTGAAAACTGGACAGTAATGAGTAACTGAGGAACTTAAATAAATGCCAAATTGTGATAGCTAGATGACTGATTCAGATCATCTCGAAGCAGTTAGAGCAGTTCATATGGAGTATTCTGGGAATGTGGTACCCAGTACCTCCCAATGAAGGCCAACTAGTAAACCGCTGTCAGGGACGTGGGTGTTCAAGGCTTGTTGATTTGTGTGAGGAATAAAGTTTAATTCCCCAGAAAAGCTTAAATTGCTCAAAAAGCTCATGCTACTTATGACAGGAAGTGCACTATAGTTTGTATACGTGCAGACCAGTCATAGTGCTCGCCCCAGTCTACCGCCAAATGCACCTACAATGGGAACATGAGTATCCTCTGAAAAATGGAAAATAGAAAAGGTGGCTTGGTTATGTTTTCTTTAACATATTGTGGATTGCTGATTGTGTGCACCACATACCTGAGAAAGAAATGGAACCTGGCATTTATGTAGATGCTATTCTGACTATACCACTTATCTAAACATTTTTGCAGACCAAGTACACCCCTTCATGAGAACGGTATTACATAGAGGCAGTGGTTTCAGCAGAACAATGCACCCTCTCGCTGTTCAGGAATGGTTTGAGACACATGAAAAAGAGTTCAATGTGTTGATTTGGCCTCCAAATTCCATCCATCCATCCATTTTCTGCCGCTTGTCCCAAACGGGGTCGCGGGGGAGTGCCGGTGTCCAACCCAGCGCACACAGGGCGAGGACGGGGGACGCACCCTGGACAGGTCACCAGCCCATCGCAGGGAGGAGCGGGACGGGGACGGCACCTTGCTCAAGGGTACCTCAGGGCAACCCACTGGGAAGGGGTTCGAACCCCCGATCCTCCGATCATAGGGCCAATGCCCTAGCCTCCAAATTCCCCAAATCTTAATTTGATTTAGCATTTAAGGAACAATTTAGTCCGGTCCATGGACGTCCCATCTCTGCTACTAATGTCTTGGTGCCCATTACCACAGCACACCTTCAGCAGCATGAGGGAGATTGTTTACAGTTTCATGTTATGGCTGATCACTGTATGTTGTCATGTGATCTGTACTACCAGAAAATAATGTAATTATTTGAAAAATATGAGCAAGGGTTCACAACTTACCACTTGTTATCACAGAACTTGTAACGATGGTCATCAGCTGGAACAATGTCAATTAAGAGGATGTACTTGGTTTTTGGATTCATTCCTGTGACTTTTACCTTGTAGCTGGGGAACATCCGCCTAGAAACAGCCAGAGTACACATTATAATATTTAACCATCCAGTTTTACAAGCACTTATAAATAATTTCTACAATCTTAAAAACAAAGGTCCCAAAAAGGTGTAATGAATTGATGGTTCTGGGCAGTTCAGTGTCGCAATATTTTACAAAAACATTTAGAAAACTTTTAATAATATCAGTTTTCAGTTTGCATTAATCAAGTTAATAAAATAATAATTCTTAATGGACCTGTTAGTTGGAAGTACACAAAGGGCAAGTGAAGAATAATTTTTTTTTCTTTTACAGAAAAAAAGCATACTGTGTAGCGACCTTCCTTTTCAGTTATTTTGTTTCCAGTCGAGCGGCCATTAAGTGCCAGTTTATTTTTTTCAGATAAAAAAAGCAGGAAACATATTTTAAACTGGAAATTATACAAAAGCTTTCAAATCTAAAGCTTTCTAATATCAAATCTATCAGAATGAAATGTTTCCACTCTTTTGTGTGCCTTCTTTTAAACCACCTGCCTAGAGCTCTATTCTCCCAGTAAAAGCTCTTCCCCAAGGTCTTACTGACATTATGATCACCTTTAATGACCCACTAACATTCACTCAAGCAGCTGATTTCTGCCCAGTGCTGTTTTTTTTTATTCTACTAATGTTATTCCTAGAATCAGTTCTATATAAGTGAAATGTTTTTTTTTTAATCACAAAAACTCATATCTTTACCCTCACATCAGTGAAGTTGTGTATATAAACGTCTGTAGGTGTTAATGCAGTTTTACGTTTGCTGATGTCATTTTCTTTTAATCGCATTTGCATTGGTTTATCTCAGCTGTTCTGTTCAGGCTGCTCAAGGTCTTGCAATTTAAGCTTCTTTAGAACAGATTTTCCCTCCAAACAGTCTAATGAAAATCAGTCTTAGGCCGAGGTGTTTCAGTGACAGCTGAGCACAGGATAAGAATGTTGTGGGCTCTTCCAAATGTTTTTAAGAGTGCCGTACGTGTAAGAGCAGATCAGAGGAAGTGTTTGTTAAAGCAGGATAAGCATAAGATTAGTGATCAGATAACAGCTCAACCTGTTTTTAGGACAGATTACTTGTGTAAGAAACACACAAGGTCACGTTAAGTCTAATAGATGTCTTCCAACATGCTGGCATACTGGCATAATTCCTTGATGAGCAGAGCACCAACCCTCTTCACTTGAAAATGTTACACACTCCCAAATATGGAATCAGTGTCTGTTCCTGGGACTGATTTTCTTTTGGGCAAAGATGTTTTTGGGGGGGATTCCCTGGTTTTGAAAGAACAGCTCTGTCAAAATCTGGGAACAGAATTTTTTTGCACGTATTTAAGACAAGCCGGGATGACAGACAGAATATGCTAATACAGCAGGCACGGTCGTAAAATACATCAATGAAACTACCTTCTATGACCTCGTCCTGGGAAAAAAAGCTCTCTTTTTCATCCCATGTGCGTCAAAGTAAGATGCAAAAGAAACTAGTCCCATATAAACCCTAAGTGCTTTTTAATGGTGGCTCAAAATGGACAGCAGTTTATATAGCTAGCTCGTCACTGGACTCCAAAAGTTCCACCATAGAGCATGACTTTATCTGGGGCTTCCTTTGACAACAAGTTCAACCAGCAGTCATACATTTATAACTGTCTCCATATTCTAAATAAATGGCTGCAAAAGCACAAGCCCTGCGCTGGAGCACTCAGCTTCGTTTGTAGGAGGAAAGCTTCAAAGGCCTGGGGCTGAAGAGTGGCATGTGAAGGGCAGCCAAGATAACATTAGTTCTAATACCCAGTGGGGGAGCTGGGATTGGACAAGGTAAAACTCTGTGTCTGCTGCAGGCTTGAAATCCAATCACAGATATCACGCTGGGTGTGGTTCTCCCAGAGAGGTGCTTAAAGCTCCAGGAACATCGGAATCAAAGTTTCAGATGAGGCCTTAATGTGAAGCTGAACACTCTAAAGGTCACTCCCCTGTGGTCCCCAGAGATGGTTAGAGTAGCATAAACCCAAACCTAAATTAGTTATTAGTTTTTTTTTTAGCTAAACATAACCAATGACTAAAGTCAGGGTTAAATTACCCGTCCAACAACTTGAGTCGAACTCATAACATCACAGACGCAGGGCATCACATCAGTTCCAGCAAAGCAACTGAAGTTCGTTATGCTCTTTTCTTTTTGGACATCGTTTGAATAAGAAAAATGGAAACCTCAAAGGCAAGAATTAGTCACAGAGGCAGTACAGATGCTGTCTCTAAAATAAAAACTGAATTAAATGAATCAATCCATTAATTCTCATTGGAGGAATTACTAAAGAAACAAGTATTGACAAAAATAAGTTTTTTAAAGAACAATAAACAAACTTTTCTTGAGGTTTCCATTTCCCGGGATGTCGCTCTGTGTGTCCATATGTGTTATGTAGCATGATTCACAATTTTAAAATATATTTTAGTTAATACCCATTGAACCTATACTATACCACATAAATTATAAAATAAATCTAAACAGACTCATATACATAAATATGTAAGCGTGTGTGTGTGTGTGTGTGCATGTGTATGCACGCGTAAACAGCATCTTTTATATTTTTTTTTTTAGATATTTTATATTTAATTCCTAACTTGACACTTGTGGTTGTCTGAATAATAATAAAAGTTTTTTAGTTCGCTCTCGAACTCTAGAACTCTACAGCAAGAGATTTCTGAATGCATAAAGACTTTCAAATAATACAAAGGTTCCTTACCAGTTTAAGAATAATTACAGGAACCTTCATTAGGAACTTTTTAAAACCTCAAAAAAGTTTTTCACACTCACGTCTCTTTTAAAAAAATGTTAGTGTCCGGGTTTAACCCTAACCCTATTTTTTTTAAAGAAAAAAATCACTTATTAACATTCAAACCCTTTGAAGGCATTAATGGTTCTTCGTTTGACTGAAAGGAACTTTTCCATGATGGAAAAACTGTTAATAAAAAAAAAAAATCTAAATGGTGTCATATAGCATCAGAAGTCAAAAAACTTGTTTCTGGATTGGGGTAGCAAAGTTACCGTTTCTTTCATACAAAATAATTGAGTTTAGATAAAAAAATGAATTAGTATGTAATTTACATGTGAAGTCAACAATCACAATGTACTGTAAATCTATTGAAATTATTGTGTAGCACATCAATACTTAAAACTTATATTTAAACATTTGTGTTTTTTTTTTTAATAATCTCTCTTTCTGTGAATAATTTTGCATTTAAATTCCACTTGGACATATTACCAGCACAATAGATCGCGTGGCATGTCTAATAGGGCTTTCAGTGGCTTAGTCCCCCTGGCTCTGCTCTGTCGGTGTATGAAATTGCACATTAGTATTGTAGAAGTGCACTACTACACTGTAATGCAATAGTTACAGCACCTTTTTACTGCTAGTCGCCAGGGGTGATTTTACACATCCCGTTTGCAAATAACATTAATTTGAACGTCTGTTATAAAAGCATTTTAGGTTTAGAATATTATGGATAGTTTTCCCTCTAGCCTAATGTTTCTGGGTGGTAGTGTTGTGTTAGCGCTCGGGGTGTGCGTGTGAGTGTGTGTGGGATGGTGAAGAATGAGGAGTGTGTCAGCGTACGCAGAGTGCCAGCTGTTTCTCTTAGTGTGCTCTCTCTCTCGCACGCCTGCCCTGCCAATGATCCATCCTGTCTGTAGGAAGCGGCAGCAGCCCTGAGATCAAAAGGAGCGGGATGATGGAGCAGGGGGGGCCCACTGGGGCCTGGGAGACGCCACTGATCCAGGGTGCTGCGCTCCCCTCATCACCGCCACCGACGCTCTCGCTGACGGGCTGTGTACAAAGAAACTGCTAGCACCGGCCGGCTGCTCTCACTCTCAACAGACAGGAACGCGGCCTGGGCCTTGGACATGCTCACTGCTCACACAATAACAAGCCACTCGTGATGACTCTGAGGAGTTCTTCCAGAGTTCAGATTTACAAAATGCCCAGCCTAAGCCTAAGGGTGCGGGCTGCACTCTCTCTGAGTGACGCACAGCTATTCTCTGTGACCCACTTTCACTCCACAGCATCAAGGTGCTGAGATATTACTGCTAGATGTCTTCTGCAATGTTAGATAAAAGAATGAGGTACATTAGCTCAGTGTAGACACTAATCCAGTGAAGCTTTGCTGCATTTGGTGGAGACATTTTTAATTGTTGTTAAATGTTTTTTATTTAGCAGTGGATTTTTTTAATATTTAAATTTTACCATTTAAAGTTCTGCACTACATTAGATCACAAAGGGATAAACTGTTCACTTGTTTAATGGATACAATTACAAAAAAATAAAGAAAAGTTAATAAAACAATTTTATCTAGACAGTCCGAGGGCAAAAATAGCTCACAGATGGATTCTCACTGCTACTCCAGGGACTGAAAGGAATTATTAATCCATTGAGGCAGCATTTCTGCAAATACATCTCACAAGCCTCTTCAGTCAGCAATTGTAATTTACAAATCTTAGAGAAATGTTGTTTAAAAAGATAATATGGTCATAAAAAAAATGCTTTTACATATTAGTCCTGCTTGTTCTTGCTTTAACCTGTTATTGGCCGTGACTGCTCCAATCCGTACTGCCTACAGCAATACTGCTTCATTTTGTTACTGTGCAGGAACAGCCACCATGAGCCAGTGTAGCAAAAGAATACACAGTGCAGACACAGCTCGACGCCCTTGGAAACATAACACTAGGATGAGAACTGCTGCATGAAATCGTCCCTCATTTCATGTAATAAGAGTCGTTATGGGGTTGAGTTGGTGATTTCTGTCGAGATTTGCAGTTTAGTGAATTGTTGACCGCTGTCTAGAATTCTCAGAAAGAGAAGCTGCAGCAAATGGCTCGTCTTATTACGTATTTAGACTGACATACTGAGTATCTAAAAGAGAGGCTATTGGTCAATTACATGCTGAACTGCGTAAATGAAACGCTCCCATCTGTTGTGAAAAGATTGCTTGGGAAGACAATCTGGCTTGCACTATGCAGCTGTGTGTGAGTGTGTGTGTGTGTGTGTGTGTGTGTGTGTGTGTGTGTGTGTGTGTGTGTGTGTGTGTGTGTGTGTGAGACGGCACGGTGCTTAGCTCTTCAAAGAGTTTAAGGATTCTTTGCGCACTTTATCAGCTGGACAAGTGGAAGCCCATTCCTCACAATGTTACAGCATTAAAGAAAAATTGTGGTGACCTTTTGCATTTTCCAGAGAGAAACCTTGAGAAACGGCAGGCTGCGACTGGCAGAAAGCATTGACTCATTCTCTGCTTAATGTCCAGGGTCCCGCTCCTAATCCAGGGGGTGCATTAAATCTAACACACAGGGCAGCCATTTGTGTTTCCAATTAAACATTCATAGACACTGGAATTCAGCCTGGCTTTACCTTTGTTATAAAGGAACTTTATAAACACTGTTCAATGTTATTATTTGCTAAACCTTTGAATAATTTAGGATTAATTCATGTTCATTTATTTCATTTGTCCTGTTGACCAAAAGGGAGAAACCATACCTTTCTCTTTTCAGAACTAAAGGAAGGATAAAATCCACCCACCTGCCTGCTTTAGTGATGATCATCTCTGTTCCTGCCTCGTGAAACTTCTTCCACAGTTCCCGCTCATGAAGAACAACTTTGATGTTCTCTATGTTCTGCAGTACATGGGACAAGAGTAGGCACTGAATGGTACTGGCACTCACAATGTCTTATTTTGAGTGAAGTTTGAAATGATTTAAACTAAAAAAAGAGACATAATTGTCTTTGATTAATGTTTATACTTTATTTAGACACACACACTTTAACTCAATGTAGGATCCAAATGAAACAATGAAAGCAACACATCCGTAGGTATTACACGGCCTCATCAAAATATCCCAATAATACCCCTGTACCAGCCTTTTAAAGAGTGCAAAGGTGCTTCCCCATATTTACCTGGTCGACTTCATTATTGTGGGGGATGCTGGGGGTTGCAGGCAGACCCAGATGTGAGGAGTCAGCAGCCAGCTCAGGAAGCCCACCAGACTGAGCTACAGTCACGCCGTCATCAGCCACAGCTGAGGCCTTCTCCTGGAGCATCTCTAAAAAACGACCATTTAAATTAAGCAAACTAAAGAATCAGGCAATATATTTTAATAAGCAGATTCTCAACCGCTATTTTTAATCCGTTATTAAATTTAGTTATTCAGTCTTTTTAAGGGCTATGTTTGTACTTTTGCGGCATATGAGCGAGGAGCTGAAATCTAAACTTTCCGACAAGTCCTTCGGAATTTAATTGGTTAAAAATGTTCCCAGGAACCTTAACATATCAAAAATCAAAGGCTTTTGGAAACCACTAGTGCAGCTTCTAGCTTTTTCACATGATCTGTCACAAACACTCAGCTCCGTTCCTTAGAATAGCCATTTTATAATACGCATGAAACATTATTAAAATAAATAATTATTTGTTAATAGATTTCAAGCATGACTATTTCATCAGTAGGCAAACTTTGTAGCGTAACATTTTAAAAAATAGATTTGTTGAACACTTTTATTCTGATGTTTTAATTTGTTAATGATAAAATCCATGTACTTATTAAAGTAAACATTACAAATTTTTTTTTTTTTCTTCATATCAGATACTCAGAAGCTCAGTCTTATGTCAACTGATGAAAAAATAAATCAGTCGCGCATACCTAACCACAGGGCATGAGTTTAGAAATCTAAACTCTAGAACGGCTTGTCTTTTATAGCTTAGCAAATTACCTAACGTCATTTTCATTCTAACTTCCTTTAATAATATTTTTGGCTCCTAAAACCTTCGTACACAGACCAGATATATTCATATAGATATTTTTTTTAATGTGGAAAACATAGGAAAGGATGAGCTTTTTTCTTTTTAGGATTTATAGTATTTGATTTTTAAGTATTTTATAAAAGCTAAATTTCTGAACCTTATGTTACATTTTCAGTCTAATTTAGACTGATTTTAAATATATTCATCACAGGAAATAATTGAAACTAAATCTTCATCATCCAGATGAACCGTGAATAACTCTGCCGGTACATTCAGTAGGCTGTGGCCTTCAGTTAAATTGCTTCATAGGTTTTTAAATGGTCATTTATCTGAGCAGCCGATTCTTCACATGCAAATAGTCCCTTTTTGTTGTCTACATGTGAGTTTTTAAAGCAGTATCCTGAATAAAGGATATGCACCAGTGTGCTGTTTATACATGAGCTGAAAAGGGAACTAATGATGTATAGCTAATGAAAATTCCTCACATGTCTGGTGCTTTTTGCCCTTGGGAGTGTAATGATGTCATTGTACATCATAAAGGCCACAGAACATAAGAAATGATTAACATTTACATTTTTCGAAGGAAAGCCCGTCTTCATAACATGGCCTGGCCACTTAATATTGTGGAAACAGGTCAAGATCCATTTGTTCTAAAGTATCGCCTGATTAAATATTTATATTTCCAACATTACAGCACAGTTTTATGTAAGGAGGCTAAACACAGCCGATTCCATTAACCGAGGTCACCATCTGAGCCCCTCTCTCACGACCCCTCGCTGCTCCCACGCAAACACCACTCGAAAGGTACGGCAGACGGGGACGCCGCAGCATGTGCTGCCTGTTCCTTGGTGCTGTGTATTCGCACTCAGAGGAAAGCCTTCTGCCGGCATGGTGAAGACCTTCTGCCCATTTTCCCTCTAATCTCACACCTGTAAACAGTGTGAGTGCACACCCTTCAGATAAAAGGAGAGGAGCAGGATTCGATGTAAACTTGGGCAGAGATTTGCTAAGGCTAATAAAGATAAGGCCTGACAGCCACAGTGAGGCTGCAGCAAGTCAGCCGTTGACTTTTCCAGTCCGAAATGTGCCTTTCACTTACTCTGTTTAACTAAGCTCAGTGAGCGAGAGCTGTGTTTATATCTCTGTCACTCCAGACATATAATCCGCTAAACTATTCTTGGCAGATACTGTTCTTTGCACACTGAGGTTGGGAAGCTATTTCCAGTTCCCTATAGTCAAAAACACTGAACAGCGGGCAAACTTCCATACGCCTCGTTCTCGCTGATCAAATTCTTGAGCATGGGCACCATTTTGGTCATGCTTTCTTGCTGGTAGGGTTCACCCACTCCATGGCACGTTTTCAGCTCGGAAAACTGGACTCAACTGTGTTTGTGTTTGACAGGAATTTCAGGCGGTTTGAGGCGCTCCCCCCAGGTCTTGGCCTTGGCTGAGGTATACAGGTATGATGCATGTTATTGAGACAGCTCTCATAAATTTCCATCTGGCCTGCCATTTTGTACTGAAGCTTTTTTGTGCCGTTTGGTGTACTTTAAGCTCAGCAGGATGCTGGCTCCCAAAAGGAGCAAACATCAAAGTTCCCCTCCAGTGTGAGTAAACAGATCCACTGTTGGACCACTATAGGCACCACAGGCTGCTGTCCACCTCATGTCAGTGAGCAAATGTACAGCACTGAGATGTGATGGCCCTGTTATAATCCAGCATGTTTCTTTGGGCCACACAGGGGTCACAACATGACACAGATTTTTCTTGCCATTCCAATACCATGCTTGGTAACTTTACCAGGACTGCTTGACAATATACTAAAGGGGGAACAAACATTAATTACAGTCAGTCTTTAAAGCAACACTGATTAGAGATCAGCAGGACAGCCCTCTCCTGCAGGTAGCAAGTAATTAAATCTGAATCTAATTCTTGTAGAGCTACCCTTTTTGGCTACTGAAAGATTAATACAGTTAATACTGTTTCTATTATTAGCTCTAAGGAAACACGTACAATTATAATCGTTGCAGCTGTTTAATATTGTAAAAGGTTGGGTTTACAGTTTTTATAAATTGATTTATTTGTTGTCATTGAAGAATTTCCGAAAATAAAGTCAAATAATATTGACCATTGTTAGTAAATAAGCATTTAAAATTATAATTCTGTTTTAATCCAAACAAATGCTCTTTTTCATTTACCAATAACGACCTTTAATTTATAATTTCAAAAGAAAAGATGAAAAACATTTCTAACAAAAAAAGTCACAAATTTCCTGAAATTTAAATAAAACCTAGCCAGCGCTGGTGGCCCTGAATTCGTGTTTTCACAAACCTCGCAAAAGTCAGTATTAAAATCAGAGTCATCCTCATGTTATCTCTCTAAAAAAGCCATCACTAGGCCCATCCCGCCATCATTTCCTTGAAGAAAGGAAACAAGTATTCCTTCCTGAATGATGGATCAGCCCAGCTGTAACGATCACCACAAAAATCAGCTCTTTTTTCACTTTGATGCAAACAACAAGCCGCGGGCTGAGCAGGTCTGCAGGCTGGGCATCTGTCTGTCGCTCACATGGCGGCGCCGCCGCTGCCCATCACCTGCGCGCGCTCTTTAAGACCGAGCTGCGTAATCGCGCTTAAGCCTCGCGCACAAAGCTCGCTCCTGTATTCCCGGAGAAGCTGGCAGACAGACAGACAGACGGATAGACAGACACACGGCCGCGATATTTACCTCCTCTGATAGACCTGTTAAGAGCTCAGTCCCTCCATCTCCTGCTCAAAGCGGCGAAGACAAATCCCAGCCTCACTCACTCCCGAGCTGCTGCTCAGCATCACTCTCTCCCTCTCTCTCTCCCCTGGACCGAGCGTGTGTGTGTGTGTGTGTGTGTGTGTTGGTGTTCGTGTGCATGTGCGTGTCACTCTGTAAAGGGTGTTTGGGGGTGAATGGAGGGAGGGAGGGAGGGGGGCTCTGTGTTTTCTTGGAAATACAAAAAAGAGGATATACTGAAGAGCTTTATTTGTTAAAAGGAGAGGCTGAAACACTCCGCTATTTCGCCCCCTCCTTTCTCTCCTTCCATCCCTTCCTCCCTCCCCTATTCTGTCTCATTGCTGACGTTGTCAGCCATGCTAGCACTTCTTCCAAAGCAACCAAGCAGAGCAGTGTCCATCCAGATCAAGGAGGAAAGTGTATCAGTGCACATCACCTCTCTCTGCCAGCCTGGGCACGGTCATTGGCTGTGGTCCCAGGAGGAACCAAGATAGAACGCGTGAAAATAAAATGTAGCTTCTGAGGTTTATTTCAAATCAAGCCCACCACGAATACGTGTGGGGGAAGTGGGGGAATCGGGGATCAGCAGGCTGGAGGGAATATAGTCTGGCTCAGGAGCTGTCAGTCACTCATGCTGCATGGAGTTTTTTTCTTCTGTCTCCTAGCTCGCATGTTTTCATGTGAAAGTTGTTGGGGATTTGGTGTAAACGCCCGAACATTGGAGGTGAAATATGGCTGCGGTTTTGGAGTAAATGGCTCGAAGCGTGAGGCTGAAAGCTCAGTAAATCAACTGGAGAAGGCTGAGGGCTCTGGGCTGGGAGGCTTGCAGCAGGGGGACATTGGGCTGATGGCTTTAGCCTGGGGGACACTGGGATGGGGACATTGGGCTGATGGGCTTTGGCCTGGGGGACATTGGGCTGATGGGCTTTGGCCTGGGGGACATTGGGCTGATGGGCTTTGGCCTGGGGGACACTTGGATGGGGGACATTGGGCTGGTGGGCTTTGGGCTGATTGGACTTTGGTCTGATAGGTTTTTGGCTGGGGACAATGGACTGGAGAACATTGGGCAAGGGGACATTGGGCTGAGGGACATTGGGCTGAGGGACATTGGGCTGAGGGTCATTGGGCTGAGGGTCATTTAGCTGGGGGTTATCATGCTGGGGGACTTTGGGCTGAAAGGCTACAGGTAGTTTCTTCCGACGTTCCTCTGGCTGGACACGTGTAAAACGCGTAGGGTGTGTAAAGTCGGCCGGTGGACAGGGACACACTCAGGACTGGCGATCAGAGGACACTTTTAAGGCAGGGCTGCTGTTGCCCCAAACCATAAGCGCTCCTTACACTCACTGACGGATTGATAACTGAGATAATAACATCCATAAACCTTTAAAAATAATTCTCAAATAATGAATAAAATTTGTGTAAAAAATGTGTGTAAAATATTACACATTAAAAAATGTGTAATAATAGTAAAATAATATTTCTACATATATTTTACTAAATTTACAATGTAACCTTTATAATATTTAGGAATGAAATATATTCAAAATAACTAAAAAGCGAAATGCGCACTTTTGTAACCGGTGTGTTTAAAGCGTCCGTGAACTTGAGGAATATTACCGTGTTTATCACTGAAATGACTGTATTAATTTATAAGCTGTATAAATTATACATTGCGTATGGTAATTTATTTATAAAGACAAAAAGATCGTTACAGTTAAATTGCTAATCAGTGACGGTAAGATGACCTAATTATGAAAAGTTAGGTTTAGAAAAGTTATGGTGATAGCCATGATATTCATAAAAATAATATTACAGATACCAGTTCATTAGCAATGCCACAACAATAATAATATCACTAATCGCAATGGTTATTATTATTATTATTATTATTATTATTATTATTATTATTATTGGTGTTTATAATAGCAATGGTTATTATTATTATTGTTATTAATAATAATAATGATAATAATAGATAATACTACTAATAATGATGATGATAATGAAATTAAAGGGTTTCACTTTGATTCGCAATTCGCGCTCGAGAGAGAGAGAGAGAGAGAGAGAGAGAGAGAGAGAGAGAGAGCGAAAGTGAGTGAGAGTGAGTGAGAGTGGGAGAGGGAGAGAGAGAGGGAGAGAGGAGAGAGGAGAGAGAGAGAGAGGAGAGAGGAGAGAGGTCCAGGGCCTGTGAGAGCCGCGCTCCAGCAGGCTCTTCAGGTTTTCAGGCTGGTTTAATGTTGAGTGCGCGCAGATTAAAACTAGCTCTGAGTTGAGAGAAGATCTGAGATGATTGAAGCCCCTCAGACCTGCTGCTGGTCAGTGTGAGACGGTCCGAGAGTGACCTGCCTGATAATGAACCCAGCGCTCACTCCAGCGAGAGGAGAGCCGGCTCCTCTCTTCACGAGCCCGCACGCAGCCCGCTCTCCCCGCTGAGGCCTAAACCCGCCGGCCGAGCCTCCCCCCCGGCCCGCCCGCGGACGCAGCGCTCGGGCGTCTCTGCAGCAGATCTTACCTCCTGCTGTCGCTCTCCTCCGGGCGGCTCCTCTCGCGCTCACTCACAGCCTGCTACACTACATGTCTCTATAAAGGGGATGATGATTTTTTTTTATAGGGGCTGAATTGAGCTGCCTTTCTGAAAGGGAATTTAAAGTTCACCCACTCCCCCCGTCACGTGGTGTGGAAATTAGGAGCAGGAGCGGAGCGCTCCGAGCGGGGGCCACTGCCCCGAGAATAATCCCTCAGCCCCTTCCCAAACATGCTGCTGTTTTTATTATTATCTTCATATTATATACTCATGCGCTGAAAATGAAATTCGCCTAAATTATTATTTCTTTTTATATTATAATATTAAAATATCATAGTTTAAAAATGTATTATCGGCGGCTCACTTAAACTCTGTGCGTCCCGTGTAAAGAGAGAGACAGAGTGTGTGTGTGTGTGTGTGTATATATATGTTTGTATAAATGTATATATATATATATATGCAGTACTGTGCAAAAGTTTTAGGCAGGTGTGAAAAATGCTGTAAACAGAATGCTTTCAGAAATGGAAGTGTTAATCATTTATTTTCATCAATCAACAAAATGCACTGAATGAACAAATGAGAATCTAAATCAAATCAATATTTGGTGTGACCACCCTTTGCCTTCAAAACAGCATCAGTTCTTCTAGGTACACTTGCACACAGTTTTTGAAGGAACTCGGCTGGTCGGTTGTTCCAAACATGACTGTGTTTCAACCTCCGTGTGACTTTGATGATCATCAGTACCTGTTTGGTAAAACTGGTTGATCACACACCGACTATAATCCTACAGAATCCCTGACTTTGTGCAAGTGTACCTAGAAGAACTGATGCTGGTTTGAAGGCAAAAGGTAGTAACACCAAATATTGATCTGATTTCGATTTTTCTTTTGTTCGCTCACTTTGCATTTTGTAAATTGATAAAAATAAACAATCATTATTTATATTTCTGAAAGCATTCTTTGTTTACAGCATTTTTCACACCTGCCTAAAACTTTTGCACAGTACTGTGTGTGTGTGTATATATATATATATATGTATGTATTCACACACATGCTTATCTATCTATCTATCTATCTGTTTGTGTGTGTGTGTGTGTGTTTGGAGTAAGCCTTTGAATTAAATCCTTGTTCTTTTTTATTTAATAATCGAGACCCATATTGTAGGGTAATGTAGAAGGTTTAACTCTTAAATATGAATATTCATTGAAAATCACCCTCTTTGTCCATTTCTCCCTTCGTCGCTGTAGCATTTTCTCTGGTAAATGGCTGATATCTCAAAGAAACGGCATGGGACCACCAATAAAACACGTTTTCTCCACCCTCTACTTTCCCTCCAAACATTTTGTCCTGAAGAACTGAAACATACCACACACTCCCTGCAACACTCACAAACCCGAACATGGGGTCAGTAATACAGGAGCTATTTATTAACAAATAAGGTTAATGTGATTTGTCTGTTCTGCACCTTTTGTTCTGTTCTGTAAACACTTATTTAAAATGACAATCAGCCATTCTGACCGTAACACTGTAACTCCAGCACATTATTCATATTTTATTTCTGACCATGGCTTTGCCTTTGCTTGCCTGAAAAAATCCCTGAGTTCCTTCAGTTGTGTTGGTTTGCAGCGAGAATGGGAAGAGGTGAATGTCATCAGGGGAGTCATCGTTCAGTGATTTATGTGGATGGGAGTGAGGCTTCTCTTTCCTTGGAAAAACATTTGCCTGTATAATTGGTCATGGGTGATGAGGGTCTGAGCTAATAAACAACAAAGAGAGGAGCTGACATGCAGTTAAGTCTCTCCACCTCCCTCTCTCACTCTCTCTTAGTCTGCCTCTGCTCTCTTTCTTGCCCTCTAACCTCATCCTACAGTTGTCTTCATGTAAAGCCACATACTTCTTCACCTGGAGTCCACATTATTAACGTTTCTTGACACCGTGTTTAGGTGCTCTGTCCAGTTGTCGGAATCTGTAGAAGAGCTAGAGTCTTTCTCACACCTTTCCACTTGTGTTGTTTTAGTCCCCCTGTGGCAGTTCTCCACTGGCACACTGCATGGTGGCTGATAGGCAGTGTGGGGCAGTGACATCACAGGGCCTCCATCTCTTCAAGAGCCCCTGAGCAACCCACCGCCCAGGAACAAGCATAACACCATACTGCCTCTCTCCACCTCAGTGGTGAGTTTCTGTTTCTGCAGCACCAAGCCTTCATGCTGAGCCCTTTCTTCCACCATTACCCACAAGCACTAATGCTCTGGGACAGTGCTCTTTGACTTTCAACTTTTTGACTTTTTTTGGCAACGCAGCCTATACTGGATATAAAAAAATATTGTTATGTATATTTTTTATTGTTAAATATATTTTAATAAAATATGCTTTTTTGGAAGGATTTAATAACTAAAAAATGATTAAGAAAACAGGTAAGACTTGCATGCACTGGACTGAATTAAATTCTTAATTTTATTGTCATCACTTTTGGGCAAACTGGCTTCTTTGCAAAATAGTTAGCAATTTAAGAGATTATTAAAATAAAATTGTTTTGAAAAAACAAACTTTTTTAAACTTTTTTAAGATTTTTTCTTTGTGAAAGACATCTTAGTTTGCCGTTTTAATACACTTGGAGGAAATTCCATTCAGAGATCATTATTCTGAATGCTAGGAGGACAGGGGTTGGTAACTCAGTGATGGAGGTTTTGAAGCTAAATAAATTACTAATAGTTAATGGATTCATTGGTCTTTACTTTATTTTACATGAGCCTCTTATCAAACTGGACCAAACATTTACACAAAGGAAGAAATGGAGAGGCATGGAGCATCTGTTTTCGGTGTAGTTGGCCTAATCAAAGCTTATGTACTTTTAAACTAAATTAATGTAATTAAATACTAGCACATATTTTGTTTAACATTCACATTTTCTGTGATAAGCCAAACCAATTCTGTTTATTATTTGCATGCATTATGTAACACTTATTTATACATTTACGTTCTAAACTTTTACTCATGTACTTTTTTTAACACCTCTTCTGTATCCACGGTTCTTATTTTTGTATGTAAAAAAGCTGATTGTTGTGAGATTTGATGTGCAAAAATGATACATGATAAGGATTTTGAATTATTTGCCTCATGGTCATGTCACAGAGGTCTGGAAAAATTACAGCACATTTTTAGTCCAGCCGTCCCTTCTTGTCATAAGGTGGGAAATAAATTACAGTTTTTAATTTACTAGCCTCTTGAAGAAAGTGCACAGCTTTTAAAACAAATAGGACGGAAAGTTCACTCATGTTCTTGTACGTGCACTTTTTGGCGTAGTTATAGAGCATTTTTTGGGGAAAAAAATAAGGATGGTTATTCAGCTTAATTCCTGTTTCTGTAAATTGACAGCCTTGGAATAGTTTTCCATACTTCAAATTGAATAGCTTATCTCTTCATTTTCTCTGTAGGACTGTCAGAAAATTAAAATAAATTTATCCTCTTATGAAGTGGCATTATTGAGCTGGTAGATACATGACTGAGACCATTTTGAAAGAACTCAAAAGAGGCTGTCCATAGGCGTTCAGGGAAATTTCAAACGCCAACATTTGCCAGCATTGTTGCAGAAATCTGGCCAAGAGTTGTTGCTGAAAGCCAGCATAACATTGGTTCCTGTCTGTCATCAAGCAAAGGTGCTGCAGTCCAGATCTTTGTTCAAATGAAATGGTTTCTTTAGCCTCACACCCTTACCAAGCCCAGTATGGTCTGTAGACTGATGGATCATTTGCTACGATGATCTCATATATAATGTTTGCAATGTGATATACACAGATGTTTATGATGACTGTGGGAAAAATAACACATAGCAGCTTATCTTAAGTGATTATTAAATACCTGATGTTGACTTATTTTTGGGAAATACTGATACTTTTAAAATTGCGTGTGTGTGTGTGTGTGTGTGTGTGTGTGTGTGTGTATGTGTTTGCACGTACCTATTCTTCTTTCTCTTTACACCTGTTCAGTTATCAGACCTGTTAACGTTATACATTATTAAATATTAGATTATCTTGTTTAACTTCCATAGAGTGTTGAGTTTTTAATGTAAAGCAGGCCATTATTTTTGAACATGATGATTGATAGAAGAAATTACCAATGGCGTATCACACTGGCAAACCGACCAATCACAGTGTCACGACAATAACCACCCTTGATGTTAACATGCTGAGGTTTGATTTGCAGACATAGGTTAAAGACTGCAAATAACTGCCCATATATTTTCATATAATCATTTAGAACTGCTTTTAGCCAGATGTGGAGGCTTACTAAAGAAGTAATTTTTGTCCATGAACTTGGTCGGAATTTGTAGTTTGCTTATAGCTGTGTGTTTGAACAGCATTCTTCAGAGGCAAAAAAATCGCCAATGTTGAAAGGCTTGAAACCTGAGACGACAGTGTCTGGCCACGCAAGACTGTGGATTAGCTTCAAACTGGCTGCGGGAAGCTCATGAGGCGACAGAGTTCTAGAGGTGGTACCAATTTAGAGGCGCTAGTTAGGAGTTTTATTTTTTACAATACTAAAAGGATATAACAAATCAATTGCCATCATTCCTTGTGAATCACAAACATGATCAGCACTTGACCTTGGTAGTTGTTGTCACCTAAGATGCGTTTTTTAAGGTTCTGCTCTCCATCCTTCTTTAGATTTACATGCTGCCCGTGTGTTGAATTGTTCTGAGTGCTGGAGACACACTGGACAACGATTAATGTAAAACCTCAAATAATTTGTATGAAGAAAGTTCAGCCTGTGTTATCAACAACAGTGGTAGACTGAGGAGGCATGAAAAAACACAGAGAAGAGGGATCAGGCAGTGTTTTAGAAACAGCCAAGTTGTGATTGAAATAATGTCTAAACGCCATTAGGCAGTTTTCCTACCATCTCATTTTTATTCACAGCTAATTTGACACTGTGGACAGCCCATGCTCTTTAAGAGACCTCCCTGAACCCTGATGCACACAGGAACTTTCTGTCACTTAAAAACAGAAATTTCAGGCAGGGTTATTCACATGACACCATGAGAGATCCATTTTTTTAGATATTTACAAGAGTTTTCAATGTATTTTCTAAAGGAACCTATTCTGTAAATAGAATAGGCAGTTTAAGTGTAAAGAAGTGTAAAGTTCAGATAACCTTCATATAATGGAAATCTTACTAAACATATTGGAAGATTAGAATAGAATCTTAACGTAAAAGTTTTTATGCTGTTAGGAAGTTCTTCACACTCACAAATTTCATATACAAAAATCATTTTTAGGGAACTAAAATGGTTCTTCTTTGCAACAGAGTTTTCAATCATACTGCTCTCATTTCACAGGGGTTTGCTGATCATTATGGTGCGTTGTCCATTTCCTAATAAGTATATCACATCAAACAATAAAGACTGGAACGTGAAAAGGGACAACACTTTACTGTACTTTTTGCTGAGGCTACATGACACCTACATATGCCTTTTAACTGATGCATGCAAGAAAATGGTAAAACTTTGCTTTCACGTAGCGTTGACTGGGCAACATGATCCCTACATAAGCCTTTAATAGCCTTTTAAATTCTAGCAACCTACATTAAAATGCATATATTTAGTCTGACAAGCATCACCTATCACAACATTCATCATAATTTAACCCAAAAAGCGCTTTTACAAATGGATGTTTTTTTAAATAATGCGTTACTGTATAATTCAGTTTCTGTGTCATGAAATGTTTATTTACATGTGATGAAGTCTAATGAATGCTAGCCTACAGAAAAAGGTTCTAGGCCTATTTCAACAAGTATGAGCTGTTGGATACATTTCAAATTTGACTAAACCTGCCTTTATGGAATCAGAAGCTGGTCTGAATAAGCCTTTTTAAATGGAAACTGGGTTTGTTAATATTCTTCAATGTCCTGAACTAAATAATTTATTGAAATGAAAATGAAATCACCCTGAAGGTAATAAGTGCTTTTGTACTGACGCCAGTGTCTAAATCCACGACACGATTTTTTGTGCCTCATTATTTATAGTATAAAGTAATAATGTTCTTCATCTCAATCTTCATATCCATGGTTTTAATTATCTATAAACTAATAAAACACTGTTTTTATGTTTATATGTAAGTAATTGCAGTAACATTATAAAAGAAAAATGTGAGTTATAGTGACAGTGCAGTGACCTGTTGCTTCCCAAATAGTGAGTCCACCAAACTTACAAATCATTAATTTAATTAATCATTAAACACTGAAAAATATTTATCGAATTCATTCGCCACAGTTCCACATACCAACATTACACTGTAAAAGGACGTTCCGAGTTATAGATGTGCAAAAACAAATGCCATGTAATGATTAAGTAGCTCTGCTTGTTACTACTGAGGGAATTGGACCAGTGAACAATAATCAGATTGTCCAACACTATTTGGAACATGGCTGACCACATTTTGAGCAAATGAATTGTCAAACTGCTTCAGCTTGGGGCTCAGCATGTTATCAACTCCAGCATCTTCCTCTGTGCTAAATTATTTACTTCACTACTGTCATCTTGAGATGCTACAGTGTAGAAAGAGCTATGGCCGTTGGCAATGATCCTCATAAACTAGCATAGAGGGGTTTCATTGTGCAAAAAGTCGGCAGCATTACTACAAATATTTTAATTTCACTCGCAGCCAAAGAATGAAAGTGCTGAGTGGCAAAGAAAGACTGGCCTTCCAGTAGGCAGCAGTGCAAAGCCTAAACTGGAAACTGTGACAGTGTTGTTGAGTGTTGAGAATGGTACTAGTTGGTTGAGTTGGTACTAAAATTACTGTCCATGGGATTTGTCTCAGGCATCTTATTAATTCTTATTTTTGTTTCAGTTAAAAAGAAGAAAACAAATGTATATACCTGAGGCATAAATGTTTTCTTTCAGAGAGTCATTGACAAGAAAAAATAAACACTTTCTAGCAAAATTCTTCTTTAAATGCTGTGCTGAATTTGCATTTCCATTTGCATTGCATTAAGTTGTTGTCTTTGATTCATGGTGGAGAAAGTGAATTTTTGCTGAAGAAGTCGCTGGATGTGCTATATGATGTTCAAACTTGCTGGAGTAAACTGACTTCACACAGCTTGAAAAACCCTTGAATAATTCACCCTTAACCTTGCGCATATCACATTTTTATTTATTTATCCATGTCATGTTCACCTTCAATCCATTTACTCCCAAAGTGATCATCATTTACCGATTCACATCCATTCATTCGTCTTCTTTGCTAAAAACAACATCATAAAGTTTACTATGAATTCTATTATAAAATTATTCCTGCCATGAGCATGCTGTTTCTAAGGTGCAGAACATCTATAATATGATAATAGTTCAAATTCTGTTTTTGCAGAATTACAAGACTTTTCCCACTATGGTTTCAAGATCTGTTTTAAAAGTACAGAAGTAAAAACACCCTGTTAAACTGCAAAATAATAAAAAGTGGTTGTAAATGTTATGTTAAAATGAACAAAAACTGTTTGAGTGCAGTACATTAAAACCCACAAATGTGGTTCTCAGCAGAAAAAATGTGGAAGAAAAAAAAGAAAATGAAGGATTTTTTCTAATTATTACAGAACGACCATGGGACGTTAGGCAAAGTAATCAGGGTATAATATTTTTAGATAGATATTAGTGTAGATACTTGTCAATAACCAAGATAGGTAATAAAACAACTTGAGCTGATGAGTTGAACTTTCTCAGAGATATAAAAAATATCTCCAGCTGAAATCCCTGACAATGCCCGAAGTACAGGAATAATTTTACAGAATTTCAGGTTTACAACCTCTCATCAGCATAAACACAAAGGCAGAATTACAATAGGCTAAAAAGCAGAGAAGTGAGTCCTCTGAAATACACTTTTATGGGGAGACAGGATGGTAATAAACATACCACCACATGATGGGAAGGTTAAAGAGCGTTAAAACGAGGAAACTGAGGGGCAATTCATAACATAGTACTAACTTTGTGAACTGTAGTTGGTGTAGTATCACGGGTACCTCTGGAATAGATTCGCTCACTATTATAAATGTGAAGATGATCAGGCTACAGCGACTAGTCTCTGGAAGCACATGGCCTGTGTATTTACTCAAGGATCCTCTGATGAATTGAACTGTGCTTTACTTTACTGCAAGGTAAGGTTTCAAAACGCTGCTATTGAGTTCAAGAAAGAGTACAAGTTGGGCAAATCTCACCAGTGAAACATGTTTCAAATATTCAGATAAGTCAGGAGCTTCTAAAAAGACATCTAAAATAAGGCATGAAAATGTCTTTACAAAATATCTCAGAAGACCATTGAAAGACTGGATTTAACCACTGAACACGACCTACATTAAAAATATATTAGCTGCTTTAACCCTAGATATATTTTTCCATGTGTAATCTTAAGGTTTATTGCTCTGTAACTTTCATGAGTTCACAGTGACAATATAGTTAACTGTTCATAAAAAATAGTTATGTGATTATAATGGAAAGAAACTAAAGTCTGGACTCACATATGGACCCCGGTGTTGGCCTAAAATACTCATCGAAACAAGAGGAGGCTAAAAACCATAAAGGTGAATTATTCCAGAACGATTTAATACACCTACATAGAATCAGAGGGCATGAAAGAACTTCTACGCTGGACTTTTTTTCATCTTTAGTCCTGCTCGAGTACAAAGACCCCTCTGATAAACCCTGCATCAAAGCATTGTGTATTTTACATTTCCTTGTGTTTCTCTGTCTGTGTTGTGGTTTAGTCATTACACACCTAAAGCTGGCCCACAAGCTTCATCCAAATAATGGAAAAAACATAATGGAAAAAAAGAACATTTACTAATGTTGAACACTACTACATGTGTGTATGTATGTATATATATATATATATATATATATATATATATTGAGCTTTAGGCCAGGTTCAGATTTCTTTTTGAAATCTCTGCCTGTCTCTGTCTCTGTAGAGGTCAAGCACATTCTGAGTTTCTACTCTTATGGAAACTGTAAAGTGGTATTTGGTCACATTTTGGTTCACAAATATAACTAATATCACATATTTCTTCAGTAAGTTCATTAGCGGTATTTGTGTTTTCCTGATTGCTGCATTGTTCAGATATGTAACTTCATATTTGCTGAGCTGACTGTGCTGTTTCTGCATTGGCTGATGCCTTTATTCTTCTTTTTCCTTAAACTTATTCAGTTCAATAGATATAATACATATCATTTCTGTAAAACATTTAAACCATCAGCATGTAATGAGCTGTGATATAACCTGGTATTTTACAACAGACCTGTGTTATCCTGATAACTTGAGTAATACAAATCTACATTCAAATTTGGGCTCTTTCTTGTTCTATGATACTAAAATAGATTTAATCAGGAAGCCATCATGGGAGAGATTGTTCAAATTTCACTACTGTTCTGACTTAAAGCTAACCTGACTTTTCCAGTAAGTCTCTTTAAATTATTGTTTTTTACTCTGAATTGTTTAGTTGAGCCACAGACATTTGACTTGAAGACTAGAAGACTAAGCTCAACTCCGCACTGAACAGCAGGAAACAGAACAGAAGCAGTGATCGGGAAAACTCCAAGAGTAAATTGTAATATGTTAGTTCATTAATAAAAGACATCACTGATGCAGTTCAGTCTGTCCCTTCTGAAGTGTGATAGGACTGTATGTTTTGAGAGTGGTCGGCTAGTTTAGTCTCGTACCCTCTGTGGCCCAGTGCTTCGTTCATCATGACACAGACTGTTAGTCTTTGCTAATCTCTTCATCTGTGTGTGTTCATCTCTGTGGCAGGACCTGAACAAGTTATTTCCTCCGGGTCATGCATACGTATTCCTCTTCATCTGCATTAACAAACCTACTTCTTTTACACTCAGTTTTGATCACTATATTTTATAGGTTATTTTTTTATTTTGTCACAATTCTTTGTAGATGGAGATGAATGAATGAAATAATGAATGGATGAATTAATTAATTAATTAATGATTGAGTGAGTGAATGAACGAATGAATAATAATAATTATTATTATTATTGAATATTTATGGATTAATGATGAATAACAGTCATTATTATTGTTGTTGTTGTTTTGTTGTTTTCTTTTTTAACTGGATGTCAAATTTAATCCAGTTAACTAAGACAAATTAAGCCTATTATTGAATCTACTGCACACCAATAGCTGCATAATTACATGTATTTTCATTTTTATATTACTTACCATTACCAGGAATTGAGGAAAAGCAAAAAAAAAAATGTATTCATTTAAAAGGTCCAGAGCTGTTTTGTTATTTTTAAGTGAATTATTGTGACACCTAGTGGTAGGTAGAGGTATTTCAATGCTACTTCACTTTTAGGCCAGTTTTATTCATGACTGTTAACCTTTGTGTGTGTGAGGACGTGTGTAATCCTGCAATACTGGGGACTCTATTTACTTACATTGTGAACGGATGGATTAACTTTCTGCTCGCACAGTTGATACTGATATCATGTTTGACTGTTGACATTTTCTATTTCTGATTCAAAGGACTGGTGAAATGTTCAAGGTACTTTTCCACCTTTCACCCTCCGAGCCCCCGGGCTGGTTTCTGTGCTCTCTGGGACCCTGTTCAGGATAAGTGGCAGGAATAATGAAAAAATTAATTCTAATTCTAATTCAAGCAGTTTCACTGTTGAATATTGTAAATAAATTTTAAATCTTCCTTTTTCTAAAAACAAAATTTTGTTTTTTTCATTAAACATGTTATTAGCTTTAGATGCTTAGAAACCTTTATGCCAGGTTTATTCATGTTTATGCACCCAGGATTCAAATTGAATTGTAATAGAATTGCTTACATTTTTTTCAGCACTAAGCATATATTTATTTATTTATTTTTTAATAATAATACATTTAATTCCTTGTTTGGACTGGATTTTTAAAGTAATATTCACCAATATTTTTCAGTTTTGCTTGGTGGATGTACAACAGTGTGTACTGCACTTAAAAGAACAGCTGTGTTCAAGTAGACAGATGGACTTCTGTCTAATGCTTACGGTCTGAACAGACCTTTCCAAAGCTCAACTGTATAGATTCTGCCAAAGCTATTGCAGTGAGTGTTATGAATGTCTTATTCTTGGGGGATCAGTTTGATATAGACATGACATTTCTCATGTTTCTTTTGTTTTTTTGGCCAGATGCTAGTCTGTTTGCTTTGTTTGGACTTTAAATATTTTAGCAGATTTTAAATATGTAGACACATATTTATACTTTCAAAGACACCAATACTTGTAGCTCTATAAATATGCTGTTTACTGACTTGACCTTTATGCTCCAATGGAGAAGAATAGGCTGTCCAAGACAGTGCTGAGATTATATCTCCTTAAGCATGTTTATCTCTGAACTGTTCCCACACATGTATCTCCTTCGGTAACTGAGGTATTCCTTGTTGTGACTGAGAAACTAGTGGTGCATTTTTTTAAATCAGAGAGAATACCCAACTTATCACAAGTCAAATTGCATCTATCATATGTAAGGAACTAGTTTCTGCAGAATTGCCTGAGAAACATGTGATATTTGGTATTTTTCCTGGGTGTTCATACACTTTCAATAATAAAAATGCTTCGAGGTATTAAAAGTTCTTTGGAGCGACACCACTTTAAGAACTTTTCATCATATGGTTGTTTAAGAATTGGATGTTGAGGATAAAGAAACTTACTGAAGTTTAAAGCACATGATGTAATCAGCATCGTGTTATTTAAACTTCAACAAGGTTCTTCTTCATCCTCTGCCAGTTAAGAGCTTTTTTCTGGATGTGTACCTCTTAGGGAACCTTTATTTTTTAACCATGTGTGAGAACATTTCAAGCCATTTTATAATAAATGTGCCAAAATGCTACATTTGATCTGCTTTGCATCAGCACTTAGGGGACACCGAGGCTGTCCTGTGTACAGCTGCCCCCTCTCTGCACTAACCTGCATTGTCCTCAACAAGCCGTGAGGAGACCCTGTCCAGCAGCAGAAGATCTGCAGAAGCTTCAAAGCAGGACAAGATCAGAACCTTTCCGCTTTTGAATCTGGATGACTTTCGAAAATCGGACCGCCTCAAATTATTCCTTACAGTCATTTAAACTGTAAGTTACACCTTGCCAACTTGAACATACAGGCTTTGGTAGATTGGTGTGAACAGCTAATGAGCTGAGATTTCCCTTAAAATGAAGTCATTCATTTTGAGTGTTTAACAAAAACATTTTAGCTAAATCCAAATTATATTGCTATTCTAATTGCAATGACAAGGAAGTCTCATTTCTTTTACTTAACCTATCATATGTAGGAGGAACATGTTCATTTTTTCTACAGCGCAGAAAGGGAAGTTCTTTATTCAAATGTGTAGATCTTAAGGACAAAATACGTCACCACTTGTCCTTTTACTTACTTTCACCAATGCTTGCACTGATATAATTTACTTCATTTATGAGGAAATGATGTACACACTTGAATCATGTTATTTCAATACTTTTGCCCATTTTCAGTGATGTTCCTTCGTTTGCTTCAAAGAAAGCAATGCTTCTGCAATGAATGAACCTGTGGAGAGTATGACCTGAAAAGCAGACATGGGCCTACCATTACAAAGTATCCTAATTACTCCCTTCATCACAGCAGAACATGCTCAAACACAACCCCAGGCACAGATTCAGTTATATTATCTTTTTAAAAATGGTGGCTTGTGACTCATTTATTTAGCTGGCATGTCTTAAAGTGGCTTTGTTTTTTTCCTGCAGCAGTATTTGGGGGGTTGTAGAGAATGGAGTGATATCAGCCAGAAGCCATCTCAACCCCTCAGTGGCTTCATACATTTTCAGACTGCTCAGTGTTCAGTTTCAGCCGCTTGCAGATAAAGAACTGAGAGCAATACTGTGAGAAAGCACACTTTATGAATGCTTATTTTGTCTTCTATGCAGAACTGAGAGAGAGAGACTCTGCCAGTCATGGCCCTCTCTTGTATGAGTTTGTCGCTCGGTTTTAGTGTGGATCCCACAAGTGTACCTCTCTGTCTCTGGGTTAAAGCCCCAGGCTGCCAACAAGCACCACTCCACGCCACTGCTGCCTATTGATCGCTCATTGACTGATTAGTTTGGACAAATCGTAAGGTCGAGTTGCCCGCTCTGTTAATTGAGGACAACAGTGTTTAACAATGGCCCCTTAATAAAAACGGGGGCTTGTGGTCATTGCGAGGGAAAGAAAAGCGCAGACACAAGAGGGGGATCTCTAATTAGGAGCTGAGGTCCCGGGTGTGGGGAGGCGCAGTGGCCGGCAGGCAGGCGACAGGCGCCGCGGGCTGGACAAAAGCCTGTCTGCTGACCGGCCACTGAGGCGGCCAGGCTCTCATCAGACCATGCTGCCCGGCTTAACCCTTTAACGGGACAACACACTGTCCTGCCCCACAGCGCTCTAATTGCATATCAGCCATAGCACACATATAATTATCAGAATAATTACACCCGTTATTGTTAGTACTGTTGATATTGTTGCTGTAAAATACCATCATAGATTATCTCTCGAGTACCAAAAGTGTTTTAACTATAAGTTATACTCAGATTTAGAACTGCACAGCGGCTTATCAAGGGGCTTGGACACTGTGAAACGAATTGTATCAAAAATAAGAAACTGGGGTGCTTTTAAAGGTCTACGTTGATTTAATCTTTGAAGAGAATAATAACGTATTTAAGTAGATCAACCTCATTCCACCCCAATTCAAGAGTGTGTTTAGTCTGTTGAGACTTCAGTGGACCCCCGTCCAGCGCAGGACTGGAGATGCAGCAGGTGGCCGACAGAGGGCGCACCAGTCTGCGGCTTGTTATTTCTGCTTGGCTGGTCTGGAAAAGAGCAGCGTTTCATCGCTCTGTCTCCAGAGGTGAGATATCACAAATGTAAAGCCTGTACAGAGGTTAGTTATGCGTTAACACTCAGACAGTGACTCACAGGCAGCAGATGATAATAAATTTGAATGAGTAATCAGTGCTTTCATGGACATTACAGCACTACTGACCTTAAGGTAACACCCTGATTGCAATTATTAAAAATGAAATGCTTGATTTGGATGTCTAGTCTGTAACAAAGCCGTAACCAGAGCCAATTATTTCAACACATTTTTATTGAAACTGTGAGAGAATCCAACAACAAAAAATCTGGACAACCAGCAAACGCGACACGTTCCTACAGTGAGCTGGAGGCCTGTTCCTGGAGGCTGGGGGGCTTCAGTCAGTCAGTCAGGAGGAGAAGTGGGCTCTCCCGGGGGAGAGGCTTCACCTGAGGCTCGCACTAAGTCCGTTTTGAAGCTCTTCCTCTCCTTTTAGGTTTTCCTGCCTTCCCTCCCTCGTCCCAGACAGTTAAAAGAGCAAATGTAGCGCAGATCCAAAGATCTGCTCCAACCCAACAAGCGCTATTGAGTAGTTTTCATTTACAATACACGTTCATGTAAAATAACCAAAAAAGAGCAATGAGTTAAACTCTAAATATTATGTACACGCAAATGTACAGCTTTGAATAAATTAATACTAATTTGCATATTCTGGGATTCTGATAGCTTATTTACAGAATTACTTTTAATTACATTAAATAGTTCACGTCGGATATCACAAACGGTCCACTAACTGTCGTTTCAATCCCTTTTGTTACACACTTTTAATTCGTTGACTTATTTTTGTTTGTTTTTGGGGGGTGTAGCTTGGTTGATTGAGAGTTTACAGCTGTCATTCATTCATTTCCACTCTCTGAATTATTTATCCACGTTTAATGGCGTTACAGTTGAAATCCTTGTATTTTTTAATCACATATTGGTGAGGTGTTCGTCCTGATTTGCATGGACTCAGGATGGGAGGCAATGGGAGATTGTCTTCGCACCGTTTTCTAGGTCTCTTCATGTTTTCCACCCCAAGAGCACCATTTTTTTCCTGGACGTCTCTTTTTGGGGGGTTTCTTATCGACTCTTGTCACTGCGATCATCCGTGCGTTTAATAAAAAAAGGTACACGAACATCCATCAGAGAAAGGCTTGAGACATCCTCTGGATTCAAGTCATGCCCTGGATAGGTTTGGGAACACTGGATCACTTGGGTGAATCCCGGCTGGGGGAGGGCTCTCTCTGGCTCTCCAGGCCGCTGACGAGTCTCTGGATGTTCTGCAGCTCGTTGATGGACTCCTTCAGTGGGGTTTTAGGGGAGCCGTTCCTCTGGCCAGAGCTGCCCTTGAGGCCCTGCTGCTGATCAGGCACCGGACTGGCCTCCCTGCTCCCGGACTTGGGGTCGGATGAGGGGTTAAGGGCGCCTGGCAGGCTGGTGGTCAGCAGGTTGGAGCTCTGAGGAATGGACACGGGCAGTTGGTAGGGGCTGAAGCGCAGGCGGGGCCGAGAGCCGCTCATGAACGGGTTCCGGGACAGGGAGGAGGCAGAGGAGCTGGCCGGTAGGGCAGAGGCCGCAGCAGCCGCAGCAGCCATGTACGTGTACGGGTAGGGGAAGAGTCCGCCAAAGGGTGGCATGGGGATGCCCTGTAGGAAGAAAAGTGGGTTAGCGACTGAGGATCAGGGTAGAGGATGGGGGTCGTGGTTAGAGTCAAAGCAAGGCCGTAGGTGTAGTATATATTGGAGGGGACTAAAACTCACATCTACTGTTATATGGTGGTAGATTTGTTCCCCCCCAAAACTGATAATGTTCCCCCACGTTTGGTTTTGGTCTTTTCTCAGATGGATGATGTGTTCATATTTTTTTGCATGAACTCGGTCAGGATGGAGGCTCTGGGAGCTTGCCTTCAGGTGAAATTTACAGTTGCCCAAATATCTACCAATAATCTACCCCCAAATATTGACTATATGGTAAAGTTTAGGGGTTGACACGTGACCTGTAGCTGAAATGGGAAATACGTAATTTCTTTACAAACCTAAACTCATGCTTTAAACTCAGACATTTAAACACCTTAAAACCAACCAGAAGACAAAAGTCATGCTGATCATCAGACACATGGACCCTTATAAAACACGTTCACCTTCATCCTACCTGTGGATCTAAACACCACAGAGTCCAAAGGTCTGTGTGCACACAGCCTAATCATAAGGATGTTTGGGTAAGAGTCTGATTCCAAATACTTAGAATACCCTCACTGATGCAAGAAGCCTTTGGTCGGATATTTCATACGTATACATTTAATGACGAGGTTTGGAGGAAGGTAAGGCATTACCTGAGAGGCCAGCATGTGCTGGGACAGATGGAAGGGGAAGGGACTAGGGGTCGCTGCAGCTCCCTGCGCCGCCACGCTGCCGTTCTCCAGTCCACTCGCTCCTGACACCGAGGCCAGCAGATGGCTCATGCCCATGGCCGAAAACGCCCCAGGCGCCATGGCAAACTGTCCCGGGTGGAAGAGAAGGGGCTGTCCGGTGTTGAGCGGGTTAAAGAACTGTTGGCTGTGCAGGCCCGAGAGCGCCAGACTCTGCAGGTGTCCCGCTCCGAAATGTGAGGGGCTCTCAGTCTGGACCATGAGCGGTGAGAAGCCCTCCTTATTCCCACTCACACCCCCGCTATCCGCCTCCTTCTTGGATGACTCTGAGTCCTTCCTGGTCTTGTGCTCCAGCTTGTCTTTGTCCGCGTTGCCTGTACTGAGTATGGACTCACTGGACTTCCTGGAGTCCGAGTGGTCCTCTTTCTTGTCCATGCTGGACCTCTCTCTCGGCCGCTCCTCGCACCTCGGGCTGAAGGGGGAAGCAGGCTTAGGCCCCGGACTGCTGGACCCGCCGCACTGTTCCTCCTGGTGGTCAGTTTCTTGCTCACTGTCAGTACACGTTTTGTCATCTGTGAGGAGAAAAAAAATACTGTTTCTCCTGCAAATGCTGGGACAAAAACGGTGTAACTGCTGTAACCTTTTGATTGTTTTTAGTTTCATTAATATGTAGTTGGTGTTATGCTGAGAAAGTTCATGTTTTCTAATGAGTGGTTTTTGTGTAGAATAACCACCCATTAGGATTTGAGGCTGTCCCAATACTTTTGTTCAGTGTGATAATTGAGATCTTTTTCCTGTTAAATGGGCTATTTTTATGCACCAAATTAATCAATATAAAAAGCATTTATATAAGAGGAAAAAACTAAATCTACAGTGTATCTTAAATGTAATTATTTCAGTTATTGAAATATGTGAAAATATATGAACATGTAAGATGAATTGATAAACAACGATCATTAGAAAATCACTGATGATGTTTAATATGCATGGCAGCTTTAAAAATAGCTCTGCCATTAATTTTTACTGAAAAATATAATTTAGCTTAGTTTGAGCTTGAACGTTTTCACGTTAGTTTTAAGTTACTATTATTGTTATTATTAGTAATAGCCCAGGTAAATCCCACAGTAAACCCGGGATTAAATCTGAATCTAGTTTTTATACCATCCCGCCGTCTCTCAGTCTCGAGTTGGAAATGAAAGTGTAATTCGTTCAGCATGTAATTCATTCAGCCTGTTAGAGACTGTTTTTGCAGTGGCGAAATGATGAAGTAGAAGTTAATGGGGAGTCCAGTTTAGAGGGGTGTGTGTGTGTGTGTGTGTGTGTGTGTGTGTGTGTGTGTGTGTGTGTGTGTGTGTGTGTGAACGGGACAGTGTTGGGCTGGTGGGTCAGTGATGGTACCTCTGGTGCTCCGACTGAAGGTGAGGGGACTGCTGGCTGCTCTGATGGGGGAGTGGACAGTCTCTCTCCCGCTGGCCGGCTCTCCTGAGGAGGCATCCGAGTCTCCACCATCCCGGTCCACCTTACACTGACCAACCTCATACATGTGCAACGAGGGCAGCGTTAACTGCTTCCTGGAGCACACACACAACAGGAGAGAAAAAAGAAAATCAGCCGGGACTCTTCAAAACAGACACATTTTAAAGGGACGTATAGAGCTGTGGAAAAATGAGATTCATAAAAAAAATATTTAAGATTAAAGATTTAAGGCCTACCTTTTTTCTCTCCTCCCATTTCCCGTGTCCCTGAAGCCTTTGGCAAAGGGGTTATTGTCGATTTTCAGCTGAGTGATCTAAAAAAGGACAAAATGATGATGATGATGATGATGATGATTTTCTTCTTGTTGTTGTCGTTATTATTAGATGTTTTGTGGTTGTTTTGTCTTGTTTCGTTTTTCAAATAATGTTTTAAAATATTTTAAAACACATTGGTGGAAAACGTGTTTTACAATAGCACTATATATTTAACCTTATGTGAATGTAGTATTTGTTGTTTTTTGTTTTTTTATTATTTTAACTTTATTTTAATGCACTTTATTTTTGCTTTATTATTATTATTATTATTATTATTATTATTATTATTATTATTATTATTATTATTATTATCAGCAATGTTGTTGTTGTAACGTCGTTGTTAATATGATTATTTCACCCTGCTCGCTTTATTGCTTTTAAATGTTGAATAATATTTTGCTTCCTTTGTCTAAACGCTCAGCTATTTGATGTCATCTGTCTGCTTTAAAACAATGCTTCCGTGGCGTTTTAATTATTAAAGAATATTTAATGAAGGGTAAGGGCATATTAACTACCCCCGAGAGAACATTTCACGTGTAAATAATTTCCATTATAGTCACAGACCGGTGGGCTGGTAAACAGTACAGAATACAGCCAAGAAGAAAGGCAAATAATGACGCCATCCATCATTAATAATCGGACGGAATAAGGGGTGGAAATGGGTCCGTTTCTCCAGCTTAGGCTACGGGACGGGACGGGACGGGACGGGACGGGACGGGTACTCGCTCGCAGTTCTGCGCGCCGATAAGCGCCTCGAGGTGAGGAGCTCCCGGGCGGACAGTGTGGAGCTGGAAGGCGCTGCTGAAGGATTGTGAAGTTTAAGATGCAGCTCGGTCTGCCCTCAGACTCGGACAGCAATTAACAGGAGCGCCGAGGCTGCAGGGCCGACGTGGGGAACGTTAACGGCCAGACTGCACCGATAAACAGCATCTGTTCATCTTTTCATCCAGAGCAGAGACACAAAGCCCAACACAAACACAACCAAACATATCAGACCTGCCTGGCTTAGGCCAGCTCAGAGACTTTAGATCGATAGAAAGATAGATTGATAGATTGATAGATTGATAGATTAGATGTAGAATAAAATAAATAAATAGCAGACCAATAGTTTTAATGGAACAGCAGTAGATCTGCTTTCAGTTAGCCATGTGAGCATCTACAGTGATTTGGAAAGCAGACATAAGCCGCAAGAGCAGCTGCATAGCTGCATAAAAAAAAAAAAAGAAGAAAAGAAAGAAAAGAAAGAAAAAAAGAGAGAGACAGTCCTGAATCCCTAAATGAAATATCCGCTCACAAAGTTAAAGTTTACTCTGCCTTGGCGTTAACCTGACCATTTTATTTTCTTTGAAAATAGTTTTTGAAGATTTCAGAACAAACACTGTGTACCTTGTCGTTCTGATAGGCAGTGACGGCGATAAACTCCGTCTCCGGAAACACGTATGTCCTGAAGGTGCTGTAGGGGAGCTTCAGTATATCGTTGGCCCTCACGATGTGGAACCGGGGCTGGTATTTATGCATGGAGTTGAGGATAGTCTGAGAACGAAACAGGGCAATCAGGGGACACATTAACACCACAGCCTCCACACTGGACAAATCATCAATTAGTCCTTTCACTGAGCATAAATGATCAAACCCTGCAGCACGACTGACTATGTGACAGTGTTATGGGTTAGAAGGTCACGTGACATTAGGCCTATAAAATCAGAGCCATGTTAGTCTCAAACCAGTGGTAAAAAGAGAAAAAAAAAAGGCTTATGCTCTGCAGGCCCGGACACGACACTAACACAACGTGTACCTAAGAGAGTTGTCCCGCAAGAGAGGAGAGAAGAGCTGAGCGTCCCTCTTCGAGTTTACGGAGTGTGGCATGCATGTAAATTGTCTGTGTGTTTCCTGTCGAATTTGTTTACAAGGGAGTGTAGAGAGGTGACCCACTCCACTACACACACACACACACACACACACAAGCCCAAAGACTGCCCTCTTCAGCTTCTGCATCCGCCACCTTTTTCTTTATTGATGTGACCATCATTGCATGAGAAATATCTTCATTTGGGACAAGGCAACACAAGACGGTTCTTAGAGCCTGTCCCTTCATTTGGAGTGTGAGTCCAGTCCTATCCCGCCCTCCTGACCTGATTTCTATCACTTCCCACCTCCAGAAGCACCCTCGCTCATAAACCATATAGCACAACAGGGGCCAAGAACAACTGTTCACATTACATAACCCCTCTGACAATAACCATCATTATCCGGGAGTCTAAAATGACTCACACGGATTCGGTGTCTGGTAAAATAAACACACTAAATCTATTCACTGATCTCAAAAACTCTGACCACAGTGTGGGAAATTAATGGCAACTTTAGTGATAACGCTCCCTCAGAAACAGCCTCAAGCACGATTGCAAGAAGTGTCAGTTTCTCAGAGCTCACAGATACTGAAGAGTGTGTGGAGGAGAGGCTGGGAGATCACAGGCACGGGATACTTACAAATCCGTGCTTGTCCGAAATGTTGTTGGTCAGCTTGAGTTTATGGAAGGCGACAGGCTTGGCCATCCACTGCTCTCCTGTGGCGGGGCTGTCCGGGTGGATGTACATGCGCTTGGGCATCTCCGGGTCCGCCTTGCCCGCCACCATCCAGCGCGAGTTGTGGAACTTGTAGCGGCAGTCGTCCGCCGCCACGATATCCATCAATAAAATATACTTGGCTTTTTTATCCAGCCCGTTTATTCTGACCTTAAAGGGCGGAAACATTCTCCTGTCACGGGAAAAAACCAATAATAATTAACACACTTTACAAATAAATAGCACCAAATAATCAGACACCCGAATGAGCTATTTTTTAACCCGTTTTATTCTAATAATCTATTAGTAATTAGAGATCGAATAAAAATTGGTTTTCTGAAGCAAACGAGTGTTTCATCTCTGCTAAAATAATTCTTAAAATTATGACCATTAAAAAATCAATTGTGGCTCATATTTATGAACTTAAGTAGATTTACGAGGGAAAATAATTCTGCTGGAGAAAAACGAAAATCCTCAAGTGTCAGCTTGTTTTAAAAAGCTGGAGTGGATCTAATCCGGGCTCATGCAGGGCGATACAGGAGCAGGTTTTTCTTCTCGGAGAGAAGTGAGACAGTATTTGGGTTGTGTACACACACGCCTACCATTACAGCCTAAACCGTCTGAAGAGTGTCTCTGTGGAAGACTGTGTGTGAAACGAGCCTCTCGGTGTGTGTGTGTGTGTGTCAGTGTGTAAATGTGAGCGTTACGGCACACACTTTATCATCGAGCTCACTCTCGGGCCTGATCTTCCGACACCAAAGAAACAAAAGCAAAGAACAGCATGAGGCGCGGAAGACTGAGATCAGAGCCGCTTCACCCCAGTCCCAACTAAACCGGCCCGCACCGAGCGAGGCTCTCGGGCTCGGCATCAGGAGATCAACCGCCGCGCAGGTCTGATGATGAAGGGAGAATAAAAGCCGCAGCTGGAAGAGAACGAGCGCTTTACCTGCCGGATTTCGTGATGACCATTTCTGTGCCCAGTTTGTGGAACTGGTCCCATAGATCCTTGGCTTCCAGTGTGACTTTGGGATCGTCCTCCACCTCCTCCTCGGGCTCGAGGGTCTTCAGGCTGCGGAGATGGGCCGCCTGATGGTGGCTGAGCGCCGGATGGAGCCCCGGCTCGGCGGCCCCGGTCAGCGCGTGCTCCGGGATGGGCTTGGCGAGCGCGCCGGGCGGCAGAGCGAGCGCGGGGAAGAAGGAGGGCTGCGCGGCCGCCAGGAAGGCTGACATGGGGAAGTCGGTGGGCCGGTGAGCGTGGAAAGGGTGATAAGCCATGGCAGTGCCCGAAAAGACTGGATCTCTCATCGGTGCATCCAAAACTCGCCGAGGGGAAACGGGAGAGGGCTGATGCTGTTTATCTCGCGTATTCCAGAGAAGCTGAGCTGAGCTGAGCCGTGCGGGAGGTAGGCTGGCTTTGTTGACACAGTGCAAAAAAAGTGAGTGTAAAAAAGTCGACGAATGGTTTTGGAAAAGCGAGCTAAGGCGGAGTGGCAGAGGAGAAGAGAGCAGGGAGGAGGGGAGGGGGGGTCACCTCTTCAGCCTCCGCGGACACTCCGAGGAACACCAGTCCAGTGAAGGCAGAGACGATTTCAGAGAAGAGCTCAGGGATCCCCTTTTTCCGCTCCTCGCAGCCGTGAAAAAATGAGCAAGATCTCTCTCTCTCTCTCTCTCTCTTTCTCTCTCTCTCTCTCTCTCTCTCTCTCTCTCTCTCTCTCTCTTTCTCTTTCTCTCTCCGCACTGATGCCCATCCGAGCCCGAGCACTCGCCTCACTGTCCGAGAGCAGCTCTCCCACCTCCTCCCTGCCTGGGCTCCCGACACTAATGAACCAAGCCCCCTTGATTGCTGATTTTACGCTTTCTGGACCAATTGTGGCTCTCTATAGGCGTGGTTTTGACAGCTCGGGCCAGGCCCGAGAAGAGAGGGAGGAGGGGGGAGGGGAGGGCTAGAGAAGGGGGGCGGACGGGGAAGGTGTCGGAAGCATTAGCAGTAAGAAAACATGTCAACAGAATAAAATATTAACCAATGACAGCGCGGCTCGCGGAGCTCCCTCCCCCGCGCGGAGGCGCTGCTGAAGGCGGCGGACTGGAGAGCCGCCCGCCCCGCGCTGTCCGCTCCCCAACCCTCACCTCCAGCCCCGCCGCGGCTCCAGCACAGCGCGGCGTCCCCGCAGACCGGAGCCAGCGCTCCCCGAGGACGAGGAGGACGAGGAGGACGAAGAAGATGAGGACGAAGAGGATGAGGATGAGGATGCTCACTTCAATCTGCGCGTGTTTACTAACCGCGCAGCCTCCTGTTCTGGGTCGCAGGAGCCTCTCCAGCTTTTGTCTCATTTTAAGTCTCGCCCAGATCAGCCCGTCCTGAAATGGGCTCGGCTCTGAACCTCCTCTGTCGGACCTCGTTGAGCGCCTGCTCCAGGAAAGAGGGAAGGAAGGAAGGAAGGAGTGTAACATCACTGTAATGACCAGCGGGTGAGTTTCTTCCCCTTTTTTCTAAACCTGTTTGATATCATGGTTCTACCTTTTTTAGGGGAAATGACCGTTTCAGCCCATTTCACAAACTCACCCCAGAAATACTCACCAAGGCTAGATCATCACTAACGGGGTGTGCAGGGTGGAAGAAACGCTTCCTAATCGAGCCACACACGTGTGTCCCAGGTCTGCCAGGCGTCGATCACTTCTGATAAAAGACTCTTGTGTCTATGAGGCGTGATTTTTTCTCTCATGCTGTGCAAATGCAAAGATGTTTCTGACACAGTCAGATCATTCCTGATGTGATGCTTCTCATATCAGCTTTTAATGTGTTTAAAGTTCTGATATGAATGTGTCCCATCATAGTTTTATACATCTCGTATATTTCTTCATATGAATATTAATTCCCCAGTTCAGTTTTATATGTTTCATTTTTTCCTGATTATTTGTGTTTTCCTCCTTACAGCTCATTTATTTCTGATATAACTACATATTAAATAATAATAAGTGTGTCTCATTTTCTGATCATATAGAAGTAACTTCTCATACAGTTCTGTATTTCATGGAAATGTAATTGATGATAGACATGTATATGTTTAAATATATGAATATATTTCCTCACATGGGGACATACTTTCTGGTTTTCTATGTTTGATAGTTCTTCTTTGAAAATATATTCCTAAAATACTCCTTTATTTCACCAGTATTTCTTAGACAGTCTCATATGTCATTTCTGAAAGGGTTTTTATATGTTAGCTCTCCTGTATATATTTATTGACATGTCTTTATAAGTCTTAGCACTCATTCAAATATATATTTAATGATATGATAACATGACATGTATGTGTTTGATAGCCCTCAAATAAAAATATGTTTGCTGATCTTTCTGTATGCGCTAAATAACTCTATAGAAGAATATTTGCAGATGTCTGTCTAAGTGTTACATAGTTTTTGTATAAAAATATATTTCCTGACTTCTGAATGTGTTAAGTGGATCTGTGAAACATGTTACTATTATTTGTCTGTAAAAGTGTTAAATTCTCACATAGAATATATTTGATATGTGCACATCTGATAACTCCATAGAAATACATTGTTTGCAAATGTGAGATAGAACAGATAGAAAGGTGTAGCTGATCTTTGTGTGTTAGATAATTCTCTATTAGAAATACATTTATTGATATTTGTGTAAGTGTTAGATGATCATACGGAAATATATTTACTGATTGTGTGTGTAAGTGTTAGTTTGTTCTTCTGCAGAGATGTATGAGCTGCTGTGTGTGGCAGTGATGGTTAGTTGGGTTGTGTTGCTTCGGCTGGCAGGTGAGCGCGGGAGTGAGCAGGAGTGTGTTGCAGTGCGGGACAGCTCTGAGGTGTGTGCTGGGGCTGTGTGTTTGTTGTGGGGTGTGAGAGGGCAGGCTGCTGTGCGGGATGTTCTTCCCCAGGACGAGGTGTGTGTGTGTGTGTGCGTGTGTGTGTGTGTGTGTGTGTGCGTGCGTGTGTGTGTGTGTCAGAAGCTTCTCCTGTCACTTTACATCTACTGTCCTCAGAGCTGCGGTTCTGATGAATCGGGTCTAAAAAGTAACAAACATTTGATGGAGCGTCAGGGTTTCGGTGCTGAGCTGGAAGAAGCTGAGCTTCCTCACTGCATCCCACAGACAGCGCGTTAACCCTTTACTGCCCGCTGCACCAGCCCCAAAACAGTGTTAAACACATCACTACTGCACACACACACACACACACACACACACACACACACACACACAGAAATGCGCACGCACGCACAGAATTGCACAGGAATACACACACACACACACACACACACACACACACACACACACACACACACACACACACACACACAGAAATGCGCACGCGCGCGCACGCACGCACAGAATTGCACAGGAATACACACACACACACACACACACACACAGAGGGAGAGAGAGACAGAAAGAAAAAGAAAGAGAGAACACATAAAGCAGAGCATGCAGAAACACACACACACACACACACACACACACACACCCCGTCCGGAAAAATAAAATAAATAAAATAAACTGGAAAAACATTTTACTGTAATACCGTTCAAACTTAATACAGAAGAATAAAAATAAAAGCGCGCTAAACAATGTGGACATTAAAAAATTCAACATTGCTGATCAACACAGCGTGAAAATACAGCGTGTTTTAAACACACACACACACACACACACACACACACACACACACACACACACACCTGTTGCTGAGCGGAGCAAACCCTTCAGCAAGGTGAGCTCACTCAGCTGAATCGTTAAGAAAAATAAGAGTAAAAACACTCAGACCCTTTAAAATAAACAGCTGCTGGGACGCCAGAAAATAAGAACTTAAATCAGAAATTGAAACTGTAGCCTTTATCGCTCGAGGATCAAACGTGAGTAAAAGAAATAAAATAGATAAAAAGTGAAAACAGTGAAGACATGAGGCGTGTGTAGCAGAGGAAAGTGTGAGTGTGTGGTGCTTGTGTTGAGGACGGTCCGTGTGTTGAGTTCAGTGTGTTGGGATGGTATATTTAAAGAGCTTTGCAGTGAAAGTCAGAGGAACTCTTCTGTCAGTGGCTCTGCTTGAGTGAAAGTCTGATGTGGACCTGTAAGATAAAGTCCTTTGAAGGGATCTGCGCACCGGGCTGATGGGCTGGTCAGTGAGCGGACACGGTGTCGTGTGGGAGGGTTTTACCTGCAGAGCCTCTGAACGGCTCCAATCAATAGTCTATGTTTGATCTGCGGGCTTCACCTTGGACAGAGGGCGGCTTGAAGTGGAAAGAGATTAAGCACACATGGGAATGATAATGGTTTTCCATGTATATACTTAAGGAACTAATCACATCAACAGACTCCCAGCAATTAGGTCCGATTTATTTTTCCTAGGGCCCAGATCCTCACTGACACACATCCAAACCGACAAGAATGTAATCAAGCACTGGGCCATTATCACACAGAGCTCCTGCTGGAAAGCCCTCACTGCAGAGGCTAAAGCAGGGTCTACACCCCCCTCTGGTGAAGGTGTGGGTCAGTGGGAGAAACCAAGCTTCTGAAAAGTTGAGGAGAACAGAAAGAGCAGCTGTGAACACTGCTTATGGAAAACAGTGAAGATGGTTTACAGCAGAATGAGGTGAATTAATGATTCTCTCTGAAAAAAGAAAGAACAGCGGCAGTGAAAATATGGACAGTGAAGATTGTTTATGTCTGAGAAAATAAAGCCAACACTTATTACTTGCATTTTGTGAATGTTTTAGAGAAGCGCAATGTGTTAAAAGAGCACTGCACTGAAGACAGCTTTCATCTGAGAAAGAGTGAACACTGCTTAAATGGGAAACATACACAATGTTAATCTGAAAAAAAAAGATCAGTAATCTGAAATTGTAATCTGAAAAAGACTGAACAATTTTAATGTGTAAAACTGTGAACACTGTTTTAATCTGACAAAATTCAGTAAATACGTTTTTCTTTCTAAGAAAGTGTATCATGTATAATGTACAGTGTATAATGTTTTAATCTTAAAAAAGCAGTAAGCACTGCTTTAATATAAAAAAGAAATAGTAAATACAGTTTTAACCCGAAAAATCCAGTGAACACTGTTTTACAAAATCTTTAAAAAAATCAGTAAATACAGTTTTAATCTGAAATAAAGTATACACTGTTATAATCTGAAAAAAACAACACAGTTTAATCAGACAAAGACTGAGTACTGTTTTAATCTGACAAAATTCAGCAAATACGGTTTTAATAAAAAGAACAGCATATACTCTTTTAATCTGAAAAAAAAAACAGTAAACGCAGTTCTAATCTGAAAAAAACAACAACCAGTGAACAGTTTTAATCTGGGCATAAATGCACTGCTACAGTTTTGTACACAAAAAGGGCCGCTTGACTGGACTGGATTTAAATGTGCGACTTGAATAAATCGGATTAGTATAAAGAGTGTAAACGGTATAAACTGCCGTTCACTTGATGATCTTTCGGTGAAACTGAGATTAACTGAATGTTTAAAGGTGGAGTCTGTTTAAGTGCATGTCTGAATTCAGCTTCACTCTTTCGTTCAGACTCGCGGTTGTTTTGATTGGTTGGTGTCAGTTTGTCCTGAGTCCAGAGTGTGTGAATATATAAGCACCCTGTCAGGCTCGTTTATAAAATAAAGTTTCTGTAAAAATCTCAGTGCCTTTAATGCCCTTCAGACTGACGTCACCGAAGCACAATTGCCTCGCGCATTAAAGGGGCGCGTTTTCTTTCGGACTCTTTTTTTTCTTGGACATTGTTGCCCCCTTTTTTCCCATCTTTTCGCCATCTCCGCATCATCTCTCGGGCTATATTTAGCCAGTAGACTGAGGCATTGGCGCCAGACCGTTTAAGACCTGTCAAAGTCCCTCATATTTCCCCTTGTCACATGTACAGCCACCAGCCCCCTCTCCTCCTCCTCCTCTCCTCCTCCTCCTCCTCCTCCTCTCCTCTCCCTCTCTCTCTCTCTCTCTCTCCCTCTCCTCCTCCTCCTCGCTGACCGGCTCACTGTTTCATTCAGTCCATCCAAGCGCACCCAGCGTTTAATTCTCCAGATTTCCTTATTCTGCGTTCAGGAGTGATTTAATCTGCCTGCTCGTTGGTTTTTTGAGAAGCTCTGATCTGCTGAGCATCTCTCCCAGCAGCACCTCACCAGCAGTAAACATCAGAACCACAGTATGTTACACACACACACACACACACACACACACACACACACGAGTATTTGTTTTATTCCTATCTATATCTATCATCCACTTTGAAATTTTATGATAGTGAAAAACTTCTTTTATATGAAAAAATACTATGATGATATAGATACTGAAGTGTATGTGCAAGATGGATGTATTTATATAAATAGTGAGACAGACAGACAGACAGATAGACAGACAAGTAGGTTTCTCACGTCAGGCTGTGATGGTGAGAGTGAGCGATCTTTCATTCTGTAAAGTCTGGACTTCCGGAGTGAAGTGTTAATGAAGAAATCCAGGCTGTTTTCACAAAGATTTTCAGTACAAAGTGCTGGAAGTGAACATGTTTCTGACGCGCGCGCTGGAGAGTGAACGACTGAAGTTCACTGTTCGCTTTGATGAAGTCACACCTTTTCCTGCAGGTAACAGGTGAGGGCGCTCTAATGACCCTCGGGAATCGGGGATTCCTCCCACAGCACACAGCCCCGGCAGCTTACACACACACACACACACACACACACACACACACACAGCGGCAACACACACACACACACACACACAGCCGGCAACACACACACACACACACACAGACCCCGGCAGCTTACACACACACACACACACACACACACACAGACCCTGCACACACACACACACACAGACCCTGCAGCTTACACACACACACACACACACACACACACACACACACACACAGACCCTGCAGCTTACACACACACACACACACACACACAAGGCAGAGAAAAGCACACAGAGCATACAGACAGACAGACACACACACACACACACACACACACACACACACACACACACACACACACACACACACACACACACAGCGGGACTGTTACTTTTTTATTTGAGAATTTGAACAGGATTATCATAATTATTCCTATACATTTTTCAGAAGTAAAAACAATATTCCTAATACAAAGTGAACAAAATTAAATATGAATATTCAGATCATAGTAAGTGGGATTTGAAGCCCCTAAAGCTCTAATATTACAGTCATGAAACAAGGGGCTGTGATGTCTCTGAACTGATGCTCAGGGTCTTTAAGAGCTCAGTATGAACAGAACGCTATTTAAAACAGGTCAGTGTGAACTCTTCCCCTGACCCTGGAAAAAGGGTCCGATTACAGCGTTTATACAGAATTCAATTAAATACGCATGAACAGTATTTATTTTAGAGTGAAAAACATGGCTTTAAATTAAAAATGTATTATTAAGTAAACATATAATATTGAAAGATCATTTCACTTTTAACATTAACAGAACAAAAATCTGTTTTAGATTTGTTCATTTATTGAAACATCAGATATTTGACGTTTAATTCAAGTATGGGTTGACCAGCTTATTTTATTATATAAGTTTAATTATGATTTTATTTCATTTTCCAGTACATACTCTGTCTGAGTCATAATATTATTGTGTGTGTGCTGAAATGAAACTCTATACATATAGATATATATATATATATATATATATATATATATATATATATATAGAGTTTCATTTCAGCAACTCAGAAAAGAAATAAAGAAAAAAAAGAAAGAGAAAGATCTGATGAGGTTAAGGAGGTGTTTGCTTTGTTTCCTGTGTGCTGTGTAATCCCTCTCTTATTCCCTGGCCTTTATTCTGGGAGCTGACCTCATCGTTTCCTCTTCACTGACCGCGATTTAAGGGTTCAAATGCAACGAGTGTTCGCCTCCCCATACCACGCCCCCAACACCCCCAACACCCCACCGCACAAACAGCACAAAGATGTTAATAAAAACCCTCACTCATCACTGAGACTATGGACTGTGGCACACTCCCACTAAACACTGGAGGAAAACACTGGGGGAGGCTAAATTGTAGATTGTGATTTGGTGCTGTTTAAGGCTGATGATGATGATGATCTTGAGAGGACAGTCAGAGAAAACCTCTTTAACAGAGCTGCTTTTAAATCTGCTCTCTTCTCTCAGACAACACCCTGTCTACTCTGATTGATTAAAATCGCTAGATTATTTTTTATTTCTGAAGGGTGATAAAAGGGGGCTCCTCTGAGAGATGTGCTCCTGTCTTTAAGGTGAGTAAATCAAACTGCTCTCTTCCATTCACTCCAAACCAGCAGCTACATGATCTCACTGTCAACACAGCCCTTCATCCCAGCAGCATTTAACCCCACCGGTTTAACCCCAATAGATCTGGATTATGATTAACACCTTTAATCTCACTGACCAAGATTATGTCACGATAGAGTCCCCAAACTCAGACAGTCAGTCAGTCAGACAGTCATACGGACAGTCAGTTATTCGGTCAGGCAGGCAGACCAACAGTGACAACAGAGTTTTTATTTTGATCTTCAGTGTCTTTCTTTTTAGTTGCTGGACATGCTGGACAAAAAGTGGATAATATGACTTGATATGTGAGTTCAAGCATTTGTTTCAACATTAGTTCCTTTTAGATTGAATTAAATGCATCTGAATATTTCTACGCAATTGAACATTTATGCTTGTGTTAAAATTGGAACAAGATTCAACACTTTAAACACTTCAAAGACTGAAGAGGACCTGAGCTACTTTAAGATTCTATAAAACAAATGTGTAATCAGTGCAAATATTTTTGAAGTATATTTTATTCGTTTTTACATACCACTGCATTTACTTTTTTTTTTCCTGTAAGGTGTAAATGTCAATCTCAAACTAATCAATTATGTAAATAAACAGTGTATAATATGATATGGATACCACGCAGTAAGTCTGCAATTTTGTTCACTGATCTTCCAGAGGGCATGAATGGTGTTCTGACTGAACTTCCATCACCCAAACCGAGTAGGCATGTTATGCCTCATGAAATTGGTTTCTTAAATGGCAAACAGAGCGCTAGAATCAACATTCATGCAGAATTAAATCAGGATTTTTTTGTTCAGTATGTACTTGTACTTTTGCAGGCATGTTTTATGAATGCAACACTTCAAGAGACAGTGTTTTGTGTGTTTGCTACTCAGCACAGTTAAATATGGGATGGAGCAGAGACGCCAGCACTGATTGCTGAGTTAGTGATCATCTCCAGCAAGAGCAGAACCACTCATCACACATATAAAGGAACCACTCTTATTCAGAGAAGTCCCCCCAATTTATCTCCAAACTCAGGGAGCCAGTGAAGGGACTCAGGAAAGCTGTTTGGATCATTGTGAGAAGAGAAAAGGTCCTGCCAACTCACTAATGTCTCCTGTCTGCCGTTGGTCATTGTAGGCAGTAATTTCAGAGGTGTGCTCTTCCTGAAGAGATCTGACAACTCACTTCCTAAGGAGCTTCTGAGATATCACAAGGCACAATCCATTTGGTAAGAGATCTGGAGAAAGGTCAGATTAAATGTTTCCTTTTCTCATCTCGCATTCTCTTCAGGACTGTGCAAGGGCAGAGGATGTACCTATATGCCTTCATATCTCACAGTTTTAGCTGAAAGAAAAAGGGAAAATTGTTAGCATTAGGCTCTTTAGGCTTTCAAATCAACCAAAATTGATTTCTTTTGACCAATCATATGCTTTCTGAGGACACTGTTACAAGAATCTATCCTAATACATGCACTTTTCGGATCTGAAATGCGACACAAAAAAAGTAGTTAATAAGATGTCTTTGAAGCCAAAAAATGGAAAGATCTCACAGTTACAGTTCATTATATTTCCAATAAAGCAAATCAGTGGCGGGTACTGTCCATTTCATGTATGTATCAGATGTTTATGTGACTGTCAACATTAAAGATTGTAATGCTTCAGCACTGGCTCTGTCTCTGGTGTTTCTGCCTGCAGGGTGATCAGGTAAGGCTGCAGAGAAGCTAGTGTATTATGAATGAGACCTGCTCTTCTCACTGCATTTCCTTCACATGCAACATTAATTCAACAGAATTCATATCGTTCATGTCTTCATTATTTACACTGTCTATGAAAAGACAATTGGAGAAAAGTGGAATGCAACTTCCATTTAACCTCTAGAATTGAAAGTTGGCTTTTGTGACAGTATGACATGACTACATGGTCGTGTAACAAAAGTATAAATATTAATGAGTTAACGATTATTCGCTGGTTACCTACTGAGGTTTAAGAGAACAGTGAACCAGTTGTGAAACCTTCTGTAATACAGCCATTAAAATCTGACCAATTACATTGATTGAAGCCTATCCTCTACTTTTCCAGAGTCAAGATAAGGGGATGATTTTATCCATGCTGTTGATACACATCTGTAAACGGATATAAAGAACAGCTGCTCTTTTCAAGTAAACAGACACAAACCATCATACATCTGACAGATTTCAGTCGCATGGATTTATATGGAACAACATCATTAATTCAGTCTTTTACAAAAGCATATTACAGTCCATGAAAAGCATGTGCAATGCATTCACGAAAACACAGTCATGCCAATTTTGCCCCTCATAAATCGTTCAGGGAGCAGGCTGAAATTCCATCCTCATCACATGCACCTCTCGTTTGCTACATGCACTATGCTGACCAATGCAACCACAATAGCCTTCGCATCTTTGGGCTACAAGCTTTGCTGATGGCTATTACATCCCTATCACTGCTGTTTCTTTTCAGTTTTCATGTGTGTGTGATATAATGTCTTATCCAGTTCTGCTGAAGAGAATTTCCCGTGCTAGAGGAAAAATGTATGATATATAACAGAATGAGAATGTGTGTTATGAGAGATTTGTAACAGGATTAAGATTAATCTTAATCTCTTAATATAGCCTTACTGGCAATGAGCAGACATCTCACACACATCAAGTGTCACTTGGATAAAAAGGATTGGCTTGATAACATTCATTCAACTTCCACAAACGCAGCCTAAAACACAATCAGAAAATAATGCTGTCCCTTTTCTAAGAAACAAATAACTAAGCATTTTGGAAAAAGGTAAAAGCCAGAGGTAAGACATTCATTCAGCCAAAGCACACTAAAATGGAAGAAAGGGAAAAATGAATTAATGGATTCAAATCAAGAGCCAAATAAATGGTAAAAAAAAAAAAAAAAGTATTAATAAATCAGTGTGATGCAACATTATGCGTGTAACTAAGCAACTGGAAATAGGTTTAACATTATCACCTCAAATTAAAACAAATTTTAATAATCTATAGTAAATATCTTTAGAGAATTATTTTGTTTTTAACACAACTATTGCAATAAACACTATGCAAAGGAAGTTCTACATTTAAATGGGAAAAAAGTCAGACTCAGCGTCATCTAAGAATTCGGATTGTGGCGCTGAAGGACAGTCTGAGGAAAGTGTAATGTCTCAGGACCTGACAGTTAAACAATCTACTGCGAGGTAATCAAGACACGTATAACGTGTTGTATAACAAGCAGATACATGAAGCTACTGTATGAATACACATTAAAACCTCATGTACGTATTGGCACATGCATGTACATATGTACACACACTTCAACACAAAAAATGAATTATGATTGAGCTAATGTCACACAGTAAAGGGGGCTGACAAAATGACATCTCCGACAGCCTTTACATTAGATATACCAATTTGTCTTTCTCTTCCTGTCCTGCAGCACAGCCACATCACTGAACATTTTCATAAAACGAGTCAGAACCAAGTCGCTCATTAAGTGAACACCTGCACGCAGGTCTCGTCTTCTTTCCGGGTTTAAAAGGATTTTCACTGGTCATCACTAGAGGGCTGGTTTGGTTGAAGGAAAAAGTCAACATTGCACACTACAACAACCAATCCGGGCGTGGCTGGAGGAAGAGGGACTTGAGCTGTATTTAGGGGAAGGCGGTGGGGTACAGGCTGAGTGGCTGGCTCTCGTTGGTGGGAAGAGGGGACCGGTAGCCTTCGAAGTTGCGAGGAATGCTGCCGCTGGTGGAGCCTGAGCTGTTGCTGAGCGTCTCTATACTCCCTTCTCTCTGCAGCTCTGCTGAAACAAAGAGGCCAGAGAACAGGAACGTGAGCGATGTCTGTGTACACGACAGCACTGGCATTGAGGTACATATCTGGCCTTACTTATCAATTATACTCAAATGTGAGCATATGTGCGAGTTCACAAGAAGTATTTAAGGACAACATCAGATGGAATTCATCAAAAGCAGTGTAAGCTGCTGATAAGGGCACTTAACTGTATGCTCTCTTAAATGTCATGTTGATAAATGAAAAATGAACTACCAAACTCATGTTTTCACCACTCATATATGGCAAAAAAGCTTTTTTCTCGAGAAAAAACATTTCCTCGAGATCAGAAACTACTTTTCTCTGACAATGATATAAAAAAAAATAAAAATTACAATGGTTAAAAATGTGTGCCGGTTTTCCTGACACTATACCTATATGCAAACTAAACCTTTGTCCTTCTGCTGCATGCTGATAAAAGACACACTTTTTAACACATGCAAAACTATTGGGCAATGAAAAATTGGCCAAGAAAAAGTGGAAAAGGAGGGTGGTGATTAATTAGGATGTTCTCAGCCAATTGCCTTTCATATCTCAAATCATTTAAGTAGCTGTGGTTAATGCAATGGCACATCATGGAAATGGTGCAGTTAGAAAGGCAGTGCCAAGAGCGTAATTATTTAATTATGTTTTCCATCTGAGCAGATGAAGGTAGACCACTTACCAGAAATTAAAATGCAAAATTCAGAGTGAGAGCACAGTTCAAGCTCTGGAAGCAGTATGGATCCTGAACTGGGAATTATAATGGTGTTACCTGACCTTTATCCTATATATCACGTAAAGGTGGAGCTAGTTTTTTTCATTTTAAAAAGATCTACATAAAATATTTAGCTTTATTGTGAAGGATGCCTTTCCCCTACATTCGTTAGAATTCTTGAGGTGGATATTTGATTCTAAAAAAACCTTTAATTTGTATAAAACCTTCATAAGAGGCTTTCTCAACGTTTGAAAAGGTTTCTTCATATTTCATCTACAAAACTGATTCTTCAAGTGCCCATCTGCTGACAAGAAAAAAACAAACAATGGTGGTTCTTTTATGGCATCATTCCAGAGAACAGTTTCTTTTTGCACAAAGTGTATTTGTTTATTTCCATATATTGCAATATCTGATCCAAAAGTTTGGTTTAATTAAGTTTACACACTTGAATGAAGTCCATAATTCGAAGAAAGTGGACACTTCTTCCCTTTGCACTTTGCTTTGCAATGAGAAGCACATAGGACATAAAATGGACATAAAATATTTTTTGTCCAAAATATATACTGCAAAGCGACAATTACCTTTGCTGTGTTGACACTGCTGACAGTGCTAACTCTGCTACCTAAAAAGATCTCTAATTCTTTCTTACTAAATTTACCTTCAACAGGCACAATTACATACATCTCATGGACTTCAGTGTGGCTGGATTTTTTTTGGAACTAGATAAAATAAGTACTTTATTTATTTGTGGACTTAATGTAGTCATAATCTACTGCCTGCACATGCAGGCTTTGTAAATGATACATCTTAAATCATGCTGAAATCTCTTTCAAGAAGTTCTACTTCTGAGGAACATGCATAGTAATTGCATTCTTGCCTGTTGGCATTTGATCCTTTCTAATAACCTGAAAAATGCATAAACATTTCAAAAAGCTTGTTTTAATGGGCAAATAAATCTGAACACCCATTTATTATGTCATCCCAGACTGATAATGGCTGAGGCGGTTTTAAGAATAATAATGTTCATAATGAATTAGTTGCACATTAAATGCTAATATCAATTCAGCTACACTACAGCAAGAAGTTGCCAAAGATGTTTCCTGGAATAACCAGCATTAAAGACACACCTTTATCCATGAGGACAAAAAACACAAAACGTGATTTATGACAGATCCCACATAGACAACATTTTAACAAACAGTATTCCTGAAAGGAAACATATAATATTATGTAACCCTGTAGTATAGTTTATATTGTGTTGACACAGTTATTCATCATTAACACAGACACAAAGATAATGATAAATGATAAAGGAAAAATCCTCAAAGTGTTTTTACTGAAAACGTTCAAATTCTCCTAGAGATGTTTAACTGGGTTGAGATATGGTGGCATGACCGTATTATTACTCATGAGGTGTTCCTTCGTGCCCTATGGATGGAGCATTACCAAAACACTAGAAAAGCTTCATCATAGGATAAAGCTGATCAGTCAGAATAACTACAAACTGACTTAATTCTGTAAAAGAATAAGTGAAGGTCCAGCATTTTGTCCTCTACTGTACATGTGCACTCTACTTTGTAGAGAATATGCTGAGGGATGACTCATCTGACCTTTTCTGACTTTTTTCCACACGTTTGATCTCCGCAGTGCCTTTGGTTTGTACACCACTGAACTCTTAGATGTGCGTTCTGCTTCCTAAAGAAAGATTTAAATACAGCTGCCCCCTTTTAATGCCCACACCTACTTAGTTGTGTACATTAGTAGGGGGACTGCGCCTGCTGAAACAGTCTGAACACAACCTGCCTTATTCACCTGAGGAATATCTTCTTTTTTTTTTTTTTTTTTTTTTTTTACAAATCCCACTTATGTAAAAGCATCACAGCTATTGATTGTTTGCTTTCTGACACAATTACTAACCTTATTTTGATGTCTGTCCCACAGATTTTAATACAGAGGTTTCTCTAGTTGCCGTCCCGCTGAAAAATGAGCCAGTTGAGCAACCTTTGTGAAGGATGCTCCTTCCAATAATGCTACTTTAAACAGATACAAGATCAGGACAGAAGGCTAGATGTGGTCTCATGACAAAGGCAACAGGGCTGAAAGGAAAGTGGTTTGGTGGGGCATTGGGTGGCCACATTCAGCCCCCATATACCCCTCCAGAAACCCAGATGATTTGTGCTCAGCAGGGAGGAGAGCAGAGTGTTTGTTTGCTTTGGTGCGAGCGTACAGTGCACATACCCCCGTGACAGGTGCTCGTAAATCCTGCAATGCAGCCTCAAAGTGAAGGGAACGTGCCAGTGATGTGACGGCAACTCTGCTTTTCCTCACACTCCAAACAGATAGCACATACACATGAATGTATTCATGCACAGACACACACACACACACACACCTTAAGGCTTAAATAAGTCCCTAGCCCATAATGCTCTATAGTCCGTGAGTAACTACAACAAGGCCATGGCAGGTCAAGGTCCATTGGTGGGTTGGACAACAGTGACCATGAAGACATGGTCAAAGACATAGCGTGCTTATGAGAGTATACCCTGGCCATGATAGGTTTCCACTAGAAACAGAGCTCTTGGCTTTAGCACTAAGTAAATATTGCCATCACAGACGCCTCGCATACACACACGCCCTACTGAGTGGAAGCTGCTCAGGCCACAACATCATCACTTTACATGCAAAAGGTTTCCCCTCTACCTCGTTTAACCCCATAAACATTCATGCACACTTCTGCACAAAACAAACCACATGTAGTTTTTTCTTTAAATTAGTCATCAAAAAATCTGCAACTTGCAGTTCTTCATTTGATGAACATCTTGTATGACTTGTCTCCTGATGTTTTTGTTACCAAGAATTAAAAAAATTTAATTCTTTCATCCCCTATGATACCTGTAGTGTATTGTGGTCTGTCAGAAAGACTAAATGACCCTCTTACCTTTACTGGTAAAGTTCTAATTTGAATAATTCATGCATGCAGTCCTTAAATTGTAAGTTACCGGGATATTTATATCTATCTGCCATGAAAACAGGAGGAGCCCAAAGCATGATCTATCAACAGCTCTATCAATTATGAATCAGGGAAAAAATGTTCTTCTGTTAAAAAAGGAAAGCTTATAGATCATCATAGAACACAAAAAACCTCCAGTTACATTTGTATGTCCTGGTAATATATTGGCTTCTCACCTGGAAATTTTACAGGGAATGTACTAGGAATTGGGCATGTTAATTGCTCTTAATTATCTTAATTATTAATCACCAGAGCCTTAATGTGAAGTCAGTAAAAGAGTATTTGCAAACAGTAGGCTACAATCCAATTTGCATAAGCTAAAAGAACACGGAGAGCTTCCTCATCTCATTTAGGAGAACCTTTACAATTAATGCCTTTGTTTTGAATATACGGTTGAGTGTTCATGAGCCAGTTTTAAGTTGCTTGGGAAATATCAAAGAAGACAAACAAATCCTTTTTTTTTAATCTGCATTTTCACTAAAATGGCAAGGTCATCAGTTACATATCCATTCTAAAAACTGTCCAGACATCAGAATTAACCGCGCAGCCATGACATCGACACTCAGCCAGTAAGCCGATTGTTGCACTACAGGATTCATTCCTGAAGATCAGGATGCAAACACCAATTCAGTGGGACATGTTGTTAGTTTGAGCAGCACACAAAAATTAAACTGGTGCCATGACCCTGATCTAGTCTGCAGCAGTCACTCAACCATAGCTGATTCAGAAATGAACTGTACGGCTTGACTTTAGGTCACGGGATCAAGGGGTAAATGATTTAGGTGGAAACACTTTGCGCAGTGTTTATAAAGCTATATGACATCGACATATTCCGTTTATGATAATTATCATTAACCTGAATAGACATCCGCAAAGGATTATTCCCTCACACACCCACTGTCATTAAACATTTTCCTTAAATGTTTAAAGCAGTGTTGTTGGAAGGAACCTCTATAAATAATGTAAGTTAATGTGAAATAACATTAAGGGCCTTTGTAGATGTAGTCTTATGCTACCCTATGACAAAATTCTACTAATTTACAAACTATGACATTTAATTCTTCTCCTTTTCCTGCTACCAAGATTTAAAGTTTAAAGCATGAGCAAAAATAAACATGTATACAAAATGTAAAAAAATGAATACTTGTATGGGGCAACAAAACAATCGTGGCTTACTTTTTTCATGTAGTGCATGTCTGCACCATAAAAATATGTTTTTCTCCCTAAGCAATAGTGGTGATGATGTTGATTAACTTAAAAGGGAAGGTGAGAGTGAGACTTAAACAGCCTACATGTAGCCCCTGTATCCTCAGCATCCCCCCTCCTGATTCAGAACACATTGCTGCAGCTGGGGGTTTGCGGTGGCTAAGATAGATTGAGTTGCGCATTAGGAAGAAACGAAACAGGGATCAAAGTAAACAAAGGGCCCTTAATCAGGCTGCTGGGTCTGAGCAAATGGCAGTGAGAGAGTCAGCCTAATTTGTGCCCTTACTATCAAAGAGAGAGGGAGAGAACGAGAGAGAGAGAGACTGAGCTAGACAGAGGTGGAGAGGGGGATGAAGGCCGTAACCCACACCAATACTATACTTATCCCATCTGATTGTTTTTTTTTTCCCTTTTGGTTTGCACTTTAATCTCAGTGAGGCCGCAGCTGGCTCTGGTTAACGCTCTCACGTCACACTCCTCCCCAGGCCAGTGCAGCCACGGTTTTTTAGAGAAACGGGTACAAACACATACACCCCTCGCATCTCACTGCTGCTGCCATCCAACACTTCACTGCTCCTCCACTCCCCACCCACCTGCATGTCCCCGATTCCTTCCACACTCTTTAACTCACAAAGTTTGCAGATTGTCATTTTGTTGCCGCGCTGTGGATCTCCTGCACATAAAGAGGCAGATTATGTGTGTTCTCTGTTCACAAAGTTTACTGATTTTCACTCAAATAAATACGTTTATTAAACCTTTATATCTGAAAATGTACCCAATAATAGCAGGTGAAGTGCTACATATATATGCGTTGTGATTTATAGCGTTATTCTAACCATTTCCAAACCTCCGCTCAAAGAATCCAGTATTAACAGTTTTATTTAATATACAGTTCAGTAAATCAATCCTTCAAACCATGTTCTAATTATGAAAAAACTCCAGGGCTGAAGTGCACTGGGTGGTCAGGAACCAAGCCTGCGTTTCTCTAATAATCATATCGTTTACAATTTCAAATTAAACATGCAATTATTATAATGTTACAATGTGTTACTTAATGCTGAGATTCATAGCTTTTCTTGACTCGCTTAAGACTCTCACACAGTATGGACTTTGCCCAACAGAGAGACAAATCCCAAGTGCATGCGAATGGGAAAGGCAATAGTGGAAAAGTGTATTAATAAGAGCCAAGTCTCCATATTTCAGCCTCATTAAAGAATGCTTTCAGAGCGGGGCAGGTAAAAGGTGGCGGGAGCCTTGCTGCACCCACCGCGGCCCGCTTTCAATTACTTCTAATGAAAACCTAGTGTAACCTGCCCTGCCCTAACTCACTCCAGCCTACAGCACAGAAAGCTGCCAAGGGCACATTTCTTATTTTCTCATTAGACCTAGAGCCGCACTGACTGGAGGGAGATAAAGCAGGAGCTGCAGGGCTTTTGAGGGTCCATGCCCTCACTGCATATGGATGCACTGAATAAAAAAACTGCCAAAAACATGCAGACAAACTGAAGCCAGCTTCTGTTCTGGTGTACTGGGCCAGGCAGGAGGTCAACGAGAGAAGAGGCAGAACAGAACACTGTAAATACGAAGGAGACGGCAAATAAACTGCGAATCAAATGTTTGGAATCTGTCAAGTAATGGAAAATTAAAAAGTGAGTGAGACACAGAGAACAGAACATAAGGCTGAGCTCTTTCAAACGACATTAACACTGTGAGGCACAGATATCAGCCTATTGCAAAAAGTATATGAATGAATTTATGAATTTTTGTGATTCTCTTTTGCAGCTCCCAGGAACAAAATGCTGTGTAGATTACGAAATTAAAATCACTTATTTTGAGAGGAGGGTGTACTATATCACACTATATCACGTGTAATGTGTACATCCTCATTTTGTAGGAATAACTGCCTTTTTGATAGGTTTGTCATTTCTTTAACCTGAAACAAATGAAAACAATCTCATTTAAATCGGACATTACAGAATGCAAATGTAATTTATTTTGTCACTGTGTGATTAATAATCTTATTATATAATTTAGTTTAATCAGTATAACAAAATTAGACATTCCAGGGTCTTGCTAATGTGAACGGCTTGTGAACATGTGAACTCCAAGTTTGTGTCTCATCTTGTGAATGAGGCAAATGTAAAAAGTAAAAGTAAACAAAATCAAAAGCGAAAAGCAAATTTACAGCCCAGTTACACACACATAATGACGGTGATGGATGCCTTAGTGAGATGACTGGCAACACCAGCACATACACTCACTGAACACTTGAACTTGTCAAAACAAAATCTGTAAATTCAACTAAAATAAAGATGTATTGCTGCTTCCAGTGTAATTGACTAAATAGCTGCTCAAGGCTGCAGTCTCAGATTCAAGCTGGCGAGATTTAATGTTCATGCCATTGGTTTAAGCTACGATTTGATTCAATTAGCTGATGTGATTGCCATCCATATTTCTAAATGTACATTTGATTGATGGGGGCAGTTAGACTCCTTACTCCACAGCTAGATTTTGTAGCTCTTGTTGAATGTGGTGATATCCAGAGCTACACTCACAGTGGGAAGTGCTTTACATCCCTGGAGCTGCACTTAGCGACACTTGCTCCAAAAACTGCTTCAGTTTTATCGCTGTCCCTGCTAGCTCAGCATGTACCCCCACAAGGCTCACACAGCAGCTTCACTTTAAACCTAGAGAACACTATTCACACCAGAGGAAACAAAAGTATCATAAGATCAAAAGATTCCTCCTGTATTGACAAAAAAGGTTGTCTTAAAATAATGAACTGCCATTGAACTTATATTTGAGTAGTATTTCAAAAGGTATTGAAGTAATACTGAAGTAATAATAAGTATTTCCTGAACTCCAGAGGAGCATAGGACACTTGGGTTGAAACTGAGCTAAAAAAGTCAGCATTAATTTTATTAATAAATGCATTATTTCTCCCTCATCCTGAACATAATGCATTTTCAGTTTCTGCATTTGAAAAATTGAAATCTACAGATATGTACCGGACATTTCAGATGCTTTGCCTTATTTGGTGAGGTAATTTGCTGTTTTACAAATAGTACTTGTTGAATTTATGTCTGCTTAGTTTAGGCATGTCTGTTTTTCTACCTCCTCTCTGAGAAAATTACCAGCTGAATTATCTGCTGTTTTTCACCAACCTCAGTAATGCTCTAATAGATAATTTTAGACCCGTCCAGAAACACATCAGTGATTTTCCATGGAAAGGAAAAGGCTTAGGACTGTTACCGGCCACCGTATTTAGCTTCCTAACACATCTCTGTGTTAAACATGTTGCAAATAGTGCAACAGTGAACACTTTACAAGAGTTTCTTAAACCTTTGCTTGATCATGGACTGTTAGCAGGAGGACAAAGAAAATAAAGTCAGTAAAGTGGAATCTCACAGGCTAAGTATTCACAGAATCATTCGGTCACTTATAATCCACATGATGTGTGATGCAAACATTATTACTGTAGTGGATACAAGCTGCTAGAAACGTACTTTTCCTGCAGGAAGTTTACTAGCGTCTAGTCACTGAAGATGTGTAAAAATTTCATTACTGACCCTGAAACATCTAAACCATCTAAACAGGGCTTTTGGCTCACATTTCCAGTATTAACGCATCTCTAATAAATGACAGTTAAGAATTGAATTAATAAATGAATGTTAATTCTGCTAAAGGAGACAAAACATTTTAATTTGATGAAAAGTTGTGAAAACAGTTCTGAAATGGTTACTAGAATTCTGCCGTTGTTGACGTTTAGTAGTAGTTCTCTAACTGAGACACATTCAGCAAAAATAACTGATGATTCACTTGAAATATGCATGAAGAGATAAATATGAATAATCAATATTTCAACTATGGTAAATGTGTGAAGTTGGAGAGAAAGCAGGAAATGTATAAAAGGTTGAGAGAGAGGGCTTGTGTGTGTTAGACGTCTCCACAGTGTGAGGCCATTAAAGTCTGCAGGGTTTCATGTGAGGAAGAGTAGCATCAGCAGCAGCAACAGCACTCTTGCTCGCTCGACTTGCTTTCTCTTCTTTTTGGCTTTCCTAGAAAGACCTGCAGCTAGGCCAGGGATCTGATCCCTGTGCAGCAGAGCCTGTTAGCATCCCGACGCCTTTTATTCACCCTGCTCCAAAACCCCTCCATTATGTCCCCTGTCAATAATTTAAACAACATCTTTTATTAATACACATACTTATGCACATACATGCATGTGTGGGTATGTGTCAGAGACAGTAAGAGTGGGTTATAAAAAAAAGCATGGATGAGTAGGTTAGATTGCAGTATTTATCAGTGATCTATAATTCAACAACTCATGCAGGCATAAACAAAGTAAATGTTCTTTGGTTCTAGATCAGCTGAGGTGTTGCAGGTTTAAAGGGGGGAGGGGAGGGTGTGCTGCAGTATAGCAGAACCATGGCAGCTTTCAGCCACACCTGGACTCCAAGCCCATTTTCTCAGCTCCTCAATGCCTGCCTGCTTGCCTTCCTGCCACTTTCAACGTGTTTCATCAGCAATGTGTCTAGACAATCTGGAACAGGGCTGAAACACAGCTGACATCTTTTAAAAGTGCTCCTTTACTCACTCTCACTCTCACTCTCTCGTGCTCGTATTGCTCTCACTTGCTCGCCCTCTCTCCGAAACATTACTTTCTTCTTGTCGCTCCCTTGAGCAAGCTGCTAAGTGCAGTCTCGAAAAAGCCCACAAAAAGCATTTCTACCTCTGGATGGTCACTTTATCTCTCTCTCTTAAATTTCAAATAGCTCAGTAAACAGCAAAAAATAATAACACAAAATAAAAATATACAAAACAAGTGCTTTCTAATCTCTCTAACATTAGAAATAAGGCAACAGCAAACCATCTCTTACTAAAAATTTTGTGCTGATACTGGAAACTATCATGGTTCTGACTGCCCCATAGTTTGTCTCATTCACAAAGCAGTTCAGCTATTTTTGCATTTGCAACGTATGAATGGGAATGACCGGGGAATTAACCTTTTTTTTAATACATGTGTTTAATATGGTATGTAAACACTGTTTAAAAATCAACCTTTCACTCCCCTGTCCATGTACAATGTTTCATATCTGGAAAATAAACTGCAATAACAGTCTCTTCAGTGTTTTCATCATGTGACAAAAATCAACACATTTACATATATCCTCAGACTCCAGCAGAGTCTCATCCATTTCTATAAAGTTGCAAAACAGACCGCTTTTTGAATGAGCCAATCAAAACAGTTTCAGACATATATCAGCATTAAAGGCATTGTAACAAACCAGTGCATTCATAATGGATATAGAAGGGTTGGACATGTCCATGTAAAACATTTTCTGGTACATTAGTACACAAACATTAGTGATCAGAGAAGAAAAACTATTGTAGAATACCTTTAACTTGTGACCTTCTACAAGAAGTCTTTCTGAAGTATTATCATATAATACAATATTTCCATTCCAAGATGTTATTTTTGCTGATTGTTACTTAACATGAGATGACTTTACTGACATCCGATATGTCAGCATTTAAATAGCCAATCAAACTGTCTTTGCTGCAGGCTAGTCCCTCATGCTCTGTCCCTTTTTTCTGGGGCTGTGGTGTGGACCGAGTTTCCAAGCTAACAGGACTTAGGTTGTGACAGAGAGGTGAGGCTGGGATAAATGATACAATGACATCCAGGCCTGATGTGTCGCCGGAGAGAGCAAGGGATAGAGGGACAGAGGAATAGAAAGAGAGGGGGCTGCGAGGCTGCTGTGGCAGCTCTGAATGCAGGAATTATTCTTCATCGTCTCACACTGTCGTACTGCATTATTCTCAAACTCTTGGCTGGCCTGGAGAGAGCGACCCCAGAATGAATGGGTGAGTGCTGAGGGGAAAAAATAATGATGGTGCTCCTTTTTTTCACACTCTGCTCGCCTCTCCTTGCCACCATCCTCGCCAGCCCGCTCCAACACCACCTCCCTCTCTCCTGGCGCCTTTTTTTTTTTCTGCCACACACACTGTCTTTCACTGGCCTGTCTTCCCAGAACAGGAGAGTTAGAACAAAGCCTCAGGGGACAAATGTGACAAAGTGATCAACTAATATTCCTTAGAAAAGAACAAACAGTTCACACAGTGCACAGGGACCAAGGCAGGAAATAATATTCTTAAATTCTTAAAGTTTCTCAAAATTTTTCCTATCTATCTCTCTTCTCTATCTATTGATCTGTGTGTGTGTGTGTGTGTGTGCATAGAGCAAGCATCTTAATTTGATCCTTTTCCTTTTTTTATTTAATAAATAAGGAAAGCGAAGAAGGTAATGAAGTAGGTTTATCTCATAAATATGAATATTAATAGAAAATCAACCTCTTTTAATTTTTCCCTTCAAAGGAGTAGCCTTTTCTCTGGCATCCGTGTGTTTCATGCTGTCTTGTCAAGATTTGACAGCATATCAATTCATAATGTCATAGATGCAGGCAAAATGAAAGCTGTATTCCATTGCTCAAGACCTTTGTTTATTGAAAACACATTTGATAATGTGGCATTTGTAGTTGTTGTTGTTTTTTTTTTTTTTTTAGCCCTGCACTTTAAGTAGGATAATGCTAAACGCGAGGGGGGCATTTTTGCCCTTTGTCACTGATTTTTCTTTTTTTTCCGATGCTGATGGGGACATAGTGGCTGGGCAGAGGGCAGGCACTTTGCTTGTTAGCTGCACAGAGTGAGCCTGAGGCGAGAGCATCCAGCGCCATGACTAGGTCAACTATTGTGTTAATGGAACATCATTGTTATTTTCATAGCTCTAACACATAGACTTACAGGATTTGTAACAGAGGTGTAATCAGCAGGGCTGGCTTGGTTTTGAAAATTGCGAGGATTGTAAGTAGTTTTAGCAAGTAGGCAATGTGAAATTACAGCTGCTGTTTCTAAATGATGTGCGGTCCACACATTACCATTCTTTTCCAAATCAGCAATTGCACTTATCTTGACAAACAAACAGCTCCACCTATGAATTCTTTAAATTACATGTAGCTGGAGCTACAGTTCAGACTACTATTAAAGCACCACAAAAGCCTTTTTAGCCTGTCAATCTGTAGTAGTGGAGGCCTATACTTTGCTTCCTGTAAGGAATGCTAACCCAATGGGATGCCACACGAGGGTCACCAGCACAGCAACCGCATTGACCACCAGCGGCCAATGTTATATGATGCTTTAAAAAAACGTTGATTTTAAGGAGATAAAACTAATAACCAAAAATACCTGTAGATTTTTAAAAAAGTAACATATTAAACATTCATTTAGAATAAAGCTTGATAAGGCACATTGAGAAAGCTCTGCTATTGTAAATATACTTAATACACACGGTTTCAAGTTGCTTTTTATTTTGATTCTTCTGTTATGTTTAATAATGTAATGAGGACTAAAGATATTTACTTCTTCTTCTTTCAAACCTCAGCTGGATTGTTTATTCATTAATAATGGCAAATCCTTGGGAGCCTTCAAATCATCAGGTTTTTGGTCAAATAATCTATTAACCAGGTCCTACTTAACACAGCTGGTTTAGCTAACAGATCTCACATGGACACTTTCACTCTCTTCTAACAGATGTAAGCACTCCCTCTGCACAGTTCTCTGGGTAGCACAGTCTCTCACTTTCTGAATTGCATTGTAGGAGAATGTCGCTAAGCATCAGCCAAAACGCAATGACTTGTTTAAAACAGATGGAGGTCTAAAGGAATCGGTTTATTTTGGTGAATGTCTGTTTTTCCTTGCAAATATTTGCTGTGCTACTCAAGCCCAGAATGATCAGCACCGTACACTAGGCGTGAACTCTAATACTGCTGGCCTGTAGCTACTCCCAACACCTCCTTTTCAACCTTCATCTCAGCTCTGAGCTCGCATGTTTCCCTGCAGCTTCAGCATGGCACTAGGCTTAGATTAGCACCAGGTTTGTTTGTGTAATCTATCATGTTCGTTGTGAAAGCAGACGCTAGATGATTGATTAGTGATGTGCTAATTTCTTGCATGGCGGGCGGCTGGGCTGCTGTACTCTCAGCTGTGTGTTGTTGCTTTAGATGGCTATCTCTTGCTGTTAAAACGAGCCATAACATCAAGGCATGGAGCACTCGCTCAGATAATGGCTCTCCATTGCATAGATGAATAAGTGTGACTCAGTCCAATTCAAACAGCCAATATTACCTTCATCAAGCAAGAACGGTGAACAATGGAGGTTTTCACAAAGCAAGGCTCGAAAAAACGCTCTGCTATGTTTGAAGAACCTGCCTGGTTATTAGGAGTAGATGATGATGAGCTGCACTCGGGTTAAGTGGGACCTTCACGTCATATTTCAAATGAAGGTCTTCTTTTATCTCTGTTAATGTATATGCAACCTTACGAATGAGTCACATTGAAGTTCATTCTAAGATCTTATCTTTAGTCTAGTGAAGCTGACTCACAGGCATTTAGAATGATGAGTTAAACTAGCGCCCACAAAAGTTGGTGGTCATCCAAGTACATCAGTAGAAAACTGACCAGGCCTTTGAAGTTTAGAGCTTAAGAGACTATATAGTACAGGGATCTATAAAAAATTTACTTTATTTCCATCTGTGTCCCTGCATTTAAGAATGACTTTGCATGTGCTGTCCCCGTTCTTGCTGTTATGTTTTTCACTCACACTGTAGTCTGTTTCCAAAGCCTTCCTGGCAACCCTGCATTAAGCCCTAAGTCCTTGACAGCAAGGAAATCCTCACTCCTCACCAGCTGATAAAATCAACAGTCCTCCTGAGACAACACACACAAAAACAAAACAATTGAAAACGGTGGAAATGGCAGCTCTTTCATATCTCATGATAATATCAGACAGCAGTGGATCACATCCAAAGCCTACTTGAACACCGCTCCAGTGCTCCTAGCATAGCCATACTTCAATAACAAACCTCTGGTTGAATAATTAACTCAATCATAAAGCCATTTTTAGCAGGATCAGACAATTTTATGAATAATTGTAACATTGTGACAGGCTGATGTAGGAAAGCCAGGGTGCTGATTGATGGACATCTCGATGACTGTAGAGGGGCTGGAAAACAAACAGCTCGTCCAGGGACCGTTAGCAGTCACTGGGAAAGTGGAATGAAAACACTGATTTTTGGCACTGAAGTGTGTCTGGCTGCTTATTAGAGATGTCAAGAGGCACAGGCGAGTGAGTAACTGTGGGCTACGAGTGTACTGTTCCCAGTTCCGTGACAAAAACCTCTAATCACTACAAGTTCACAGGGTCACAGCCAAGTCTGCCCAGTGGTGGTCGCAGTGTGTGTGCGGGTAAAGCATGTGTATTTCCGTTAGCCTCAAAGCAGGATTGTTTGAGAGCCTGTCTAAGTGTGCGTATGCATGTGTGACAGACTCTCAGTTTATTCATGTGGGTGTTTGTGTTCATCTGTGTCTCCATGCATGTCTGTTTGAGAGTCTTTGTGTGAAGCGGAGAACTGCCCTAAAGGCCCAAGTTATTGAATGCTCAGGGATGTTCTGAAAACGAGAGAGAGAGACAGAGAGAAAGAGAGAGAGAGTACTTGATAGCTGTTGTGAACATCCTCTTCACAAAGCAGCCATTGTGGCGTGGCTTGCTCCACCAGTGTGGGCTCTCTGTCAAGTGCACAAAAAGCCATCGGCTCTAATAAGTGTAAAATGAACACACACTGTTAGTTCAGCAAACGGGGAGAGGTGGGCTGCTCCCTCGCACTTCACACTGCCATCTACTGATTTACACAGTTCAACATCATAAAAGTAATGCCAAATGTTATACTAATCAGAAACTTGCAGCAAAAGCAGAAATATAAACGCAAGTAAATAGAAATAAAGCCTGAATAAATTTGAAAGAAAGCTATTGTGCGCAATTTAGATAGAAATCTTCTGTGTTAAAGTGGTCAACTAAAATGGGTATGGAACATTGAACTTGCTACGAGGCTAGCATTCAATTACATGGCAAAAAGACACTCAATATAAGTTTGAACATTTGAGGGTGGAACGTGTAAATATCAATCATTACAATTGTACATGTACAATTGTGAAATGCATCACAAAAGGAATTTCAACAGCCAAAACGAGAAACTGCGCAAGTATGGCTGGGAGTCCTTGCACCTCAGTGTGTTAGATTATCAGACTAGTAGCGAGAAAGATTTAAGTCCATGCTCTTAGGCTCCCTCAGCACATCAGGCTTAAGGGAAAAACAGATATAAATGTACTTTTGGGGGCAACAGGCATAATGAGAAATGACAGAGACATAATCCCTGGGTCTGGCCTCAGTATAACATGGACTGTGGTGGCATTGGCAATGGTAGGGGAGGGGGGCAGCAGCTTATGGCACCAAGGCTGCTCCAGTCCTGTCCTCTTCCTCCACTTAAATGGAATTTATGTTGGGTTAGCACCAATGCGCAAAATCCAATTTTCAACATTATGCCTCTGGGTGAAATCTAATTTCAGAAGCACTGCATTTCAGGAGTCTGTGGCCAGCAAATCTGCCTGTCACCTGCTTGAATCTCAGAAGCCTTTAAGACATACTGGCACAATGACTGTAAGCAAATGTGTAATGTTTTTAAGGCAATAGCAAAAAAAAAGGAAATAAATCAATGGTCAAAAATTGGAATCAAATTTTTAAACTATATCACCTATACTGCAAAGGCATCGCCTTCAAAGGAACCTTCATTTGTTTTACTTTATTGCAAAAAAACAGCCGATGATCAAAACAAGGGATCAGCATGCTCCAGAGACAGTGGGGGGAGAGGGTTATGTCACACTATGCATGTTATGGCTTTTCTCAAGTCATTTTTCAACTCAAGGGGTTGGAGGGTTAAATTGAGGCTCTATGAGATCAAAACTTTAACACTTTTGATCGATAAAATTCTTGACCTTCGGAGTCCAACTTTATCCTGTATTTCAGGTCACTCATCTTCATTCTCTGGCTCTGAACAAGAGATACGGAGGCTCGTCCTTTGAGCCCCGAAGAAGTGTACTATATGTGACGGCCAAGGAGGGAGAGGGCATGATAGAGACAAAGATGGAGAATTAGTTAGACAGAAGGAAAAGAATAATTCTTGTCCCATGACAGCAAGACAGTGGAATCTTTTACAGAGAAAAAAGGTCTGTGCATGTGCGTGAGATGTTAAGTGCATTACCATCTGCCTCTGCTTTTCAAGGTGACTCTCTCACTGAACCTACTACTACAAAGTGAGCTGCTCAGGCATGATATGCACAAACACTCCCCAACCAGTGTGCATGCACAAAAATGCACATATAAACACTCCATTGCTTAAGAAAGTGACTTGATCATTCCAAAACCCAGTAAAAGCCTGAGTGCGTCCCCACCACACAAACTGAAGATAAAGGCAATGATAAGTGGAGGAATATCAGTATTTACTCATCCCAGCTCTCTGTGGCAGGCCAAGAGCATATGATTAGATTTGTACTCTGGCTGGTTTTCAACTGCAGTCGTGGTGTCTGGCTAAAGATGCAGACCCGGCCTGATACAAATGATAGCTATATCTCATCAGAGGCTCCAGCAGTACGTCCCCAGTCCCCAAGTGACTTCACTACGTGGTCACACTGAGCAGCGCTCTGCATTTCTTGCTGCAGGAAGGGGTTAACTATATGTTCTTCCGCCTTGCTGGAGGGCCAAAAGTTGAGTGTAATGTGATCAGTAATGAATTTTGTGTTACATTAGGCTGTATAAATGGACGGACAAGCGCAGACTACAAGTGTCCGGGAGTCGGACTTAATCTAATGATGCAAAAATAGAGACAGAACCAATTACGAGGAGGGCCAACTCGGTGCTGCTGCAGGGACTGCAAATGAATAGGTACAAATCAAATTAGTGCCTAATAGACGCGCTACGAGAGAGGGCCAGTCGATGCTAAACGCATTAGGGATTTGTGACCTCGCTGCTCCAAGCAGCGCCATCCAGGATCCAACCTCCATCTTCCCTCAGAAATCAAAGGGACTGTTGTTCCGCGAGGGGGAGGACCAAAAAAGCTACAGCTTCCTAAATGAGTTAAACATTTGGATTGTCCAGAGTGGCAATTCCCCGCCACCCCCCATTTCTCTCCCTCGCTCAATGTGAACAACCTAATTTATTATTTTAAAAACCTTTAAAATGTGCCATTACTAAGCTGATCTGTGCAAGAAATCATTTTAATATGCCAGGACTCTGCCTCTTTAAGGAATGCCACTATTTGTAAAACATATAAAGCCAGAGGAAAAGTGAGAAAAACAAACAGTGCTGGTCAAAGCTAGCATTTGGATAATGAAATAAAACAAAACAGGGTTTGTCTAAGAAAACAGTTCAGCTTGTTGTGTAGCTCAAAGAGCTACAAATCAGTAGAACTAACTGAAGTGATGGGCAATCAGGTGAGTGGCTAATTGAGGTCAAAAATGATGGCAGCTCTTTAACAGAGGAGCACAAGTGCAGGGAATCAAGCCACAGAGCTGAGCCCTTCCACTGAAAAGCTGTCACACCATTTACAGCATCTGCACTCATTAACGCCTTCCCACAGCAACCATGAAGCACTAATGGACAAGCTAAATAATCAGCAGGATGCATCTTTCCTATAATCAGAGTTATAAAACCAGAGATGCTTTCATTTTTAAGGGATCATAAAGTGTGTGAAAAAGCACTTACAGATTTTAATGAAGCGATACGAAGGTGACTGTTCAATTTTTACTTAGTGTTCTATTCACTTTCTCAGTTTTTAGGTTACAAAAAATGTAAATGTAAAAGTAAAAATAAAATTTTAATAGTTTTGTTGTCTTGATTTAAGTATAAAAAGTTCCAAAAGGGTTATGTAAGTATTTTTAGCCTCTTAAAAGTAGGCATATAACTGATGCAGAGGTCTGAGTCTGTACATTAAATGCACACCTAAGCCAAGCGCATTATACATGACTTGTGAAAATCACCTGTTCCAGAGCCTACAACGTCTCTGCTGGGTGACTCGGACATGGCTTCGGCCAGCCTCTCCCTCAGGCCCTCCTCTGTGGTGTCCACATAGGACATGTGACGCAGCCCGAAACTCTCAGGCCAGCTGCCACACACCTCCAGCAGGGTCACACTGCGGTCGAATGTTCCTGGCAGAGAGAAAGAGAGTGAGTGAGTGAGTGAGTGAGAGAGAGTGAGAGAGAGAGAGAGAGAGAGACCGAGAGATGGTTAGAGACAGGGGTCAGTCACACTGAGCATATGAGCTTTAGCCTAAGAGCAGTCCTGCTCACTGTGAGTTCATACATTTTTAAGGTGCATTAAGCACCATGTAGTTATTGCTCGTTATATTGCCTCAGTAAAGGCGTGAACAGAAGAATAATGCTATCCACATTAAGTGTGTTTTAACCTCAGCACAGCTGTGATGGAAAATAAAACCCAGGAGAACATTGTCATGTCATCTGTGAAAGTAAAAATCAAGGATAATTAAATAAAGTCATATTTGTTAAAAGAGTATATTGAAATCCAATTTATTGGATTTGTGAGAGAGCGGACAAGATGCTCGACTTGCGGGATGCTCTTCCAAATCTAGGATCATGTGATTCTTTTGTGATCAGGCATTCGCGGCTGTTCGGTCTCCTTACTGGGAAGCTCTTCCAACTGTTCAAGAATATTGGGTTGCGTCACTGGAAAAGTCGGGCGTCATGTTCGTCAACTAAATTTTTGTTCGTGAACCACTGCAATTCTTCCACTAATTTTTTGGTCGTGAACCAATTTGTGTACAAGGGCGTTTGTGAACCACAGCCTCCACTGTAATTGAATTTCATATTTCATATATATATATATATATATATATATATATATATATATATATATATACACACACATATACATACACACACACACACACACAAGCACATTTAATACATTTATACATACATATACATATATACACACACATGCACTTTTGCTGTCTCAGTTTCTTGCTCTATGAATCACAGCTGAGTTATCAGAGGGGCCTGAAAACAGGCCCATTGATCTTTGGGCCAGTGGCTATTTGCCCTGTACAGGCTCAGCCACACTCGAGGCCTCTGACAGGCTGTAATGTGCAGGCGAGAGAGGAGTGCAGGCGGCTGCCGGCCTACAGCTGATAGGGGCTGCAGGAGACTGCTGCTATCTCCTGTAAAACACCATGCCGGCCAGACTCACACAAAGCAGATAACTTTACACCACTACATAAAAAGCTGTGTGTTGTCCTATGTCTGCCTGCCGCCGACTCATCAAAGCACTCAAACCCCCTCATGCCAAGAGTCACCATCAAGGCAATATCCCTGTAGCTGCAGCACAGGTCCTCAAAAATAACTCCTGATATCATTGTATCAAACGTCACGCTTTTTTGTCCTTTTCCACTTACGCCCACACACAGACACACATACACACACAATATATATATATATATATACACAGTACTGTGCAAAGGTTTTAGGCAGGTGTGAAAAAATGCTGTAAACAAAGAATGCTTTCAGAAATATAAATAGTGATTGTTTATTTTTATCAATTTACAAAATGCAAAGTGAGCGAACAAAAGAAAAATCTAAATCAAATCAATATTTGGTGTTAATACCTTTTACCTTCAAACCAGCAACAGTTCTTCTGGGTACACTTACACAAAGTCAGGGATTCTGTAGGATTACAGTCGGTGTGTGATCAACCAGTTTTACCAAACAGGTACTGATGATCATCAATGTCACACGGAGGAGAAACACAGTCATGTTTGGAGCAACCTACCAGCCGAGTTCCTTCAGAAACTGTGAAGTGTACCCAGAAGAACTGATGCTGTTTTGAAGGCAAAGGGTGGTCACACCAAATACTGATTTGATTTAGATTCTCTTTTGTTCGCTCACTGCATTTTGTTGATTGAAGAAAATAAATGATTAACACTTCCATTTCTGAAAGCATTCTTTGTTTACAGCAACATACATATATATATATATATATATATATATATATACACACACACACACACACACACACACATATATATACACAGACACATTACATATATAGGCCCTTAAAAATGTCATGCACCACAGGATGAGATTTGTAGATCTGTAGTAAAATGCAACATAGCTCTCAGAAAGTACACCTTAGCGTACTGCTTGCTTACACACTGAGCGGAAAGTACATGTTTGTATATCTGAACATTTATGTGGGGCTTAGGTGGGATTTAATCAGAGAGTATGTTTACAGAAAGCACGCCAACAGTTGTGCATGCATGGACAGATCTAAGCTGGTGGGTAAGACTGAGGGAGTTATCTTCTTAAATCCAACAATTCTGATTCCTTAAAGAGCCCATTTCATTGAAAACTCAAGTTTCAAACCATATGATTAAGTTTTGTAGGAAAATAAAGCTGCAAGAACAGCCTGCTTGAAAAACACTGTTTTTGTCAAGTCATGTACACCATCACATTGGCACATACACCCAACTAAACATCATAGGTGCACCTCCTCAGGATTAAAAAAAAAATACATGTGCAAAATGCAACTACAGTGATAAATCTAATGTTCGTAAGGGAAATGTGTGTTTATTTGAAGCCCCCCAACCCACTGCTTTAATGTTGCATTTGATCATTTGAATATTTGCTTAAAATGTCCTTTGAACTTTTGGCTGGCTACTGTAACAAGCTTAAGTGTGGTGTAACAGACTAAGTTGATGCTGTGAATAGTGCAGCTCTGCTCAGAGAGCACATGGGAGCAGGTTAGTGGTCTCTCGCTCACCCTCAGTGCCACAGTGAGGGAGTCTGGCAGCAGAGTGACACCAGCAGAGGGGGGAGAGTGGGTCAGAAGTTCATCCTTTTGACCGGGGGGAGACATCTTCATCAGAGCAAGTGACAGTCTGCTGCAGCCTGCATTCCTCATTCTTCACACCCCTCAGCTCTAGACCTTCCCTGATTAAATAATAAACGGCTGCCATGTGCAGAGGCCTTCCTCTCAGAGAGACAGGATGCAGAGTGGCCAGTGTCCAGAGCAGCACCACGTGGCCCTTCCCTCCCTCCAGATGTGCATGTTACTCCCACTTTAATTCTTCACATGGAAATCTTGCCTGAACTACTGAGATATGAGAACATGATGTTCACACGGCTTTAAAAAAAATTAAAAGAAAAAAAAAAAGGAGTGGAAGGAGTGGAAAAAAATGTGCTGTGGTTTTCATCATGGCAAAATCCGCATGGATTAGTCCTCTCCCAGCTGTTGGCAAACGCGGAACCTGCTTATCTCACACCGCTGTGATTTCCTTGAAGATTTAATTTAGCGTGTGTTCACCTTTATAACCAAATCACATGCCAGACGGGCCAGCTTTCCTTACACACAAATGTATAAACACACACACACACACACACAAGCTGCATTACCTGGTCTCTGGGCTACCAGAACTTGCTATAGCACTACAAACACACCTACATGAGCAGCAGGGCCAGATGAGGTGGGATTAATTCAATTACATTTTATTAAGGGGCCATAAGTGAGCTTGGCCTAATGAGTATTTATGACTGGATAAGTGCATTTCAGGCCAGCTAATGATGGTCACTTGCATTTGAAAACAACTGGCCTGCTGGTGGAAAACCCACAGGGTGTAAATCAGGAACTGTCTGGGAGAATAAAGGCAAGCACTGAGACTCATGCAGACTAGAGGAGCTCCATTAAGCTAAACATTCTAAAACTATGGCTTAAAAACCTGTTTTATCATTCAAAAGCTGCATAAAAACTACACAAGCACTCATTAGTCGAATTGAGATCTTTAGATCTTTGCTCTTTAGCATTTCAGCATATGTTTTTCAGAATATCGAAATCTTTCCCTTTCAGGAATCAAGTTCAAGTCTTCATATGCGGTCGCTGGATTGTTTATTTGTCTCGTACAATCTTCCTGAAGTTGTTTTTGTTATTGATTCGAAAATGGAAAATACTGTTAGTTCATTGTTTTCATTGTTTATGTTTCTCTTCTTGTAAATAGTTTCTCAAGTTTCATTTGCATGCTCAGTGTATTTTAAACTGACATGCAACATTTTGTGAAGCAATGAATAATTGCCAAAAGCATTGTTATTGAATTGAACTGTTGTGTGTGTCTAAAAAGCTTGTGGGCCACTGATATAGTAAAATAATGGTTTAATAGTACAAAGGGCAGGAATGGAGTCAGGGCAGGAATGGAGCCAAGGCAGTGCCAGAGTGTGCCGAACTTGAACAGTGAACAGGGCCAGTAGTTATTAACATCCAGTTGCTTTTGCTGGAGTGAGTATCCTCTGTAAAGTGTTCATGCCAGCTACCGCACCAGATAAGGGAGGCGCTGGGTTCTCTTGCTAGATTTATTTCTGTGCCTTCCAGCTCTCTTGCTCTGTGGCCTGCTTTCATAGCCTTTCACATGGTGCGCACTCTAAAGTGCTGCCAACGCCAACACACACATATACACACACACACACACCATCAACCACTCCTGAGATCTCAGACTGACAGCACTGCAGACAAGTGTATCGCTGCCGAGGCAATATAGGCCTGAAAGCTGCCAGAAGTGTTTAGCGGCGATGTGCGAGTGTTAATGTAGATATAAGCTCAGAGGATTAACAGCATGATACACAGCTCTGTGGAAGCCTTTTTCACCATGGTGTGCAAAACCCCTCCCTTTCATTATTTTACACTTTGCCTTTTAAATCATTTACTCCTCACTCTCTTTTCTCTCTGCATACTCGGCTCTCTAAGTGTTAGTAATCCCATCAATACACACTCACCGAGCTTTTTACTCAGGCGCCCTCGCACACAATGGATTCCTACTCCCTCACTCATTCCTTCGCTCGCTCGCTCGCTTTAGCCTTGCACTCTCTGCCTGGCACTAAAAGCCAGGTTTGCAACTTTAGGAAAACAGCAAAGCGTCTCACAATTAGACTTAAACCTTTAATAGCACAGAGTGCAGTGTGGGTCTGCAGCAGCGTGTGTGGCACTTTCAGCACCCTATACAGCCTCATCCCATTCAGAGACACTTCATCTCATTCAGAGCCTCCCTTTGCAACCAAAAACACCATCCCCACTTTGAGTGTGTGAACTCTTAAAATGAAAAAGATGAAAGACCTTTAAAAAGAATAGTCCAACATTCAAACCAACCTCCATCTCCTGTATCAGTTACCAGAGACAATACTTTTCTTGTACTTAGAACAGAGAAACTGTTGGTTCAAACGTACATGGAAATGTGTTGAAATCGTGGTTCATTGTGACGGACTGCATGCTACATGAGCTACACAAAGAGAAAAAGATTTAAAAAATACTTGAGGTGCTGAGCTAAATCCAGTTTCATGCAACTCTGAGTGATAAAGACAAGTGAATTCACACAGAAAAGGTGTGCAGATAAGAATAAAAGCCAGATCAGTCATCTTGCACCATCTTGTCTTAGTTCCTAAACACCCAAATCTCTTCCATGGATTAAGCAAGTCTTCGGATTTTCGATTCACAGACTGTATGTCTGCATTCCTTGGGCTAGCTATGGAAGATCTAAAACTTATCCAAGCCTCTGAGAGAGAAAACACAGAGGCATGAGTCATAGTGAGTTGTGGAAGAGATAGAAAAATCAGTCTGCAGACAACAGCCGATACAGAATGGGTGTGAACGGCTTTGCTCCGAGATAAAGTGTTAGATAATCAATATCAGCCCTTTAATTCTGTAAGGGAAGAAGATACAGCAGAACAGAGGTTGTGATATTAGACTCTCTGAGCCAAACTGAGTGGCTAGAACCCCACACGCACCACATAGCTCATACTACAATGAAATATTCACACATCAAGATGTTCTCACAAGAGGGTAGTTAAAAGACAGCATGGCTTGGACACACCACAAAGTGTGTGAATGTGAAAGTGAACTCTCTGTACCAACATTTTTAATAAAAAAAAAGTTAATATAATGCTTATGAGGTCTTGTCCTAATTTGTTGAGTGAGTTTGATGACCAATGGCACATGTTTACACTTTTGTAAATAAGCAACTTACCATGCTGCTTGCTCTGAGGGAGGGTACGCACAGGGTGAGAAGTTTGTAACGCATTTTCAGTGTTAGGCTTTATCTGGATCTGTGATTCAGACAATAGTTATATTCACCGCCATTGCGATTCGAAGAACCATTTAAACTTAAAAGTGATTCTTTGCATGCTTAAATGGTTCTTCTCTATAATCTGTTTCATTAAATAAAATGTAAAAACATGGTTCAATATAGGGACCAAAAAGCCTCTGCTATTTTTTTTTTCCATTTCTGTTATCATTATTTTGCTATTGTAATAAACTTTTGGAGCTGGAGCATAAATCTAGTCATCTTTCCTTCGTCCTAAGGCCAAAAAAAACGATACTCAAAGATGACATTTTAAGTAATTCTGTACCCTTTACATAAGTCCAAACATCATGAAATGTTCACACAATGTAATAAGCCAGAGGTCTGAAACGTGCATTGTCCAAAAGCAGAGTACATTGATAATGTGGAAGTGGATTCATCAAAATGGATGATCAAAGCAGTGATATTACAGTCATACTAGGGGCATTACTAATGCTGGTATCTTCAATTTCATGTCAAGTCACAAGAGTTCTGAATTAAAGCAATTAAAGCACAGTAAGAAGGCTGGCAGGGAAGAAAGGACGTCCCAGTCAAGTATCATGGTGCATTAGAAACCCTTCTGGACAAGCTTAAAAAAACAGCATTAGAAGATAGAACAAATGAAACAACCACTGTGGTTAAAAATGTTTGGCCTATACTCTCATTGGCTTCTTTTGAGGGATGTCAATAAGCGTATTGAATTAAAGCATGCAGAAAATGATCAGATCAGAATGTATGTGCACTGACATACTCTGATTACAGCAGGAGAGCTAAATGGGGGGAAATTAAAAACTAATGTCAATTTCTCTTCAGGAACCCCTCCATGTCCATTACTATATTGTACAGAGCCTAAGGCTGCTGCGCTGCTCACAGCTGGAGGGAGACTGGAGAGGGTATGTGGCAAGATTAATAATACAGAAGTCACGGCCCCAGTAACGATTAAAAAGGAATGCTATGCTTAAAACAGAACAGACCCCCTTGGCGTTGCTGCTGTCAAACCGGCCTAGCATTGTGACAGCCTTGGTGAAGAGAGCACTCTGTCATTGCCTACTGTGGGGAGCTTCATTAACACACACATACACATCTACTACCTTGAAAATGCCAGTTAATCCAGTGTTTCAGCACCTCAGATACAACACTGCATAAACACGTGTTTGGTATAGTATATATGATCTATGCCCTTAGTCTAGGCCTCTCAGTAAAACTAGCTTCTAAATAAAGCTTTTAGTTCAAGAGTTTTCAAAGCTAGCCTTGGGCTATACTGTGCAAGTCCTTTAACATGATATAAGTGGTGCCAAATGTGTGAGAAGTGCACGGCCAGGTACAGTTAATGATGGAGATGAGTGAAGTGAAGTTTGTCGTAAGCCAAAGCACTCAATTGATATGAAGGAGGATTGCATTACATAATGAGGAAGGCATTTTGCCGATGCTTCCAAGCTAATGTGTTTCACAGCTACTCCAGTGTATTTATTTCTCTGACAGGCAGGAGCACATTTGCCACCACTCAGGCTGACAGGACCTTGGGAACATCAAACACTGAACTTTACTCTACTATGTTTCAACACACAGTGCTTTAAATTCAAGCAGACTAAGCAGAATTACTGAACCCAAAGCTCCACTCCAATTGACCGGGGTAGGACAATCTCAGTACTTCCACAACACTGTTTAACTGCAGATTTTATGAAGAAAGCTTTGTCCTACTGTTGCCAGCTTTAATCCTGATGATGCAAAACAATAAATCGAAATTATGAAAATCACAGTACTTGGTATCTCTTTAAAATGAATTTTTTTTTTTCAGGGCACTGTATCTATATCAACATATTAAACCACTAAAAACAGAACAAAAACCTTTTTGTCAAAGGTCATACTTTGACTTCAAAATCTGAACGTGCACTTTAGTGTCAGAAGAGACAAATGCTTAATTTTGGTAGCACTGCTTAACTCCATGCAGACATGGGTTAAATTGCCTGTCCGAGTAGGTGTGCTATATTCTAGCAATAAAAGTCCTTGGGGAAGTTCTGGGCCACTATAATTTCCACCAAAGTTTCCCAAAATTTCTAGGTTTTGTTCCCCGAGCTACTCAGTTATCACTTTTGCTTTATGGCACGGTGCTCCATCATGCTGGAAATAAACATTGTTCTTCACCAAACTGTTCTTCGATTGTTGGAAGAAGTTGCTCTCAGATGTTTTGGTACCATTCCTTATTCGTGGCTGTGTTGTTCCACAAAATTGTGAGTGAGCCACACTCTTGGTTGAGAAGCGGCGCCACACATGAATGGCCTCAGGATGCTTTACTATTGGCATGTCACAGGAGTGATGATAGCGCTCACCTTTTCTTCTCCAGACAATCTTTTTCTGGATGCCCCAAACAATTGGAAATGGATTCATCACAGAAAATGACTTTACCCCTTTACCCCAATCCTGAGCAGTCCAATCCTTGTACCTTTTGCAGAATATCAGTCTGTGTCTGATGTTTTTCTCTGAGAGAAGTAACTTCATTGGTGCCCTTCTTGACACCAGGCCATCCTCCAAAAGTCTTCTCCTCACTGTGCGTGCAGATGCACTCTCACCTCCCTGCTATCACTCCTGAGCAAGCTCTGCATGGGTGGTGCCCCGATCCAGCAGCTGATCAATTTTAGGAGACAGTCCTGGCGTTTGCTGAACTTTCTTGGGCGCCCTGAAGCATCTTCACAACAATTGATCCTGATCCTTGAAGTTCTTGATTTGATAAATGGTTGATTGATGTGCAATCTCACCAGCAGCAATATTCTTGCCTGTGAAGCCCTTTTTCGAAGGAATCACTGAAGTGATGTCAGCAGGACTTTTGTGGCTGAAAATCAGTGGAAATGGGTTTTTTGGGATTCAGTTAATTTTCATGGCAAAAAGGAACTTGGCAAATAATTGCAATTTACAATCTGATCCCTCTTCAAAGCATTCTGGAGTTTATGCAGACTGCCATCATAAAAACTGAGGCAGCAAACTTATTGAAAATGTATATTTGTGTCATTCTCAAACCATTTGGCCACGGCTGTATATGTATCACTCCCCAGCACATCATCAGAGGGTGTATATGCATGTGTGCCAGGACAGAGTCTCAGATCTATGAGAGACGCGTGAAATTTGGAGAGGGGGGGGTCAGTAAACATACTGTAGCCTATTCTAGCTGGGTCCATTCATCAGGCTGGCATTGCTGGGGGAAACTGAGCCCCAGCGCTGTCAGACCACAGGTGACTGATGGGTGTAGCTTCCTTTGCCAGAACTCACACACCTGTACTCATATACCCTGATAACACACACACACACACACACACACACACACAGTAATGCTGAGTTATACAAAGTCACCAACAAAGGAGAAATACAAGAGAAAAACACAAATAATCCAAGCCGCAACCACACAAAATCATCAATACAAGTACGGCAAAGTAACAGCAAAAAATGCATTTCTAGTGCTTCTTCAAGAGGATACTAACCAATCAGTGTTCTAGAAAAAGGTGAGAAGATATTTCATAAATACACTCATCAAACGTGCTATGTGGACTGGAGACGTGGGCAGGTTCTGCATGATCTGGCTGGCTAGACGAGGACAGAGGTATAGAAGACACACAGTAATAGTAGATTTACCTCAAAATACTGGATATCCACTAGTTACTGATTGTACATACTGTTTCAAAATCTCTAAGATAAATATTTCTGTGAAGACTATGCATAAAGACTTAAAGATTATTTCTAAAATAAAGGTGGTATCATAATATAGCATTTCCTGTATCTGCAAAGCCCACTCTCACTATATTGGATGGAAAAAACTGAAAGTGGTCTATCATGCAATTTGGATCAAAACATTTTTTATTAAACCAAGCCACATATGGTGTAGTTTGAAACTTTGTAAGGAAGTAGTGATTGCTCTATAAGGAGGAGTGACAAACCTATAGTTCTTGCACTGAAAGTGAAAGTGACAACCCTTGTCATTGTGAAACGCAGCACAGTACAACACAACGAAACTCAACCTCTGCGTTTCACCCATACACACACGTGCAGCAGAGGGCAGCTATTGAAATCGCCCGGGGAGCAGTGACGGGGACGGTACCTTGCTCAAGGGTACCTCAGGGCAGCCTAGTGGTAAGGGAACCCACAATATTCCGATCCTGGGCCAACTCCCTACCACTAGGCCACCGCTGCCCTCTGCTGAATTAGGAAGCACGGCTGTTGTCAGTTAATTAACCCGAGCCAATTAATAAAGGCAGTCTTGTAGACAGATGACAGCAAAGTGACTGTCTGATGCCTTTCTGTAGACATGAACATTATTTGCTCTAATTTTAGAAGTTTGATTAAATTGCCTGAATCCATTTTGACCCTGATGTAGGTGTCGCTGTTTCTGTGTTTGTGGCATTTTCTATGGTTAGCGTTACCTACAGAAACTGACATAAGTGACAACCTAGGAAACTGACAGAAACACATTGGCATGCCTTTGTGTCTAATAAGCATGAGCAACTGGATTCAGTTCTCGTTAATTATCATCAACATAGTATTTGCCACAGTTTGTGTATAGAGTATGACTTGTTTATCACACTGTAATATAGAAAAAAAACATTTGGAAACATTGTGTGACTCTGTTCTCATTTACAAACAAGGATTTATTTGAGCAGCATATTGATGTTTTTGCCTCACAAGATCTCTTGAAGAGCTGACAACAATGACAGAGCTCTTAGACAAGCAGACTCCTCCAAACCACACAGAGACCTCAGCTCCAGCTTGACCCTTCAGCTCGCTGCTAATAAACAACCTCAGTCTTCCGATTCGCACAACCACTCATCTTCCAACAACCCTCTCCTTCCTTCTGTATTTATTTACTCTCTGTTTACTCCTTTGCAGGTCCTGATAGCTCACCCTACTACACGGGAAATGACCCAGCAAATGCATAAACTCGTGCTGCATTCTGTTTACTGTTGCCTTAACGCACGGCAAATAAATAGCAGAGAGTTATTTGGACGTTCTCATGCGAGCAAAAATAGGAAGGAAGTCCCAAGGATCTGCAGGGGCTCTGGGCACATGATCTCATTTGTGGCAGTGGAGAACAGGGAGCCAAAGGGGAGTGGGGGAGTGAAGGGAGGGGGTGTCCAGACGTTCATGGCGACTGTGATTCCTATGGCCCGCCAGCTAACCGAGTTAGGGTTGTGCAATCTGTTTTGTGTGGGCCGTGGGGAGAGTGAAAAAATGAAGCTGTTTGGAAGATGGAGGTCTCAGCTGGCGGTCAGGTGGGAGGTGAGGGCTCCCCCTCCCTCTGTCGCACACGTCCACTGGGCCCTAGCCCTGTCAGCCAGCATTATTTATCAGGTCAATGATGTGTGACACGAAGTTTGTGTCATTGGAGAAAGTGATCTGATTGATTGGAGGCAGTGTTCTACCTGACTGAAGCGTGCTCTTGGCCACAGGGCCTCTTGACCTGGACCTCTCACAAGCACAGTGCCACAGTACATGACCTGAATGACTGCTGACTAGCACAGGTTAAGACATCAAGTGTTTGGTAAGCATGTGGACAATGCACTGCATTAAAAGAGTGAAGAAAGGGATCAAATTCACACAATTTCTGAGAGTGTTTTGAGTGTTTGTGTGAGAAGTTCATTTGATTCGTTTTAAGAACGCACTTTAATTAGTTAAAAACTATTGATGTAAAGATTCTGAACCCCAAACCTAAATTTAGCATCCTAGAGTGAGGCTGCAATACATTCCCAGCTCAAGTGTGATAAAACTAAATTAAGATTCAGAAAAGAAGGAATGAACAGGCCATAAAAGGAAGGATGGTTACTAATTTAACCCATTTACTGTGAAAGCCATCTTAAAGCATCAAGATTTTTGGAGATTTCCATTTCAATAGGTAACAGTATGACATACGGATTCAGAAACCGTAAAAGCAAACTATTTAAATCTATTTGAAATCACTTTACAAGTATCTTGAGACAAGTGTGTACACTGTTAATATGGGTTTAGCTTTCAGGACTTCCCACAGTAAGGTTCCCACAGTAGGGTTTTAAAGGAGAAAAAACAAACAGCATAATTAACAAGTTAATAATAAAAAATAATGACTGAGAGAAGGAATAATTTACACTAAACTATGCCTTTAAGAGTTATTCCTTTAAGACTGAAATCAGCTAAATGGGTTTGTTTCTGGGTAGTGTGTTTTCCTCAGTGTAAATTAAAAATAGACTTAAGAAACACTAGTAATTGTATGTCTAAGTTTCATGGCAGAAACTTCCCTGTTAATGCAGCTGTGTGTATATGTGCAATTAGACATTAAGCCTAGATTGGTACTTTAACAGTGGATGAGTGTGTGAGTGAACAGGCTTTTCCTACCTCCCTCTTGGGACGCTTCTGTGATACAGACTTTGTTATCAGTGTTTTCTTATGAAAACTACCGTAACTTTCGCTTCGCTATTCTTAACGGAGCCTGTCGCCTTTTAAAAAGAGCCAGCACAGCTGAAGTGGAAAAACAAGCCGTGGATCTAATTAAAGGCCTAATTTGGAAAAACATATTGCATATAATCACTCACAAACGCTTCCTGAGCCACGCAAAAAGTTCAATTACAGGTTTGAGCGGGAGGGAAGCGTGCTGGAGCTGGAGCTGGAGCTGGGCCGTGGAGTCTGATGTGGCAATGCATGGTGGAGCCTCTGCCATGTAATAACAGCTCTTCAGAAGGGAAAGCAACTAAACCCAGGCTAGTGCATCAACCAGGCTTTCTAACCAGCCCAGAGGTCATGCTTGTTCCAGCGGTGAACTGATGTTAGAGGGGGATTTTGTTCTAGGATGCTCAAAATCTGCCACAATCCCATTTTGTAATAAGAGAATTCTACCTGATGTGTCTTTAATCTAAATGCCTTGGTATATTGTGCAGGGTGGACGAGCATTTTTCCCCTTTCCATGACCACAGCTATTTTGCCTCTTCAACCCCACAGGTCTAATCCCCCTTTACTAGGAGTAATCTTAACCAGATAACCAGGTTTAGGCACTGGTCATGTGAAGACCAAGGCCAAATCCAGGCATTCATTCTTCAGTCCACCTTTCAAAGCTGCTTATCTAGCCATGACTTAAGTGAAAAAAGTGAAAGTGAAAGTGACAACCCTTGTCATTGCGAGGTCACAGCACTGCACACCATGAACCACAACGAAATTGGACCTCTGCTTTTAACCCATGCACACAAACACCGCGCAGCAGTGGGCAGCTATTGAAAGCGCCCGGGGAGCAGTGACGGGGATGGTACCTTGCTCTGGGGTACCTCAGGGCAACCTACTTGTGAGGGAATCCAACCCACAATCTTCCAATGCAGGGCCAACTCCCTAACCACTAGGCCACCGCTGCCCCACCACTTAAGCAGTGTTAAATGCACTTTCAGTTAGGGCAGGTGAAATAGGACATCCTTGACTGACTTAAAGACATTTTTGCAACATAAGAGATACATCTCCTTCTTTGTGCAAAAAATAGTGGGCTGACAAAAAAAATATATTAAAACTGTACAAGTACCATACTGGCAAAAATGACCCATAAACCATATTTGAAGAAAACATAAATACGTTAAGTTGCAGCACACTAGTTGTTGTTTACACGCACTCGGTCTTTTTGATCCATGTTTAGTGTTTTGAAGTACTCAGAAAACCATGTAGACATGATTTATCATGAAAGTAGTGTATAGTGCCAAAACGCTATGTTTCACAGTAACAGCAGGGCCAGTTTATAGCCTCCCTCTGCTGTAGCCATGCTGGTGAGCTCTTGGTCCCAATGAAAGTCCACTAAAATCTCCTCTTTTAATGTCCTCTTCACCAGTGAAACAAGTTTAAAGCTATCATCTAGAGCTTTCTGCGCCTTACTGCTTGTTTGCTAGTGGCATGTATCATTTAAAAAAACCCCCACTTAAGTAATTAAAACTACAAGCAGCAATGAGTGGGTGAGTGAACGGTTGAGCCAAAACTGTCCACAGCGTCTCAGCCACCAAGCACACAAACATGTGCTATTTACCTTCAGTCGAAGTGTCAAATAGCTACTTTTACATGGCCCCACAAACTTCAACGCACACAATTGCTTACAGAAATCTATGGTTAGGAAGGGTTACAACCCATCAAAAGAATGCACAATATAAGACCTCTATCTGGGGATAAAAGCAAAATGTATGAAAAAAGGAGAAAAAATTGACATCACAGAGGTTCCTTTCTCAGTGTGGTCAGTGCTCAACAGAGAGAGTGATACAAGTATTGAAATGGAATAAGAGTATACACAGCAGAGCCCATTACATAATTAAGAAAAAGGCATGACTCCCTTTGGCATGCTAAACTAATATTCCGTCAACAATAGAGACTGTAAGACAAGGTCCCTTGGCTGGAACAAAGGGTCAAAGACTACAGACAGAATCAATGCTAAAGAACTTAAACCAAAATGGAGTCACTTTTAAAGCCACCTAGTCTATACAGACAAGTGCAAGTACAAAAAAAGCCACTGGACGCTTAGCAGCCATAAGCAGGCAGGAAGAGTAGAGGAAGAGGAGGTTGCTTCACAGAGAACAACACGCAGAGCAGTAATGTGTGCAGTGACATCTGGGACTGTAATCAGGCAGCTTCTTTCAAATGCTGCCAAACCAAACAAGGCAATAACAAATCCACTTTACAGCTCATCGATCTGCCCCAGCCCTGGCCAAGCTAAACACAAAAGGACAGGAGCCTGCCTTTTAAATCTGGACCTCGAGGTCACTCTCTCGATGACCCTCAAAGTCCACATACCCCCCTTAGCTCACTGTCATAGCATCCCACCTACTGTAACATACACACACACAGTCACACGTACTGTACATGAACCCACCCAAATACATAAGCAGACTCCATCCAACAAACAACTGCAAATTTATGGCACAATATTTCAACCAATATTAAGAAAATCAAGAGTCTTAAATTTCCCCTTTTTCATAAAATTGAGCCAAACACTAAAGCAAACCAATTTGTTACGCCTTATCTACAGGAATTTATTTGTAAAAATTATATTGGATAATAACGCAAATATAATGCTGAAGTAGATTAATTAAATTTAGAAATAATGGTAACGCCCTGCAAGAATTTATCACCAGTTGCACCACCATTTAGTCTTTTATTAAGCTTCACATGTGAAAAAAGATCAACTCAAATAAATAAACAAATATTGTTTTTGGAGGGATATGGATATTTTCAAAGGCATAACATAGTCTTCTACGTTAAAACACTTCCAGATGTTGCGAAACAGTAAGTGCAATGTTGGGTGTGGGCATCATTGATTTTCTCTGGGCGACAGTTTGGTGCTGTCATGATTCTACGGCACACAAGCTGTCTAAGCCGCGTATTTGTGCATGTGCTCTAATTACATGGGGTGGTCAAATAAAGATGACTGCCCAACATGATTTGAGTTCAGCCTGACCTGCAGCGCTGTGAAGCTTGCCAGAGACAGCAGCGTTTGGCCTGTGTTTGGCCCGTTGGTTCTAAGAGCAGAAGTCAAAGTGCACTCCCTGCTGCCACAGCATGCGTAAAGATCAGTAGTCATCCAGCCAAGACACAGACGTACTTCCTCTGAGTGCGTAAATGAGGTATACGTCCTTAGAGACTGCATCTGGGGCTCACAACAAAAGAAAAACCTCTACAACACACATGCTGAAGCACACTGACACCAGCATTCTGGCTGCGGCAGAACAGATCTCTTTTACAGTCTTCTTAGCTTAAAGAAAAATTGACTTAAAAAAAAAAATAAAAATTTGAATCGAAAATTGAAAATCAAAATGGATAGAGAACAATTAATGTCCTATGAGAATGAATGCAGTAGCAGTTCATTTTAAAATAGTGTAACAATCCGAAACAATAATTGAAATAAATGCTGAGATCAATAGAAAAATAATAGAATAATAAGAAGAGTTAATAAAAACAATTTTTACATTTTAATGTTTATACAAATGAAATAAAATGGGTAAAAGAGAATAAAAGATGAATAATTTATTAAGCAATTCAGAGAAAAAGGAATAACAAATATTAGATTCATAATTTAACATAAAAAGTAGATTACAGAGTTTAAAAAAAAAATCCTGTAATAAAAGTCCTGTAATAAGTCTCAAGCCTTTAGGTCACCTTGTCCTCAAAAAAGGTCTTTTGGACAGCATGTGGTGCAGGAGGATATCAGTCTTGCGCTGATAAGTTTATGACAACAGTGAAAGTGGTCTGATGGAAGCGCGGCTGTTGCTGTTGATATCTCCTGCTAGGTGAGCTCAGCAGGTTTGACCCGTTGCAGCAAAAGGGCCGGCCATCTGAAGAGCAGAAAATGTGTATCAGCAGGGAAACGGCACACCTCATCCAGGCCGTGTATGGGGAGCATTTCTATGGTTACGGTCAGCAGTCCCGCCAGCGGACCCCGTCTGCACGGCGCTAGAACCACAGCAATGACTCACTCTCATGTGGAAAGCCAACCCAATAGTGCTCTTCACACTCACACACCCACCCACAACACACATTTACACACACACGCCCCAAGGCCAATGGGAGAAAGAGTGTCAGAATTAGATCTGATCCACCGCAAAGGCAGCCCATGCCAGCAAGGCTTCTCCAGATCAAAGCAGTGGTTGGGTTTCTCTTGCCCAGGCTGGAAGCAGCAGTGGGGGCTTGGGGTGTGTGCGTGCGGGTGTGTGTGTGCATAAGTGCAGGGCTGCTCTTCATCAGCATGTTTGAGGCACAGTGACAGTATCTGGGCGTGAAAGAGCTTGTCATATGTCATATGTCTGTTGCATATGTCTTCACATGTTTATAGCGAATATCAAATTGGCTAAGAGACAGAGAATTTACTTCCCGAACCAACATGAGTCTCAAACCGTAGCACAATTTGACATATTTCCAAGTGAAAGACTGCATTAAGTGAGCATTTCACTCAAATATAGATATATTATTCTCCCTGACACTTTTATATGAAGTTTTTGATAATCACAAATCGACTGAAATGACTACTTTAAATGGTCAAAAACACAAAAAATTGACTTTTTACAAGTTTCCATACACTGATCTAAATGTTTATACATCACTATTAAATGATCAAGTTATAATGTCACTAATAAATATTAAATTAAATAATCAATCAGGTCCCACTCCCAGAAGAACCGTTTTTAACCTGAAAAATTGGTTAAGTATAATTTTTAAGTTTCACCAAATAAGGTGCTGCTTAGAATTATTTTCACTAAGAATATAATTTCTTTCTGACTGTTTCTGATGGACGACACTTCAGTTTAGCCAGTGCCATTTTTGATATTCATGTTTTCTATATTAGAAGTTTTTTTTGTAACTCTGGGATTGGGTATCAAGTTGGTCCTATTTGGGGAGAAAAGGGAAACTCAGAAAAGCTAAAAGCAAAAGCACTGTGCAAGTACTTACTGCATGTGTGGTTGGTGTGTGTGTGTGTGTGTGTGTGTGTGTGTGTGTGTGTGTGTGTGACCTATGACAGATCTGGAAGTCGCTGAGTCTCCTTAGGCTTTGTGATGGACACTGAGCTAACGTCTGAAACAGCAAGCCGATTCCAAACCACAACCACATCATCTGAGAACGGAAGAGAGGGAGGGGGAGAGAGAAAGAGAGGCGCTGGTGCGGCCATGATGCTCTCATTAGATCAGCCTGATATCATCCTTCCCACTACCTCAGGCCTTCCCCACTACAAACAGCCCAGCAGAAGAGAGGACAGGGAAGAGAGAAGGAGGGAGGCGACCTCTCCAAACATTTGCAGCTCACCGCAATATGTGAGTGGAACATCATTACATTTATTCCATTAGAAGAAACTCTTTTACTTGCAAAAAGTGAAAGCTGAATCGATATGATGCATGGCAGACTTATACAGAAAAGACGTAACATGACATATTTACTTAAGCACAATACGCATCGTGATATTCTTGGTTGAGGATGTTTATATGAGGTTTTCTGTTTGTCAACAAGTTGGAAAAGAGTTGGCACATGCAAAGCTTAAAAAACAACAACAAACTATTAAGAATAATCAACCAGATACTTGCTACAATGTAGTTTATGCAGCTATTGTACCTGGGTTGCTGCTCAGATATTCTCTCATTTGTCAGAAATAAATTACTATCCAGCTACAATTTAGTTCATCAGATGTATCCTGAGAGCTAGAACATGGTGCTTCCAGTCCAATAAAGTAGCTTAAATAGTTTTATAGATAAACTTCAAATTCTTGGGCTGGACAATTTTTCCTTGAGGTTACAGCTACAGTGGCAATGCATAAATCCTGAATTTTCCTTTCTTTTCAGAGCATGTAAAGCTGGTGTTTTCTAAGGTATGGTTGCTTCAGAGCTTGGTCTAGTTCTATAATTCCAGATGTGGATGCTCAGGATCTAGCTGCTCTCTGTTCGCTTTAACTCTCCTGGACTGGATTACTATCAGCAAAAGATGAACAATTATTAGACAACTACTGTGAACTAAAAGGCCAAACGACAGGCTTAAATCCATGTTTGGTCCAGGATGAAGGACAATTAAACTTACAAACACTGACGCAATGTGAAGATGAGTCAGGCTGTGTGATCAGGAACAAGACATTGAAAATGTCATTTCCTCTTTGAAAACCATTTAGGTCAAGGCATGTTAAGATAGGGAGAGAGAAAGAGAGAGAGTGAGAGAGAGAGAAAGAGAGAGAATAACTGAAGCCAGATGGGCCAGCAAGAGGAGGCCAGGCCAGGCAGGTTTTGTGTGAGAAAGAGCAGGCGGCCTACTCTGTCGCCGCTGTTTGGGGGAGGGTGGCCCCGCTGGCCCTGAGATTCCGCGGGCTGCCTCTCCTCACAGCACACACATCAAAGGCCCTCAGGCCCAGCCCCTGGGCCAGCACTGCGGCCTATGATGGAAAAACAACAACACCACCACGCGGGCCCGAGAAAATGGCTGTCAGATTTGGGTCGGGCCTCCTCCAGCCCTCTCCCCTGTCATTTTCTGTATTAGCTGTGGTCTGGGTGCTGAAATCTCCCATTATGTGGGATGAGACACATGGCTGCCCGGACTTGTGTACACATGTGTGTGTATGTATATGTGTACTTGTGTGTGAGTGTAGCAACTACCCAACGACAGGCAGTGTGCTGCAACCCAGCTGGTAGTGTGGCGAGTTCCGGCCTAAGATCTATATGGTTGTGGCGCTGATGAAACGGCGTAGCCCGTGACCTGCACACATCACACACAACTCTCTCACACCACACACACACGTACACCCACACACACACACATACACCCACACACATGGCCTGGCAGATCACTGATTAGAGGTGGAGTCTGTACTTGCTGCTCAGGTCCAAAAGGCAGACTCTGCGCATGCATAACCAGTGCAATTACCACACTGTTTAAGCCAGGCTTTGTCTCACAGCTGGGAGTAAACACTACTTTCCACTCTTGGGTCTTTATCGGAGTTAAACTTGTCCAACTGTCCTCATGTAAAACCCCACTTAAATCATCAAATAGGATAGGGGCAGCTAAAATAAGCTCATGGTAGCTAGTAAGCCTGCACCAAACTAAAAGCACATTTAAGTTGCACAGTTTGCAATGTATGGAATCATCTATATAAATGTGGGGAAAACAGCAAATCCAAACCGATTTTACAGTTTAGTTTTTCCTGCCATTCTCGGCCATACACAGGTAACGCACAGGAACAGGTAAAACAATGCTTAAACTAACATGGTCAATGCTTTAATCTCCATTTACACTAATTCCCTTAAATTTATCGTCATTGTGGTAAACGATGTCACATCACAATAATTTTATTGGTAGCATCTTGTTCTTTAAAGTATTTTACAGAAAGCTGAAAACAGAACAGGGTATTACAAGGAAAACATAAATAGCTGGGCTTTAGTGCAATGGATTGAGTGCAGTGCAGCATGTGAAATGTTGAAAAAAGTCATATGTGTGCTCACCGTACTCACTACTGGTTCATTTGATCTGTTCCCTCATATCAAATATCAGAAAAAAAATCAATATCATGACATATCATCCATCCATCCATTATCGGAGCGGTGATCCCAACCAAGGTTGCTCCCAGTGCTCCTAGGGCGAAGCCCCCAAGAAAGGCCCCTATTCCATCACAAGGCAGACTCACAAACACTCACATTCGGAGTCTAACCAAGGGGCATTTCAGCATCTCCAATCCTAGGGTTCCAGGCTTCCCAAATGGGAATAAAAAACTTCTTGCTGTGAGGGGAATATACAGTAACCTTGCTGAACAGCTAGAAATGAAGATCAAATTAATGTTGCTTAATGATCTTTGGTTCTAGGAGAAACCTAAGGTTATCGAACCTTGATATCTGGCACACCTTGACTGTGGATGTTCTCTTCATTTTTAAAAGTCCTCTATTCACAGATCTACAAAAAGGCTAACCTGGAAAATAACTATTGATTGAAAATTTAAAACAACCAACAGTAGTTCTAACGTGTCACCTTGTAAAATGTGCACAGATTTTACTTCTGCAAAAGAAGAGATTGTTGTTAAGGATCCTGTTCTGATGTTCCTGAGGGATCAGGTCAGTTCACATTTCCCACCTTCCTCTGCGTCCGCAGCAAAGAAGCGAGGAGTCCTTTAAGAAAAACAGCTCTGTCCTGCCCTTCACACTCTGCAGCCGGGGCCTCTGTGTGTTATGGGAGCGCTTGTTCTGAAGCTGCGGCTCATTAGGAGTAATCACAGAGACCTTCCTCAACCGGGATGTCCCTGAAGGCTGGAGTCGTTTCCTTGCTGTGCTTTCAGACAGGCTGCTGAAAACCCTGCCCTGCTCCGAAAACACACTCACTTTCTCTGGACTGCACTGTTATTAGCGCAGAGCACATATTCTGAACAGCCGGTCATTAAAGTAATGCTGCTCAATTGCTAACATGATTATCAGGGACTTTTTTTGGCACATCTGTACTACACCACAAAAAAAATATAGTAAACAATTTGGGATCAAATAAACATTTAGCTGTGATAACAGACCATGTTTTTATGTAAATGTTGCTAAGCACATGCAAATAAATGTGAAATTAAAAAAAGAAAATAAAAAGGTTTTGCAGAGTATGTATGCTAAATGTGTTTCATTTGTTAGAGAATTTTACCAGGACAATCTGGAAGTTGGTTCGGGATCGCTTTAGGATCACTTTAGGAAAGACGAATAGTGTGGCCAGAAGGCCAAAACACAAAATATACCCCCAAATAAAGGACTGACAGAACTGTTCCAAAGTTATTCTGGAAAAAATTAATTCATGATCCAATAACTTCTATTCAAAGCTACATTTTTAATTTTTTACCTTTCATGTGAAATGACCATTTTGGAGATAAAAGGTTTTATCACTTGCATTCAGCTCCAGGTATTATTTAGTTTGGAGTAATCTTGCAGCTACATTGAAATGACATTAAATAGACAGGATTTAGATTTTCTGAAGAGTAGACTGGTCTAAACACCAATCCAAAATGTCTTGCTACTAATATCCATTTCTTCTTTAACCTGAAGTTACTGCCAGCTGTCTTGTGCTGCTGCCTCAGCTAGATAGACTTTTTAATCTTTCGTAAGTGATAGGAGTATGTGTGTTTGCATGTATTTATGTGTGTGTGTGTGTGTGTGTGTGTGTGTGTTTTAGGCTGCTCTGTGCTGTGCAGCTCTGAGCCCATATATCAAGTCTCCTGCTGTGCTGTGCCTCCTTCCCTGCTGTGCAAATTTGTCCAATTAGCCACGGCCCCACGGGGTGGAATTCAGTGTGAAATGGGGGCCGCCACTATCCACACATTAACCCACAATAAAGAGAATTTCACAGACACGCCAGTCTTACTGCCCAGCAACAGCGGGACGAAAAGAGGTAAAGGCCAGAGGTAACCTTTCCTAGCACCTCAGCACCCAGGGCCAGACTACACCCACTAAACTGCCTCTTTCTCTCTCTCTCACACACATAGAGACACACACACACACACACACACACACACACACACACACACACACACACACACACACAAAGACATTTAAAACGCTCATTCCAGGTTAAATTTGAACTTTTCCTGCTTTTATTTTAAGCAAGAAATTTCAAAGTGGTTCCCAAAAACCAGATTTTAATGACTTAAGTTGCTGAAACAGATTGGATTTTTTTGTTGCTATAAAAATCTGCAAATTTACAAAATCAAGTCCACAGCAGCTTTGCTTATACAGTCACCCTGAAGTGTTTTAGCCCAGACGTTGTGGGTCACAAAGCAGTGAATCACTTTCACCACAGAAATCCATTACATTGATCAGTCTTGAAGGTACAGTAAGTGCCTGTTTGCTTCTGAGGGATAAAGAGAGGTTGAAATTTGGTTATTTGTGTTTTTGTTGTAAAAACCCAGATACATTAATCTAAACTATTATTAAATATAATAATTATTTCTCTCTCTTGTATACACTACCAGGCCAAAGTTTGGAATCTTAAAATAAAATGTCAAAATCATGATATTGGACTCTACAGTTTAATGTAGAGAGCAAAGAGTAAATCCTGACACACAAAAAATGAAAAAAAAATTACAGCAGGTTATTTCCATTTCATAGCTTTTTCATATTGAACAAAATTTAATAAAAACACATAAGATGCATATAAGAAGTCATTTTTATTTTTATTATATGCTTATATCCTTAACTGAAATTAAGACAACAGTAACCAGTCATGTTCTCTTTATCTTAAAGCCTCTTTTTATGAGGGGGCTGGGCAGTTGAGGATGAGCAAACAAAGCAACTTTGCTTACTCAGTTGCATCATCTCCACAAATCTCAGTAAAGCCTGCTATCAGATAGATAAAAACAAGCTACCTAGTAACACTTTAGCTTGCTACTTAATAAGCTTTGCAGTTTCCTAGAGATTAGCCAATAAACTCACAGCAGGTCAACCTAAAGTTCTTAAAACATTGAACCCTGACAGTTTCGCTTTGCAATCACAGGATAAAGTGCTAGAAGGAACCTACTGGTAATGTGTGACATATAATCAACTATGCACTTAAATTAGGAATGAGTAAAACCGCTTTTCAGCTATAGTCATAAAAAAGTGGCTTTAGGAGTAATGTATAAAGAAAAACTATTTGAACGGGGTGTTGAAACGCAGTGTACATACATTTAAAGTAGACGTCAGTGAAAGTAAGTGAACATGCACCCTGAACAACAGGAATGTTAACTAAAATCAGTGCTTTCAGCTGGAGAAAGTAACGGTGGGAAAAATACTTCAGACCACAGTGCTGGTAAAATAGATTAATGCTGGCGATTCAGTGATAGCAACACATTGCAAACTAAGAGAGCGAGAGAGAGAGAGAGAGAGAGAAAGTGTGTGAGAGAGTGAGAAAGAGAGAGAGAGAGACAGAGAGCGAGAGTGAGAGAGACAGAGTGAGAGAGACAGAGAGAGTGAGTGAGAGAGAGAGAGAATGAGAGAGCGAAAGTGAGTGAGAGAGAAGGAGAGAGAGAGAGAGAGAATGAGAGAGTGAGAGTGAGTGAGAGAGAGTGAGTGAGAGTGAGAGAATGAGTGAGAGAGAGAGAGTGTGAGTGTGAGAGAGTGAGAGTGAGAGAGAGAGAGAGAGTGTGTGTGTGTGTGAGTGTGAGAGAGTGAGAGAGAGAGAGTGGGTTCTGTTGGTATGCTGGGTGCAGGAAGGTGGGGCGCTAATCATTTTAATCAGAACTTCCAACAAACAAAGCAGCATCTATTACTCTAAGGCCACATGGTGCTCTACTGACATCATGTCCACTGATGATATCACTGTTTGGAGGCTACAGCTGAGGGCTGATCAGGTCTGAAACACTCATTTGAAGTCTGGGAAATATTGCAGGCATGCTTGTGAAAAAGTGGGTCAATGGGGTGGCTGGCCTGCTAAAGACAGAGATAGGATTACCAGAAAACTCTGAGATTCCCTTTTGCATGCCATTAAGTTGGGTTAGCAAGGGAACAGAGGGTATGATATAGAGTAGAGAGAGTGAGAGAGAGAGAGAGAGAGAGAGAGAGAGAAGAGAGGAGAGAGAACAGTGGTTTAGAGACTTGTTTTCTGAGAGGGCGCTCGTCCCTTGTTGTCTCCCAACAGCCAGGCTGTTTTGACAAATCTGCCCATGTTATCTGTTGAGGTAAATCCGCCTAAACCTGGCGCTAATGTCTTTGGGGGTGAAAGAGATTAATAAGGAACTGTTCCAAAGGCTTTAGAGCGGGTAAGATTCTTAACCCATTTAACCTCCTCTGGAGCACAATCAAATCAGGACATGAGAGACTAGAGCCCCTCCTCCACAGCAGAGTAGCCATGACATTTGTTATAGTCATCTAGTCCGTTTACTTTTAGGGCACTTCTGGAATAGAAAATAAGACACGGCAGGAGAAAAGTCACAAAGCAAAAAACAGTACAAGAAAGTAGAAATGAAGAGTTACCGAATGTACCGGGCTGATTTTACAGAATGTACCGGGCTGATTTTACCGAATGTACCGGGCTGATTTTGTATAACGCCACTCCTATAACAGGTGTTATGATTTGATATCACTAGATCTATTTGTGCATTTCTGATTATGTTCTCATTTCAAATGAGGTTACTCATAGGTCTGGTAATGTTATTATGACCAGAGTAGGTCAACAACCTTTTACAGTGTTTCCAGTTAAGGTCATTTTTATATACTATAAATTCAATTGTCTAATTAAAGATGTTAAGAATATATATCAGTACTGTGCAAAAGTTTTAGGCAGGTGTGAAAAAATGCTGTACACAAAGAATGCTTTCAGAAATGGAAGTGTTGATCATGTATTTTCATCAATCAATAAAATGCAGTGAATGAACAAAAGAGAAATCTAAATTATCAATATGTGCTGTGACCACCCTCTGCCTTCAAAACAGCATCAGTTCTTCTAGGTACACTTGCACACAGTTTTTGAAGGAACTCGGCTGGTAGTTTGTTCCCAACATGACTGTGTTTCAACCTCCGTGTGACATTGATGATCATCAGCACCTGTTTGGTAAAACTGGTTGATCAGACACCGACTATAATCCTACAGAATCCCTGACTTTGTGCAAGTGTACCTAGAAGAACTGATGCTGGTTTGAAGGGAAAAGGTTGTAACATCAAATATTGATTTAGATTTTTCTTATGTTCGCTCACTTTGCATTTTGTAAACTGATCAAAATAAACAATCATTATTTATATTTCTGAAAGCGTTCTTTGTTTACAGCCTTTTTTCACACCTGCCTAAAACTTTTGCACAGTTCTGTAGATTTGGAGCAGTGCTGTAGTAAAACCTTTAGTTGGTTCCTTGAAATCTACAACATTTCTACAACACATCTACAACTTTCAGACACTATATACAATATGCAACCGCATGACTTAATTTTGCCAGCAAAACTAAAAAAACTGGATTTAACTTAACTTGGTTAACAGAAATCTACCTACAAATCTACAAATCACAATAATAATTAAAAGTTAATCATTTATAAATAAAGACTATGTTCACTAACACTACTAGCAGCAGCAGAAACAACAACAATAATAATACAAAAAAAGATAACATTTTAAAACCCTTAAGGTATTAAAGCAGACAGTCTACTTTTAAAATTGTGTTGTAATATTTCAACATTTGAGGTAGTATTCCATACAGTTCTCAAAAATAAATGTTTTACATTTTTTAAAGATTTCTTAAGATTTTCTCCATGCCATATTATTGTTCATTCAGTAGGAAAACCTTTCCGACAGCACAGAGTCACTCAGGAAAGTATTTTGTGAGTGTTACTGTAAGAGCCTCACATGCCCAAAAATGAACTTGTTAAAGTAACAAGATTGTTTTGTAAGCAGTTCTGGAACATTTCTATCGGTGCATTCATTGTGAAAGCTTAGTGCAGCGTAAACTGAAGATGGTGTATTCCAATTCTACGGATAAATATGAAACAAAACGGGAACACAGGGTTTCATGATCTTCTGAAAGATTTATACAGACATGTCTTATGCCACTTCTAAACATTACAAGCATCCTGTGGTAACATAACTTCAGCTGCGTATGTCTGAAACACTTATCCTTATTGTACTTCGGATGCTCGGATATATGTCTGAATGTAGCTCTAATTTTTGTCTTCTCTGGCTTTGTAGTCGTTGATTTTGCTCTCCTTTTGTCTTCTGCAGAGCAGACTCATGATTTCAGTAATCTAGTGCTAAAAGTGCATGGTGGGGGCAGATGCCTCTCCTAACGCTTCGGCACTGGCTGCTGTTTGATGTGGCCTGTGTGTTTTTGTTCCTGGAGAGCTGTACATAATGAAACATCAAAGGCCCGGCATGACCCTTATGAGGGCCAGGCAAAGAGGACACTTAAATCATGTGCGCTGCTAAGGTCCATAGCCAGCATCAGTCCTTCACTAGCCCTCTCTAATGAAGTTCAGCTTGCTTGTGCCTGTGACTCCCCCCCAATCATTCCCCTATCCCACATCATCTCCTCTTCTGCTCCACAACAGCCACTCAGCTTGTCCTCACAAGGAGTCATGATGTGCAAATGCACTTAATTAAACACTGTTCCCGAAGCCTATTGACTGCTTTATCAAAAACATTCTTCTGTAGATTGATTGGGGCTGAATGCTGCAGCACGGTCGAAAAAACAATGATCACTGCAATCTGTCTGAGATTTTGTCTGAGTGCAGTACATTTTGGGAGAAAACAATCTGGCAAGTCCCATCTAGTATGGTTCTAATAAGCGGTTATATCAAGATAATTCACAATTCTTGATTTTTACCTTTACCTCATCAAAGTTGACAGTCAACAAAGTTTAGCTTGGTTCACTTGATCTTTTTAGTGAAAAAGGGATGCAGATTAGGTCATAGAAGTGAAAGACTAAGGGAGTGTGAGACTATATAACATGGAAATGCGGTAAAATACATGACGGCAGTAGTGCAGTGTTTGCTGCAGTTTCCCAGCTTCTGAACTGCTGTGACAAGTAAAATGATGCATACGTCAGTAAACCTGGAGTGACGCTTTACAATCAATACATTTTCTGGCTAGTGCAGAGACAACATTAGTATTGTGAAAGGGACTGCCAACATGCGGGTGTAAACACATGCTGTTATTCTTGTTCGTTTTCCTCCAAGCACAACCTCGGCTCTGCAGTGCTGTCCGCCATTTTGACATGTAAATGCATCAGGCCGGCTCTCTGGTCTAATATTTCCTTAATGTAATGGAGTTTGATCCGGGGTGTCGGATGTCCGATATTGCGCTGTTTTATTAGTGTAAAGAGCGCTGAGGGGCTCTCGGGTTAAGGCAGGCTGGACTCTCTCCCCTCTGCTCTGACTCTACACACTGTTGTTAAAGGTTGTCTGTACAGTCCAATAACCACAGACGAATCAGCACCGCCAGAGCCTTGTGCAAACTGATACACTTCCACTGAGTGGGAGCTGACAGTGTCTCCGGACACTGGATACTGATGAAGAGCATCAGCGCCAAGGCCCTCTGGACCACCCCATCCACTCTGCCAGCAGGCGTGCACATGTGCAAAACACTCGCACACACATAGTCCGCATGACACCATACATATTACATATGCTCATGCAAAATCTCAACTGTCCAAGGAATAGAACAGTACGTGTATTTATACCGTGTACAGGACGTTCTGTTCACAGCGGTCCTAGTGATTATAACAAGAGGGTTCTATGCATTATTTTTAAATGCTCTGATTGTCATTCGTGTGTAATCTTCTCAGTTCCTGTGCATGTCTATGAGTGTAACTAAAACAGAAAAAGAAAACTTGTTCCATAACCCATAATATGAAATCAGTTTAGTTTTTATATCTGAAGACTCCTGTTGGGGAACATTTCAGATTTCCAGTGAACAGTACCAGTGGGCAAAGACACATGGATGAGACATCAGCAGCTGTGCTGGCTTGTTCAACTGCAATCAGGTACATTGTGTTAGTAGGATGCGGCATCATTTAATAAGGAGATGCAGGATTTTTTTTATGTACGGTATGTGCATTAATGTGCATTCTTTGCGTGTTCAGCTCTTATGGCCTGAGCTTGCTGTTGCTCAGAAGCTTGTAAAAGGTTTGTGTTTAAAAGTTGAAAGCAGAGTTAATTACCAGATATTTATTGTTTTGCATATTTTTGACTTGAGGTACAAAACTGAGGTACGTACCGAACCATAAACCCCTAAATGATTCGCCATAGTGAAATATTCCTTTGCTATAAACTAATAGGGGTGATTTTGACTATATTTTCCATTCAAATAGGATAGAATAGGTGAAGACTCTATATACAATATGCAACCGCATGACTTAATTTTGCAAACAAAACTAAAAAACAGTATTTAACTTTCCTTTTACTTCGGGTCACAGTGAAGATCAGGTTAAAAGATACTCATAGCTGATCCTAGCAACTTTCACAGACACAACATCCTGCACGTCCCCAGCAGTTTCAATTCCCACAAATCAACACATTCCCAGACCAGACAGACAACACCCCCCCTCCCCAGCTGTGATAGATGAATCTGTGACCACCAGGTCAAGCAAAGACAGCTCATCCTCCAGTGGCAGGGGTATCTGGGTGCACTCTGTCCCACCTCCTGCCCTCTCTGAATGCCTGATAAGAAGAGGCTATGCTGCAGCCCTGGAGCCTCCACAGGATAATGGATGAGCGCGTGGATGGCCGCTGACAGCTCTAGAAACATGTGGCCTGGATTTTTCAGGGCTCTGGCCTTTAGTATCCTGACAGCACAGCTCCGTCACTGCCTTCCTAATCTGCCCATTGGCATGTGCCGGGGCTACCTGAACCAGCCGCCACCTGCCCCGGCGCTTTATCCTGATTGGGCCGACAACTGCAACAGCTGGACGAGGATTAGGTGGGCAGCGCCAGGCAGTGACACCCAGCCCTGAAGGGTCAACGTGAGCCAGGGCCAGCACGGCACCTGTCGCCAGGCTAAATCAAACCCACTCTATCCGACTTCTACTGCAAGCTGATAGGTTTACAAGAGCAGCTCTCACCCAACCCACCATCAGTCCAAGCTAACCACTCCTCTCTTCTCTATTACCGTGGCAATAAGAGTGATGAATGCTTCTACACTGTGCGGTTTAGTGTTGCCGCCCATCCCCCAAGCTGGCTGAGATCAGTGGAATATTAATGCTACTTATCAACACATGCGGGTGTAAAAGGACCGGTGATTTTACACTCTGATCCACAAAGTGAAGCTCAGTCCCCTAGTGTACACTGCAGCCCATAAGTAATTAGACAGTGACACAATTTGTGATGTTTTAGCCCTGAAATGACAACAGTGGAACCAAACCATCACTAAAAGGCAAAATAGAGAAAAGATCAGGGTACATTTCATTATGTTATATTTTTATAGCTATACTTTTCATAATCTTGAAACATGATGTAATGTATTTTATCATCATAAATACTGTCATATTGTAATCGTTAGACAATGTTAGGATGATAAGATAAAAAAAGTATTTTTTATATATATATATATTTTTATATATACTCACATATAAAAGTTTTAGGCAGGTGTGGAAAAAAATGCTGTGCTTTCAGAAATATAAATAATGATTGTTTATTTTTATCAATTTACAAAATGCAAAGTGAGCGAACAAAAGAAAAATCGAAATCAAATCAATATTTGGTGTTACTACCTTTTGCCAGCATCAATTCAAACCAGCATTAATTCTTACGGCCCCCACAGAGCCCTGATCTCAACATCATTGAGTGTGGATCACATGAAGAGACAGAATATATTATTTTATATATATAAAGAAAAGGAACTTTGACGGACTGTGAATAAACAATAAACATGAGACACCGCAGAGCTGAAGAAATTATATATATATATATATATGGCTGAGCAAATAATTAAAAAATTGCTTGTGTGTATGAGGGTGAGAGAGAGAGAGAGAGAGAGAGAGAGAGAGCACTTGTCAGTCATTGAGCTGTTAAGCTTTCTGCTGTCCTGCTCATTGTGGGCAGTGTCAGGGGTCAGTGCCAGGCCTATTCAAATGCGGCCATTAATAGCAGCAGAAGACAAACAGACAAAACGCCTCCTAACTCCCTTTCACTGCATTAACACATAACAAATGGATGTTTGCTGCTGGTATTAGCTGAGACTGACAGACATTAATCCCTAAATCTATTGAGAAACTCATTCACACTAACCTAGACAATTAGCACGCTGGTGAATAAAAACACCACACTGTGAAGGAACTGCTCAGAAAGAGCTACTGACCTTGATCATTTACAGACTCTAAATGGATTTCTCTGTTGGGATTTAAGAAACAAAACATTACTATTTTTATTTTGACAGAACTGCCAGGTAAGTACACTTCCGTTTGAAAGCTGCTGTTCCACAACTCCCAAAATTTGTGCAGCATAATAACGCTGAAAGCCAGATTTATTTATTTATTTTTTTAATAAAGAAAAAACACACTTAATTGTTGTGAAGTATATAACTGATTTTTTTCATTTCAGAAGTGAAATTCCAGTTTGGCTTATTAATGAGAAAAAAAAATGAATTAAATTGCAAGTTTTCTGAATGAGTACTAAACTGAGTTATGTTCTTATGGATATTTAGCATAGTCTAGTATGCAAGAGCTTTAATAATAAAAAAGTAACACTTTAAAAAAAAAATTACAAACAACAAAAGGAACAATTACTATTATTAATGTTGTTGTTGTTGACTTTAATACATTTTACTGTGTGCCTGTTCATTGATTTGTTTTATATAACTAATTTTATTATTTATCACTATCACAATATCAATGACTAATTGTTGTTCAAATTTAAAACAAGCTATATTAATAAACTTGACTTGGCATTTGACTGTAGCCTGCCAGCAGTTATCTTCTTAACGTTGTTTTTGCTTGCTAGTGTTCTTCATGTTGCTGAGTGTAACCCTAGTCTGCTGCGGGGACCTGTGTTCTGAGGGGCAGCCTGTGGTGTTTTGGGTTGCGCACTGGGCTGAGCCCTGAGTGACGAGAAGCAGACCCGTTCCCTTGCCTCACTGCAGCCATGCCCTACTGACGCCACTCACAACACAGGAGCCTCATACACATTAAAGCTCTAGCCATGCCAGGCCTTTTCCCAAGGTTAGATTGCATTACACCTTGGAGAGAGAAGAAAGAAAGACAGAAAGAAAGAAGGAAAGGAAGAGGAGGGGGAAAAATGCTCCAACTTCCAATGCAGCTCGGGCCTGCTCTGCTGCACTAAGGCCATAATGGTGGTCATTAAGTGAAAAACGATAACTCAAGCAGATAAAACATTCTTCAGGCCATAGGATACACTCCCCTGGCATTTTTCAAAGGATTTCTGTATGAAGTAGCAGCACTAAAAAGTTTTTTTTCTACTTAATAAAGATCAATAGACAAGTTGGGAGATATTTTGTAGAAAATGAGGCCTCCGTTCCAAATTATAAGCTTTACATTATGAATTTGTTAAAGAAAACTTACACTTTAACATAAATCACAGGGGTATGAAGTATGAGACACCACTAATTTTGCTCTCAGTGCTTCATCATATTACTCCTGAGCATATATGCTTTGCAGTTGGGCCACAATGAACACTGATTCAAAATGTTCCTTTCAGGCCCCAGCTCTGAATACCACAAATTCCACATGTCAAACTTCAAAGCCAAATAGTTACTCGCAATTAGAGTGAGCACAGGCCTGCTGGATGGGAAACGCTTAGGTAGTCCAGTCTGATAGAGAATGGAAAAAGGCCTTTACCTCCTGATCAGTGATGTGAGATAATAGATGCTCTAGTAGATCCAATACGGCTGGAGACGCACTGAATGCAATTGTGGCTTTAAATGTCTCATTTTGGAAACATCTTAGAACCAAATGATAATGAATCAAAGCAAGACTGTTTCTGTGCCTCTTCTACAGTTTTAAGCTTGAAATAGTTTCGTCTTCTTTAATGAACTCTGATTTGAAATAAGCTGCCATAAGACCTTGAGATGTCACTGAAAAAATGACATAGCGGGAAACAAACCTAGAGGCTAGACCTAACCAGACTGGATTAAACCCTTTCTATGTTCACCTTATTGATTCTAATCTCCATGCTTTGACTTAAAGGTGTTGCTTTAACTGCATTAAATTTGCAAAATTATAAAAGCGCAGAAAAAAAATTAAATAAAAGACTGTTAAAAATAAACGTTAACTTGCTCTATTGTTTGTACTGTTTATATGTCACTGCTGAGTAAATTGCTCCTCCAGTCATTAAAGTATTCCCCAAGCAGCTATTAAACAATATGATTCTATGAAAGTGGTTCCCTCTCTGCAGTCCAGCAGATGGGCACATGGATAATTGTCACGTTCCGAGCAGTGAGGAGAGCTTTCTGAAGAGACTTGATACGAGCAGACACCAAAGGCAATCCATTCATAGGTGCTGCTAAAACAAACTCCAGCAGTGAAAACGCTCACAGCCAGGGGCGCTACGGGCGTAAGGAAACAGTGCTAACCGATGACGTGTCAGATATACGAGTGTTTTTCTTAGGCTAGAGGAAGTCTGCCGGCAGGGACTCCCTCACTGCATCAAGGGAGGTTCTCCACATATTGGGAATGATTACGTAAATTAAAGCTCACCTTTTTCTGCCCATTTTCTGTCATGCACCTAGCAAAGCCAGAAGCATTCAAACTTCTACAGTCCTCCAAAACCAAAAGTGCTTCATGGAGACTATGGGGAAGAAAAGTGATTGTGTTGATTGCCTTACGTCTGTTACACCCCATAGAGTAGTGCTGGCACTGCGTGTCTTGGAATATCTATAAGGATTTCTGCCAAACAATTCCCCATTGCTCTTAGAAGGTGTTAAAGCCAGGAGAACCTGGATACGTAGTGAAGAAAAAAAGCTTATTCTGTTTATGCATTGAGAGAAAATCCGTACTGCTACATTGCTACTTGGAGAACAATTTGGCCAAGGCCTTGCAAAGTTAAACATCTCACGCTAGCGGTAGTGTTTGGGTGGTCTTCTGGCCTGGGCCTCCCTCCCACACAAATCACAGGCTAATTGTTGTAATTCCACACATGGTGACAGTTTTGGCCTGTGGAGTGTGAGGGCCAGTGTGACTGAACCAGCTTACAGGTGACGAGGGAAAATGTCCCATGTGTCAAAGCTTTCTTTAGGGCCGTGCCACCTGGGACTACCATACATCATCAGAGTTTGGCCTATACACGATCAGAGAACCAGCAGGAACCTCACCAGGAGCTCTGAACAAAGTCATTAGCTGTGTCGGCTGATGAAAGAGGGGGATTTTGTGTGTGATGGAGAAGTATTTGGTTCGTTTCAGCCTTGAGAGTGCAGCAAAAAGGGGGCAGTCAGGTGGGACTGCCGCTGACAGCTGCTGAGAGCTTCAGACACTTCTGTTAACCTTGAGCTCCATGAGATCATCACACATCTTCACACTGCCTGCTCTCCCTGTAGCTTTAAATGATCTGATCTAACCTCCCTGGACTAGAACCACTCAAAAGTTGAAATGCACCCTAATCAACCATGACACATATTGTAATAGTACCATTAAACACTTCTGAAATTCTCTCCAGCTGATTCATGAGAAGCTAACTTGGATACTTTCCCAACTGGGACAAAGCGTATTTCATCCCAAGGGTGAAAAATTAGCTATTTTATTGTGATACTTTAATTAATTAAGCTTTCAAAAGGTTCCTACTTTTACAAGTGTTACTAAAATAGAACACTTGCAGTTTCACTGAATTACCCTTCCACAGGTAAAAATATACTTTGACATTTCCATGTATACCTAAAACCACTATATAAACTTAAAATATCTCTAAACTTAAATAATCTATGATCATGTACACACCTGCTGACGCCCACAAACATTCATGAAATGTAGACGTAGACTACATCTATCTGAATTGCAATACAGTAATAAAATAACAAAATAATAAAATAATATGTTTCAATAAAAGCATCAGACTGTCTGTCTGTCTATCTATCCATCCATCCATCCATTTATCCTTCTAGCTGTCAATTAAAAACTGATATTCTAAGCTAGCACCACTGTGATTCCCATTGTTTTTTCCCTTTTCAGTGATCATTGTGTATCCTTTATAAATCTGTTCAAACCTTTACTTGATTTAGGTGTTCATTGTTTAAACGAGCCTCTCAGGTCCCCCTACTGACAAAGTTTTTGATTCTGAGAAACTATTATGAGAGTAATTATTTCAGGAAAAGATGACATTTTTATCGTAGAAACAAATTTTAGTCGTTTAAGCATAAGTCTTTAGATCATGTCTTTAAAATTATTAAAGAAAAAAAAAAAAAGACATTTCATCAGTCTGTCCAAATCTTTGAAAGGTAATGCAATTTTCCCAGATGGCTGAGCCACAGAATTTTTTGTGAAAGTTTTTTTTTTATTTTTTTGAGAAATTGTGAAAGTGCATTTTGCAGAACGGAGTGTAGGTGGATAAACTGATGAAGCAGAACTGTTTCATGCTGTGGAGACAGGTTTATAGCCTTGCTGGTCAGTTCTGCCCTGAGGTGCTCTGAATGAGAACACCAGTATTTCCACCTCTTAACCAATAGAGTGGTGGCTCCTCTGAAAATTAGCCAGACCACCTTCAAACATGAGAAGCTATTGCTCAACATTTGGATTATTATGCCCTTTTTTGGCAGCCAAGACTACATTTAACTGTTCCCATAAAGACTGTCACAAATAAGACTTGGGAACGACTTGGCCTTGGTGTGTGTGTGGACAGCGGAAGTGGCTGCTCTCCTCAGACAGCTCAGTGTGTGTTTAAGGGCAGCTCTGGTCAGAGTTGTCACACAGGCTGGGATAATAATAGAATGTGTTACGTTCAATGCTGTCCTTCCCATGTTACGCAGGCTGGTGTGACTTTTTTCTTTATTTTTGTGTTTGTCCACTAAGAAATAACCCTCCCCCATAAAAAAAAACTTCCCTTAAGAATGAAAAAAAAAGTTAAAACAGCATGCAAAGGCTCCCCCCAGTTCACTTAGCTCCCAGGCATATGTGCATACTTTGTTTATCTTCAATTATAAATAACTTTGGGAAGATGTGGATCAATACTTTCCCTTTGACCAAATGAAAAGTGGGAGGGCATTATGAGTGAGTGTTTTAATGACTTTTCTCATCTCTGTGACTTCTCTCTATGTGCTGTTCCCATGGCCCTTAGAGCATGTATTGTGATAGCTACATTACAATCAGCACAGGCTACAGTGGTTTGGAGAGAGAGAGAGAGAGATTTCACTTTGCCCAACTAAGCTGCAAAAGGATTCTGGCTGTGCATAATGGCCAGTACTGAGACCTCAGTGAGTGGAGACATGAGGTTACCGCTCCTATTGCTTGCATTGGCTTGATTTCACATTCAAAGGATTTCCTTTGGTTTTTCTCTAAGATGCAAAGCGCTCTTTATTACAATATGAGCTATAATTACGACAGGATTGGAAACTATAATTGGATTGTGAAGGAAAAAAGTTGTCAAAATATAATTACTAAAATATGGAAAGCAAACGTTGAAGAGCCAACAGTATAATACCATCTGGTTTCGTTACCCAAAATAGGAAAGAACAACAAGAAAACCATTACTTTATGTCAAGTGATTTGAGCACTGGAAAACGTGGAACGGTGACCCCTACAATAAATCACCAAAAACTCTAGTTTTTGTGGCAGAGAGTGCTGGAACTTTGCTCAATTTTAAGTGAGTTTAGCTCAACAGAAAGTGTAATTAAATGAAAACTGATGAAACTCATTCTCCTTGTGCAATCCATGGAGTTCCCCATCCTTACGCTTGTATTCCACCGCTTTGTAAAATCTACCCACATGCAAACCAAGCTAGTACACCCTGTCATTCCTGTTTGAAGTGGTGAGAGGCACAGGCAGAATCCACAGACAAATAACCTTATGTGTAACACGTCTTACTACAAAACCATCTATGAGAATGATGAAGCACTCTGGTCCAGAGGGTTTTAATTGTTACTGTCAGCTTTACATAAGAGCATTCGTTCTCACCACAGTACAGCGCAGCCCACTTTATGACTTACTGAACATCACAAAAAAATAACACGGACATTCAGATTCTCAAAACACACATGATCACCAGAAAAAACTGAAAAACAGGAACGTCTCTGAATGGAAAAGCCACGATAAATCACCATGTGTAAGCTAAACAAAAACACCCTGACAAAACCATCAAACCAAAAAAAAAAAAACCCATGATACCTGTGGCCTGATTATCCGTTTGTTTGTGACACTGCGTGTGTGTTTGTGTGTGTCAGAAAGAGACAGAAGGAGACAGAGTGTAGCTTATAGGGAGAGAGTAAAGACAAAGAGAAGTTGTGATAGAAAGCTTTTGTTGACGAGCGTGAGAAAATAGTGTCTGGAGTAAGACTGTCAGCCAGACAGAGCACTTATGTACGGGTGTTTGCGTGTCAAGAGTGAGCATTTTATAGTATGTGTGTGACACTGCGTATCCTACGTGAACAGATCTTCATCATCCTCTCTCTCCCATACTCGCAATATTTTGTTCCTTGTCTTTTTATAGACTCTATAGAATCGGTTCAGCTGGAACCCAATGCAGTTAAGAAGACAAGGCAGCGTAAGAGACAGAAGGAAAGTGGGACTGAAAGAAAGAGACAGAGAGAAAGAGAAACAAGTAATAAGGGAAGGAGGAAAGTGAGCCAGAGGAGAAGAAAGGCAGTGAGAGGGAAAGTGAGTTAAGAGAGAGATGGCAAACACAGAAATCAAGAAAAAGTGAAAGTAAAGAGAAAGATAGATAAACAGATTCACACAGAAGAAAAAAAAAAGGAGAGAGAGAGAGAGAGAGAGAGAGAGAGAGATGTTTAAGCCATCGGTGGGTTCTGACATTAAGCAGTGCAGCCTGTGGAGTGCGGCTCCTCTAATCTGAGCTGATTTATGGAGCTCTTCCTGCGCTGGGCTGGAGGGGGAGGGCCTCTGAGCTTGGAGACAGCCTGGCGTCCCCCCACAGACCAGCACCAGCCCTGCCCAGTGCACACTCTCCGCTGAGCTCAGAATCACACACACACACACGCTATCCTCCTGCTCGCCTACGGCCAGCAAGTACACCAGGAAAACCACTACTTAACTCATGCACGCACGCACACACACACACTCATGTAGTATGAGTGTAGAATACACGCAGTGTTTGGTTCATGTAATCATGCACAGATGATGATGACGACTGTAGGTGAACTGAGCACTGTTCATGTTTTCATGTGTCTCTCTGAAAAGCCAGGCATGTGTGAGTACAGCATGTGAAAGTATCATCATGACACTTCAGGGTGGTCAGAAAAATGTTAATTTAATCTTATTAGTTACAAAAGTCTTAAAACATCATAAAGAGTCAAAGGGCCACAGAAGATCCATTTTAGTCCTAAAAACGCATTTATAAATAAGATCTTGTGTATAAATGAGACAAACAGTGGTTAGTGTGAAGAAGCTTTTCATTTTCTGAATGTATGTTAATATATGTAATGGAGATGGAGAATGAACAATATATTTGTTTTTCATATTAAATTAAGCCCTTTATTGCAAAATTTGTAATCAATAAGGTGGTCCACAACTTCTGCTGCAGAAAACAGTGTGTGATGTACATCCGTTTCACATCCACACACAAATACATTCTTACTGTCCTGATAATTGTCACTCCCACATGAAAGTGGAGAGGAGAGGAGACACAAATTAGCCGCTGACAGGTGGTTCTGGCCATCCATCTTGAGGAGATATGTGAAATATAGCTTGATGAATGTGAGAAGAGTGTGCTATCAGCCTGTCTTTCTGCTGACTTTGACACCCTCAGATACGACAGGGTTCATTCATCACCATTCATCACAATACGCACAGACATCTTAATTCAGGCAGTGCCATTCAATGGGGCCCGGCCCTCTAAGCCCCAGCTGCCACATGAAAACATGGCCAGAGATTGTAAAGTGGAACGAAACATCCCAATACCTCATGTAAACTATATCCTTTGCTAGGAATGTCTCCATCTCTTTTTTTTTCCAACCTCAACAGAGTCACTAAAGAATTTAGAAAAAAAAAAACAAGAGCTTTGGTAGCTCCTGCTGGGGGTTTTGAAACACAGAGTCAAAAATATGCACATAAAAAAAAAAAATACCAAAATATCTTTTGGAATCACCACTTTGACCACTTCACAATTATGGGTGACCTATCTTAAACAATGGCCGATACCAACTCAGGACAATCTGCCTCTTGAAATAGTGTCGGAATGTGACACCTCTATCCCTCAATGCTAACCTGATGTTGTTGAACAACACGGGTCCTGCATAACTTTGTAAGTAATTTCTGATCATAAATAATTTCTACTTATAGCCATTAATACAGGAAACAGCACACAATGCACTTTCCTGGTGTTGCAAAGCTATCACTACCCTTTTGTATCTGTCCACCACACCTCCAAACGGACGGCAGTACATTAACAGGGAATGCCAGCCCATTGGGTGTGCTCTAACGACGGTTGGAGCCATCCGTCTCCATTAGGCCGGTGAGTCCGAGTTCCAGCAGCCATTAGCTCCTCAGGCCTGTCTAAACACACAAACGCTGACTGGCCTCACACCCATCGATCCTTCACACACCTTCTTACTGGAAGATCAGCAGCAGCCCGTGGCCACCCGGGGTCAATAGCACTTACGCCAGGAGCCTCAGAGAGGAGCCTCCGCACTTGTGGGCGAACAAACGCTTTATTTGGAAACGTTTGGGTGCATTAGTGCCTGCACTTGTTTGTATTAAGAGCCCGGGGCTCCTGCAGAAGCCCCTTTCTCTCTGGCAGGGGTGAGTGTTGTTATGAGACACCAAGATAGGAGTCCAAGTCAGGCTTTGGCTACTCTGAGTGCCGTTGCAGAGTACCAAGCCATTGCATTTCCTCTGTGGATGGACTGCATCCATCAGTTGTGCTGAACAGTGGTTACTAGCACAAAATGGATATTTCTATCCAGTTGTTTCTCTTTGGAGGGCCATGTGTGTACCTGTGAACAATTTTGTGTGACTAACATAAGATAGCGTGATCAGAAGAAGACAACAAACGGAGAGTAAACATTGTTCTAACCCTCAGGTGGCCTTTGCTCGCATCTGGCTGTCTGAGCAGACGACAGGGGAGAGATCTCCAACAGGTTGCCCCTGCTGCGTTTTAATTGCTTCTGCAAGGAATTGCTGTGTGATTCAGCTTTTAAAATGAAATTTGCAACATAATAAAGTGCGAGTCGGTGAGCAGGCTGGAGAGTTCAGACAGAGTTCAGCGCTCAGCTCCGCTTCCACGAAAGCCCTCTCATCCTCCGCCTCCATGGCTGAGGGGCCAAAAGAAAATGGATAGCATCTCACTCTGGCAAAGAAGAGTTACTGTGTGAAAATTGCCTACTTCGTTGTACTTTCTGGTTCTCAGGGCAGGACAGGATTTTTTGGGAGTTGAGAGAGAGAATGGAAGGCTAGAGTTCAGTTTAGGACCCTAATTTTAACCTGCCTGCTGTGCATGAGGCCTGGCGGTTTGGTGGGAAGCTGTGGAGGGAGCCTGACCCCCACAACAGGAAAAGACCCGACTGCCTCCGAGCGTCCCTCTGTCAAAATGTCCCAGGGGACAGCAGCCTGGCAGAACACTAAGTTTCGCTTTCCCAGCATCCCTCTACAAGGCAGTGCCTGGCCTGCACCACAGAGCCACTGATTCCCAGGCCTGTGCCCTACTTCCCAGCTTGCTTTTCTTCAACAAGAACAGCCTGCTGCACTCTGGTCTGCCCCCAGTTCCATTTTTTGGGAACTTTTTATTTTCTTTTTATTTTCTAGCGGAGTTCACTTTTGAACTCTGTATCTGTGTAATGCGCATGTAACACACATGCTCGATTGCTAAAGGATGTGTAGGACAGGTTTTCAAATGAAATGTTCAAGCTTAAATACTTGTAGACACCAGAACATTTTTTCACGTGCCAAGAAATGACCTTAAATAAATATAATATCAGTGTACAGCTCTACCATCATGGTAATTAAACATGAATTATTATTAATTTGCCTTTCCTTTAACTTCAAGAGACTTTCACAAACTGAAAATGTCTGTAAATATTTCACTAACATTAGCTGAAGGTCTATATTTATGTATTTGATGGAGAAAGCTCTTTGCCATAAGATTATGATAAAAATCTAACATTCATCTCAGGATATGGCACCCTCTCTCATGTCAAATCGAGGGTTCAAGGCGCTAGCAACTATCCTTGTATATTTTGAGAATCGTTAAGCCCTTCAAGATGGTGGCAAGGATTTCCCTGAGGCCGAGTTTGGAGGAAAGGACTAAGAGCGCCTTTCTTTTCTGGAATTAAATTGCATGGATGGCATGCCTGTTCTCAAGACCAGAACATGGCTCTGGAGACAAACAGCATCACAGGATCCCAAGCAGGGCACGAGAATCATCCTTGGGCTTTGTGATGTGGCCAGACTACTGAGTTATGACAGCCTGTGTGTTGTAGTCATTGTCCACAGTGAGAAATAGAGTGGCTGAGAGCTGCAGGCCTTGCCCCCTTCACCCATCAGTAGCAGCAGCAACGTTACTGCATGCCTGCAGCATCACCCCTTGGCGCAAATCACATTAATGAGGTTCGTTCCTCCCTTCCACTGTCCAGGTGTGTGGCGATGAGCAGGGTGTCCCCCCCAGGCTTGCCATCAGTGAGTGGGCACGGTAATTATGCAGTGTGACACCCCTGAGAATGGGGACAGTGTTGATTGCCGTGTCAGAGGGTGTTCATGTAAGAAGTGAGGAGGAGATGCTGCCTTGCCGTCTAACAGAGGTGTCACAAGCACTTTTTCTTCTTTAATAATGGTTGCATTCATTGCAGCGGCAGCTCGACATGTACGCACACATGCACACATGGGGGCTGGGGGTGGGGATATAGAGCACTGTGTGTGTGTCAAGAGTGGGAGTATGTGTCAGGTCAGACAGTGAGGGCCATTGTAGTGAGCAGGCCTGCACTGGGGGAGACGATGCAAGGGATGAAAAAGGTCATGCTGAGCTCCACACTCTTTTTAATCAAAAGAGGCAGCAGGACACACTCCGTCGGCCGCGCGTGTGTTTATGTGAGGATGTAGGCATGTCACTCTGGACTCTCCATCACATATCGCATAAGTGATGGCTTATGATGGCCTGCCGCACATGCAGTCCCATCTGGTGGATGGTCTAGAAGTGTGTTGGGTGAGTTGTGGAGGTATTTGTGAGCAGGAAAGAGTGATTGTGTTAAGGGCTTGCAAAAAAGGTGTAAGATCAGCTATGACTCTGTACTCATATGGCTGTGTGTGCAGCTCAGCCCTCAGTGAATTGTTGGTTGCTATTCTGTTTTTAATTCTAGGTCACTCTACAATGGCTTGCTTTCTAACTGTCTCTTACATTACCAATGTTCTTAGCCCAAGCTTGGGAGCAGCTGTCGAGGTTTCTCTTAAGTGCAGTGTCTGCTCATGGCCCTGCAGTTCAAGTGCTGAGGGGCTTCAAAGCAGCATTGTCTCCATAATAGCAGCTGTGAAGGAACCATATGGAGAATCCGCAGACAACCTAAACCTAAAACATATGGGTGAGGTTACATTCAGGGACAGCAGATAAGCCCACAATGGTGCTTTACAGGCTGAATGGGATTGGCTATATTAACAGAGATCTTGCATGTTCACTGTCCAAAGCCTTGAAGTTGTAACGTCTTAGTCTTGGCCACTGCAAATGACCCTGGAATTACACACGACTATCAAGTAATCCAATACACCATTATGTTTAAAGAAAATAACTACAATTGTTCAGTCAAGGGCAGGTAACTTGTCCTATAGTGAGACATTGAGATTGATTTCTCAAACACATTCAATCCAACTTATCATTCAACAAATTCACCATGTATTCAACAAAAACATTTGCTGCTGCAATGAATTCTTTAGTCATTAGAGTAGAGTAGAGCAGAGCAGGCCCAGTGGCCCGACTAAGCTCTGGATCAAAGAATAAAAGGACCAGAGGAGGGAAACAATAGCTGGGCACGATTTATTGAGAGTGCCACTCAATTCTCACTGTGAGCAATTGATAGTTCTGACCCCTGTAAGGCTAAATGTGGCAGAGAGAGAAGTTTGGTTCCCATGCTGTCATATTTACCCAGTGCTATTTTGGAAATGCTCTGTGCTCCCTGGGCCCAGTGCTGCTCTCATCCTCTCCTCCCCTCTGGAGCCCCGGGTTATGTGAAAAGCCAGGGAGGAGAGAGCAGTGCCAAACTGGCCATCCCAGCCCCTCTGAGCATCTCCAAGCACTGGAGTGATCCCCAAGGGCCATGTGGCCAGTCAGAGAATGAGGATAGAGGTGGGAGTGGGGTGGAGGGGGCTGAACAGAGGCCAAGGCTTGCACTTCTGCTTCCTGACCTGGCAGTCATTCACAGAGACCCTGCTAAGTGCTATTTCCTATATACACTGGCTTTTCATAACAGTCTTACCACATTGCCTTCCTCTGCAAAACAGGCCCGACATGACGCATCTCTCTGCTAGCTCCCTCCATCAACACATAGCCTCAATCTCTCATTCTTTTCTCTTGCTCAAATTTCTTTCGGAGGATTCAACACTCTAAAAATGGCTCTTGAACCCCCCTTTTTGTTCTGACTCTTTGTCTCTTAAAGACTCTTGTGCTAATTCCCCCCCTCCCTCTATAATTTGTGTAGAATGAGCATTTGGAAGTCATCAGTAACTGAATCCTAAACAAAGTTTATTATTGTGCAGTAATCTAGGCCTGAAAGGAACAGATGAAAGAGGCAAATTTTTATTGTTACCGGGCACTTTGTGAAATTAAGTTCTTTTGGTTCCCTTCCCCCACTAAAACAAGCACATAACATGGATACAGATCCCCTCTTGGGCTCAAACCAAGCTGTTTCTTTAGGCTGTCAGTGTTTGTTTGTGTGTCTGTGTGTGTGTGTGTGTGTGTACGTGCGCGTGTGTGTGTGTGTGCTGGAAACTGTGCTGTGATATCTTGATGAGTTGCATGTTGCTTCCTGATCAAAGCACTCTACAATCTTGCTTGCTAATAGCACAATTATCTTCAGAGTGGCTCTAAAGCCAAGGCTCCTTTATGAGGCTGTATCTAATGGCAGTCACTATCAGTGGACGTTTCTTGTGTTTCTTTTGCTGCACTGGTACAGACTTTTAAAGCGGCACAGCCTTGGGAGCCTTTAAAGGATGTTTCTGTTTTACAGAGGCTGCTAGGTTAAACTCCTCTAAATAAATCTAAGCAAATGGAGCTGGTTAGGTGGTCTATGTCTTCACTAGTGGAGGGTCAGAGGGAAAAAAGAGGGCAGCTTTGAAAGTGGATGGTTAAATTGGACATGGGGGAGCAAGAAATTAGAAGACCGGTAGAGACAAAAGAGTGGCTCAGCCTGAAGTTCCAGCAAGCCTAATATCAAGGGGCCTTTTTTGGGATGATTTTCTTCAAACTAATCACAAACCGCCACTAAGCCAACTTTGATACATGCCCCACCTGTGGTCGGTGGCAAAACACAATAAAACTGAAGGCTAACTTCTAGCACACTGCTGAACCGCATAAAAAGCTACATTTATTAACATTGCAGTGTATGCATTCAGCACTCTACTGCATTTTACTGTACTGTATGTTGTGGCTGTATAAAACAGCAGACAGATCTCCTAAATAGATATTTGCAATAAATATGGCTCTCCTGTGGTCACGCTGTACACCATCACACCCTCTGAACCAGGGTTTTGAATGGCTGACTCTGGCACTAGACCTCAGAGCAAGATATTTCACACAAAAGAAAGTTCAGCATCGGTTGGTTCTACATACTCCAAAATGTGATTACCAGTTTAAGTATATCCCAGACCCTAAGTCCTATCAGTGAGATTTATTCCTGTCCAAAGGATGGAGGTCAGAGACAAAATGAAATATACTTCCAAGCACATGGATGCCTTCCAAACGCCATGGAACAGCATGTAAGCGTGAATGCAGACAGCAGAGTCATGCTGAAGAGGCACGCAGACTTTCCCTGCTTCATAGCCTCAAGGACGCAAGGAGCCGTCTGAAGTAACACACGCCAGAGAAGCCGTCAGCATCTAGAACTGCTGCCCTGTCAAAACACACTCAGCTCCCATGTGTGGCCTCTTGAATGGACAGGACCCTGCTGCCGTGCTCATATCAGGGGACAGACTGAACTAGAACCAGATGACCAATGGCACACAGCTTCAGTATCATAGTGCTCATTAGTGCAGTCGCTTTTAATCCATCAGGCCAGGAGCTAAACTGCACTCTACCTGAGTAAGCAGATACAGGATGTGAATTTTAATTTGGAAGGAAGTAAGAGACAGAGGCTGTGAATCCACATCCAATTATTCTGAGCTCCAAAAGCTTAAATCTGGCAGCCTTGGTGGAGCCAAGCACAAGTACCACTCCACACACACACACACACACACACACACACACACACACACACACACACACACACAGGCCACTGCACTGTGACCTTAGGATTTGTCACACTAATTGAGTCCTTCTGTGGGAGATTAAATAGGTGAGCCTTAATTGTGTGGCAAAGAAGCAGCCAGCTGGCCTTTGGGTTGGGGAAATGTGAAGGCTGCTTGATTTAGGGCTGAATACTCTTTCTAGCACTTCTAATATTTTTAGCATAAGCTTTTGAGGAAACAATGACACTTCTTAATCTCCCCTTTGCTTCTTTTTTGTATGAGATTAATCTTCTATTCGTTATAGACAAATGGGAGCTATGAGAGAGGAGGGAAAATGTTCTGTAGTGTTTCCCCCTTTTTCTTCATGCAAGCCAATGCATGTCCCCCTACTTTCAGTCACTGCTTAAATAAATAATACAACAGTTCAATGTTGCCTAATTGACTCATCCTCCATCGGTTCACGAAGTGAAAGTGAAAGTGACTACACTTTGTCATTGTGAAACACAGCAGAGCACATAGTGAGCCACAATGAATTTAGACCTATGCACTATGCCCATACACACACGCGTGCAGTGCCCAGGGAGCAGTGACGGGGACGGTAGCGTGCTCAAGGGTACCTCAGGGCAACCTACTGGTCTGGGATTTGAACCCATGACCTTCTGATCCTGGGGCCAACTCCCAAACCACTAGGCCACCCCTGAAATGCATGTTTCTAACTATCTTGCTAAGTAATGTGCTTGTCATTTTTTCCTACTAAAAATAATGAACTGAACATTTATGCCAAAAAAACGAACAGAGTGCAGCAGCTATAAAAGCACCCAAATCACCTAAAGAACCTAAATAATGTTTAGATACACCACTTCTGAAATTCATAGGGTTACCCAGTCATGCCTCCCCTCCAGGAGTAATGCTGAAGAAAATCTGAGCTGCAATTAAGAAAAACACTCAATACCAACCAGCCAACTAATCACAGATATCGAGTAGCCAGGGGCAACAAGGCCAAACAACCAGCTAACCAACTCTTAAATAACTACCGCTCATCTTTCAGACTTTTAAATTAGAGTGTATAAGTCATAAAATAAAACAGCATCGTCTATAGAAGACCAAAGCCAGCTAGTTTCATGGCAGTCCTACATGTTCACCTGGTGCTAAAGTTTATTTGCATCAAATCTGTTAATGAACTGTGTTTTGACTAAGGAGTGTTTGCTGCTAAACAGAGAAAACTGCTGGGACACATATGGGTATTTTGCCAAAGCAGAAATGAGAATGAGTGTTTAAAAAGCAAAGAAGGTATGTGGAATCCCAGGTGGCAGATGGATATGAAGAGAGAAGCGGCAGACACTCTGGATGGATATGAAAGGGTGAGAGAACTCCAAAGCAGACAGAGAGAAAAATGTGCCCTCTGTACATCCTTCTGCGTCCCCGAGCCATAGTAATGTTTTGCACAGACTGGCTTTCGAAGGTCATCTGATAGCTGCTTGCCCAGCTGTTTTAATATTTAGTTTCTGCATCTCCTTCTCCCCCTCCACCATCCTAATCTGTCACACTCATGCAGATTACCACAAGGGGCTAAAGATTACACAAAAAGACCAAAAAAAATTAAATAAAGAGGAATCTGCCAAGCTCTTAATCCTGAGCTGGGAGAGGAGGAACAAGCAAAGTGCCATCTCTGTATACCCAACACACAGCAGGCCGGCCTGCCTGCAGCTACACGTGCCATTCAGCATGGCAAACGCTCAGGAGGGGACTGATTACAGAGATTACAGCTGGCTTCTGGAGGGTGTGTGTCACAGTGCCAGGGGTCCTGATTTAAGAGAACCCTGAAGGAGGAGCTGGGAGAGGCCTGGTCAAGGCGTGAACCCACGGGTAGATTTACTGTTCACAGTGGCTTGCCCAACAGGTCACTGCATTGCTGTCACTCCCCTCTGTTCAGGCTGGAGGGCTGGTGACCGATTTTGGAAAGGCAGCAGCACCAGCGATCAGGCCATTCATTCCAAAACATAGTCATTAGGACAGAGTTGTACAAATAAAAGTTGAAGCAACAGGGTTGAGGTCAGCTTCACGCAGACCACTTGACTTCCTCCATGCCAAACTTGTCAAACTTGTATGTAGTGTTTTCAGTGTGGTTTACACCACCCCCAACCAACGCTTGCTGTGGCACTTAATGACGTCAGGCTTGAACGCAGCTACTGGACCATGGAAAACTATGGACATGGACAATTACTCAACACTCTGGTCATTTGTTGATATGCTTTTAGTGGCAGTCTGGAGTTCTATAATGAGTGATGCAGCACAGGATATTATTTGGTCCTAACTCATTTCTAGCTACATATCTACCCACCTTGCTAAATGATTACAAAGAAATTGATTTGGAGGAAAGAAACTTGGCAAGAAATAGCATGAGCTCCAATACCATGAAATTTTTACGACTTCAATCTTAAACTGGACATCAGGAAATTAAAATAATGATTACTGATAATGATTAATACTGACTGACAAAGAAATATGGTTAGACCTAGGCCCATATTTACCACAACATTATTATCTAGTATCTCGGCCCTGGACGGCCCTCAGTGTCCGGTCTCCGGCTCCAACTACCCCACCATATGCTGTGACTACACGGGCCTCCCGTCTCATAGAGGCAGCCCTAGCCATGCCAAAACAAGCACTGCTCTCTTTTCAACACCCTCCTGTCTTCCCATCCTGACGTCTTCATCTGCATCTCTCTCTACCCCAGTTCCTCTGCTCTATAAAAAGTTCCAACCTGGGTGCTGATGAGAGAAGGAAGAGTAAACATACAATTGTAGGGGTTAAGAGCGGGTGAGCATGGCCAGCAGGCCGTAGAGAGTGCAGCGAAGAGGCTGGAGCATTCACGCCAGCTCCTGACCGCCAGCTGACCTGCGCTGCTCAACAGCTGCTGTGTTTGAAGTCCCCCCTCAGTGGCTCGTGTTTCATTCCAGGGACTTTTCCTGACAATATTATTCGGAGGAATAATCTGCTGTGTTAGATGCTTCAGTATCACCCAACCCGATTCCACTGCTGCTGTGGACTTTGTGTTGGCTACTGATCCGTATTGAGTCAGACACCTCTCATACCAGGCCTCTACCAGGAAAGTCACAGCTATTTCAGTTTGTACACTGAAAAAAGGCCTATCACTTCATCTGCAAACCTGGCCAGGCCAGCCCCACCACAAACACACATACGCAGGAAACGTGAGCAGATGGAGGGAGACTATGTCCTAATAATGAGCCTGCGACATGAGTGAGGTGTTGTCTGCTCACAGCCCTATGGGGGTGTACTCCAATATACAGATGCTTCTGTCTCTCCAGCTCTCACTCGCTCTCTCTTTCTCTCTCTCATGTATACTCGAAAGTGAGTGTTAAGAGCATAGTCTCCCAGTAGCATTGCCCAAGGCAGTAGTGCAGCTTTGGTCGGTTAACGCTGCTAAAGAAAGACAGTGCAGCACAGATCTCCTAACCAGGAATAATGCGCCCAGCCTGCCAACCTAAAACAAACTCACGCCTGAATGCTCTGGCTCACTCACTTTCTCCCTTTCATGGACACACAAGCACTTGTGTCCTCTATAATACACATAAAATGTCCAAAATAACCACAAAGACACACAAAGAAAGCTAAAACTAAAACAGCATCCCTAAATGGCAACAATTCACCTGTAAACAATAGACACAAGGAGCAGTATATATGAAAATGAATAAAAAGGAACTGCATCACATTAAAATGTTAACAAATCCTTTACTATAAGCACACATCACCAAAATAAAAAACAGACAGTAATGCACACACTCTCTCTAAAGCACTGACTTTTTTCTGAAGTCATTAATATTTAATTAAGTTGTGTTTAAACTGCATGCTAGTTTCTTGCTTGTGTTTTTGAGAAGTACTGAAACATGGCGTTGAGCACTAGGTGGTGGTCACCCCTCAGATCGCCTATCAAAACATATGCCCCAACAGGGTAACCCTGTGCTCACCGCACTGACATTAGACCTCTTCATGCTCTCACGTTCACTGTACAAGCTGACCTCCTTCACAACAGAGATAAGCAGGATTCTACTCTGATATTCCTACCATGATAAAGAAAGAGTTTAACCTCTCAAAGAAGCCAACAGTGGTTTGAGATGTCTATTCCTAACTGTTGCTACTACATGGATAAGATCATAAGATCCATAACTGAGAAATAAATCTGGAATTTAAGGGGTTAAATGAAATCGCAAAGTCTTCTGCCACTTGAAATTTGTATGACACTCAGTTAGCCATTATTGGTATAAAAACAACATTAGAAGCAAAGACAAGAACATGAAAGAAAAGATGGTCCCTTGGACTAATGCTGTTTATTTGCTGCAAGACAGTCAGACAGCTACAGTTAAGTGCTCAGCTGTTTGAACAGCTGCAGTGTTAGTGCTGCTTTGCTAGCCTGCTGTATCATACCTTATATAGCTAGGTTATTAATTACCGCCTCTCGATATAAAATGATACAAATATCTAAATGTAGACTAAACAGCACTTCACAGACCAGGTTCCAAAGGCAGATTAAATAATATAACATGAACACTGGCTTCTCTCCTTGCTAAGTGGCAGAAGAGCTGCACTGGACTTAAAGTTGAACCAAAACTATGCAACCTGCAACTATTCGCCTGCAAATTTCACCATGTAAAGTCTGTCTTAGATATTAAAGCTGAGCACATCCCTGTTTAGTTTCATACGACTTCCTAATGGAACTGAGCTGACTGTCCCCATCTTCTTCTTTGACATCTCCGCAGAGGTTCAAGTAAAGTTGAGAGGTGAGGAGGTCAATGCAGTCGGGTTGCTATTGCGAAGGGGGCACCGTGTGTGTGTGTGTGTGTGTGGACACATTTCCAAATACATGTCTGTCTCTTAGTAAGGACTTTTGCTCCCAGATACACACACGGTACCCAAACACACAGTCTAATTTTCTCCTTCCCTTTCTCATCCATACTATGTCTGAACTCTCTCCAATCTTTGCCAAATGAAAAGAAAACCACACAAATCGTGTTGTATTTGCAATGATAGCCTACAGTTTACATTCTTCCTGAGAAGGAAGAAACAAATATGAGCTTGTGGAGTGACACTCCATTTTCCCATTTTCAACACTGAACATGTGAAAACATTCTTACACTGCAGCTGAACGCATACTTACTGATGTGTCTCTGCTGATCCTAGACCGGCTGTACTAAAAGAGTAATTTATCAGAATGGGTGACTGCCAATGTAACCAAGAAACTGTTACAGAATTAGTGAAAGTGCAGGACTGTGGGAAAGAGGAAAGATCGAGACAAAACCTTCTAACTTTTCAGGGAGTAGCCGTTGAACAGTCAAAAGACAAAGCTAAATAAAAATGTAGACAAATTAAGAAAGAATCAATCAGTAATCAGAAAATGAAGAAAACACACACACACACACACACACACACACACACAGTACTGTGCAAAAGCTTTAGGCATGTGTGAAAAAATGCTGTAAACAAAGAATGCTTTCAGAAATGGAAGTGTTAATCATTTATTTTCAATCAATCAACAAAATACAGTGAATGAACAAAAGAGAAAATTAATGGAAAGTGATCTGCAAAAGCACCCATTTTTAAATAAATTATTTAGTAATGACACAAACAACATTTACATCCATCTGTATTACATCTGCACAATAATGAGACTTAACAACATTGTATTACACTGTACATTTTACTTTCTTCCAGAAGCCAAGTCAAAAATAATGTTTCGATTATTCGGAATATTTGTAAAAACTGTAAAATTACTTCCTCTTGACCACTTGTGGTACTGCACCAAGCCTTTGAACCCCTTATTAGACGAAGCACATATGAAAGACATGAGAGGCTTTACTGCAGACAATGTAGACATTTATAATAAAGTTATATGAGACAAAAAAAAAGAATAGACCCTGCACCCTTCCATCTTCCCTTTTTTAAACTGGGGTCCTGGGCTGTTGGCCCTGGATTATTCCTCTCAACACCCCCATAAAGATGACAAAGCCCTGATCAAAGCTGCTGGCTGGCCCCTGGGTTTATCCCAGTGCGGAGTCACTCACAGTGCAAGTCAGCACACACGCGCACACACACACACACACACACACACGAGGTCACGTGGGATCTCAGGCCAGGCCACATTGCCAAGTCACGAGCAGTTTAAAAGCAGGACGAGTCGTTTAAAAGCCACTCAGAAGCCTGCTTGGGATGAAAGTGACACACCAGAACGCCAGAGAACGGAGAAAGGAGAGGAGAAAACAACAAGGCTTTAGCACGTCGGAACAAAAATCACTAATGGAGAAGACATGCTATCTTAGTGCAATAGCTCTGTAAAAGCCATTAGCTGGCCATGCTCCAGTCAGCGATTTCCAGTGGCTTATCCCGTCTCTGTCCTTCTCCAGCCCTGTCCCGCTACAGAAGGAGGCATCTCAGGGGGAAAGAAGGTGTGAGCGGCAGCCATCTCTGACACTGAACTTGAACGTTTGAACCAACAAGGGCTCAGCAGGGGAAGGAGCCAGATAAAGCAGTGCAGGCCAACGTGTGAGTGAGATAGTTCAGAGAGGCCTTTGATCCAGCAGTACTGCACTTCAGATACACATACTAAAACCACGGCATGGAACGGACAGCAAAAACAACCATAAAGGGTTGTTTCATCTGGTCATTATGGGTAAAAATAACAATGAAGACAAAGTGAGGTTCATTCAGCTCTTTCGGGAAATGCAGGGGAAAACATAGCTTGATTCAGATCATCTGCAATTAGGGGCATAAAAATGCATCCGCGCATGCTGAATGTGGCTATTCTGTTCGTTGCATTTTGGTATATTAGAAGGAAACATTCATTTTTGGCTCAGACTAAATTCTCTCAAATATAACAATCCCAAAAAGCTCAGGATATGACTTTGTGTATGTCTCACTACAGCGTAAATACCCAGTCAGATGTTTAGTTACTGCACTTTTAACCTCAACCTAGAGACTACTGCCATTTATTAATACCTGCTTTAAGCCCCTAAACACACAAAATAAACACCCTACACCCACAAATGTGAATAACAATGTTGGGCAATTAGAAAGATGTTAATAAAATGAATGAGGACAGTAGCTACAGGTTGGTTACTGAAAACAGACCTACTTCACTATACATTTTTATCACTACATCACATTAGTTGACTTACGGGCACTACGGCTCAGCGCAAGAGTCATATTTGATGCCAGGAAAACTTGTTGAGCTAAACTTTGTTGTAGGCACCAACTGCTAAGAAAGCATTAAAGTATTTGAAGTACACAGCTGGAGCAGAGCAATTAAAAATGACTGGCCGGCTGAAAAATATTTTGGTTGGTAATTGTTTTCAGTTTACTAGCTACTGGCAAATTCTTGACTCTTGAATTAATAACTTGGGTTCACTATTCAATGATGAATTTTAAAATGGTATAATCAACTCGTATTCTATATTCATATCTGCTTTATATAGGTATAATAAGTATGAAGAGACATAAAAGAATTTAATATGAAAGGTTCAGAGATAAATGTACTGTGCAAGAGACTGTGTGTGTGTGTGTGTGTGTGTGTGTGTGTGTGTGTGTGTGTGTGTGTGTGCGCGCGCATGTGTGTAGAGAGTTGATGCCTGTGGTACTTAAACAGAAAATCGTGGGTCAAGCGACATGTGTTTGAGCTCCACAGTAGTTATGGGGCCAAGTGCTCAGGTGTTAGCTAATTGCATAAGGATGGCTGCTTGGCTCCTGCCCAGTGTTTGTGTTTGTGTGAAATGTTTCCTGCTTCAAATTGGCTTCTGACACACACTCCAAACTCAACATGGCCTTAGAAGATGGGTTGCTGAACGAAAAGCCTCACGAGAGGTCTTCATGCAGTAATTATCATTACAGATATCACAAGATGTAACAAAACAGCTGTGTCCATTAGCTACAGGCAGTTAATGCAGTAAAGCCACTTGATGACATGGCCGCTAAGTGTGGCTCGTACTGGGTATCATTATGGCATCTCTGTCCGAAATCAAAACTTTGTATTTTAATTTTTAGCATTTTTTTAACATAGTCTGAATAAATCAGCAGCTGCGTATCTGTGTACCAAAATTATTTGGAAGGATGATTTGCACAGATCCTGAAAAGGATTCTTCCTTCTTCTTTTTTGATTTTTTTGATATTTTGAGGTTTTGTTATTAACAATATGTGTGAATGAACAGGGTACTAGTTGGTGGGTTAGCCAAAAATTGATATCACAGTTGATAATACACAGTGGCTGTGGTACAGGAACATCATTATGTTGCTACTTGTACATCATTTGTCTCATACGTGCACCTCAACTGCTCATGCTCACATCATGAGACATTGCTGGGATTGAGTAAAAACAGAAAGTTATTCAGCCATCATCCTTTTGCAAGGACCAGAACCTGAGACTACATGTTGCCTAACCTGACTGAGTAAGCTGGTGTCACAAGAGGTGCAAAAAAGAAACAGATGCAGGGCCAGGTTTAAGCTAGGCTAAATGTCAGTCCCAGTAGTTTCATTTTCAGTTCATTTCTTATTACTCTTCAAGGTCTGGACTACAAGTTATTATAGAAGAAGGTGATTTATCTACAGTTGCATTTTGATTTCACTTGATATGGGATTGATACCTGACTAAACCAGACAACGCAACAGGTTAGATTTCATCTACAGTCAAATTTAATTAGACTAGTGTGCTGGTAATATGTATTTTATCATCAGCACAACCTGAACTGTTTTCATTTATCAAGTTTGCAAATTTTGTATTGTCATTGTGTCCATGGTCATTGTCACTGGCTAGCTGCAATTTTTTTAGGATGATCAGAAACAGCTCAGAATTATGAAGATTTCTTCATTTTACATGTCAATCAGTAGCTATAGATTTTTAAAAATTCAACACTTTTAGTTAGAGTTCAAAGTAATTCATGATTTTGAATGAACCCACTGTATCTGTGTACTCTACATATGACAAAGCAAACATGGCCCACTACACGCGCGCGCGCGCACACACACACACACACACACACACACACACACACACACACACACACACACACACACACACAAACATGAATCAATCTTGATAGGCTTCTGAAGGCGAATCGCTTAATTTACTGAAAGCATGCTCAGTCTTGCTCCGGTCCCATAAATTTAAGCAGCAAAGCTCGAGGAGTTAATGAGCAGCTCGTAAAACATGAATGCAGAGGTCAAGGCATTACAACGCGTGATATTGTGAATGAAAAGCATGTGAGAGATCGGAGGGGCTGCTGGCTTTCTCCCAGTCCTTCTGACCAGCCGGCCAGCAGTGAGAGAGTGGGCTGGAGCAGGAAGCACAGGAAAAAGAGAGAGTGAGAACTGCAAGAGAAAAGGTCACCTGAAGCAAATAGAGGGCAGGCTGGGGGAAGTAGAGCTGGACAGCAAAATGTCCCTTTTGTTAATCTCTGCCAGCAGCTTGAAAACTGATGTGGCTCCAAATCACATCTACCTAATATTTTAAAAAAGTGGGAAAGTGTTACCAAAATAATGCAGACACTGTGGTTACATGTAAACTGTCAGATAAAGGCTTTAGAGACAGACTTATCTCTTTCAGGTTTTATTACAAGCCTAGGTATCACTGCTTTTACCATTCTGGATTTTTCTGAAAAAAGAAGTTGGAACTTGGAAGAGGATCTTTAAGACATATAGGCTATAACACTTAAAAAACAAACAAACAAACATTAAAATCATACCAATGTGTCCTCAGTCCGTGAGGAGTCTGCATTGAAAATGAGACTAGGTGTCGAGGCAGGTGATGGATAAAAAACCTGTCACTGTGACTGTGGCCAGCAAAATGGGTCAATAAGAGGGCCAATCAGTGCACAGGACACAAGGGCACAGGGAAGGATGTGTAATTAACTCAATCAGCTTGATAAGAGCGGAAGGATGAGCACTGCCCATGTGCAGAGGAAGCAGCATACTCCCCCTCCCTCAGGCAACAGTGCAAACATAAACACAGACATATACAGGCAACACAACACACGTGCCAACGCACGCATGCACACACGTACACGTACACACACACACACACACACACTAGAGAAGAAATTTCTCAGGCTACAGTCAAGTTTGCACAGAATTTCAGTCTATGGTCAGTTGGTCATGGAAAGATGTTTTTCAGGCTACATTTGGGTTTGGATGCAACACCTGTTGCTGCAGGACAGGTCAGAGGACTGATCTTTAACTATGTTCAGATTCTGTCTAAAGTCAGGCCTGATTAAAGCTTCAACACACACACCCAGACTCACACATGTTCACTGACAAAATGGTCAGTTTGAGTGTACACAGGGTCATCACTTAAAAAGCTGGGTTCAGGAGAAGACAATCTTCCCTTGTATCTGAACCCTGCCGTCACCTGTTCCCTTCTGCTAGAGTCTTATCAACAGAGCTAAACGCTTGGCCAAAAGCTCAAGTTACTCAAGTGTGACTGCTTTTAAGCTGACCCACACTCAAACAATGACCCTAAGTAAGAAGGGACAGGGGACATGAAAGGCCCACACTGAACACCCCCTTGCCTCCTGATCCCAATGTGCTTGCCTTCCAGCCCTGACCACAGATGGCCCTTGCAATGATCAAAAGCAAGAATGTGATGAAGGGAGATAATGGCAGATAATGTGGTGAAGGCCAACTTTCACAGCTTTACCACCATGGAGGAAAGGCCCTCCCTACAATGCCCTCACTACAGCAGCCCAGTTATTAAAAGCAAATCTCAGGGAGATGATCCTAACTTCCTTCCAAAATTGGCCCATGCTAAAAGTTCATGGGAGCTTGAACTTTTTGCTCTTGTTCCATACACACTAATTGCTTTAAATCCTAATTGTGGGCGTACATTTCTGCAGGAATCAGCATGAGGAAAATTGGATGTGATATGTTCCATCCGGGAGCTCATCATTTGATAAGAAGTCTGTAAGTGATGTTTGGTATGTGATGGCTATGAAAAAAGTAAATGGTGAAAATGTGTCTAATTGTACTATAATGGAGCAATTAAAACAATAATGGCATTTATTACAAGGCATGACATTGGCCTGGCTCAGACTAAAGATACTGAGATCAGAAAGAAAAGCAGAGGGAAAGAGGCCAGTTTGATAGATAAATGATGCAGTAATAGTAAGAAGTCACATGTAACTAGCAGTCAAACTATTTTTTAATGACTACACTGTGCACAATTAATAGGCAAGTGGGTGTTCTGACCATCTCACCATTGTGTTGCATATATTCCAACTCCAAGCTGTATAAACTTATTAACTTACACCCTATATTAACATGTGCATAATTCATTTCCTCAGGCAAAATGGGCCAAAAAAGAGATATAGCTCTGAAAAGTCAAAATATGTTTCTTGAAATTGCTAAGATTTTGGGGTGTGAACAATCAAACAGTTTGTTGCAAATAAAAGGTATGAGAAAAAAAGATGCAAATCAATTGCCAAAAATTTGTGAAGAATCAAACGTGAAGCTACCAGGAAATCATGATCCCCCAGTGCTGTCATATTCCAGAACTGCAACCTACCTGTAGTGTCCAGAAGTACAAGGTGCTCAGTGCTCATGACATGACCAAGTTAAGGCAGGCCGAAACCTGATCAACACTGAACAAGACATGGTGAAAAGTCAAGACTGGGCCAAGAAATAACTCAAGATGTCAATATCTTGAGATCTCAGGATCCCTGCAAGAAACCAGAGGATAGGAGAGGAAAGGAGCAGTGAGTCAGCGTGTTAGCCAGTCTGTTGGCGGTGTCCGACCCAGTGCAGAGCACAAGCCCAGTGTGGCTGCAGGGAGGCGTCAGCGTGGAGCCAGGCCCCAGGCTTACCTACAGGCTTTGCTATTGTGTAGCAACAAGCCAGCCTATTCAGAGAGCCTGTGTGTGGCTAAACTCCACTAATGAGCGTAGCCGGCTGAGCTGCAATGCATCACAGGGATCCTATTCAGCAGAACAATGCGTGGGCCAGGTCCCAGCAGTGAGCACAGGGAGAGGATGCAGAGGGGGTCAGTCCGAGGCGGTCAGGGCAACTCAACCCCTTGTCACAAAGGCCAACCCCCAGCTCTTGCAGCACACACTTTAATGACCGCCCAATCAAACGAGGACCAAGGAAGAGGAGGGGCAGCATGAGAAAAAGAAACACAAGCCACAATAACAGCCATGCGAACATCGACTTGAGAAAAATGATGTACTCACTTCCTCTTTTTGAACCACAACACAAGGATCGTGCTACTGTATACCACTCAACTTTTTTCTGCTAATGGATGTTGTGGTTTCATTGGAGGCACTTTTCTTCCTCTTAATGTGCTACAATATCAGATGTTGCCGTTCATTCTTGCGTTCATTTCTGCCAAAGTACTCTTTTCAATTTTTGGCCATTTTTTGCCAATTTAACCTCATATTCATAAACCCTCTAGTATTCATCATCTACATACTGGTGTTATTATAGCTACTAATTAATTCACAGTAGTTACTGAATAAAATACAAAATAACTGAAAAAAATGGATTTAAAGGGTTAAATGTGGGCACTGACAATACTAATCTTAAAAAAAAAAATGTAAATGCACTGATGTTGATTTAAAGAAAGGATGGGGGGAGGAAAAAAAAAAAAAAGGCCAGCAGCACCAGTGCTGAAGTCACATGAGCGTGGTGGCCAAAAAAGCAGGCCATGTCAGCTTCCATCAGCTGGAGAAGCCTTTTTCACAGCAGCTATTTTCAAAGCTCCCAGGAGCAGAGCAGGGCAGCCATTAAAACCCTGTTAAAACACTTCTGATGTTGTCAGCGGCCGCGAGGTGGAGTGGCCCCGTCCTATCGGTGAGATGCTATCTGCCTACAGCAGTTCACCACTGCTGTCAATACTATGAGCAGGAAGGTGCAAGATGAGGAACAACCTAATTTGGCCATCAAACTTTCATGCATTTTCCCCAGGCAAGAGCAGCGGAGAGATGGAAAAGGAGGTGGGGGTTTAGAGAGCCCTGTGCTCACTCCACTGAATGACCTTCATTCCTGAACCTTTTAAAATCCTTTAAAATGCACAGCTTACACTCCGATGTATTAAAAGGAAGATGGGGTGGGGGAAACCATGCTGGTCGCACTTTTAAAGTTCCAACCTCAGGCTGAATTACATTTGCAGCATTGACACGTATAATAGTGACCCTTTCAGCAAGCTCACTCTGACCTCAAGAAGCTTTCCTTTGAAGCAAGAGAGCAGAAGGGCTTTTATTTATTCAATATATCTGCTTCCATCACAGCATAGCAACATTAGAACTTTTTTTTTTTACAGGAAACATTTAGAGAAACTTCAGGAGTCCGTCCTACAACACAAGCAGACACCCAGCTACCACCTAAATGTAATAGCGGTGATCAAGGCACAAAGTGCTGAACACTATATCGGTAATGATCAATTTGTGGGTAAAGCTACCTGAGAGCACTCAAAAGAGAAAATTAACTGGAAAAAGAGAAAGAGTGAACGAAAGACTGTAAAAATCTACAGCTTCTGAAGGGTCTTGATGGTTTAATTGTTAAACTGCTTGATGACAGCTTGAATTCAGAATCTTGACTCAAAGCAACAAGCAAAACATTTCAAAAAAATATAACAGAGGCCAAAATCATTTGTTACTTTTTCACTGAAGTTAAGAGACTATTCCTGTTATTGTGACACACAGTACAGCACATGGTGAGACACAATGAAATTCAACCTCTGCTTTTTACCCATACACACCGTGCAGCAGGGGGCAGCTATTTAAAGCACCCGGGGGGAGTGATGGGAACGCAGCCTTGCTCAAAGGTACCTCAGAAGAACCTACTGGTCTGGGATTCGAACCCACAACCTTTTGATCCTGGGGCCTAGTCCTTAACCACTAGCCCACTGCAGCAATCCCTTAGGATTTTTGTTCCAGAAACAGTCATGTTTCATTTTAAAAAAATCCCAAGAAGACTGTTCTGCTAACATGGCTTTACTCAAATATGTAAATGACCTCTATTCTGATGGACTCACCTGCACAGTGAGAAAAAGAAGCCAGAGATAATTAAAAAAATTGGCCAAAAAAAGGCCAACCTTGCAAGCTGAGTTTTCATGGGACATCATAAAAATAAAGAAATAAATATTCATTTGGCTGCCCCTTGCAACACGATGAGAATGGGTAAAATGCAGAGAATGGATTGTGTTGCGTTTCACTGTGTGCTGTGCTGTGTTTCACAAAGACAAATAGTCACTTTCACTTCAATTTAAAAGTCATCCAAATCTGGTAAATGCATCCCAAAAACGTCTCTCTGTGTTCTTAAGCAGTTTTTCATGAAGGAGGCCCATGTGGTTTAGGATATTGTTTGATATTGTCATAAAATTACAAATGAAATGACTAAAACTTGTTTCACAAACTGCCCTAGGAGTAAGAGCTATGATTTATAATCAGATTTTATGGCAGCGACCATCAAATATGTGGAGGAAATAACCAAAGAAAAGCCCTCTCCTGCCCGGGTCCTTTCTACAGCAGCTGCCAGTAGCAGTGATATTTTTTTAACTTACCGTATGTTATACTGTGATTTAAATCATGCTCACACGTATGTTCTACCTTAATGAAGCGCTGGATGTGACCTGGGTCGATTACTGAAATGTCAAATTAACACTAAGCACCTCTTGACTGAAATAATCTGAAGTAAATCTGTAGGTAATCAGAAAACTGTAAATCTGAATTTTGCCAAACGATTTCTTTAGTGTCACCATATTTTAAACATGATAGTTTTATACATTTAAAACTTGGAAGTCGCCTTCCAAGGCAGTCATGAGGACCAGGGGATAACAATAAAACACCATTAACTCATGAGTGCTCCACTCCTCCGCTCAAACTCAAATAACATTGACATTTCACATGCATAGTCAGCACGGAGGTGATTTTACAGCTTCAGCTCCTATCCAGGGTTACAAGGTTGAGCCAAAGCCTATAAAAGCTGAGACACAAAGCAGTGTAGTGACCGAAATTCAGGGTGTTTGAGTGTCCACCTCACAGTCTTGGAGACAGTATGGAAATACTTTGAGATTATTCATAAACACCAGGAACACAAAATAGAGCTTGGTGAAGCCAAAGGAACTCGGTGGACCGTTGAAAGTAAGCGTACAATGCCACGCCATTGGCTTTTTTGGCAAAGTGTTAACCAAAGAGAACAAACAAACCAAAGAAGAGTCTGGAGACTGCAGAAAGACGCCTGTGGTGAGAGTCTGTTGTGGGTGACACTGAGGTCTCTGGGATGTGTGGGTATCTGAATGTGTGTGTTGGCTTGCATTCTCATACCTAAAAGAGCATAAAAGAAGAGTGGAGGGGAAACTCCAATTCACACAATGTTCCCCTTACCTCAAATGTAGTTGATCACCCAAGATATGCTCTGTGAGTGAAGTCTGCTTACCACTGGGCAATACCGCACCTATTAACAGAGTCCTAAGAGCACAGCGAGATCTCCACCTTCTTCAAATAGGTTTGTTAAATGGTTTCTGATATTGTAACGTTTTGATAAAACTGACAGAAGAACTTTGGAATTCTTAGAGACACTTTGAATCTCAATGCTTGAATTTCGTCCATACATTTTGGTCACCTGCCTTTTGATCTTAAGTGCAAAACTGAAGCAAGTGGAAGAGGAAATTGTTGCATTGAGAAAAGAGAATCCTGGAGAATGTGGGAGGGCAGTGAGAGCACATTTACACCTGCACTGTACTGCAACCAATAACATGGCCAAGAGTGCTCGCCCTGCGTGAGAGAAAGCTCATGAATTAATAACGGCGAGGGGAATCAAATTTGTGGCTGAAGCTTCTGCTCGACTGAGTACTGACACATTAGAGAAAACTGTCAGTGTGAAAGAGGCAGAGAGAAGGTCAGGTCTTGGCAGGTCCAGACTGACCCCTCATAAACTAAAAGTGTCCAGGATTGATCCATCAAATCGTACTGAAGCACAAAAAAATTCAACTCTTAACCAACGTATCCCTGCTTTACACAGTTACATCACGACCCAATTCTGCGCAGTAAATGCACAAAACTTTAAACTTAAAGAATCAACACAGCGGGTAAAAAGAACTTCTCACAATATGTAAATAAGAGTTTCATGTAATTTGCAAAAATGGTTTCCAAAACATTCACTCCAAATTTAATTTAGGCAAGTTTACAGAGACCGTAAATGGCAATAAGCTGCAAAGCTTGTTCAAAATAATTCTAACTTTTTGTTCGTTTATCATCAATTCAAATGCTTTCAAACTTTTTTCCTTTTTCCTTAAGTAATTTTGTCCCCACAGCAACCATATGCTAGTCTTAAAGGCGCCGTAATACAAACAGTCTGTCTGAGGAATAAAGAGAGTTAACTGAGAAGTCATGGAAAATCCTGTGTTTCAATATAGCAATGCAAAAAAGCATGCATGTATCTTGCAAGAATGAAGCTGAAAGTAAGAAAAAGTGGCAAAACTCTCACCTCGGGTGAATGCCTGTATATGGGTATTGAGAACAGTGTGACCCAGTCAGGGCCTTCTATCATAAGCATGGCTCCAGGAGGAGACCAGTGTGATAAAGGCAGATTTAAGGAGGCTCAAACTCATTGAGCTATTCCTTGGCCTTTAAAATTCCTTTTGTTGGTGGGAGAGAACCATCAAGGAAGAGTGTTAGTGTGGGTGCGCGCACATATATGTATCCACATGGATGTATTTGGCTATGGTTGACCACTGAATGTGTGAGAGTGTGTGTGTGTGTGTGTTTTGTATAGGTGTGTGCGTATGTGTGCCCTCCTACTCGCCCCTGGTTCGTGTTCCCCTGCTGCGCTGGAGTTTATTCACAGGAAATGTGCGGGGAGCATCATGCCTGGCTGCCTGATACAGAGTGACGTGGCGTCTCTAGCGAGAGGAGAAGTTAGCATGTCAGGCAGGTCAGCACAGGGCAAGCAGACAGTCAATAAAATATTCAGTACACCATTCCACGATCATGGATCTAATACCTCCAAAAAAGTCAGTCAGGGAAAAAAAGGCCACACATTTTCTGAGAAGGCTTACTGGTGTTAGAAGAAAAAAGATTTGTTCAATTATGATCTAATTGACTTGCCCAGTACACGAGTTCCCTTCACAGGAAACGACATGGATTTTCTCCTGGAGGTAACACAGGGTCGGGGTCCGGCTAGTGAAAGTTCAAAAGTACACTGTGACCTACTGAAGAAAGCTGCTAGAACATGGCACACAATGCAGGAGAAAAAGGAAGTCCCCCTCCAACTAGGCTGCTACCCTTTTCAGACACTTCTATTTCTACTTCTCAGCCTTTCTTCCTCTTGTTTTGTCTGTATCCTTCCTGCCTCTGGGCACACACTAAATATATGGTTGACCTCAGCAGGCACCGCATCTTTTCATTGCGCTTGTATCAGTGCGCCCTAAGACCAAGTGCTTCCCATATCAACAACATGGGGTCAAATTACAGCTTGCACTGCATTTGAGCAATAAAAAAAAAAAATATAAAAAAAAGATATTGTGCAGATGTTGTACAGACCTTATAAAGGTGACTGGTTTAAGATTAGAATACGTCTAGATAATACATCATATTTAATATTTAAGGTTATTTTAAAGACATTGACAAAAACAATTCAGTAAACATTGGACAAAACTCTGGATCTCTAAAATAGTACCTTTTTCAGTCAAATGAAAATGCACGCAACCTCTTATGCGACTAAAAAGACTGAAATGTTTACAAATGTAAATGTTTACAAAAAGTAACAGACAAATTTTAAATTATGCAAAAACAAAAAAACAACTCATTTTACTTGAGACTGCAAGTGAGCTTAGCTAGATGCCTTATATAATCTACATATGTCACATTTGACACATAAAGCCTTACATACATATATTTTTTCATTCATAATATTTTCATTACAGAAAGAAGTTTAATTTGCTAAAAAGTGTGTCACATTTCTTCAGAACGTTCACTACACCTCGTATTAGTGGTGGGACATCCTGCTGCTGGACTCATGCTGAGGCAATGTGGCATCACTCTGTTAAGATTATATAACCAAGACACAATGTGCTCTAGCACAGATTGTACGATAGCGTCTCAGCCACAGAACCCCAGAGTGCATGTGTGTGAGGCAGAGTAAGGACGACGGTTTTTCTCAAAGCACCTGCCTTTTATTTGTTTCCAACACATTCATAGGTGCCTCAAGAAATGAGGACATGTACGGGGAAAAACGGCATGGGTTTTATTGCTTACAATTGGGAGCTAACCTAAGTGGTTAAAAAAAAGGCCTGTATCTGCTCCCAAAGTGGTGGTGGTTTTTATTTTCCAAAGGCACGCCATAATACATCACAGAAGTCTCAAGGCCCATAGTTTTCAGATACCTATAAATAAATGCTTTTCACTGCTAGCTCCAGTCTGATTTTGCACACAGTCTGGACTCAAGTAAATAGCCCTGATGAAAAACATTCCGCTCCCTGCAACACTATTAAGAGTGTGAGAGTGAGTGTGTGAGTGTGCATCAGAGAGAGAGAGAGAGAGGGAGGGAGGGAGGGAAGAGAGGTAGTGACTTTGAAAATAGACCCTCTCCTTTTCTGCCATTTTCATGACCTGACATACTGTACCAGACCTCACACCACTCAGCCACTGACTACTCTAGACTAAAGGGCTCTGTTGCCAAATGTAATGCACTGGTCGATGGCATAAACAAAACACGGGTACACACACATCCTCGGCCTGGAACACGCAAGCTGCTCTAACGTTACGTGTATCTGCTCACAAGTATTGCTTCAAAGAGCATCTGGGCTCAACTAATCTGGAACATTTTGTCACCGAGAAACCCCTATTTAGCAGCTGAAAAAGTGGAACGAGCTCTTCTATTTTTTATCGATTCTATTCTTTTTCATGATTTAAAGAGAGCCTCAAAGGGTTAAACAATGCTTTCGTGACTGACATTTTATTATCCAATCAAAAAATTGGTAAATAATTTATCAGTTCAAAAACAGCCCAGACTTACAAAAAATAGACATAAAATAATCCAATAAATTACAAAGAATTGTATAAATTCAAATGTTCATATTAAAAAGGGTTAATGACACACTTGTTCAATGATTACACCCTCAATCAAAGGCAACTTTACATATGAAGAAGGCATGCTTTCAGACATATTATTAATGTTTTACTGGTGGTGTTGATAAATCCGTGACTGCTTAATCACAGCTGGTTTTACTGGACAAACATTGTATCCGTTGGGCCCTGAAGAATTCCACGGTGGATAAAGATGAGGCAGCTCGCAGCTCAGGATTAGAAAAGCAAGGCAGGCCTGGAGTATTTTTTTCCAGATGACTTTCCTATGCCACTCTTCAAATCCCGAAAGCCAACGGCCGAGTGTAAACCCTGAGGAATGCGATTGGTCCAGAGCTGTTAATACACAGCAAACGTTTAGGACAATGTGGCATATTTAGCGAGATACAGAAAACTGATAGCATGTGTGCCAGTGTGACAAAGGGGCGCCTCTCTCGAGCTGTCGCCATGCCGTGAGAAAGGCAGGCTTGTTGTGCGCTTTAGCACAGGAGCCCGCTTCATTGACTCGTCATTCATTACCATATTAAACGTGATGTCCCATGAATGAAGCCAGGGCCTTGGCATAGCTGGGCCTCCTACTCATGCAGGCCTGGCTGTGGCTCTCACGCTGCCCCCCGGCCTGCAGAAGCCACCTCCAAAAAAGCAGTCCACATTTGTTTCCACTTACGTTATATGATCTCTGGAGGTCTAATTTGAACAAATCCCTTGCTCCAGCCACAAACTGTACTCTTCATGTGAGATCTTTAATACACAGGCCTGGCGCTAATGTTGCTCTAAAGTAAATAAAGTGGCGGCTTGAGAAGAGCGCAGCGTGGCAGGGCCAGCGTGGTCAAGCCCGAGCCTTAACACTTCCTACTCATTACTGTCATAAGACTGACACTTGAGTAAACTCAAGCTTCTGAAACCCTATCATTTAGCAGCAAGCGATCTCTCACTGGCACAACCCATAAACGCCCTTTTCCTCGTGACAGCACAAAGCTCACCGCTTTACAGCTCTGGTCATTAAAAGCAAGAGGGGGCAAAAAAAAAAAAAAGGACAGGAGGGAGAAAAAGGCATCCATGTTAAAGAAAGTGTCAGAGAGAAAGGGAAAGTGAGAAAGAGAGACACTAAAAGCTGCAGGAAAGGAGGGGGTGAGGTGTGCCCGGGGACAGGCAGGATGCCTCAGGCTGTTCTCCGCATTGCAGATTGCCCATTTTCTGCCGCTGTGATCTGCTTCTGGCCAGCGAGTGCTCTTGCCACAGCACAGGGAGAGGTCGTCGAGCCTTGTGGGAAGCTGTGCCTCCAAGTGCAGCCTGGTGAAAACTTAATGACTTGTCCTGTTCAATCTCCATATCTCTGGCCAGGGATATGAGCCCTTCTCCTTGCTCGGCACCGAGAACTGGGGGCTGTGGTGAACTCATCAGCACCATGTTTCTCCACGCACACCATTAAGTTTTCATGTTAAATAAGGATACACACAAGGACCGCACTCTTGTTTGTGTTGTCATGTACAAACTCGGTTTCTTCCGTCATTCCACTTTACCTGAGAGTAGACACACACCCAGGCCATTTTTCCCCCTCAAAGAATCTGGAGCACCACCCACTGATACAAATGTTAAGGTTCAGAGTGCTACAGTATGCCTTTTAAACTCCAGCCTTACTATCCACTCATGAATCCCAAGCCCCATTTTTCCTTTGCTTTGTATTATTTACAAACCCACACGAAAACAATACGTAAGTTCAACAGCAATGTAAATAAAAGTAGATAAAAAAAGAAATTGTAAAAAAGTAGATAAAAGAAATCTGTTGATGAGCCACGGGTGGCTCTGTGCAATTTAAGGGGATAAACCGCAGGCAGATTACTCAATTATTCATCTTAAGACTTTTTATTCTTTAAGTACTGAGTCATTTAGTAACAACTGTGAAACTAATTTTCATGCTATATCATTCTGATAAATATTAGGCCCTTAAATTTAGGAAGGTTAAACAAAGCATTAGCAAAGAGCAGCCTCCATTATCATCTGCACAAATTAATTCATAGAGATTCATAGTGCAAAGTGCACTACTGAATATAGTCTGCAAAGCTAGTCGACAAGGTGGCCAAAAGTATCATACTAGCTGCTTTGGCCACAGGTGAGTCCTTCAAGACAACACCTGAACTAGCGAAAGAAAAAACAGACAGGTAGTCCAATAATGTTTTTCTGCAGAATGCTGTACTAGATGAGAAGAAATGACACAAATTACAAGCTTGCAAGCCAGACTGGACAGGGTTTTGACAATCAGGATCATTTGACTGACTTGTTGACCAATTACAGTGTGCGTATCATTTAAATTGCATTAAATAAATGGGTAGAATGGACAGGAAAAACAAAATGCTTGATAAACAATTGCACTTTAACTAAAATTCTGTTAAATCCATCTCAAGATATCAACTGCCTACCAACTATAAACTACCATCATTTGAAATTATTCTGAAAACATATTCTTTCGAAGACTTTTGCACAGTACTGTATTCAAACGTGTGATGAAGCAACGTTTGCTATTAGCAACCTTACACTGATAAAAAATGTTTACAACGATAACCCCTCTACTGTTTATACTCTGATGGCATTGCTAAATGGACAGGATGCCTCTGAGGTAATCCACACGAATGAGAGGTCACTGGAACACACACTGAAAGAATCTAGAGAGTAGAAATGGGGGGAAAAAGCAGATTGGAGGGTCGCCTAATGTCTGGCAGATGACAGATCCCTGAATTCCTTCCTCGCGCCCATAAGACAGTGGCCACTCCGGTCCGGACACTGTGGCTTTGTGTTGTGGCTTCAATGCAGGGCCCTCTGCTGATTAGAATGCTGGCTGAAAATAAAAACTGCCCATTCACAGCACTGCCCTGAGGTTCTCCTCTGAAATCATATTTTGCAGCGGCGCACAGGAACAAAGACGGCCCAGTTCGGCCAGTCGCCTTTTTGTCACTTTGCACAAAGGCTGCTCCTCAAATGCACCCCCGCAATGCAGGGCCCTCAGGACACACACACACACACACACACACATGCATGACAGGAGCAGATCTGATGGAGATATGTTTTAAACGCATGTTATGCAAGCCTTGACACTGGAGATAAATGTAAGCCCCTCAAAAGTTTTAATGAAATTCTATGAGGGGGCACCTCTCCTCCCCCAGACAAGGCTGGATTGCAGCGAATTACATATGAGATATGTTTTTAGAGCAGCTCTCTTCTGCCCACATTATGTCTTGACATTTGCAACACTGTGAGACATCTGCTTTTTTTTGTTGTCCTCTGAAGAGGAACCCATTGGAAAAAATAGGACGGGTGGGAAAGGGCCCTCAAACGGGCTAATCACCCTTATAATTGTAGTAATTGCACTTTATTAAAATAATGATGGGGCAGAATGGGCTTGAATGGATAGAGTGAAAGCATGGCTTTCACTCTCTGAGCATGCATGCTGCTCTCAGACAGAAGCTGAAGGCAAGCCGAGCTGCTTGAGTTCTTCTAGACTTATGAAGAACAGCTTTGGTCCCACGCTGGGCTCCCTCACTTTCTCAACCTGTAGTCCACAGCTAGGCCTGGGTCAGGCATGGGTCAAATCGATAGCACAGCAGGGAGTGCCAGTACTCATGTCTCTCCCGCCACAGTAGCATGCTCCTCAGTGACCCGTCTCAACCCTTTACGCAAAAAGGAATTAGAAAATACCACAGGCTTCTGAAAGAGTTTTTAAAAAGGAAAAACAGACTTTTATCGTACCTAACTGCAAAGTGTTCCTGCTGAAGAGTCTTGTGAGCTTCTAGAAGGCCAAGGTCCTCATTAGTATTTCTCGAAAACTGTTCGAGTTTATGCTTCAATATAAGAGATTTAGACCAATTGACCCTTCCACATACACCACACAAACTCAACTTTCATAGCAACATTTTCCAGCTTGGACATGCTTAGCATTAATGTTTGTTAAAAAGTGTAAACGAGTAAAGCTACTGTGTCTTGTTCAGCGAAATGAAATATTTGCCAACGTTCTGTAAAGTATTTCCACACCTGTTTTGTACAAAAACAGAAAACAGGTACATTTCAAGTTAAAAAAATGTGACAAATATCTTAAAATTGACCTAGAAATACTGAGTTAACTGGATACGAACCCTTTAAGCTGATTTCTTGCAGATTTTTACATTCTTTTTGTATTTTTTATTAGATTTTTTGCTTCTTTCGAACTTTGGATAACGCAAATGTATTTTCCGAGGCACTTAACATGGTTACAAAATTTGTAAACCCCCACCAATAGTCACTGACTCTTCTCGTTACAAAAGCACAACCTTCAACCATTACACAGTTAGTCATTTACTGCTAATATAACATCACCATCTCCAGATACAGCAACACACAGGTCTGTCTGCCTGGGTGAGTCAGCGTGAGAGCAAACAGGCAGACTACAGACTGACTGGTGCTTCTCTTCCACAATTCAGCATGGGAAAGACAGGGTTCAAGAGCCTTCTCACCGTCACAGCGACCGCTCTGACTCTCAGCACTCCAAATATTTACACTCCACGGAGCCTTGGGCTGAGAGTGCCATTAGACTTATGACACAACTTTTACAATGTGCTAACATTTGGTAATGCGTAATAGATACAGACAAGAAAAGATCTGGAAATAAAATGAGAGGGAAAAACAATCAGTCAGGATGAGTTTAAACTTTGAGCTGTTTTTGTTTAGATCTTTCATGACATGACTTACAGCAACAAGACTCTGTCAGCCATTCTATAGCAGTTGCATTGTGGATAATTTTCAGCCATATTGCCTCTATTTGTGGTATCACTTCATCAGGGCTTTCTGTGTTCCTGAACAGCTGCTCTTCAACCAGCAACCCTGCTCATATTGAAAGCATGATCATGCAGAGTGATGGGAATGGCTAATGCCATTATTTCTTCAGTAAGGGCTTATATTAAAGGAAATCTCTCATCCTATTCCAAAAATGATTCAGCACAATCAATGCTCAACACCGGTTCTCTCATCAGCAAATTTGATAGAGCCCCACTTTTTCGTGACATCCTGAAAATGATTTAATTTCCAGGGCAGGACAGGAAATGTTGTACAGTATAGTAAAGCTTTTTTCGCACTTTGAAGCACGCAAATAAAAAGAACGCGAATAAAATAAATATTTCTTAAAAAATAAGCATAACAGGTTTCCCAAGAGTGCATGAGAACTAAATACACAGAACTAAACCAGGATATCTGCAATTTGATTCAGCCATTATTCACACCACACATTCATAACCAGTGCATGATTGCTAACATATAGAAATGCAACAGTTGTTTAACAGTTAGTTATATTACTTGATATATTGATATCATCTGTGACTACCAGATAAGAAACCATTTTAACAGAGTTGTTTAGACATATTCCTCACATGCCACACAACTCTTTAGTCCCCATTCCACAATTCCAGGTCTGCTCATCAAACTTCACCCCTCTGTAAACTTCCTTACTTTAATCAAATTCAGATCAGCCCGTCTTAGACATTTTTCACATACTCAGAGATAAGAAAAAGTCACTTGTGCCCTCACTGAGCTCTTTGTATGTGTGTGTGTGTCTGCCTGTCTCCATGTGCGTGACATTTAACACGAGCAGATGAAGTAAACATGCGTCTCCTTCCATTCAAGCTTGGTTGACAGTTTAGCAGACTGGCTGGCGTTGTAGGTTAAGTGGATGTTTGGGTAGGCGAGGGGTCATCCCTGCAAAAGGCCATAACTCACAGAGGCAGGGCAGACTTACCACGAGGATAAAACAATCTCTTACAAACCACACATCAGAAAGAGCCAACCTTTACTTTAAAGGACCCATATCCTATCCTACATGTTCATTGTGTTGTTTTATTAACTAAGGGGCACATTTGCATTTAGGTACAAAACATTTTTAAATCTCAATCTCAAATAAAACAAATGATTTTTGTTACTGTGTTACTTTAATACATTTGGGTGAACCTAATTAAATTATGAAACTTTTTGTACATTTCAATTCACAATTGTAAATTTGGTGACTTTCATATACTGAGGAAAATAAAATAAGAAAAGAAATAAACTTGGCCTCTGCATAAGCTATTTTATGTGTTATTTTTCCCCTCAGTATCTTACAGAGCAGACACAGAAAATGTGCTCTAAAGTTGGCAGAAAAAATTGTTATATTTAAGCATGGTCTATATTGTTGTATATGTGTGTGTGTGTGTGTGTGTGTGTGTGTGTGTGTGTGCGTGTGTGCGTGTGTATGTGTGTGTATATATATATACATAAAATCTTGTTTTCACTTATGATTAAAAAAAGGATAATTTTACTGGGTTGGTTCAAACGTATGTACAACTATGGGAACTCTTCAGCACGAAAGGGAAGAGCTTCACTGCTGTGGACTGAATGAGAACAAGAAATGAGTGTAAATGTACGTGTAATGCACAGTTTTTGTGACATCACAGAAAACAGGAATGAAAAAGAGGGGAGGGAAAGTTTACCACTGTTGGGACATTAATTGTTTACTAGATCACACTCTTCAAAACTGCAAGGAATATGTGTTTTTCTTGATATTGGCCCTTTAACACTAAACGGTCACCAAACCCATTATGAAAGTGGAGGGATGACAGTAATCATGGGCCGCTCTGAGGCCTTACCCTAATTTTAGCTGTAGAGAAAAGTCAGGGGGTGACTGGCATAAGGTTGTGCAAAGCACAGGCTGTAATTTGTGAGCCTCTGGTGGCTTTTGGTGAATGTGGTGCAGGCCTTCATTAGAGACGTGTTGGCAGTGATGATAAAGCTGTTCTTGTTTCAGAGTGATGATCTGTGCCGAGGACACGGCGAGAGGAGAGGGGGCAAACCACATGCAAGGCATTAAAAGTCCCCTCCATCAATAATTAGAGACAGAAAGAAGCGCTGATTTATGTCCTCATGCACAGCTGCTGTGTCCCACACAAACACACACAGGCAAACACAGACAAACACAACAGTAAACACAGCATAATACTGTACATGCAGTTGTCTCTCTGTGTAGTGAAACAAACTGGACGTGTTCGATAAGACGGGTCATTAAAATGTGTGTTAAGAGCAGCCACTCCGGCAGAAGGTCTCGCAAAAGAGCTTAGAGGAAGGAAGATAAGTTTTGAGTGTTTTCCTGGCAAGCCTCGAGAGACTCCCCACTGCACTTCAGAGAAAACATTTTGACTAAGAGATTGCTGCTATCTGTATTTGTATAATTTCTCCTGCGTTCCGTTTACATTCTTCCAGGCATTTGGAGCACTTTATTTTCGGAAATAGAGACGCTCTCTTTAGATTAGAGTGCAATAAATCCTGCTAGCTTGTTGCTGGGCACAAATAAACTCAAGTAAGTGTTGATTTAAAAATAAAAAATTTTTGGAAGTGGGGAGAGGCGCTCTTCCTGAGGTTTCCAGAGAATCGGTAAACACTGTGCTGTCCGTCACTGCAGGAGTCAGGACGAGTCACGGTCAAGCCGGGGAGAAAGGGGGAACACAGGGCCCAGTGTTTGTTTGTGTGTGTGTGTGTGCCTGCTTAAGACTACATGGGTGGAGAGAGGGAGTCGGTGGGGTCAGTATCTTTCTCTACATGCAGGCCTGTCCTGCTGCCAAGTGCCCAGCTGCCGATAGGTGTCTGTTTACAGGGTGTCCCAGAGCTGTGGAGGCCAGTGACACACACGTGCACACACACACATGCATACAAGTAACTGGACTTTGCTAAACCGCTCCGTGCTGCATGACTTTGGTTTTGTATTGTATTGTATTAAATCCTATTTAAATAACATTTTTTTTTTTTTTTGGTCAGCTGGTTAATAAATGTATGAAGTTATAAGCAGACTGACAAAGTACAGTGCTCTGCAGTCTGGCTCAATTTAACAGCCTGCTGGTGATCTTTAGTCATAATACATGTGTTTTAAACATGCATATGGAAAAAATGATCTGACTTGCTGTATTAGATAGAAGTCACTCCACTTTGGCATAGTGGACATAATCAGTGTAAAATAATAAAATACGTTTTGCACATTGTATTTGTCCCTTGTATAATGCAAGTCTGATGTTAACCTTTGTTAATAAAAACATGATTTCGCTTCAACATTAACACCACTGAAAGGTTAAGTGACCAACTCTGATTACCTTTCTACAGTAGCACCTGTCAAAGGCTTGGATGATGTACACGGAGGTAACATACATTGGAAGCAGCGTTAGGGTCTCAGGGACTTCTACTTTGACATGGTCTTCTGCAACATGTGAATGGCCAGGTGTGGGTGTCACTTACTTGTTGAAGAGATTGCATCGGGATGCACTATAGCAAGACGGCAAGCTGGCTGAGGCAGTGATATGGACCGCATACTATACATTACTGCAGACCAAGTACATCCCTTCACCCCTTCATGGCCTCTTTCAGCAGAAAAGGAGTCTGTTACAGCACAACAACTGTTTAGGACTGATATGAGGAACATGACAAATAGGTGTTGGCTTCGCTTTGACTAACTGCCCTGTATAGTGCTTCAGTCAAAAAGCAGTCCAGGCTGAAAGACTGATTATAACTCTGATGTAAATGGGTAGAGTTAAAGTGCTAAAAACAAGGAATGTGAAGATAAATGAAAATGTTTGAAAAGACACAAAAAAATATCAAAGCTGGCTGTTTTAACAGCCTCAGTTGCATATGTAGCTAATATGGACTATAGAGTGAACAGTATCTTTTCAAAATGTTATTTTCTATTAGTTTACTTTTACTATGCATTGAATAAAAGGACCCTGATTAAGGAGCACAAACGATGTGTGCAAAAAGATCGGCAGAAAGGTTCGGCCAGTTTAACTCGCATGAAAATGAAGATTTGTTATTAAATAATGATAAAGAGTTTTAAAAGAGGATGATTATTAAAGAGAAACACCTCCTTCCACACACATGCGTGTGAGATGTGCTGATTGGTTTCCTTTCGCTCTCCCTGACCTTCCTCCTGCCTCAGGCGCTTGCTCAATCTTACTCTAGGTTCATCTTAATTACAGCTCAATTAGGTCCTACAAATGGCGGCGGCGTGCAGGCGGCTGTTGTCTGAGCTCGAAGGTGGAGACTGGGGGGTCAGTGTTTTCAATTTCCTGCAATAATGGGCCTGTAATGCCTGCCCCAGCCGGCCGCCGTCCTGACCCCGGCAGGCCCTGAGGTCGTGACCCCTGCACTCTAGAGGCGTGCTTATGCCTCACGGGGGCTGACGGTTACCAGTATTGACTGGTGCAGGGTAACCTCAGCCACCGGGTGCAGCAAGCATCTCCAAAGCTTATGTGGTGGTAAACATCACAAGACAAACATACCCTGTCAGTGTGGCCATCCTGTCATGCACAACAAGCAGACACACGTGGTGACACTCTGAGGAGGGGGCTTGCTCACAGCTCCCTGACAAAAAGAGCATTCAGCTCAGTGGATCACACTACATCAGAAGTTTCAGCACTGCGCAAAAGCATGTCATTGTATCAGAGAAGCCCAAGTATCACAGACGTACACTAAACCTCATATAGTTTCAGCTAACATACATTAACAAATATACATGGGCATGCAGTCCAGTGTCGCTTAGACACTTTTATTACTTTGTCTCTTTGCTACTGAGACCCGAGGCATGACTAAGATAGTAATATTAAAAGGATTGAAGATAAGCTCCCTGCATAATTGGAGTCACTTGGTGCCCTGAGCATCATCATTTTCTTTTAAATTCACATAAAGAGAAATCAGATCAACCTCGAGAACTCGAGCATGACTCTGTAAACTGACCACAACACGTTTAGCATCGCTACACTGGCAAGACCGTGCAAACTGTTCAGTATTATACAGCAGCCTTGTAAAAAATAAATGATTTTATGATCTGAAGAGCCTTTTGCTTCTGAAAGTAAAAATCTCTAGACTGTTATTTTTTTATGGATTGGTTTAAAGACATTTTTTCTTCTGCTTTTCTACAAACCAGTGAACAGAACAGATGCTGGGTGCTTCAGAGAGCAGTAAAGGCTTTGGCCAGTGCTTCCTATTGCACTGTACTGCACTGGACTGCACTGTATTCCACTGTTTCTGTGCCATACGTAAGTAATGAAGCCAAAGCACCGATCACATCCTTTCAAATACATGGAGCTTAATATATCAACAGCCGGTCTGCTTACAGCAAACTTTAGCAGCCCTTCTGAATGAATATACCATGTCCAGCGTAAAGAAGACAAAAAAAGTTGCCAGGTTGCGCAGACCCGGTGTCAACACCCCCCGTATGAAGTGACTGGCTTTTGGCACAGGTTCACACAAGACATGCATTATGTGCTGCACTGTGAATCTATTCCCAGGGCTTTCATGTGTACATTGCTCTTATTAAGGGCAAATCCAGGGCCGTCTCCTCAGGTGCAGGAGCTCCTTGAAAATGCGACTGCACATTTTAAAGGGGCCAAATTGAGCCTGCAGTAACATAATACCCACACCAGGACCTTGATACTTCTACACTAAGAGGAGTGTCAGATCAACACAAGAGTGGAGAAAGTCATCAATTCTTATTTAAGGGCTGTTTCATATAGATATTTCATCCAACGCCTACTATTACTAAACTGAGCCGGGCTGCCAATTTTGTAGCAGTAGAAGTGCAGTCTGTCTAAATTTCCCAGTGGCTCAATTTAAATGAATGGAACGTTAATGAAGAAAAAGAAAACAGCCTCATTGCAACTCTCCCAGAAAAAGGCTCGACTGAATAGGCCGGCTAAAAGAATCTGCAAAAATACCAATATTTCACAACGAGTGAAAGAAGATTTCTAAAAACAAACAACGGAGCATGCACCAATATCAATAAACACGATTCTTCCGTCTCTGAAGCTTCCTGCTTTATTTGATTAAGCGGGGCGAAAAAACAGAGCAGTCATGCTCGTTGCTTTTCTTCCTCTTCCCTTCCCCTGCAATCTTCTCTGCACCTAATGGGAATCGGAAGTTTAAGTGGAGCAGCCTGGCTAGCCCTGGACTAACCTCTCCATCTGGAAGGGAACTTGCCAGCCTTGGGGCTACTCCCAACCCTTCCCAGCTGTTGGGTTTGGGGCTTTTGTTTTTGTGGGCTTGAGAAAGCATATTTTTATAAATGATTGCCATATCCTCCACCAGCTGCTGACCCTGCTCCTGTCCCTGAACAGGGCATGGATCTCATTTCAGCCAGCCGCACTCAGGGGCTGACCCTTGTGCTGCTAGCACGCTAGGCCAGAAGCACCCAGTCAAAGGAGCGCACACTGGTGTTTGCAAATGCTGGTTCTGATTCTTGTACTGGCACTCTATTGATCATGGGGGGCACTGCCAGGAACACCAACAAATGAAATAATGAAAAACACTGCTGTTTTGCTAAATCGTCAAGAATTATCCTGGTTAACAACCATCTAATGATGGAGCAACAAAAATATCACATCACAGTGTTTGGTCACTAACAACAGCTGAGACATTGTTTTAAATTGCATGTGGTAATTCAGTGATGAAACACTGCCAAGCTGGAATTACAAGGAGTGAGTGAAGGAACTGAACCGGCTCAACACACACACTGTAACACGGGCATTAACAGGATATTTGATTAAATGTCTCAAAGTGGCCAGTGCATCTACTGCATTTGAGTCACGGGCTGTGAGGCTCATCTCATGTCTCTGTATAGTTTTAATCTTTATGGAGGAGTCAGTTCCTCTTTCAACACAGAGTCATCTTGCCCTGACCAGGGTTTCCTTGGCTTCTTTCAATAATATTAATACTTAATCTCAAGTCTGCCTAATGACAAAGTGTTAAAGTAAATCAAGCCTTTTTGAAACCTGCTTTTCATTTATAGCATTTCTCATCACTCTTGAGCTGGGTTTCCTTTTCTTTTGTTTTCTTTTCAACATTTTGACACAGAGGAGCTAGCCCTAGGCTGGGTGGAGTTAAAAAGATAAGGGAGAAGGCAGGAGTAGCGTGAGAGAGTGTGATTTTAACTTTTAAGCTGTTGTGCTACCTGTGCTCCAGAAATAACCAACATCCGCTCTTCTGCCACTCTCTGCCATGTTTCAGGGCACTGCTGAACCAAGAAACAAAGCCCACTGTTAATTAAAAATGCATCGTCTGTTAACACGCCGCCTGGTGCCAATAGTCTGCATGTTTGTGCTTCTGCAGTATTGATGAGACTGCTGCCACTCTATAATTCATCAGGTTTGACCAACTTAGGATAGGGCCACCCAGTGCAAAACCAAGTGGTGTGGCATAGCTATGAACACGCCAAATGCTAACACACACACACACACACACACACACACACCCTTGTTCCAAAGCCTCATAGTCTGCCCTCTGCTCTCGTGTTGCACTTTCACTGCTCTGTGGCTGTGTGCAGTATACTGCTGGGTAATTGCACAGTTATACTTCATTATGGCAGCACTGTAATTTTCGGCACTGGACACTTCAAAAGGCGGCTGAAACCTCTTCACAGACAGCGCAAATTATTGCGAGTTCGTGTAACCCCCTCTTTGTTTTGACTGGTATTGTTTTTGGCTCTGCTGCGTAGTCCAAAATACACACAGAGAGCAATCAGCGCATATTTTCAATGTTATAATTGTTGGAGCTGATTACAAAGTACAGTGGTGTGCATGAACGGGCTAGAAAATTGGTTTGTGCCACCATGTGAACCCCAAACGAATAAAATCTGATATCAAAAAGCTTATCTAAACAAGCAAAAGCTTTGGCAGCGTGGGCTGCGAAGCTGGTCGAAGGCAGGCGATAGGACACCTCTGAGAGGCACTTGCTAGACTGACCAGATGTGTTACTAGGTCTTCAACTCCTAGAGGAGGATCACTCTGTCAGCACTCTACAATCACATGCTGCTCATTTCTGTTTTTCCAGCTCACGTCCCAGTCAAAGAGCAAAGTTCACATTCAGTGTTGTTTATCCAGCTAATAAAGTCACTGTAAGACTTTGTGACATGCAATGTGGAACCATGCAAATTTATTTACACCAAAACGGATATGAACAGAAGTAGGCACCCATTTGACCGTCCATGATTATGTACACAATTAAATGTGGCATAAGGTCGGAAAAGCTAGACTTGGTTTCCGTGGAAGAAAGTACCTGTTTTTGTCAGAGTGAAGAACCTTTAAACCCTTTAAAAAAGTTCAAAGTTTTGGCCCCTTTAAACTTAAAAGTTTAAAAGACTCCTTTCTTCTGTGTAGAAGCACTGGAGTATCTCTAGATACAGTTAAAGACCTGATGTATCAGAGGAAAAGCACTTAAAAAGTAAAGTCCATAGGGTGACGTAAGCTGATGATTATGAAAATTAAATGTAGCATGTCTTCCAGCATCAATAATGCAGCACACATAAGCACAACGCTTTGCCATTTTAGCACAAATCACACAAATTGGTGAACATGTGGAGCCATTTGAGATTGTACGAGCAGATTGTTAAATGCCCAAATGCCCACCTACTGTTCTAGTGTCATGCCTACATGAACTACTGTTTCACAACCAGTCATATATAAATATGCCCAAAGAACCACACCGGACTGAAAAAGCAACAAAAACAAACTTTTTTTTTTTTTTTAAGTTCTTTATTATGCTCTTTTAAATTTTAAAATGAATACCAACAATAACAGCAACCATACAGACTATCTTACTACACAGAAACCAAACAGACAAGGGATTTAATTTCTCCATTATAAAAATGTTTTTTATAGTGCAAAATTAATACTGACTCAGAGAAATGGAAACAATGAGTGTTTTAGAGCGTATTATACGAGGGAAACTGTGGCTTATTTGGAGATTTTAGTAGGGCATTAAATAGATTTGCAAGGTTGGCTGAATAAGAACAGGTATCATATCTCTGTCCTCCTTGTGCATTGCCACCCTGTCTATTTCATGCACGCCCCACTAAAAACCAATCATGTCCGTGCTCAAGCCCTTTAGGACAAGCAATTGAGCTGTTCATGTCTCAGCCACAAATCCATTCTATCTTAGCAACTGTTGTGAGGCTGGGCAAGCTTTACAGAAACCTGACAAAATCTCATCTATCTAATGAATCCAAGTTTGAGATTCCAGTATGAAATGTTACCCAGGAAACTTTGTCACTATGCTAATGTTAATTTGATTACCCAATAAAAAAACAACAATCTAGTCTAACCATGTGGCCTTTCACACAATTTTTGCCAGCATTCTGTAAAGCTCATACAACTTTGCTAAGGTGAAGAGCTACTGTTGCACTACGAAGAACCTAGTGAAAAGCAAAAAAAAAAAAAAGCAACGTGGTTAGGCCAAGCATGGATCTGACCTGCACTGACTGTACATAAAAGAGTGAAACAAACAGCTGGGCTTCCACATTATCCATTTGCTGCTGCAGGCAATTCCCAGCTCTCTCAATCATGGGCCATTAGGACAACAGAGGTTAAGTGTTCTAATCGTTAATGAACAGCATAAGTGTCTGTAATGGAGCACTGTGATTGGTCGCCCCTTGGTCAAAACTGGCACTAGAGTGTCTAACCTGGCAGGTCAGGGGTGCAGGCGTCCTCCTTGTGTTCTAGCAAGGCCCTCCTCTCCTCTCCTCTCCTCTCCTCACCTCTCCACTTTCACACAGAACAATGGCAAATCAATAAAGGAAATGAAGGGAGAGCAGGAAGATGGAGGGGAGAATGATGGAGTGGATATGCATGCTTGAAAAAGGAGAGCAATAAAATAAAACAGTAAAATAAACTGAAATAAAAAGGCGGAAGGAAGGGTCTCCTTTAGGATATACCTGCAGAAAAACGACAACACAAAAAGAAAGAAAAAAGAAAAAACAGGTGCGTTTTTAATGTTGCGGTGGGCAGCTTTTTTCAAGCATGCAAATCATTCCATCATTCCATCATGACACTGTGTGGGAGATGCAGGTGCAAAGATACATTAGCTTAACAGAAACAGACATCCCACCACTGTTGCTGGTGTTCCAGTCTGCATACCCAGAATGTCCCATGTCAGTCAATGTCCTGCTGAAAAGAAATACTTGGCTAGGTTCTTTTCACATACGGCTGTTTGAAAGCCAAGTGAGGTAAACTGCCACTGTGTGGAGACTCTGGGTTGGGTTAGGGGGAGTAAGGTCAAATAAACAAATGCTGGATTCAAAAGCCCAACATGTTTGAGTCTGAGACTTCATCCAGTTTCAGTTGGAGCAGGTGTAGCAGGCAGGGCCCGTGTGTGTTGTGTGTGCACTCTTTGTGGGGGTAATGACTGTTCTCCACTGTAAACCTCTGATCTGTCCAACTTAACTCAATTAAAAGCAAATAATACAGCCATGACCTACAGATGAACCAATCATTCTAAGGCTACTGTTCATTGCTCCATCCTCCTTCACTGTTAGACATCATCCAGGTCTACCCTTAAAAAGTAAGTCTAGGCATCCACATAAGGCAGGGATTACTGGGAATCTAATAGTGTTAAAATGAAATGAAATCATGCTCTTCCAAATGCAAATATATATCCTATATCTGTGTAAATTTGTTGTCTTTATTAAAAAGTCACATTAGAAGTAAACTGCCTGCTGCCACACTCTAAGTAAAGCACACGGAAAGACAATAAAATAAATATTTAATGTGTGTAATGGTAAGTGAAATATGAGAGCGCCACACTTAACCAGGGTGCAGTTATAGTGTGTATAGTAGAAATGTATTCTGAGTAATTTCATATTTCTCACATAGTCCAACATTATTTAAAACATCAAAATAACGAATGGGCAATATTTAATTGTCTAGTAAATTCTAGTAGTCATCAGTAGCCTTGCAAAACTTTGGTTTGTGATGGGACGTTTTGTATGTCAGTCAAGGAAACCTCGCTAAAGTCCTTAGACAAAAGCTAGCAAGCTTGCAAGAATGCCATGCTGTTAATTTCACTGCACATAGCAAGGATGCCCAGCGTTAGGATTTGTCTCTGTCGGGTCTCAGCGAATTGAATACACAATAAATACATTTTAAGTATTACTTCACTAATCAAATATTGGTAAGTCAAATACTCTGGCCTTTTCTGCAGAATCCAGAATAGTGCGTTATTAAAAACCTTTAGTGCCAACTCTCAGACACCAGGAGCTTCACTATCATCGTGTCTTTTTTCACGAAGGCCTCGTGTGGCCTACACTATGGTGCCCGAGGTGGCACCTCATCAGTGTGAGAGAAGACAGAAGAGGGTGACATGCATGGCGGCCGTAATGTGGGAGAGTGGTCATGTGTACTGACCATTAAAACACTGTAACTAATGTCTCACGAGAGAAGAGCCTTGGCCCTGGGCTCATAGTACAGGATATAAATATCCCACGCAGGGTTCAGCTGCAGTGGCATGGGGCAGGAAGAGGAGGAGGGAGACTGGAGCAATAGCATGAAACACACAGTGCTGCATACACCCATAATGTGTGAAGTCTTCAGCAGTCCTGCAGAGAACAAACACTTCTCCAAAAAATAGCTTTGACCGCTGTTACAGTGCTGGACTGTGGGGGTTATTGTGCAGACTTTAATGAGGAGTCTGGTATTCTTCCGGTAACTGTGGTGATGTGCTTCAAACTTCACTCTAAGTAACAGTAATGTAATAGTAAAGGACATGGATTATTAAAATCCATACTCGTTCTCTAGCACAGAAGTCAGAAGTGGGAAAGTTTGTGATGTGAACGTTTATTAGAGGTATACATAAAACAACAGTGTATTTTTCCCTTTTTTGGCTCTTCCTCTCAGCCTCTTTCAAACAGCCTGTGGATTCCTGATAGACAGAGGAGTCTCAAAAAAGCCATTTAAAAGGTTTAAAATGAAAGAACTACTGTTGAGGATTCTTAGCATAGAAACACACAGTATAAGAGCAGCTGGGCTTTAGCTTCATTAATACTAAATCAACTTGTATTCTGTATTCTGATTTAGTTAACCAGGTACCAGTCAATAGTCCCATTACAAGGAACTTATTAGACAGTATCTTCATATTTTTAGATCCTTTTTTTTTCTTTCAAATTGCAAGTGTAAATTGTAACATTGGCAATGATGACAAAGGCACAATCCTTAAACTGCAGCACTCAAAATATAATCAAGCCTAAAGATTATGGTTTGCTAAAGCTCAGAGATGTGCATGGCTCAGCCTGCTTGTTAAATGAGATGCGTGTGTATGTGTTTGTGTGTGTGTGTGTGTGTGTGTGTGTGTGTGTGTGTGTGTGTGTGTGTGTGTGTGTGTGTTTCAATTGACATCTTCGACATGGATTAAAACATGGCAAAGAATTAAGCCACTGCGTCCCTCCGAGCAGAAAAATAGGTTTCCGCACAGTACAAACTGCTGTGCAACAGCCAAGGATTTCCTTTTGATTCAGGGAGAATAACTACTTCATATTGTAGTTTTATGTAGTTTGTAGTTTTTTTTCATCCATTATTTCCATTATATCCATTACATGATCATCTTTAACCAAATCTGGTGACTAGCGTAGTTATTTAACTGCCTTTACAATATCACTATTTCTTTTAACTAACAGAGATGGGCTACGTGCAGTGCTTAACACCATTACATGATAAATTCTTGCTCTAAAATTGAGGTAGGGCTTCACTGGATCGTACCTCAAAAAATGGATGTAATTTATATATATATATATATATACACACACACACACACATATACACACATACAGTACTGTGCAAAGAAGTTTGAAGCAGGTGTGGAAAAAATGTAAAAAGAATACTTTCAAAAATCATAAAAATACAGTGAATAGACAAAGGAAGAAATCTTAATCAAATCAATATTAAATTGCCCAATACCTTTTACCTTAAAGCAGCATCAATTCTTAGTTTGTTCCTCATCCTTCTGTCTCTTCATATAATCAGACACACACTGGATGATGTTGAGATCAGGCTCTGTAGGGGCTAAAAAGTGATAACAGTTTAAAATAATGTGTACCAAATATTGATCTGATTTAATTTTTCTTTTGTTGAATTCACTACATTTAATAAATTGGCTAAAATAACGATCATTATTTATATTTCTGAAAGCATTCTTTATTTACTGCATTTTTTCCACATACTAAAGCTTGCACAGTATTATATATATATATATAACAAAATATATGTGATGTGATGGAAAAAGATTTCTAAATGTTTTGAAATTAATCTATATGGTCTACATATGGAAATTAGGTTGCGAGAACAACGCCTTTAAAATGAATTTAATCTGTGATGTCACAAAAATAGACACGTTTACCCTAGGGCAACGGCAGGAGTACCGGACAGCAGTGAAAGCTGAGCACATATGCACTCACGTTTATGCAAACGATAGGTGAACTCAGACTAACATTAGTGTCAGAATGATTCCAGTGTTGCAAATAATACAATAGTTAAAAAAAAAAATGGATTTGAAAATCATGCAAACCACCTCAGGTCTTCTGCAGGCATTCATCAAAATAAAGCAAAATTTTTACACTAGGGCCAGGAACAAAGCAAATGAATGATTAAGCAGCCCTGCATTTTCTGATGAGTTGGCGAGCGCTTTTAAAGCATCATTACTGTCATAGTTAAAGGAGTCAGTAACCATGAAAAGTGTCTGTAGGTCAGCAGGCTGAGCTAATTCTGTTGAGGCCCAGCAGGAGGAAAGGAAAGGGGTGTGTGTGTGTGTGTGTGTGTTGGGGGGGTATGGGTGATGTGTTAAATGCACCAAACAGACATAACTTCTCTGCATCCGGTGCTTTGGCTCGGCTGCTAATTCATTCCGCTACGTGTTGGCGTACAATGTTCGGTCTGCTTGGATAGCTTTCCTCCCTCAAGTTCCCGGCACAGTCAATCACATATTCATAGCTGCCATGGAACCTTACCCGCTGTGCTCCATTTCATTGCTGGAAAGGAGAAACAGCTTGAATGTTAGTCGTAGGACCAGTCCTACTTACATGCCTAACTGAACAAAAAGAGGGTGGGTGTTTGGGCAGTTTGCTTGCCATGTGGGGAAAACAACTGAGCTTACACTCTTTGCAACAGCAGCTCTGAATAGTTTGCAAAAATGGTTCTATGATTTGCGACAATAGTGGAAACCCCCTTTGATGCTACTGAGAGCCAAACAGAAAAAATCCTTTTTGGAAGTATGCAACATGTTCTCCATCATGAGTGTTGTAGATAATAATAATAATAATAATCATATATGCAAGAATCCTTAAAGAGCCTCCTTTTTGAAAGCGTACTTAAAGCAAAGCAGAAAAGAACAGTACACTCTCACTGGTTTGGACTCTCTCTCTCCACTTTATCCCTCCTTTCCCTTAGCCCTCACGCTTTAAGCCCTGGTTCATGGCCTGTGGCTCACAAGCCTTTGATACAGCGAAAGGAGAAATCCAGTCGGAGAGGCTTTATTGAAAACATGGCCGGTCGCTTTGGGAGGACCGCTGCTGCTTTCCAGCAGATCCAGCAGCAAAGACACAAGCGAGCCTGCTGATTACAGAGACAAGCCCCAGACTCCTGCTTTAATGACTGCAACATGCGTCATGGCATGCTCTGCCAGAGCGTAAAACTAGGCGAGCAAGCCTGGCCTTCTGTCCTCTTGCTTACACCTTGTTTACAGGGCCCAAGAAATCATAGTTTTATTGTTAATCACAGGCCCGACTACGCGGAGGGTTGGCGATGGGATTGCGAAGATTGCTATGGGCTCTCCATGCCCCCCATGGGCCTGTAATAAGTTACTAAATTTTAAGTACAGCCTCAAATGTGCACAAAGGCCTTATTTTTATTAACTGACATCGTTTGTTAGAGGTCTTTTTACAAGGCTGTTTAACTGTTTAGGTAAGCACTATCAACTAAAGGCTAACAGAATGCTTTTAGAAGCCGTGCTAAAGCTTTAGCCTTCAGATTCTCATTATTTGATAAGTGTGAATGCATTTTTAACAAAATGATTTGGTAAGAAGCAAGTCTTCAATCCAGTTATTATATCTAATACTTTATATCATCAGACTTCCATAAGATTATTCAGTTCTTTCAAGACATTTGTTGTGCCTTCACCATTTTGACATAAAACACACTGATGTAGAATGAAAATATTATTAGAAGTTTCAAAATGCATCATTCATTCTTTGTCCCTACAGTTCATATATTAAGCTGTAAACAGCCTGTTATAGAAAATCACATTTGCATACATCCACATAATCAGCCTACAGCGGTTTAGCGCTGCCTATTTACACAAACATTACAAACAGTGTTTCGGACATTACATTTTTAAAGAGACACAAAACAGACCACTAAGGCAGAAAGGATTTACATAGATCCGTCTTAAATGCACAGTAACAAAAACAGGCTGTTAAAAAAAAACAACAGAGAAGCTGGAAGCGGGGTGGTGGTGGTCCAGTGGTAGGATGTTAAACACAGCCCAAGAGGTTGCAGGTTCGAATCCCACCTCCAGCACTACCACTATTGGGTTCCTGAGTAAAACCCTTAATCCCAAGTTGCTCAGGGGGGCGGTCCTGTAATCAGAATGTTAGTACTCTGGATAGGCGTCAGTAAATACCATAAATTTAAATGAAAATGGAAAAGAGAAAAAAAATCACTTATGGACTAAAAAATAGAACCATGCAAAGAGGAGTAGAAAAAAATTTGAAAAAAGTAAAGCTAAAGACTTGAGTCAAATTTATCTGAGGAAATGTTCTCATTATACACTGTGTGCACAATTAATAGGCACGTGAATATTTTGAGGATCAGTTTTAAGATAGCTTTCAGTCAATCAGTGAATCCTAAACATTAAAAACCCCGAAACCTGGTTTACAAAGGAAATGTGAGTGTGAACATTCTCAGGTGTACACATGCAACTAAAAGAAAAAGAAAAATTCCCATTTCTTTCGTTTGTTTCATCTGTTAAAGTGAGAAAAAACAAACAACTCAAAATGGACAAATAAACATTTCTGACATTATAAAAAAATCATCAGTGACCAAGATTTGCTTCACCCACTTCTGTTCATCTGTTGATTAAAACACAATGCCTTGTGCTACAGCCTCCCAGACACTGTGAGTCCACTCAGAGAAGGTCCACAAGTTCTCAGTAGGGTTTAGGACAGATGAGGAAGCATGTCATTATTCTTTCATCTTTAAGGCCTTTACTGGCCACACAGTGGAGAACTTCCATGCATATAATGGAACATTGTCCTGCATGAAAATCATGTTCTTCTTGAAAGATGCAGACTTTTTCCTGAAGCACTGCTTGAAGAAAGTTCTTCTAAAGACTGCCAGGTTTGGGAGTTGATTTTGAGTCCATCTTCAACCCGAAAAGGTCCAACTTCCGCAATCATCTTTAATAATACCAGGCCATACCAGCATCCCATCTCCACCTTTCTGGCGACTGAGTCGAAGTGGAGCTTTGTGCCCGTTACTGATGCAGACGCAGGCTGATCCAACTGGTCCATCATGACAATTTCAAGATTGCTGCATCCCCCTGAAAGTCTTTTTTACTTTGACTTTTCGGAGTCAGTTATCACTGTTTAGGCCCGTTTTGCCTGAGGCAAAGAAGCTGCCTAATAATTATGCACATGTTAATATAGGGTGTTGATCTCCTTAAGGCCACACCCTCCTTATTACACAAATACACATCACCTAGTCTGCTTAAATCCAATTAACATTCAGGTTTATACAGCTTGGAGTTGGAATATATGTACATATATTGCATATATATATATATATATATATATATATATATATATATATATATATATATATATATGCAATATATGCATAAAAATGATGATATGGGCAAAATACTCACTTGCCTAATAACTGCACACAGTGTATTGCCAGATCATTTTGACCTTTTATATTATGGTGATATTTCATGCTGCGTGAACCCTGGCCTGCACAGAGCAGAGCTTTTTTCCAACAGCTGGACTGCTGCATTGGCTTTATTGCCAATGTGGGCGATCCTTGTTGTTAGACTTAAATCAAACATGGTGTTGTGAGTCAGAAGCCCAGACGTGTACAGTCACATTGAGAAATTACAGAGGGTCTGAATTCTCTGCTTCACAGGCTTATGCGCCATCTCTGGTGTTAATCTTTAGGCCCTAAATGACCCTGTGTCATTATGAACGACATTACAAGAGGCTGTAGTCACTCTGCAGCACATGTGAGTGTGCCTGACTCACGGCGTGAGTAATTTGTGTTATGAGCAAAAAACAAGCGTTTCAAACATATAACTAATCACTTCTTGTTCCAGTGCTGCCCCTTTACTGTTGATAGGAAACCCAGTGCAGACGCGGTCTCTGTAGAGCGGCTGTTCAATGTAATGAGGTGGTCTAGTTATGTGTCATGTACATCGTCAGGGTGCTGTAATCTCCTCAAAGACAACAGAGGTGTGCAGCAGGGGCTTTATGCCGAATAACAACAAATCAAATGCAGGGGAACCGATGTAAGACACAGCTGTCACTACATTTAAATCAAACTGAGGGAAACAAGAACTCATGAGTATTAGGTCTAAGCAGCAGCATTTCCTGTGTGATGTGTAGCTTTCTGGGTCTGACTTGAATCTTGCGCATTAATGGAGACTCGTGTCTTCAGCAGGCTATGTGGAAGCTGTTAGTTAAATCAAGTTAAGCCATTTCCGCGCTTTAAAGCCACTTCCCAATCACCATGTGCCTCCAGGAAGATTGTAGATATGATGTATGTTTGCTTCAGATCTGGTTTAAAGAGGTAGCTCCACCTCTTACAGAATTCATTTTAGCCTAGAATACAGGCATACTTATAGTCTGGCCTCATCCCTCCTATATTCACATTCATGCACCTTGTCTTCATGTAAAACTAGACAGCCGATAGAAAACCAAGCTAACTGAAGCCAGCCTTGTTGTCTCAGTTGAGGTGCTATATTTATAGGTTTTCTACTTAATGTTTCACTTTGTTCAAAGACTTGTTTGGATTGTGGGTAGATATTATAAGAATTTTATTGGTTCAAATAAGCCCCCCCCAACCCAGCGTCCCAATATTCTGAAGTACTTCACAGGACTTTATTACTGAAGCCTCAAAAGCCTCAAGCATCCTTCGAAGCAAGTGAATAAAAATATGTTAATGTAAAAAAACGTTTTCCCTCGGCTTGGACAGGTGGTCTTGTCTGCTTTGTAAGCCTTTCGAATACTTTAATCTGCAAATGAATATTATGGCCTTACTCCTTCACCCAAGGCCCCTACCCCTGTGACTATTAAATAAAAGGCTTTCCAATTTACATTTCTTTATTCAATGTTGGTCCACTCTGCAAACATCCTAGAATTTTCCAGGGAGTTGCTAAAACCTGTATCTAGTTCAGACAAAGTGACTTTTTGAAGACCTAGTCTATGAATCCATATTCTGGAGGGGCCTTTGTTCAGAATACAGCAGTACATCATGAATAAAACTCTGCCAGTGCAAAGATTATTACGAATCTACTATAGTACACAGCGCGTATGTTTGAGACAAACTTCTACAGCCTAAGAGACTAACATTAATATTTATAACGAACAGCAATGCTGTCCTATATATCAAAAAAGACAAAGACCCTAATCCTGGATCTGGAGGCTTCTATTTATATTCATGCATGGCAGTATACCACCTCTCTGCTCCTGCAGAGCAACAAAAGATGTCAGCCCAGCATGGCATATGTGTAAATGGACTAATGTGCAAGTTACATTAACTTCCGACACTGAACACATTTGCACAAGCAGAGCACATTATGTTCAGTGCGCGCACACACAGCTCAGTGATCCTAGGCTGGCCATGCGAGGCATGACAAGATCTTTACACTCAAGCCTGCCAGGCTCCTCAGGCCATGGCCAGATGCCCTGCACTTGCCCAATTGCACCGTGCCGCATTAACCTTGCATGACAGCCAGCCTCTCCTGAGTGTGTTCCAGGCCCCAGACAGATGGGAGGAAAGGTGGAGGATGTCATGTGTGAAGCAGGCAGACAGCTTTTTATGTGCTCACCATCATGGGGAAGTGTGCAGTTAGTATGGAGTGGTCTTTGTTTACATGCAGCTAGAGGTTATCAAAGTTGTTACCTGGGCAAAGCGAGGAGACTGGTACGCGAGGTGTTTATCATGCCAGAAAAGCATTGATGGGTCCGTGTGACTGAAGCTTGCTGGAGGAAAGCAGCCACTGCGAATGACCATAAACGGCTGTTTTGAGTAAGCTTCAGCATTATGAATGACCCAGTTCCTGGGAAGTGTGACAAGCAGCCAAAACATACAAGACACACAGAGATATGACGCACAACATGACAGAGGATGAAGCTGCAGCACTCGCCCATTCAATCTGCGAGGCGCAGAAATTGATCTACAGGCACACATCAGTGCTGCATAAAAAACCAGCTGTGCAATGGCAAATGTATCAAAGAAAAAAAAACTTTGTTCATATATTTATTAAATTGATAATAGTAAATAAGGGTTCTGAAACTAAATCAGACCCACCATTCCATGGAGAAAGTCATATGAACAGTGGATTATTTTTCCGTCTCACTGAGAAAATGTGATTCTCTGTGATAAAGCTTGCAGGCCACATAGGTATGAAGGCCTGCGACTGTGTCGAATGGCAGATTCTGATAGCGCCTCCATTTTCAGGTATTAGTGATGAATGAGGAAAAAAGGCAATACACTGCAATTACCATGGATAGGTGGACTTCCTGTTCAACACAGAGGTAACAGTGAACTACACAATACACGGGAAATATAAACACAAACTATTAAACTGAGTAACTGGATGAAAGAGGCTGTTATGAACTGAAAAGTCACTCTCACAACTAAAGATGCAACACCACGAAAGCGGTGGATATGGCTGAATTCTCAGGTGTGTAACAATTTTGTAAAGGAGGAACTTTGTTAACCAATTGCTTACATTTTTTTAAAATACTTTTTAAAATGCACATTATAATGATGACAATAATGACTATAACAAAAGTCATTTATTTCCTAACTGAACCATGATAGAAACCAAACTGCAGCTCATAAGCCGAGAATCAAACTGAGCCCTGAAAATGGTGAACCGTTTCAACCCCAGTATCGGTTCATTCACTGTATAAAGTTCACAGGATGTAATAGGATACCGTCATTTTCACATGGTGTAAAATAGCACAGATACAATAAAAATAAAAATGAAAGAAATCAAATTACAAGGTTTTCTTATGAAAGCAACACATGTGCGCGCACACACACACATACACACACACACAAATTATAGCTGTAGAGCAAGGATTTGGCCATGGTCTGTGGAACTTTGCCCAAATCTGAATGAAAAAGACTTCAAGAACTGTGGTGCATAATGCAAATCCTGGGTGTGTGTGTGTGTGTGTGTGTGTGTGTGTGTGTGTGTGTATTGCTCTGAGCAGAATTTAATGAACTTAGAATGACCTTGATCGGTGATTCAAAGCTGGGAGCATGGGCCACTCCTCCTCTGCCAGCCTCTGCCCTCGCATTCATCAAGTGCGTGTTTTGATCTCTCAGGCAGATCACATGTGTTCCCCCAACCAGTGCCTGCCAAGCTGCACTCTTATTGGCTCAGCTGGCTCTGCAAATTACCTCCTTCCCACCCCCACTGCACACACTAACAATAATGCAGTGCCCTTGTGTCACCCCGGGCACATCCTACACTGAATTGTTAACTTTTGATTAAGGCTGGATGCTCCTCACAACCAGTATGAAGGGGTCAGGCAGCTGCTTTATAACTCAAGGAGAGCTATTACTCTTTGCTGGCAACAGATCCTAACCACAGTCAAGCGGGCAAAGAACAAGCACTTTTTATATACTTGAATGAAACACCACCGGTCCGAAAAGGCCCTGGTTCAAGCACTGCCAAAAAACATTCGCAAGGGCTCCATCCCAGCCTTTCCCTCAGATTATCACCCTGCGTCTCGGCCATTTCCGGGAATGAGCTGTGAAGAACGGCGCTGATTACTTTAATTTGTGTTTTTCAGAATTGCGATGACACATGGGGACAGAAAATAAAGTCACCATAAATCACAGCACATAGTGTCAGCCCAACAGCCTCTTCCCACTCTAATGACTAGGCTGAGGCTACATGTGCTGTGTTTGTGTTTTTAAGAAAGGAAAACACAACTCACACAAAAGCTAATCACACTGTTGCTGACTTTAAAACATACAGTAGGCCGCCGGTGCATTACCACTTTAGCTGGTGGATTTCAAAAGCAGGCCTCACCATTGCAATTATTGTGCAATATTGTAAAAACGATACGCAGTATATTTCTTTACGAGACAAGTCCTTCCTCTGAACCCGTCCTGATCGCTTCCTCCGAGAAAACAGACCATGAGGAAAGAAATGACTTTACCCCGTTCATTTCATGTGGTATTCCAGCTTCGAGCTGCAAGTAATGAGCTAATTGTGGCTTTTGATGTCAACTTGCAACTCTTCCCCTCCTCCAAACCATGTGTGTTATTCTTCGAAGTCCATAAAACTTTTCAAACTGTTTTGCAATCATGGAGTCTGAAAAGAGAAAAATAACTGAGTTCAACTCAGTCAGTGTAAATGCAAGGTATTAATTATGCTGAATAAAAAGAAAATGAAATAGAAAGAGAGCGAAAGAGACACAGAGAGAGAGAGAGAGAGAGAGTGAGAGAAAGAGAGCGAGAGAAAGAGCGAGAGAGAGAGAGCAAGAGAGAGAGCGAGAGAGAGAGAGAGAGAGAGAGAGAGAGAGAGAGAGAGAATGAGAGAAAGAGAGCGAGCAAGAGAGAGAGCGAGAGAGAGAGAGCAAGAGAGAGAGAGAATGAGAGAAAGAGAGAGCGAGAGAAAGAGAGAGAGAGAGAGAGAGAGAATGAGAGTTGGCTGCTGCGCTCCATTTAAAATATGATCAGCTTAACCAGGCCCTGCTGAGTGGCGAGCTGGGGCTGAGGGAAGGCCGCGAGAACAGGAGCGCAGATGGAAGGGAGAAAGAAGCAGAGAGTGAGGAGGGAGGTGAGGGGGGTAGCCAAGGGAAGGAAGAAGGGAGAATTTAAAAAAGAAAGACAGAAAGGTAGAAGAAAAGAAGAAGGGGAGAATGAGCAAAAGATATTTCAGCCATGTAACTGAATCCCTTCCACAAAAACATAAACAAACAAATAAATACATACAACTTTTATCACCTCCATGTCCTGTGGTCCTCAGGTGGACAGCTATAAACACTAAAACTAACTAGAAACATGAGGCTCTCTGAAGTCTTTCAGTCTTTTCCTGTCTTTCTGTTTCACCGAGGCTCCAGTGACTCTGAAGTGTTTAAATATCATTACCCTCGCTGTGAGGTCACATCCACACGGACTGGCCCTGTGAATGGAATGAATGACACTCTCTCTCTCTCTCTCTCTCTCTCTCTCTGAGAGCAGGAGAACCTTAAGTCTGGCTGCATTCACGCATGGCAGGATTTACGGGCGGAAAATTGCAACTCTTGAATGGGGAAGGTGAAAAGAGGAGACAGAGGCCAAGATAAAGATGAGAGAGGCGTGAGAGGAAGGCAGACAGGCTGAGAGACTGAAAGCGGAACGAGAGCTTCATGGCTGTTTTTTTACTGCTAACACTGCAGGAAACCTGACCAGTAAATACCAGTGCAAACTTCAGGACACTTTCACAACACGCACAGTTAGGCACAGCTCCCCTTATTCCTACGCTGGCGACTCTGCTTAACGCAAGGGAAGAAAAGAGCAAAAACACATTCTCTTCATGATCCATTTATTCAGGAAAGTCTTCAGAATCACGATTAACAACACGATTATATATTTATATTTATTTCAGACTTAAAGACTACTATACTAATTTGGCTGAAGAAGAGACCAGATCTGCTTGAATTGAGTTGAATATGACGAACGTTTAATAACTATCATCATCAGATCTTTATACAGTCCTCTTCAAAAATACTGGAAAAGCAACACCAGTTCAAGCCTTTTTGGGTTTGACGTCAAAAGATTAAAATTAGATGAGACCTCAGATTTTCAGATTTTTATTGGCTGGTTTTAACAAATTAACTAAATAAAAACTAAAAATAAACAAATTATTTATTACTTAACAACTTGCGATCTCCCTGTTCCATTGACTGTTTAAACTATAAATAGCTTCTGAAATTGGCTCCCAGTTTGGACGTTTGGATTTTCCCATTAAAGACAGCATCTGTGTTAAAAAGGGAAAACCAGGATAAAACCAGAGAGCTGTCAGTTTGAACCCATTTGAAGCTGAGAAAAGAGTAAAACCAAGTGCAGAAGTCCAGTTTTGCACTTTATTTAATACTGCTTTACAGGGCTGCCACTGAAGAGATCAATGCAGCCAAAGCAAAAACTTAACCAAAATTGATCTTTACACAATTTTCATTGGAATTTTTCTTATTTAAAAAAATACTCATCATAGTGAACTCCACTAAAAATGTAATTTGGCTCATGAAATTTCACTATCAAACACAAGTTTGACAAATCCTAAAAGCTAGTTAATCATAAGTACACGACACACAAAATCTGGAGCATGTGGCTAAAAATCAATTCAACAGAAATGTCCAAAATGTTTAAATGCAATGGAAAAATCTGACAATGTGGTTAAAGGGTTTGTAAAACATGAAACTATACTAATACAATACTTAAAGGCATATATATAATACATGATATTTAACAGTATGTATTTATTCTGACATCTGCTTAGTTCTTAAATTCACTCATACTGTGTATTAAATCCAGTCAAACCTGGTAGGAAAAGGAAAAGACTGTTCATCAGTATATTTATCCATGATGTTCAGAAAAGCACTGTGACACAATTCTTCACAGTAAAAATACATTTCATCATATTGTGCAGCTCTAGCCATGACCAGCTTATGTTACTACAGATATAAGACTTTGTGTCTAACAGTAAAGTAATACCAGCTGATGATGTCCATGCGTTGTGCTGATGTAAACGGGAGGGTAGTCAGATGGCAGCTAAAAGGACAGATGACCTCTTGCCTATCTCTGAGCTTTAATAGCATCACGCTGCTGCAGCCTGACAAACATCATCTGAAAAGCTTCAGCAAATCAAAGACTGAGATGTAGAAGTTGTTGAGGCAGAGAGAGAGAGAGAGAGAGAGAGAGAGAGAGAGAGAGAGAGAGAGAGAGAGAGACAGGGGAAGTGGCCTGAAGGACAATGGAGGGAGGGCAGCTAACAGGAATAGAGGAGTGAAAGAGAAGCCGAGCTTCGGGGAGCATCGAGGGAGTTGTTTAAGGAGAAACAGTGTCCGTTTGTGGCCGCTGATAATACTTTCCATTCAACAGGGCTCACAGCGCACTGATTCCTCTGATTGCAGCCTGGCGCCCTGCTGGCGAGCCTCAGAGCTGAAATTAAATCCACTCTATTCAGTTATAAATTATAATGCTCTATAAACAACACCCCCACTGGGAAAAAGGGGGAGAGGGAGTGAGAGAGACAGAGAGAGAGAGAGTGGGGGGGGGGGGGGCAGGCAGAGTGATGAAAAGAAGAAGAGGAGAGAGGGATGAGTATAGGAAGTGTTCGGTGTCCTGAAGGAGGATTCAAAACACGAAGGACAAAATCAAGACAGAAAAGTGATGACTAATGCAAGTACAGCACAGGAGAACATATTAGGCAGTCTAATTTCAATTATTCTAAATGAATATTGAAAAAATTTAACTAATAATTTGGTCAATTAATGATTGGCTAGAAATCATATCCTGTAACAACTGAGGAGCCCAAGTATTGAAATGGCATTAGAGTACCATTATATTCGATTTAAACGAATGAATCAAATGAAATTCAAATGTGCGTCCTCCATTTATTGACTTACCTCTGACTAAGCTATTTGAATGATAAATGTATCTTAGTGTCATTTAAGCCATGATCAAGAGAAAAGTTCATCCTGAGCTGTTAATGCTCAAGTAGAGAGAGATGCTAAAGTAGCGGGAAAAGAGCAAAAAAAATGTTTGCTGTTATAAAATACGCACACATGGTGATTCAAATAAAAATCGAAATGATTTTAAGAACACTAGATTACTTTTGGGACAGCTAGGTGGAGCAGTGGGTAGTGACCTGGGTTTAATTCCCAGGAGGGACAGCCTGGGTCCTTTCTGTGAGGCTCTCTCCAAGTCTGTGTGGGTTTCCGCCCACTGTCTGAAGACGTGCATGTCAGGTGGACTGGAGATGCTAAATTGCCTGTGGGCGTGTCTGTGTTTCTTTGTGTTTGGCCTGTGATGGAATGGTGACCAATCCAGGGTATTTCCCCACCTTTCGCCCTTTGAGCCCTGGGATAGGCTGCAGCACCACCCATGACCCAACTCAGAACAAGCAGCTAAGAAAAAGAAAGCGTGAGTGAGTAGACTGCTTCTGTTTCAAAATTTCAAAAGAAAAAAAAAAGTATCCTCGTTGGGAAAATCTCTATATACGAATATTGCATTCTTTACCACTTTATTAACCTACATAATATTATTGAAATCGTTTTGCAGTAAAATAATAAAATAAACCATTGAAGAAAAATTTAAATGGATACAATGAAGGTGCTTGGATGTCACCTCCAGTGTCAAGCCAATGTTATTCATTCTTATGTAACAGAGGGAAGAAAAGTGAGTGGGTGTGTGTGAGAGAGAAAGGTTTGTTCCATCGCCAGCTCTATTTGAGAATCAACACATTGGCCATCCCGCCTGCTGGGGTCTTGCGCCAGTCTGACGCCACCTTTGTCTCCACTGCTGTCCAAAGTCTGGAGACCACAGCACCCAAGCGAACCACGGGTCAGTGCGGAACGTTGATGAGCCTGACCACCCTTACACACACACACACACACACACACGGAGCGGGACTCTCACACGCCTGCCCACTGACACGGAAGAGAGGGAGAGCATGAAGTTCCTTCTGACAATGACCCATCATAATTGAAGCCTTTAATTTCTCCAAACAGAAAAACAGTTTTGACATCTCCAGTTGGTGTGTGCTAACGACTGGAACAGAATCAACGAACAGATCTTAATTACAGACAGCGTTAAAATCCAAACATTTCCGACCTCTAATCTCTTCACTCAAACAACCCAGCATGCTCAGGGTGCTTCAGTTAGCACGGTCTCTATCTTTAACTATTTACTAGATTTTTTCATTTCTGCAAGCGGCAGATTTCTCAGCTGCTTTGCCGTGTTTTCAGTCACTATAACAATGTGGCACTCCAGAGATGGAGACTCAAGACCGTGACTCAGACAGGCAGGCTGATTTTTCAGCATGTCTCATGAGCAAGACTTTCTGAAATTTCCGATTTTCTGAAATTCAGCTTTTCCCAAATCAATTCAATCTTCAAATCAGTGGGAGCAAAAATCCTTGTCATCACAATCTGCGGCAGATAAGTCAGTGCTGCACGTCATATTTTCATTTAAATGTCAAAGTTAATGTTTAAATGTTAATGTCAGAGCCCTACATGCTACAAAAGCGACAGAATAATCAACACCTTAATTCTCTCCCTTTTTCATTTAAGCACAGTGCAGCGCTTCAGTTCTTTGCTTCACACTAAAGGCTTTTGCTGGAAACTTAAACACATGATCAAGCCCTTCAGACAGGTACAGGTTTTTGCTGCAGCTATGTGCAGCTGTGACATTTGTGTGCTGAAATGTTTGAAGAGATGTTTGACTAATAAACATCAAATTGCTTTGTTTTTCAAGCAGTGAATTGTGGAAATGTGCATCTTCAGACCACATGGGCACAGCTGAAAGTACAGGCTCAGCTGCCAGGCCAGCCGGGGCGAGCTGAGAGCAGAGGACGTGCTAATGTTTGACCTGTGGAAATACTACAGGAAAAAAAAGCAGGACACAGAGTAACAGACACACACACACACACACACACACACACACATGCACGCACGCACGCACGCACACACACAAACAAAAGAGGGGGGAGAATTCTCTAAGCATCTCAAGTGCATTTCAAGTGCCGTGTTTTTGGAAAACATATTGGGAATGGCTGTGACAACAGCTTGCTGAGGGCCAGACGTTCTCTGAACTCATTTTTATAAAGATGTCTCTGAGCTGGGACTGAGCAACGGATTTAATATTTGCAACGTATCCTTGAGGGGTTTTGTTTTACAGACCCAAAATCATTGTGAACATTACAGTGGTCTTAATGCGCTTTATGCAGGCAGTTCAGTATCTTGAAAAGCTGTGGAAGTTGATGGTGTAAGCAAGTTAATCCTAATTAGACGGAAACCGTCTAGCAATAAATAAAGCAGATGGAGAGCAAAGTGGATAATGTTATCACTTCGCAATCATGAAACCAACATTTGGTCCACCATGCAGCCATGAAGGTCACGGCTGGAGACTTAAAATGTTGCTTGTCCTCAGCGTGTCTTCTAGAAACATAAACTAACTCTGTCAATGTAATGTTCTTCACTTCACTAGTCAGTGATTTTAATGTCACTGTTTATCAAAGAATTTCATGTTATAAAGGTTTATTTCAGCCCAGCTCTGAGCCTACGAAACTCATTACTTTCACTTCTTATGTTCTTCACCTTGCTTAATGTGGAGAGATGTAAGCAGTGTAAAAGCGTCTGTCCGTCTGGTAGCACTCAGTAAAAACAGCAGCGGTAACTGGTCCAGCTGTCCAATCACGGAGCTTCTGTGCACCTCCCAGCCAATTACAGTTCGATTGGCAGAGCAAACAAAGAATTATTGGTTGTTAACTTGGCCTCTCTCTCTTCTTTGGAGTGCCTTCCCCTTTACTGTGTAACCCACATCTGCAAACACCTGATACATGTCCAGCGCCCCGCTGCCATACACTCTTGTTAAATTGTTACCACCTTTCGCAAAGCCAGCGCTGACAATTAACAACACTGCCCTGCACTTCAAAGGCCACTGTGCCTGTAGGTTTAACCTCGCTGCTCCTGAAGATTTGTTTTTGATTTTCACATGGTCCCGAGGCACTTTCAGACTTTTCTCCCTCGCAGGCACGCTCTCCTGCCCACAGTTAAGTGAGCTGAGTGAGAACCGATCAAATGTTTTAAAACAAGGTTTTAAATACAGTGACGAAGTTGTAAATGAATACAGCAAGACGGAATCTTTGTGATTAAAAGAACTGAACATTTATCAAAGAAGAACTAGAGTGGAATCATTTTTATACATTTTTTTTTTAAATAAAAAATAATTTTAAATTATTTTAAAGTTTAAATAATGTATTTTTTTTGCATTTATGCAAGCCCGGAAAAACTAAACTTATCTTTGACTTAGGGTGCATAATATTGTGATCATAATGCAGTTCGTTGTTAATTATATGCTAAATTATTATTGCATAAATATAATCCTCTTATAATATGTTACGTATATGTTACATGACATGTTACATGTGCATGTGCTGATGCGTTTTAAATAAGAGTGGGTTGTGTTACAACGAGTTTAGAAAAATGTCCATAAAAGTTCCACGATCTCAGCTTTTTTATTTTCTTTTGCACCCTGAGGCACATTTTTGACATTTATTTAGATTCATACACCAACAGTAGTCAAAATTCATTTAAATGATCATTTCTCAAACTCTCTACACCCTCCTACAATTAAGCAGGCTGTTTTCATCATGGCTTTAAGGCCTAGGACACACCATGTGCCAGGGAAGAACTAGCCACATATATGTTTAGAAAAAGAGTTTAGCGGCACAAAAACTCTTGCGGGTGCATGTTCATACCAGTAGAACCAGAAGTTAACACTGAAATCTATAAACATTTGATACTTGATGTCATCTCTAAATATTTGATTTTAGCAACAGAATTTTCTTTTTACATAAATAGCTATTATAATACCCATTCTTGCTGATAAAACATTTTAACTTGCCCTGGCGTTGAAAAGTGAGATCATTTTCTACATCTGCTCTTTTGAAAGTGCCATTTACTATTTTTTTCTACTTTCTTCTTTCGTTTCTCTCTTTGTTTGCTCTCACTCATGGCCAAGCATCAAACACCAATTCTACTTAATGCTCAATCAACTAAAAAGACACTAAGGGAACCAACCAGAGTCAACAGCGCCACACACTCTGACAAAGACCTGATGGAGTCTGATGGTCTTAGCCAAGGCTAATATATAAACCTCTGTTTTGATTGGATGCACTATATTGTGTCTAGGCAGTCTGGACAAAAACAATAATTAGAACCTCTGTACTTTGAGAAGGTGTAGATAGTTGTAAATACAGTTTTTGTTTAGACATCATGTAAACAATACATTCAGTGGGCTGGTTTTGCAGCTCAGCGTTCTTATGAGGACCGTATGTGCTGGGGAGAGAGTGGTACATTTTGAAACTAATGGTGCTTGCATGCTGCTTTAAATTTGTATGTATTAAAAAAAAAAAAAAAAAAAAAAAAAAAAAAGTGAAGACAATTTAATTCTCCAAAATGAAGTACCTCTGAAGTAAAAAGAACCCTGCTGTTTTGAATACATGGACTTTGATGTGGACAGCAACTATTATTTTACACTGCAGTATACATGTTCACAGGCTGCTGGGACAGAAGTATCCCAGATCTGCTGACGTGGACAAGCGGGTGTAGTGAGTGCCCTTCAGTTGCAAAACACTGGCCGTGTTTTTGTCCGTCTGTTTTGCGTCGGGCTGTTGGGCGTGCAGCTGTAGCGTGTGAAGCAGCATCTCATCATGGGCCCCACACGTGCCCCTGAAGCACCATGAGGGAACTAGAGCAAATGCTTCTATGAATTAAGACTGGGGCAGAAGGGTCTATGTGATAGAGGCGTGTGTGTGTGTGTGTGTGTGTGTGTGCGTGCATGTTTGTGTGTATTAGCACACAAAAGGGGAGGAGGAATCCTGTGTTTGAGAGGATTTGTTAGGAAGAACGTGTATGATGCTCTTTTTCAGTAAGCAGCCCCTGCTGTAGCCCCAGGATGTGAGCTGTCACTTCATATAGCAAGTGATGAGGCACAGAGCTGTCAAGAAAGGTGAAAGGCCCACAACAGGAGGGGAGAGAGAACTAGAAAGACAGAGACAGACAGACAGACAGACAGACAGAGAGAGAGAGAGAGAGAGAGAGAGAGAGAGAGAGAGAGACTGGTGGAGAGGATTTCACGGGGAAAAATGCTCAATCATCAAGCAAGCAGGGGAACAAAGCGGTGAGAGATGAAAGAAAGAGATTTTCCACTAGAGTAATGAAGAGTGAAAAAAATGCCATTGTCACTGAAGCATCCTGAGTGGCAGTGAAGTGCTCTTTGAGAGTGCAAATGAAAGAAACCAGTCTCTCTGGAAAAGTCTTCATAAACGCTCGGGCCCATAAATGCCAGTAATTCACTATATGTGCTAATTTTCATATGTGGTCGCTTGGTCCAGATGTTAAGGTTTAATCTAAAAATTGATTATTACATTCTGGAAACATAAACTTTTTTTATATTCCAGCCGGGAGACCACAAACAGCTTCAGAAATGAAGGAAATTGAAAATAAAAGGAAAACCACTCACATTTCCTGCCTTTAAAAGTCAAAGGCAAACTGGTGCACTGGGGTCAGGTAACAAGCATTCAATTATTATAACAAGCAAATATCATTGTGACATCTTATTTATCAGGGCAGGAACGAAACCCAAAGAATGAAGCGCCCATTAGTGGCTTGTACAGATGGCATAGTAATGTTCGTAAAGCATTCTGAGGTTCTAAGTTACAGTAGTTGCTTATGAGACACCAAAGGAATATAAAACTGCAGTTTGTGTGGCTAAATTAATTGCTGTCACATAAAAGAATCCTGTTCCCCTAGTAAATAAACCTGAATCTTCCTTGTGAGTTCTTGTTTCCTTCATTTGTTATTTGTAAAATCGAAATTTCAGTTGTTTGGGCATGTTTGCACTTCAGTAGAGATGGGGCTCGTCACAGACCTCATCAGAGAGCCTTTGCACTTTCATGCTCGCAGCTGCCCTTTGCATGGGACAGTTAGAGCTGGGCAAAATGATGAATTCATCATTTCTTTAAAGCATAATCGTTATAAATTACAAAATTATTTTCTGAGTAGATTGTGAAATCATTACAGAAAACTGAGCAGCTGCATGTTTCTTTAAACAGAGAGAGTAATGAATCCTGTTCAGCTGGATCTGGTGCAGAGCAGTGCATGAAATGATGAAAAACAACTGCATTCATATTTTTTGGTGGCACTGCTAGTTCCTTCCTCTACATTTAAACTTATCTGACTTTCCAAAAAAAGAAATATCATATCATGTATCCTGAATATTTCTTGAAGTATGGTGATGTTATATTTTTCCCATAGCACTTATTTTTACAGTGTTAAAGGGCATAAGGAACTATAATCAATGGAGGAAAGGAATGGTAAAATATTTTTCCTTAAAAGGCGCTGTTCCATTCATGCCCAGAGCCCCTTTTACAAGTGTGAACCAAGCTGAATGTAGAGGCTTATAAAAGCATTATCATGTGATTAAGAGCTGTTTATCTAATAAAGAGTGCTTTACTAGAGCTGGATTTCCTCTGGATCTTGAACATTGAGGCAGAAGGGCTGCAGAAGTGAATACAAACAGAATAACACTAGTTTTTCCTTTCAGTTCTCCAATCCTGAGCCTGGCACGGTGCTTTCCGAGAAGGCAGAGAAGCATGTTTTTGATGTTTCATTGTGAAACTTAGCTTCTTGCATCAACAGAAGCTTCAACCTTAATGCGCAGTTCATCCAGTTCAGCCTGTTTCTGATGCTCTTCTGAGTTAAAGCACTCCTCCAGTGCAAAAAATAAAGTTATTACCCTGATTAGAATTTGAAATAATCCCAAGCCTATTTTCTAAAAATAAATAGCATCCCTGATAAATCCTCACATATGTACAGAACAAATTGTGGCAAAGTTGGGAGCAGCTCATCTACATAGGCTTTCCCAGTTTCTTTGAAATGCAGCGGACTTTTTCCTTCCCAGCTCTAGTCATAGGCAAGTATGCTGTGCAAAATCTGACCTTTATGAAAGGCACGCCGTGACCCACAAACACATGGATTTAAGAGAGTCCCACATATTGGGCTCAAAATCCTGCCACTAATTTAAGCCTTTGCTGCACTTTAAAGACAGACCGATTTAACTTTGATGAAAACGGCGCTGCCTCACACAATATGTCTCTCATCTCAGCGCTTCTGCACACCCCTGCTCAATGCTGATCACAATAGTGTGTTTGGAACATCTACAGGATCAGCCACAGGGCTTTCTGGGCGATGAGAGGAGTGCCAAGGCGATACTCTCTTCATATTAGTGGTGGAGTCTTCCTGGCGTGAACTGCTGAATTAATCATTCTGCGATGGAAAAGGAGAAAATTCTTCCTGCTCCACCGCACACCGCAGCTGAACGAAGCACAGCTCTAGCCTCACAATAATTGAAGTGCTCACAAGAGATCAAAGCAGCAAGTTTGGTTACATCTGTGAGGGGATTTCCCATTGCGAGAGAGAGAGAGAGAGAGAGAGAGAGAGAGAGAGAGATGGCATGAGTCTGAGTGAGTGAGAATGTGTGATAAAATGTGACAGGTCACTACACCAGCCCTTCATACCAGCGGAATATCACTTCCCCTCCCATCAGCGATTCAGTGATTAATGATTTCTGCAGATATTTAGACAAATTGATTATTTCATCAGATGTTTCCACAAAAGATGGAATCAATTGAACCTTTCCATCATTCAATATTCGATTTCACTACAGAGATGGGCAATACTGACAGATTTACCGTGTTTACCTGGCACCAGTGCAGAGATAAGAAAAAGAAGTTTCTCTTTAAAAAATCACCTTTCTACCTTTGGCACGGTAATCCTGAAGAACACATCACTGTATTGATCCTGGGATTTTGGGAACCATTCGAAGTGAGTGCAGCTTGGAATGAAAAGGCAAAAAAGTTCTCAGCATAGGCTAGAATAACAGTCTGGCCAAGCTGCTTTAGAAACATCTGCATCTAATTACAAACTACATCCTACCAGAGATTCTTAGTAACAAGAACAACGTGGGCAAAGCTGAGAGTTCAGAAGTGATGTCAAACAAAGGTTCCACAGCACATCTAGGAGAACTGAGATATTTCATTAGGCCCTGGCCCTGCTGCACATGAGAGTGGCTTCGAGGAGCTGCTGCTCTGCCTTTGAGCCTCCGTTCTGGAGCCCAAACAACAGCATGCTCTATCAGGCCTAGTGTAAACCCTCAGACAGTTGGTCAGCAGGTCCTGTGTGTGCGAGCACTCTGCATCGCTTCAAAGCAAAAACAATCAAAGGAAGTCCACACTGAGCTGCTTTTTACAGGGATAATAACAGCGCTATCATGCTATCGCTAATTTAGAAGCAATGATCATGACTTCAAAAGGAGAAGGTTACAGAACTTTACCAGAAATCCAGCATAACTTGGCTAAAGTCTGGAGAAAATTAAAGATGTCAAATTGGGCATTTTTTTAATCATTATTTGTTTATGTGTGATAACTAATGTGTGGTAATTGCAAATAAATACAGAAAGCTAGACAAAAAAAAAATATACAGAAGGGTCCATATATGTCGTTTAAAGGTGATTTTGACTTCCCCCGAACGTTAAGAAGAACATAAACATAAGAACATAAAGTGAAAAAAGGTATCTCACAGACTGTATCATTAAAAAAATCACCATTATAATTAGATTTGTATACTGCTGCATGTGAAAAGGCATACAAAACTTTTTTTGCCTGTGAAAGTTTTTGACAAGAAGGAAATATATATTTTTTTTTTAATTGAGAAAAAGAATAAAAAGAGCAGAAAGGCTGGGAGCAGACAATAAGAGTTATATGTCTGTTGTGTGAGCAGCCAAAGGGGCCTAAACAGACACATGAATGACACTGAATCAGTTAAGGACACTGAATCACATCAATGACACTGAATCAGTTAAGGACACTGAATCACATCAATGACACTGAATCAGTTAAGGACACTGAATCACACCAGTGATACTGCATGCACTTAAACTAATAAAAAAGTAAAATGGTCAATTATCAGTAATGTGTTTTATTCTTCTTTTTCTTTCGGCTGCTCCTGTTTGGGGGTCGCCACAGCGGATCAACTATCTCCATTTCTTCCGGTCCTCTGCATCTTCCTGCTTCAAACCAACCACCTACATGTCCTCTCTCACCATGTCCATAAACCTCCTCCTTGGTCCTCCTCTTCTCCTCCGTCCTGGCAGCTCCATCTTCAACATCCTCCTTCCAGTGTAATCCTCGTCTCTCTGCACATCTCCAAACCAACGCAACCTTGCTTTTCTAACTCGTCTCCAACACGTCTAACCTGAGCTGTCCCTCTAATATACTCATTTCTAACCCTGTCCATCCTCGTCACACCCAATGAAAATCTCAGCATCTTTAACTCCGACACCTCCAGCTCCGCCTCCTGCCTTTTCGTTAAGGACACTGAATCACATCAATGACACTGAATCAGTTAAGGACAATGAATCACACCAGTGATACTGCATGCACTTAAACTAATAAAAAAATGAAATGGTCAGTTATCAGTAATGTGTTTTGAAAGTTTTTCTTATTTAAATATTTGAACTATATTATTATTTTTAATTAGAAAATCAACAAACTGCAGTTTGACCAGGTCTGTCCATCTTTTGCCTACAACTGTATATAGGTTTGCAATTTTAATAAAAGTTGAAAGATAGGCCACCGCTGCAGTGCTTAGGGGCCTACTGGTTCAGGAGTTGGTCCAAGGATCAGAAGGTCGTGGGTTTGAATCCTAGACCAGTAGGCTGCCCTGCGGTACCCTTGAGCAGGGTACCGTCTCCATCACGGCTCCCCAGGCACTTTGAATTGCTGCCCCTGCGCTGCTCGTGTGTGAGTGTATGGGTAAAGTGCAGAGGGTTAATTTGGTTGTGGTACACGCTATGCTGTGTACTCACAATGACAGAAATAGTCACTTTAAATGGATGTCCCTATTTAAGAAAAACCCAAATGAAATAAAACACAATTACAGTATATTTTAATGCAACATGAAATAAAATAACAGTGCAAAGTGTTCTGGTTTGAATTAAATAACAATCAATGGAACTGTTGCCTGGAATTAGTCCTCAGGTTCCCGTTTTCATTTATTTTAAGTCTAAAGTTCAGTTCTCGAACACACACACACACACACACGCAGACACCCAAACACACACCCACCCACCCACACGCACACACCCACACACATGCACTCTGGCTCTGTAACATTTGCATGTCTAGCAGCCGGTTCTTAATTCATCTCTTTGTGACAGTAAGTGGCAGGAGTGATGAATGTCTGTCATGGTCAGTGTAGTGGAGGAGGATGTAAATGGGAGTGATCTGGCGTCATGGCAGGCTGCTTGTGCCCCGTCACTGCCGTGTGCCTGGAAGCAATGCCCCCTGTGATGGCCCGTCAGCTGTCCATTCCACACAGTGACAAGAGTGTCTTCACCCAGAGTTACACTGTAATGACTTATTCTCACATATACAGAAGAGCCATGTTAAGCACCAAAAAATGTAATATAAAAACACATTGAGTGGTTATGCAATTACTCTCCTCTTAATTTACTTTGTAAAAGGCAACACTTTTAGTGATAAAATAATGACTGACTGTTAAATATTTAATCATTAAGCAACATCCATTTCATTTATGATTAGAATTATATTCAGTATCGGCTAGTTTGAGTGTACAGTAGAGAAACAGCAGCAAAACTTGTGATACTTTTGATCATGATCGGAACTAGTGGTTATGAATTTAATAGTAAAAAAAATTTAACTCCTGTCCAAAAAAACTAATGAAATCTTTATAGTCATAGGCAAGTTTAAATATTTTTTAATGTAAAAAGATTATTCTGAAATATGCAACTCTAAATAGAGATCATTTAAAATAAAAAGATATTGGTTTTATATAATATACCCAACGTGTACGATTTTTAAAAAATATCCTTTATTCCGAAAGCTACTGTAAAACGATGTTCTGCACATCAGGCAGGGAACCATTTTATGAAACAGTTTTCTGCAGGGTAGCTTTTAGAGGCAGTCAATTTGTTGTGGGTATACCTGTAGATGTAGGCTTACGATCATGACCGTGAAAAATTCAGAATTCAGAGTCAGAATGCTTCTCTGCAATATGCGTTTTCACGCTAAACACTACAAATGATTTGAGATGACTGTATTATTTACAAATACGGATAAATTGGTGGAATTCCATTTAAAGCTATATTTGCCTAAAACTTAACTATACACACGAGAGCATAATCCTTTCCAATATAATGGAGTGATCTAAGCACAGACTCGGCAGAGAGGTGTGCTTCGAGGAAACCTTTGAGGAGCAGGGCTGAAGCGGCACTGAAGTGAATCAGATTTGGGCGAGGGAAGCCGTCAGAACAGAGCTTCTGCTACGAGCAGAGACGCTGCTTCTGTCCGCCCACTACACCCACCTGATGGACACACCAACTCTTCCAGCCTAGCAAACACAAACACACACTCCTCGACCCCAACTGTGTGCTCTTACTCAGCTGTAAGAACTTCCAGCCATGCACCATTGCTCTGCATTTTACTTCTACTTATCCTGTTTCACATCGACTCCCACAACCCTGGAGGCACATCACTATAAAAGACAATGCTTTGCGTTGTGTAAACTGAGGGACATCAGGTAGCTAACAAACAGAAAAAGCTTGTCTGAATTGAAGCCAATGAAGCCATTCCAACAGTCTCAGAACCTCTGCCAAAGCAGGGTTTCATATCTTTGGTAATGTTAACACTTTCGCCAAGGCTAGCTCCTGGGCCTTGATGTGCAGGGAGGCATCTAGATCTAGTGCTGAGGTTCACAGTGCAGGAGGAAGCTGTGAGTCTGAGAGCAGCCGCTGGGAGTGTCAGAGATGCAGGCTTCTTCTTATGCTTGGCTGTGCTCTTTTAGGGCATGTGCTATGAGCCCAATCCCTTGCACATGATTTAAAAGCCAATTATGTTGTTGCTGCTGTTGTAATTACCCACATACAGCGGATGGTTTCTGTGGACGAACTAATTACTAACAGAGAACACAAAGACAGAAGGCAGGGATGGACAAAAAGAAAGGGCTGCTGAGACACCGATGAAAACAGTTCTCTCTGCGCTGACAAGTGCCGTTCTCGTTTGTAGCAGAAAGATTCTGTTTTAATTTGGATTCTTAACAATAAGCAATACTGAATTTGCTGAATAAAAAGAGGACATTTTTAAAATATGTATCTGAAGATCAGTTACTGAATGGCATACACTTGTTTCATTATATTTGAATGCCATTTTTTGTCATTTTTTGACAAAAAAAACAAAAAAAAAAAAAAAGGTCAGACATACACCTTTAAGTTGATTTAAAATTAATCTGCTACATAAGTGTGGAATTATTTATATACTTTGCTGACTCCATGAGAGTAATTATTTCATATTAACCAAACTAACAGTCAAACAACAATAAAAACGGTAGACTCTTCCGAGAACAGTTCTGCAACTGTGTCCTAACCCACAGATGTGCAACAATAACGAAGTACCGGATGCAGTTTAAAAGGGGAGAGAGAACTTTTGAAGATGTATTCATGAAATGATTTAGGTGAATACTACGTGTTTGTTAGTAAAATTAGCTCTGCTGCTAAATAAAGCAACACGAGTTTGACTCTGACGTGTCTTGTCTGATCTGGCGTATTTCATTTTTCTGTAAATGTTTGTTTCTATTTTACATTTTATATTCTTTATTTCGAGTGTATATAAAGTTAACCGTGCCGAACTTCACACTGGCATTCATAATTCCTCCTGAGCTAGAACCTGTCCCCCTGGTCATTTTATTGTACTGCAAAGATTAAAACATATAATACTGTGTAAAAGTCTTGATCCACCTTACATTTCTCCATATTTTGCTAATAAACAGCCAGACATTTTCTGTATTTTAACTGTATTGACTGAGCTAAAAGCAGGGGTGATTGTGTAATGAAAGCAATACACAGTAGATCAACAGCAGGTGTCAAAGCTGCTCAGCCACCTCTCCCACCTACAGATATTTCTTTGCATTAAAGGTCTGAGACTGCTCTATCTGCATAGACAATGCTGTATGTTTTGTGTGTGCTGTTGCTTAATGAGGGTCCAATGACCAGTGGTGATGCCCATGGTGTTGAGAGAGGGCCCAGGAAAGGCTCACTGCTGTTCAGGCTGCTTTGGTGAAGTGACATTTACCTAATGCATCTCTAAACCTCTTTGTAATTAGTGGGCGGATGACGGTGATGCAGGGTGACTGGAGCAGGCAGGGCCGGCTCCAAAACTAGCCCCAGTGTAGCCAAACAGGCGCTTGTTCAGAGCACTGGGGCTTGAAGGCTCAGTCACACTCGCCACTGTTTTGCGCCTCAATTCACGCCCTCCAAACAATGGGGTCAGGTCAGACAAGCTTTAATAGACGCGCTCTCTTCGGCTGTTGGTGACTTTTTCCTCAGCAACTGCCGCGGGACGGGTCCTGCAATTACAGCTTAGGTTCCAGGCGAGAGGGAGGTGTGGGGTATCGGGCTGATGAGGAACTATTTTACGGCGGCACTGCTGTTCAGACCAACACACACTTACAGTGATGATGCTGTGCCAAGAGCAAGAGAGCCCATCAGGATGGTCTCTTTTGACCTACTTTCTCTGCTTTCTTGACAACAAAAACTGAACAGCGCATTTATCTATATGTTCTGAATAGCCTGCAATGTGGCAGTAACAAAGGTTCAGTGCTGAAAAGACAAGAGGTATGGGCCCTGTTCCTTTCTCTGGACATTAAGCATGCTCCATATCTTTTCCTCCGCTTCAGAAAAACACCCTTTCAGTGAGATTTGATTACCCCTGCTCTATATAAGCAGGCTTTTGGTTTTGCCAGCTGACTTCATCCTTAGACTGATGTCTTTTTTAAGCTGTCATTATGTCTTCACATATAGCTTATAATGTTTTCACTCCCATAAATAGCAGGGATACAGATCCATAGGGTGGATCTAAAAACATAGCGCAACGAACTGAACTGGAACTGCCAGTGAGATGCTGGCAAGGGGTCAAGTATACTGGAAAGTGAATTGGCACATCACTTTGTTTTGGAGCTGAGCCAATATAAGTCCCATTTTGGGATTGGAAACAGACAGAGAAAAAATAACAGAATGGGAAAGCAGCAAGGGTTAACTCGAGCACTGTGTGAAACCTGTTAACAAGTGAGCGAGTGGAACACCCAAGAGGCACTGGGACATTCCATCAGTGCCATGAGAAACAAACTAACGGGGGAATATTTCCTCTTCTATGGGACTGTAGACGACCGATACTCCACAGCTCAGGTTAACATGATCCCAACCCCCCACACACACTTGACTTCAGCCTTGGCTGGCTGGGCACCTCCTTGTGTGATTATTCACTGGTTCCATGAGAAGTGGAGTGCTGTGGGGAGACTGAGATGATGAAGATGAGGAGGATGAGTCTGGAGACTAGCCAGTATTAAGGTCTGCAGTGTTCAGTGGCAACACTGACCCTGAGGCTAGCACAAACAGCCCTAATCACCCCTCCAATGGCAAACAGAGCCTCTCTCTTGTCTGAGCAGTGAGCCTTGGGCCATCACCCCACTCAGCCCAGCTCAGCGTGTTGTGTGCCACTTACTGCCACTATAACAATGGGTGTTATCGCTACCCCTCCCCAGAGAAAGTGCTTTTGTTGCCCCTCCCCTTGCAAAAAAGAGAACGCATTTGTTGTTAGTGCTCAGCATGATTTGTCCACATCTGCACAAATATACATTCTCTACGTCTGTCTGTCTTGCACTTTGTGCTCAAAGCAGTAAATATTTAGACAGGGGTCATGCCCATGCACTTATTTAAAGAGAAAATGCAAACCGCTCCAAGTTGTGACAGGTGTGTGTGTGTGTGTTTGTGTGTAGGGCAGGTGCTTGCTGCACTTTTCCACAAGCGCCAGTTCCCCGCTGAAAAAATGCAAGGCTCACCTAAAAGACAGCCTGTTCAGCCAAATTACGCCTTTCCAGCGGCTCATGTCGCCATGGCCGACGGGCCGTCAGCTCAGCGTCCCCGCGCCAGCCGCCATGCAGTGCTGGAGCAACGAGGTGTTTTTAGCAAGCAACAGCACTTAAGCCTTTCACAAAGCTGGACTTTGGCAACAGTGTCAGCACAGCCTTACCTCGACACGCTTCTGAAACTGACAAAGCACTGGCGCATAACTAAAGCCTGCATTTCACACTCCTACAGTGGACCAAAAGAAGCCTTATTCTGCCCCAGGTTCACCCACAGGTAAGTGGAGATCAAAGTGCCACAAAGATATAACTCACTCCATGTGTCAAGAATTCTCTAAACTTTATAAAAAAAAAGAATTATGCCCTTATCCTGTGCATCTACTTTTACAAGTCATTAGTAGAGCTTCTGAAGCCGGACAGGACTTTTTTTGAAAGATATTCATCAATCTAATATATTTTTTGTTTCCTGTTCTGTACTTAATATCTGACCATGGATTAGGATGTTTGTTGCTGATATTGCGATCTGTAGTGAGAGTACGGAGCAGCATTTAGCAATGTGAAACTCAGACAGACTAGCCTTCGCACCAAACACATCTAAATGAGGCTTGAGTTATTTTTATTTTATAGCACCTGTCAATAAGGTAATCAATTACAGCGAAAAGTGATTAGAGAAAAAGTTGTTAGCAGCAGGCACTCATTGGAAAGTGACACCCAAAGGTAAGTAAATATTTTTTTCTTTTGTAAATATGATATTTCATTTCTTGCCATCAGAAAAGAATGAAATTCTTTTGCCATCATTCTTTGCCATCATCAGAAGGTACTTTAAACTGAACACTGAAACAGACAGCATGAAAGTCCAGAATTCATTTCTTACAGTGTTTATTTTTTTTAACATGAAGTGAAATGTATCATTCTATTTTTTTTTTTTAGTTCCTCATAAAGTTCATATTATTTATACAGAGAAAACACTAATACCACAGGGCACAAACCTGGTTATCATCCAGAATCTTGAACTTTCATAGTAAATATAACTTTAGTGGTTGTTCATAACTCGAAAAATGTTATTTCTCAGTCTTGAACATGTAAAATGTATGATGAGCTAATGTATTAAAGGTCCTTTAAGTAAACAATAGCAGCAGCGTTAAAAATCCTCAAGCTGTACAGAACATGTGGAGTTGATATGTGCTACACAGCCAAGCTTGCCCCCGTGCCTTCCTGTCTAGGGGAATGCAAGTATGAGACTCAGGAAGGATGAGCTCAAAGCCTTCAGGCCTCATCAGACCCCTTCAGCAACTTTATCCAAACCACCATCAACATTCCCACAGCCACAATCCCCTAAATGCAATAGTGCCATTCAGGTCTGAGCAGGAAGCGTTGAACTGCACAAATGGAGCATTTATTTCTTTGCACTACTCTCACAGGCATCTCTAATCAGAGGTCAGTGTGGTGCAACAGCGACCACAGACAGGAACAGGTGATTATATAATTCTAGCAGTCTTTAGAGCAGGAGTACACTGGCCTAGGGTCTAGAAAAAATGGGTGCAGTTGTGCCTGTGTTCACTGTACATGTACAAACTGACTCAAAGTGGTTTGAAAATCTCAAGTAAAAATGGGAACTGAGGCAGGTGAAAAAATGAGGAAGGTGACATTAATTCACAAACAGCTGCTACAGCCATCTTCAACATGAGCCTGAGCCTGCCACAAATCTCCAATCACAACACTACTTCTCTGCCAGCATCTCTCCATCTGTAACACCTGCAGCCCAGCACAGCAGAGGGAAAAGAGAGAAATTCTTTAAAAAGACAGAGAGAGAGAAAGAGAGATGGAGAGAGAGAGAGAGAGAGAGAGAGAGAAAATTTGGGAGTGTGGTGAAATATACATAGAGAGAGTGAGAACAAGAGAAGAAGTAATATAGAGAGAATTACTAACTCGAATGAGAATGAGAGAAAGGGAGAGAGGTGGGGAGTGAGAGAATGACAGATTGAATGAGGATGGGAAAGAGAGAGGAATAGTATGAATGAGTGAGTGGGAGAAACAGAAAGAGTGCAAGAGTGACAAAGAAAGAAAGAAAGAATGTGACTGCGAAAGTGAGTAAGAGAGGTAAGAAAAAGGCGAGGCTCCTATTTGTGTAAATATTCTCCTGTTATTTGTTCTGTGGGTTAAACTAGAGTGTGCTCTACAGTTTGTCTCTTCAAAGAGCCATTCCCTCTCTCAGTCCCCCCGCACTCCACACAACTCATCTCTTCTGCCGCAAACTAAATGATCCTTTCATTTCCTGCCGGGCTGCAGGGCCCTCAGGTTGTGGCCGCGGCCCAGCTCAGTGGCCCCGCGTGCATGTAAAGTTCACAGCTCGTCCTGCACGCTGCTGATCCACTATCATAACACTGCTCACCACGCCGCTTCCTGTCTGGGGCTGCCTTGCGTGAGTCGCTGCGCGCCTGGATCAGCCGCCAGACAAATATTCCCCTGTGTGAAGGAGACGAGGCAACCAGCGACTCATCCTTCCTGTCACACATACAGCAACGGCACGCTGAAGCAATTACAACACACCCATACACACATACGTGTGCGCACACGCGCGCACACACACACACACACACACACACACACACACACACTGCAACATTCATATGGATGAAAAGCCTGCAGAAAAAAGACAAGAAATATGGCAGACACACCCAGCAGACACAAACACACAAGCATATGCACACATGCACACAACACTTCTTTGCCCAGTACACACAGGCCAGACTCCGGAACTGGCTTAGGAAGCACTTTAATGGTTCCCAAACATTGAGGGGACTGGTTGGCTGAGTAGCGCGGGGCTAAACATGTGTTTAGAGCAGACAACATCAGCAATCACCACTTGACCTTTCAGCAGACGAGGGGTCACATACCGCTTCCCCCCTTTTCTCTCCATTTTCCTCTTTTTTTTTTTTTTTTTTTTTTTAAAAGGCTGGAGGAAAAAAAAAAATCTTGAAGAGATAATATAATCAAGTGAAAACACAAGCCTGTAGTGGAGGGACTGCAACCACGCTGATTTCCAGATGTTTAAAATGATCATTCAGAAAGAGCAGAACGCACAGTTTCCACCAGGGATTTCTCAAGGTTCAGCAGGAGGAAAGCACGCGCACGCACACACACACACACACACACACACACACACACACACACACACACACGCGCACACACACGTCATGCTTCCTACAGTACGACTGCAATTCTTTGCAGCTGTGATGCTATTTCAAGGGAGGAGATAGAGAGGACGGGGGTAAAAGAAATTAAAAAAGCAAACATATTGCCTTCTGCCTGTGTCCTTGGATATGTTGTATGAATGAACTAAAAGAAAAACACGAAAATCTTTCACATTCCTACAGTCACCCTCCCCATTCGCCCAACCCTGCTCGGATCCAGTGCCATTACAGTAAGTGACCCAACACCTCTGACCGCCCATGGGTTATTTATAGAAAATGAATCAGAAATCGGAGAAAACTACACCCAATCTCTCCACATCCTCAACCACTTAACCCCACACACGTTACAATAAGACCATCAGGACCACGTGAGGAGTCCTCCTCACTCACAAACACATTCAGCCGCTTTGAAGCCACACTTTCAGAGCTTCTGCACTCTCAGGCACAGTGGCAGACAATTCACATTCGTAGTCTGTCCTCTTCAGCATTGTTTGTACTGGTATATCAGTATTAGTCTTACACAACATTATTCCATTCTGTTTATAGATATCAAAAACCTTTACCCAACCTTTATCATGTAAAAGCACAGTGACATACAAGTCTTCTGTATCTACATTTCTAATATTGTGAAAAGTGACATTTTAATAGGCTAACACAATGGTTTTTGTAACAGCTTTTAACTAGAAAAACAAATGTTTACAAATATTCCCTTATTTAGCTTTCAGCAGTTCAGCCTCCATAATTTATGTTGATGTTACAAAGTGTGTTGTAAAAGTTTAGTGTGTCTAAACTGATTTTCATTTGCATAGCAGGTCTTAAAGGCCCGGTAACAAAGAGAAAGGCTGAAAAAATCCAAAACCAAAACCAGTCTCATGAAAAAAAAATGATTTACATTTACAGAACTGATCAAAACAACACGAAAGGGTTCTTTTAGCATAGATCACCCTCACCTAGAAAAGGCTTAATGCTGAACTAAACATCAGCTGGTATATTGATAGGTTCGGAACATACAGAGATACTGCATTCAACACCTCGCAGCACGACAGCCTTGTTTCATTCTTTAATGTCCAAAAGCCTGAGACACTACATTCATCCCATCTAGACAGTCATAGTTGTAACTGCAAGACTCAGACTTTATTGAGCGTGGGGGGAAAAACATAAAAAAAGCCAAAGAACATGAGTAGGCTAGGTTAAGGTTGGGTCTGGGCTTTGGGTGGGAACTGACTCAGGAGGAATTCTTCCCAATTTAAAGCTACTCTCCCAGCACTGGAGGACACACCAGGAGAGGGGGTAATACTGAGGGGAGAGAAAACTACATTACGGTTAATGTCTCACTGGTGGGAGGAAAGGAGGAGACTTCAAATGCCTTCATAGGACCAGTTTCACTAAGCGAAGAGGCTGAGAGACGTGTCTCAGGTTTCCCTGCAGACCACATTAAAATGCCAGAGGGTTAAAAGTGAGTCAATTTGGGCGCGAGATGCCAAAATAAAAGAATTAGTGGTGTGCTGTGTTTACATCTGCAGAAGAGCTGGGGCGACAGAGCCAGGCATGATAGGGCTCAGACATTACACAGGATGGAGAAAGACAGAGAGGGAGAGGGTGAGAGAGAGAGAGAGAGAGAGAGAGATTGAGACTGAGATTAACCATCTGCCAATAGTGCCACTGCTGTTAAACTGCTACATCACTAGTCATGTCACATTTTAAATTAATGAAAGCTTTTACAAACAGTCACTGAAATGAACAATGATAGCATTTCTGTTCACATCAGTTTAATTATTTTTCTTTCTGGATAAGCATTATATATGTTTACAATCTGTTTATTTTAATGATACTGTTTTATTCATTAACACTGACTTTTCTATATATGCACCTTCTGTTATAGACTATAATGCATATATATATATATATATATATATTTATGCATTATATAATATAATGCATACATAAAACTATATATTTATCATATACACTTTCATATATATTTTTTTTATATGTATCAAATTGCTATCTCTCTACATACACTTTCCTGTTTCATCTCAATGTAAATGCCAGTCAAGCATTGGAGAGAAAAACTCGAGCAGAGAGAGAGAGAGAGAGAGAGAGAGAGAGAGAGAGAGAGAGAGAGAGAGATCTGTAAACTTCACCAGTCTCTGAAAGACAAAGTAGCTGCTATAAAGAAACCAGTGACATAACCATGTAAAAATGCCAACGGTGTAGAAAAAGCGGTTAACGACAGGAAAAAAGAAAGTTGCATTCTGTGGCATGCTAAAGGTTAGAGGAATAATCATTCATCTGGAAAAGAAAAAGAAAAAAAAAGCACTACATAAACATTTTTCTGGATGCAATTTTCAGTCCAAGCATACATTTCCCAGTAGAAATCAGCAGAGAGGAGGAAATCGTTTAGTCTCCTTAAGTGCCAAATTGTATCCTGATTTTCCTGCTCCGGCTGCCTGAGTGAGTGTGTGTGAAGCCTTCTGCAGTCTCTCAGGCCTGCACTGAGTAAACACCGCGCAAGAGCAGGGGACCTAAAGCATGTGTGGCCTACCTTAGCCTACACTGGATTATGAGGGACAGCTCAGAGCTCTCAGCAGAATACAAAAAAAACACAAACACAAAAACCCAAGACTCATGCAGCGTGCAGACATGTAGACCTTCTATTGGACGGCAGAGGAAGGTTCTCGGGCTTCTCGCTGTACATTTCATGTAAGAGTGTGGGAGACTGAAGGGGTGGAACATGTGGAGCTAATTTATTAAAATTACTCAAAATGCTTGCCGCTTCATTAAGATCTTTGTGTTTATTAGAATTTACAACAAAGCCGCAGTGGAAATATTTCCTGGGGTCAGTACAAGATGCTTTCAACAGGCTGACATGGCCCTAAATCATTTCCTTAATTACAGCAACTGGACTCTGCAAGAACACACTATTGTTCTTACTCGCAGAATGTTACTGGCAGAACAATGCCTGAAAGTCATACGGGCATGACTGCCTGTCCATAAATCAATTTGACTATACCCATGACATGGCTTTGTCAATAAACAATAAAATGGACTCATTCACACTTACACAGTAATCGAATAATCTGTTTAACACTGTGTCTCTTTCTTTCTCTGTCTCATTGACCCAGTGTTTACTCCTAATAATTACTGGATTATGTTCTCCTGGGAAAGCAGCCTGGGTCTGGGGGGCTACAGGATGAAGAGAGAGAGTCTTTGTGACAAGGGTTGTAGGCTTTAGGGCAGAAGCCCATTATCTCTCCATCACCAAACCCAGTCAAGGTGAGTCTTCGGCTGCCTTCAACAAAACAGCAAGCTGGAATTCACCAGGAGTCGCATGCCAGTGTGTAATAATACAGTGTTGTGCAAACTATTGTTGTCCCAGTTACAAATGTTTTGTTTTAGCCAGATCAGTAAAAGTACATTTTAACTAACCGGTCACTTCTCTGCTGAACAAATGACTATCATCATTTTTTTGAATCAACTACTTTATGTCCCTGATCATATTATGCATTATGCATCCCTTAGCACCACTGAAAAGAAAAACTCATTTGCTCAGTCTTTGAATGAAGTGTAATGACTTTTCCCGGCTGTACTGCAAAAGGCACCTAGCCTCAGGTTGCTCTCCCCAGTGCCTGACCGAACAGAAGAGAGCCACGGATGCTGAATAATTACTCTAAGTGTGTTTGCTCAGCCTGTTGGGGCACATTAATGCACGTGCACTCTGGTTAAGCAGGGTAATGGCTTGGGACCTGTGCTGGAGCTCTGGGCTGGGCTTCACCCATCAGTTCAAAGCCATTGTTTGAGCAGGAGTGGTGTACACACTCCAGACTGAGTGTTGACTGCTAGGTCATTTCAATAAGCTGAGTGAAAAAGAAAGCGTGCAACTGCCTTCTCCAGCCTTCCAAAAATAACCTAGGCCAACCCTCACCGCCTTCCAGCCTTTCCTGGCTGGGTTGTAATTAATATGACAAGTCTGTGCAGAGCAAAGGGGGAAAAAAATAGCTCTTATGCCTGACCACTGCTTACATGCAAGGAGTAGAGGAGTTCATTGAAAGCATATGTTGCAGACGGAGATTGCTTTGCATGTTCACTGCTTCTGAATACTTTCCTTCTCCCATGTGAGGGCACTGCAACTGCTGGGGTTAAGTGCAGTCGAGTGGTTTCAATACTAGTGGAACAACTGCTCAGCCAGAGATCCATCTTTAGTCTTACTCTGTGTTTGTGTGGAGAAAACCAATGCCAAAGGCCAAAGGTAAAGATATATTCACATCCGCTTTCTGATCATGGTGAGCATTTTTAAGCGTGGAGACAGTATGAGGTAGTGTGTAGAGACATTTTAAAGAGTTGGCGGTGAGCCTCATAGCCTGAGGAGGGCGTTCATTTGAAGCATGAGGGTGTGTGGATGGTGGGCTGTCTGTACACAAACTGCTCCAGAAGGCCGTTGGGATACTAATGAAAAGAGTTTTTTTTTTATGTTTCCCACAAACATTGACTTTATAGACTTTAAAAAGTGGGAGAAGGAAGGGGAGAGAAAATACATGCAAAAGGTCTGGAAATGATCCTTTCCAGCTCTGCGTCAAGACAATGAGGTATCAATTACAGTGATAAGATCTGTGCAAAGTTCAAATCAAGCGAGAATTTCACATCTGGTCCTGCACTCTTGTCAAATTAATGGATTCTTCTAAAGCCATGTGCAGCAAGAATGTGATAACTTGGGCTTCCTTACTACTGATAACATTCCTCTGGGAGGTAGAAGGAGGCACCAAGATTTCTCAAGCGTACATCACATTGCTGGACAGGAAAACTTGCACGCGCAATCGTCTGCAATCCAATGACATACACAAATCTACTTAAATGCAGACTACAGACTGAAAAACAAGAACACAGAAACAGCTCACTCCAAGAAAACTGTCAGGTCTTCTTTGTCTGCCTGCAAAAGGACAAGCTCCAGCCTAGCATCGCCTGCAAGCCTGTGCTGCCAAAACGGATTGTGAATGCAAGGTGTGCCCTTTCTGCCTCTTTTTTTCCCCTTCTGTGCTGTTGACGCCAGACCAGTGATGCTGAGCGAGCTCCAGAGGACTGTCCTAACCAGCACAATGCCTCAGAGACACGGAGGGGGGGGGAAAAAAGAGAGAGAGAGAGAGAAAGAGGCTGACTGACTGATGTACTGTCTTAAGTAAATGAAGAACGATGGCAGGGTGGCACAGCTCTTCAAATTCACTGCTATGGAATTTGTGCATAGGCTGAGTGAAAACGCACAGGCGTGAATGGCCAGGCAGTTATTTCCAGGTGAGGAGAGAGAGGCGACGGCTCCTCACCTCTCCGTTGTCACCTGGATACCGTTACCAGGAAGGTCCAGCTCTCCAGGGTTAAGCTGCAATGCTAAATGAATAAACAAAGGATGTCTCTGTGGGCAGGCTGGCCAGGTGAGCTCATATCAGCTTCCCACACTGAAACTCATCTGCACAGGAAATGACCTGCAGCACCTCACCAACACACCTGGACAGGGAAAAGGCCAGGGCAGGGTCTGGAGAGCCGTCCTGGAGAAACTATGGCTCATTACCTCACCTTTGCAGAAGGAACTCCCCTATTATTGGTCACAAAAGCAAATCCCTCAACAGCAACTCATTCTACAGACAATAAACCAGAACACAATCACGGTGGATCTAAGAGAGGTCACTGCATCACAGTGAGCATCAAATTGACATAAATGTAGCAGTAAGTAATGAACTGACCTAATACATGTAGAAAAAACCAGAGGTTATGAAGAAAATACTTTATTACTGATATGATCTGTTATTTCAGTAGAAAAAATGAGCCGACAGACAAAAACAGCCTGTATTTATTTAGTTTAACTTCCTTGACAACAGAGAATGATCGGCCAGTTGATCAAGATCTTGATCATTAATTCAGAAGGTGATGGTGAACCCACGGGGACTTTTCTTTCTGTTTGGCTGTGACAAGTAGATTGCTTTAAAAATGATAGCTAACCAGCTTTGGTGTTGTACACCTCTTGAACTTTCTGAAATAACACCATTATATATTTCTTGTTTAATGTCCATTGTAGAAATCTCTAAATAATTCTGAGTGGTTAGTATTTAAAAGATAATACCAAACATTATTTTATTTCTAACAATATCAAACAGATATGCGAAACACAAAAATTTTAATCCGTAGATAAATCACCAAAGATGTCTTCACATAAGCGTGTATAGTTTCCAGACCAGTTGGCAGTCGGTTCATAAATCGAATTCAAAGTTTCTAGTTTTTGTCGTTTTTTGCTAAACAACTGTAAAAATAATTACATATCATTTACATATAATCACTTTAACAGTTTAAATACAAACTGATAAAATTCTTATTCAAGCAAAACCGTTCTTACCAAGGAAGGCACACAACAAAAGTTTTTGCCTTAAGAACAGTCAAAATCAATCATTACTCCAAGTGTCTACAAACTTTAAACGGGTGGTGTGCATGGGGCCTGGCAGAGACCGGCTGTCTGGCTTGTTCTGTGCACCAACCATAGAAAGAAACAAGCAAGAGAGTGCTTTCTCCTTTTTCAAACACTATTCATTTTTAACCACTCTGTCAACGCGCCACTAGGCACACGCGGTAATGACTCAATGAAGTGGCGTACATTAGGCGCCTGCTTATAGGTGTTAAAAATACCATTGCAGCTGCCCAATCAATACATTATGGAGTGAGAGTGCAGGCTGGGAGCTACTTTAACGCGGCTGGGGTAGATAATGCCGCCCCGTGTGGAGACGCTGTCAGACTCTATTAGCGTCTGATCTCTGTACCAAGAGCATCAGGCATATGCTGAGCTGCCCTGGCTGATGCTCTGTCAGAAAAACTTTGGTTCCCCAGTTTTAATTGTGGCCAATGTTAGAATGGACCCACTACTTGGAGACGATGCGTCACAGCAGGGTGACACACTGAGATGTGGCGGGCAGGGAGTGATGACGGACACTAAGAGCTGCACTAAGAGCCTCAAATACACACACAGAGGAGAAGGAGAACCTAAGTGCTGCCACTGAATGAAAATCATAACATTTTAAACATCCAAGTTATCATTTGAGCTGAACAGCTATGAGGCATCTTTTCTGAGAGATTATGGGAAACTATAAGTGCTCAAGAAGTGCAGGATATCTCAGGATTATGCTGAGCCATATGGGATGAGGACATCTTAAGGTCACATGGTGTAATACTGCTTGTAGATATCGCATCATCAGAACGGTAATACTACACAATGATAGCAGCCTTTACTGCACAGTGTAGACATTACGTGTTGATGGAAGGACTCGCCACTGTGTAGCACTGGAAACACACACTATCAGGCATGTATCGGGGCATGTGTTGGAGTGGCATGGCCTGGCAGCCTCCCTGCAGCTCTGCAGAGGTAGAGGCTCAGAGACAGTGCACAGCAGATGCCTGACACATTGCTGTCCATTCAGTCACTCTAAAGAGCAGCTGCTCGCCATCTTCTGCCCCTGGCACTCTACACACTCAGACACACACACACACACACACCACATAGGCGGTCAGCTTGCTTGCCCTAATTCTGCACACAGACAGTTTTATTAAGCTTAGTGATGGTCTAAAGGAATGATAACTCAACTTTATCATGATGAAAACCCAACTGTGAATTACTGTTTCACAGAAAATGAGAATGCTTTATGCAGGAGTAAAAATCCTGGGTAAAGCTACATTTAGTGGGCTGGGCATATAGTCGTCTCAACAACACAGCATGTGCCAACACTGGCAGGGTTAGACATACCAGGCCACAATTTTTAATGTGACTACAAGAAGAACAGAAGATACATTTAGGGGTGGTGCTGGTCTAGTGGTAAGGTACTATGGCTCAAGAAGGTCCCAGGTTTGAATCCCACCTCTGGCACTACCACCACTGGGTCCCTGAGCAAGACTCTTAACCCTGAGCTGCTTCAGGGGGACTGTCCCTGTAATCAGGACATGGAAGTCGCTCTGGATAAGAGCGTCTGCTAAATGCCATAAATGTACATTTAGAACTTTAAATATTTTTTATGAAGTTAATATAAAAAATTCTGTCACCAGTCACTGATTTTTAGTAATCAGGCTGAATGCTTCTAACGGAGGAGGCCTATGTTGTCTCTTTATTCAACAAAATGTATCGCTATTGCTGTTTTTGTTGTGATGTCTGGGGACAAGCTGGGGAGAATCAGTTCCCCTTTTAAGCCAAGGTCCCTTTCACTTTTAGGGACATTTTTCTTTTCTTCGTTTCATCAGTATTATTGCTTTGGCTTGTTTTCCATCACAAAATCAAAAGGCACAGATGACCAAAGCAGAATATGGCCATTTTCACATATCATAGACCTATCGTCAGAAAATGTATCACAGTCTGGTGGGAACACAATTGATATTGCACAGAATCTGATCAAGCCCTGCACCATCTTGTGCAGTTTGTCATTCAATAAATATGTCTGATTTTATTGCTCACTTTATAGTGGGCTTAAAATACTTTGCAGCATACTCGCACAAAACTTTTTTAAAAAGAACAGATACATGCAAATATGCAAACACCTGAGCATGAACAGAAAAGAAAAACAGGAGGTGCTGGACTGATTTTATTGCCTTCCAAAGATTCCTCCATATGCTCAAATCATTCCATTCCCTCCAGTCTTAAAAGGCCTCCAGCAACACAATAAATCTATGTAGGCACCAAACGTGCTGAATGCATTTACTATCATATAAAACACACAAAGAAAGCAAGACGAAGAAGAACAAGATAGAGGAAGAAAGAAGGACACAGGAGGGGAAAGATAGGGAGATTGTAAGTGATAAAGAAAGCTGGGACTCTTGATTCCCAGATAGCAGGAAGATGATAAGAATGGCATCTTTCAGAGGCAGATCAGAAAAATCTACCTCGAGACTGCGGCACCCTTTGTGACGGGAACTTCCAGGTCACCAGTAAACGAAAATCAGTCAGTGAGTGAGGGGTGGTGGGGCCCATGGCAGGTGACGGGGTGCTATTGAAGAAGACTAGAACCTGGCTAGCTGGGAGAATGCTGGCTCATAAGAATGGGCCCTGTATCTATAGGTGGCTGAAAAACACCTCTCATTACAGAACAGATCATGTGGCACAGGCTCCTCCCTCCGGCTGCTTCAGGATTCTCCTGGCTTGAATGTGAGCAGTATCTCCAGCAACAAGCTGTCTTTATGGCCATCCAGGTAATTACAGGCCACGGGTCAGGATCTATTACTGCTGGACCCAAGCAGCGTCCAGGTGCCCGGTCTCTATGCACTCAGGCGTGGTGGGAGAGGAAACCAGGGGAGCACTCAGCCCTATCCTTCTGGCCTGGAGGCAGAGCCAGCAAAGAGCAGTAAACTACACTACAGTGTGTGCTTTGTCTTGATTCACATCACACGTACACCAAACACACACACACAGACACACACACAAACATTTGTTTTTATACCCTGTCAGCATGTGGGGTCACACATGTCCTATATTTTAGTTGTCATGCAAAAACAATGTTATTCCGGTTAACCTCTTAAGATTCCAGGCATATTACTTCCTTATTATTCAGTAACTACCAGAACCACAGTGTAAAATGGTTGAGTTATTCTAAAATTATAGACGGGTCTAATAAACGTTTGGACCCACTGGGGCATCCTGTGAATGGCTGCACTACCTGAAACCAAGATCAAATGACTAGTTACTATGTAAGTTTTTGCCAGGTTTAATACCTTACTAAATCAAATCAGACTTCACCACACAAACTAGCTCTAATATTAAGAATATCTTAAACTAAATATGTTCAGCTGCCCCTAGACAGATTTAAATATTGAGAGAAAAATACAATATCACAAGGGTATGAAATGTGGAACCACACAGAAGACAAGTGATGATGTTATCCATTAAATACTTAATTCTTATTGCACAATGACACAATAAAGATTAATGTACACATTTATGCAACCCGGCCCATGACATTTAAGGGGATCATTTCAGACATTTCTGATATGTATATTCATTATGCTAAGCCAGACATTATGTTCAAGAACCAGGAATATTGTTAGGGTGTTATCCTTTCTTTAAAAATAGAAATGTGCCTATTGTAAAAAAGAATATCAACTTTCTAGCAAAATAGTACCAACGAGGTAGGTTCTATTTTCAATGTGAAAACGTACAAAAACAAACCCAGTCCACCTAATTTAGGCTGAGACAGGATTTGTTAAAAATAAAAAAAAATGCAGCCACCCAAGCTGCGGTTAAAATATGTAAGCAGAGCCTTACAGTGCGAGTGTGATAGTGGCCATTTGCACAGGCTATAGTATTGACTTCTCAGCTACTAATTCAAATTAGCACCAGAAAAACATACATCAGTGCACACACACACACACACACACACACACACACACACACACTCTTCAGTGCTGCCTTTACCCTGACAAAGCAAATCACACACCTATCTGTGCAGCTTCTTACAGGGTGTAGATAGTGAAATCATAACACACCTGCATCTCTCCGTGCACTGTCGCCCGCGCATCTCCCCCGCCGTCACAAGTCGCCGTCGACCCACCGCACACATGCTTGCACACACAGCACAACACAACACAACAAACAAGCTGGGAAGGAAAAGTGCTTGTGCCGGACAAATGACAGGGTGTTTCTTCCAGTGAGTCATAACAAAATAAAATCAAAAGAGGCTTGTGTCCCTGGCAGGTTTATCATGGACTCAGCTAGATTAAGCGCCTCCTGGCCTGCCCCCTGCACAAAGCGCTGTATAGTCTAGCAGGCCTCCGGGTGATGCCCAGGGAGCAGATAAGAGTATTGATAATGCAAGCCGCACACGTCCGATTGATTTTGGGAAGCTGAGACACTGAGCCTGAGCTGACTTCGGAGATGCTGCGTCAAGAGCTCTATTCTGTCGACATTCGCATCCGGCCCAGACTCACTCAGATAAAGCTGAGTCCCCTAAGAGAGGTGTAAAACATATAGCATTCCTCCCACATACACACACACAATGTCGCTAGGGCTCTGGTAACTCACGTGGTGAGCCCATATCGTTTAGTGTGTATAAAAAGATAAAACGAGACTGTGGCTTGAAGTCTTTGCTGCATAGGGTTAGGGATAAAAGAATAATAATATTATGGTACAGACCATCCTATTTCAGTACTGCTGAAAGTAACACAAATTCCATATAATTCAGTGCATATTTTAGTAGCAGAGTGGTTTTATCTGCATCAGTGAACCAACAGACATGCCCGTCTCAAATAACATTCCATCAATGCTTCCAAATAGTCTGTAATAAACTTCGTCCCTAGACCTAACATCTCATATTAATTTCTAGTTGAAGACAAACCCATTGTCGGTGTGTGATTCAAAATAATACCTTAAAAAATCAAATTTTGGAACTAGCATAAAGGTCAATGTATCAATATTGGTAGCGTTAAGGAACAAGACTGCAAGACTCAACAACAGATTTTCCAAAAAATATTAACAAGACGTTATTATTGAGCACTTTTTTAACCTCAAAAGCTAATAACAGAAGATAAAAATGCTTTGTGCTTGGAAAAGACAACCACCAGATGGTTAATTAGAACTATTTTTTATTCCAAAGAAGCTGATCTGTGTTGCAGTGATGTACCCATAAAGTGACTTCCAATAACAACAATAACAAGATAATACTATATATTTTTTTGTATTTTGCGTTTAAATAAATGGTGAAAACCAAACCGTGCTCAGCAGCTTTCACAAGAAAGTTAGGTGTCCTTAAACATTTCAAAGTCAGTGTACACTGTGTGGGCAGGGGTGTAACAGCAGGTCCCTCACAGACTTTGGGTTGAGCATTAGGAGAGCAGTGTCAAAGCACACTGGAGGATGTGTGTCTGTAATCTGCGGGACACACCGAGCCGCGTGGCCTTTTGAAGGCATAAAGACAAAGCGATGAGCGCTGATAAGAAAAGGCGCCAGGCTGCTTGAAGCCCTGAGCGCTGAGCAATCACACACAGACTGATAAGCATCGGCCCATAAAAGCCTGCTGTGACTCCTGCAGCTCCCCTCCAGACGACAGAGAGAGAGAGAGAGAGAGAGAGAGATATGAGAGAGAAATAAAAGGGAGAGAGGGAGCGAAGGGGAGAAAGAGAGGTTGAGGTAAGGAAGGAGAAAGTGATGTAGGAGGGAGGAGGGAGAGGAGATTCAAACTGGGTAGTGAAGCTGGATGCTCTGTTTTGGAGCTTGAGGGTGGGCAAACTGCAAAAAACATTATGACAGTTTTCCTCATTGAAGGCGATTGGTGGCTAATGGCAGGACTAAACAGAAAATGTGTTGAAGGATCAAAATACAAGCCAACGTCACCTAAGATGAAGAACACTGACAATAAAATGAAGCTAATGAAGGTGTGCACTTTCAAACATAGTAAAAAAAAAAAATCTCAATAGTAAGGCTGTACTTATATATCACATTGTGAGACATATAAGCACAGGTGGTGGGAGGCATCTGGACAGGATTTCGGATTATATATCTCAAATAGAAGGCAGACACAGCAAAATCCACTCATGCCTGACTAAAAAAGACCAAAGAAACCCGAGCTGACAACACCGACCATGTTCACACCACAGCAGAGCATGAGGATCTATCCACTTTCACAGTGCACGGCAGATGATCTCTTGTTGATTGGATTAACCTAACATGACAATTCGATGAAAAGCAAAATATGTAGAGGATATAAAAATCCTACTGACATATCATTTTAATCCAACGCCAAAGTGAAAGAGATTAAAGTCCACCATTACACCCCTGATCCCGTATTACACCAAACTTCTAGCTATTGTAAAAATGTACTCTGCCAAATAAAAATGCTCTAAAAACGGTGTCTCTATTTTTATTCCCGCGATCCGCTGCCAGCACAGTAGAAGGAAGAAGAGAACACCCTTTTGTCTTACCTGAGCCGGTATCAATGACTGTAGTCTGGCCTCTGCGTTCGCCCCCCAGGCGAGAAGAGCCAGGCATGCTTACTGGCTCAGAGCGAACTGGCTGGATCCTAACACAAAGTAGAGACACAAACTCATTCATGTTTTGCTTTAACTGCTGATGCATTCAGCACTGCAGTACTGATCTGACTGGAACCAGAACTGTTCTTTGTAGTTGTCTCTTGCATGCTCTTAAGGACCTATGTGATAACATATAAAACGTCAGGCCTTTGGAAGACTGCTGATTTGAAAGTGCTGTATAAATTGAAGAAATTAATCTTCATTATGGAGGGTAATGAGGAACTATGTATGCAATATAAGCAGGTGCTAATTATAAAGGCAATACCCCTGTGTATTCCAAAAGGCTATTTTTATTGTGATCAATTAAATCACAGTAAGCTTTTTAAAATACATCACAGGTATCAATAGTACGTGTATTCAGCACAATTTTTTTTTCCTGAGGGATTTTACTCATTCCAACCTGCTCGCTCGTCTTATTAAAAGAATGAACAAGAATATATTTCTGTCACACTGGGCAGCGGTGGCCTACCGTCCCTGTCACTGCTCCCCGGGCGCTTTCAATAGCTGCCCACTGCTGCACGTGTGTGTATGGGTGAAATGCAGAGGAGGGGCAGTGGTGGCCTAGTGGTTAGGGAGTTGGCCCCGCATCGGAAGATTGTGGGTTGGATTCCCTCACAAGTAGGTTGCCCTGAGGTACCCCTGAGCAAGGTACCGTCCCCGTCACTGCTCCCTGGGCGCTTTCAATAGCTGCCCACTGCTGCACGGTGTTTGTGTGCATGGGTTAAAAGCAGAGGTCCAATTTCGTTGTGGTTCACGCTTGCTGTGCTGTGACCTCGCAATGACAAGGGTTGTCACTTTCACTTTCACTTTCACATGATCACTCTTACCTGAGGCTGTGCAAGTCCAGGTCATCAGTGTCAAAGTCAAGCAGGGGTTGCTGGGTGTCACTGGGCCCTTGAGACTGCAGGACAGATGAGCTGGAAGAAATGACTGTAGTCTGGCCTGAGGGGTGCATGGTCTTAAACTGGAACTGAGGGCCCATCCACAGCCGTCTGTGAGGACCAGTGTGGGTCACAATCTCCACCTGAAAACATACATCATCCATGACTACAAATTTAGTCTTCTAATGCTTTTGATCTAGAAAGTAATATGCAGAAAATTATGAATAGAAATTTGTGATCACACATACAATCTGGCATAAAGGGAACTAACAAATGATGCAAAAAACATACTGATTACAGTCTGTAACTGTAAAACTACACCTACACCATACGCAGAGCTAATTAAATTAGTTGAGATACAATATGTGCTTAACTTATAAAGTGACTAATTATAAGCTGTGTATATGCTCAAATACAAATAATGAAGTCAACCGATGCGTCAAATCTAGTAGTCAGGGACTAGGGCCCTTAATCAGAAGGTTGTGGGTTCTAGACCCAGCTCAGTAGGATACCCTGAGCAAGGTTCCATTCCCATCACTGCTCCATGGGCCCTGGATGTATGATTCCCTAAAGCTACACTGTTTGTGTGATGTGTTAAATAAAGAGAAGACATTTCTTTGTGATTCATTGTGTGTCACTTCAGTCATGAATCAGCACCATTCTGTAAAACACTTCATAGCTTCGAGGAGTAAAAACCTTCTATCAGAGAGTATAGCATAGCAGTCTTGAGCAACAGTATCTGATGACACTCATGTTGTTGTTGAAAACATTGTGGTTCTGTTTGCTCACTTGCTGGAACATTCATTATGTGACAGGAAATAGACAGAAATACTTGACTGGGTTTAAAATCTGGACAGAGATTAGCACTTAAGAAAATAATTTGGTAATACATGCACACACAACAGGAGAGATTCTTTAGTCAACTCTCTACCAAAAGTGTTTCTGTTTGCATATACGTCCACTTTCATCCCCAGTGGATGGAGTGCATTATGCTGACACCGAAACACACTCTGGCACTAATACCATGCAAGACACATACATCTATCCTGCCAGTTTCCTTCATCACCAATCATCCTTCCACTTTTTCAAAAAGTAGGGTGAGGGCTTTTGTTCTCCTCCACTCTTCTCATCACATCTGCGTAAATGGGGGCAGAGAGGATGATGAGTGCAGTCTGGGGCTTTTTTTCCGCAGTTAACACCATCAGTGTCGCCCAAGCCTGAGAGAAACAGATGCAGTGCTGCTTTTTTTGCAGGGGCTATAGCCAGATGTTCCCTCCGAACCCTCCTGCTACACTCAGCGGTGACATATTGAGCCCGCTTCACACTGACAGCACTCATTACGCACAGCCAGTCGCTAGAGCGCGCACACAGGACTGCGCTTTTCACGCAGCACTGCCATAACACGACACAGACGAGCTGTCTAATCACAGTCCCATTCAGAGGAGATAAACCGGAGCAACCCAGAAAGGCGGCCACATTTATCCAATAGCTGTCATGCAGGGTGTTAATGGTGTCAAATCAAAAAGAGCACAAGTGGATGTGGAGGGATGCACTTTCAAGCATATCTCTCTATTAAACTTTGGATTTCAGTCTTCAGAGGAGACTCACAGGATTGTCTTTTCTATGTTAAGCCACACAGTGACCAAGCACAGCCATCATTTATTATATTACATATTTTACTGGTCATACTGAATGATAAGTGGTTGGAACTCCTTAAGCTAGGCATTTCATATCTTTAGGCACTGTGTGTCACAAGAAAGATTTTCTAATTTCTTTAATTTATCATCAGCTATGCACCAGTTTTGTTCAAGGAGGTCACTGTAGAGTAGAAGCAATCAACAAGATACTAATGAATTAAAGCAGTTCACATCTGGCACTGTTAATAATGCATGCTGAGAAATTATTCATGAAAAAGACAAGGCACTTAACCTAAAGAACAAACCAAAAATGAGGACGAAGATTGATCTCTCCATTCCAGTGACCGTTTCAGGCGCCATCATAAACTGTTATAGAGTATGCAGAGCATGCACTTTTCCTAATCTAGGGTGGACTGCCCAGTACATGAGGCCAAGGATGGGGGAGCACTGACCTGAGAGAGCCACTCTTCATCCTCCTGGCCGCTGTGGTCGGAGGCTAGACTGTCATAGGACTCATGCCTGGTGATGGGCCCAGGGCTTCCTGGAGGCATCACTGTGTCAAAAAAAGAAACAGGATGAGGGTCTATATTTGAGTAAACATCTTGTGTAATGAGGAGAGTGAGAAAGCACATTTGTGGGTTGTAAGATGAATGTGTGTGTGTGTGTGTGTGTGTGTTTGTAGCAGAGACAGATGGAGCACTAGCAGGCCTGAGTAAGCAGGCGCCTAGAATGAAGACTAATGTGCCAAATCAGTCGTTTCTCTTCCCACCTCCAGGCTAACACATGCCTTTGTTGCAAATGTATTTAATAAAAGAGTGGATTATAAAGTTGTCAAGAACTCATCTGGAGAGCACAAGAAGCTTCTACTACACTCGCTCCCACTCACCCACTTACAACCTCGAAAATGCACATGGCAGGTGTTCGGAACCATTTAAAGAGGTGTTTCATGGTACAGCAATGGTACAAGGCTTTCTGTGTAAAAAACACTGACTAACCTACAACACTTAATCATGGAAAAACAACTCCTACTGGCAAAGTCAGAACACGGGAAGGCTTTAGTCATGCCAGCATGCTTTGTTACACAGACATACATCAAGCTGTAGCAGGCTGATATCTGTTTGGTTTCCTAACTGAACAGAACAAAGTCAGGTCCTGTTACCTCTAACGAACAGTCAAATCATCCTCTGTGTCTCCCTGCAGCCCCCTGGCCTGAGGGCATTGAGTCTTGACTGATTAATAATTGAAGTGTAAAGACAGTGGTTGGTTGAGTAGATAAGCTTTCAGTGGGTTTAAAATGGCTGGGCTGTAGTAGCAGCTCCAAATAGCTCTAAAGCCTAAAAAGTAACAGAGGCTGTGGACAGGAAACAGTGTACTGACCACATGAATATGTGGCCACACCATGACTATAAGATTTGCACATTTTCTCTGGTGACTTTAGTTTTTTTCACTGTATGAAAATAAAATCTTGTTCAAAGACTAAAATCTTTGTTCTTGTTCTTTGTTATTCATTTAAATTACTCTTGCCCAAGGCTATCATTATGTAAAAATGTCACATTATATGGTGTCAAACTGATGCACTGCAGCCAAAGGAATCAGTACAAAAACAATAAAACCCAACAAAGGCAGTTATTTCATAGAACATGGATGGAGTAGATGAGGAAATAGGGAACACTTAAGAATATACAGAGTTTGTATATTTGGGCATGAATGTGAATATACTAGGAAGGCAGAGTGTATCTTTCCTCTTAGCATGTAAAAAATAAATTAAATACAAAAATAGAGATGTGTAGTGGTTAAACCATTGGCCTAAAATAGATGCTGTTAATGGTTAATTGTGTATAATGTTAGGTAATATAATACAATACATTTCAAAATAAAATGTTCAGCCTTGCTCATGTAAAAAAAACACTTGTGGAAATACTATTTTCTTTTTCATTCTGAACAAATTTTTCTGCTTAACTGAATTATTTTACACAGATACTGCAAAATAGCTGAATGACTGTGATCTAAAGCACTAGTGTTTAGGGTGACTGGTCCAGGTCAGATTCAAACCTAAGGCACACCAAGAGAAGCAGCAGGTAGGGCAGGCAAAACAAAGGAGGACAGCTATTCAGTGAATGACCTTAAGGCTGATTGGTGTCATGTGAAACATAATGCTAATGATCTTATCAGCCATTTCAGAGGAGTGTGGCCTTTATGGGTTCCTCTTACTCTCTCTAGGAGCTGGACAGTAGAGCCTCTTGGCTGACCCTGCAGTGGCGCCAAGGCTGCCCTTTACCCCTCAGTCAGTCTGATGTGCCTGCTTCCTAAGACCCAAAGAGGCAATTAGGGCTACTGACTAGGCCAATGCAGTCAGCAGGCAGGCTGCAGGCCTTGTAGACTCTCTGGTCACAATTAGAGCATTATGAGCTATAGAGGGGCAGCAGAGACCCTAACAGCAGCGCTGTTGACCGGAGTCAGCCACAGCGCTGGGAGGTAAATTATTCAGAGCTTGTTTTCCTCAACCAAACTCTGTGGGCAGCCAGAGGTGTCTGAGTACACACTGCAGACAGACACGCAAATATTGGTTTGCCTTAAAAAAATGAAAACATATAGTAAATGCTTTTGCCAGCCGATGTCAGAAACAAGACAGAAAGCCATATGCTCAAGAAAAATTCTGTGGTGTGCCGGCTTCTCTTTGCAGAAGCTTTGTATAAAAACCCTTGCACCTTTCCTTAAGAAATCCAGGCTCTTTTATTAGCAAGCTCTCAGACACAGAGGTGCCTGTATGTGATAAAAGGAAGCTAATATCGCGAGCTGAAGATTCCCTAAGCGCTGTCAGCTGGTTTGGAGGCGCTTTCGCAGGCCGGTGTGTCCTCATTATCTGCCCATCATCTGGGTAGACTTGGCGGTGGTTGGGTAATGCTCCTCCTCCCAAGTGTAGCCCAAGCCTGGGCAGATGGACAGGTGGAGATAGTGACCATGAAGTGGCGCCATGGCTGCTTTTATCACCAGCCCTGTAGGCTCCAGCTCCTCTGACCCCACGGTCCACATGCTGCATTTTTAATCAGCTGGGTCATCCAATATACAGGCAAGAGCAGGTCAGTCAATCATGCAAGCATGCTGAGGGTCCACGCAGCTTGAGGACAAGCAGGAACCCAGTTCTTCCTGCGACCCGTGGAGCCTGGGAACCATCCGACGCAGCTGCCCTTGTGCTATCTCTGCCACTCTTCCGTCATCTTTCCCTTTCTTCCCTCTCCGTAGTGGGCTTCATCTGATGTTACAGGGAACACGAGAGGCTGATAACACTTGTATTCGTAGCAAGTGGAGGTAGTACTTCTCTGGGCTCGGCTCTCTGCGTTTAATTAAAGGTGGCAGCTGGGGTTAGTTTCTCCCTGCCTGAGATCTGCCTCCTGCATCACTGCAACACTGAGAGGGCACTTTGTTGAATCAAGAGTCACTTCTCTCGGCACAAAATGGCACAACAGGACACAAGAACCGAAGGTGGCAAGCGGTGAGCCATGCTGCACCTCGCAGAGAACGCTGAAGGCAATGCAAAACATGACCACGATTATGTGCATACTGACCCGAGCCCATGCCGTATCAAGTTGGTTGAGGCTCAGTGGTAATGGGGAAGGATGGGGCAAAGATCTCTGGCTAATTTTAATTGGACATAAATGTTAACACACAGCTCATTATGTCACTTCCTACTAGTGGAGCACATTCACACAGAGCCGCTGCCACGATCCCTCACATGAGGCCACTTCATCACTTTGACGCATGCGAGGTTATTAGAGCTAATTCTTAAGAATATTCTACCCGTTAGGCCTTGAGCAGTTGGGATTTAGTGGGAGAGAACAAATGCGAAGCTTTGCCTGGAGGATCCAGAGAGCTAATTACTGATTTATGTTCATGATTATCTGGCTAATGCTACAATCCTCATTTATTCAAGATGTATTAGATGTTTGGTCATCCATGACTATCTTGCCCTGGAGTTGCTTCCACTTGCTTTTCGGATGTCAACCTAGAGTGCTCGCATTCTCTTTGTACTTGTTATTGAATTACATGGATTTAAAGCCACACTGATTGCCTTAATTTGAATGCTGAGTTAATTCAGAGGCATGATGAGTCTTGTGGAGAAACATTGCAGCTGCGTGAACTGCATACAAGCTGAACTGCGCATATCTTTTAGAGATCCCTGAAAAGTTGTGAGCATCTGAGGTTGCAGTGCCTACACTTGGGAGGGCATAAACAGCATATGGCATCAATAATGTTAAAAACAAACATTTCTTGGAGAATATATAGCATTACTAAAAAAAAATGAAAGCTTTATTGCAACTTTTTCATAAATTTAATGCTCCACACACACACACACACACACACACACACACACACACACACACACACACACACACACAGATGAGTACTCACAGCCGGCAAGGAGATACTGGTAGTATTGCACCAAGTCTGAAGACAGCACCAAGGGGTGGCTGCTGTTGAAAGGAGGTTGCAACTCATTCCACTGTGGCGTTCTACTCAAAACAAACACAAAAACTACTTTAAGAAGCTCATATCAAAAAACTATATGTACAGAACAGTCTGCTGCTGAGCAACAATGCGCTCAGTTCCCCAAACTGACTGTCCTTCCAATCCTTCTTCATGTGGATCGAACCTACCATACATAACAGTGCAGGCATTACAAAAAATGTATAATTTTTCCATCTTTCATTAGACGTTTAGTTACTGACTGGCTGACCCTGAAGAACACATCAATTCAACATATAATCTCCAATACTTAATTCAATTAATTAACCATGGTGGGTGCTTTTATTATAAATGCAAATCCATTTGGCCCAGCAGTGCAAAAAGTGCAAGCCTATACCATAATAAGGTTACTGTATTGTAGAGACATGCTCCTGTGGCGGAGGTGAGCAGAAAGCACAGTCAGTACCTGGCCAAATTCCAGGAAGCCCTTGGACAGGTGTTTAGCTCCAGAGGTGTATCATCCCCTATCTTCTGTGCTGTGCTGATTGGCCGAGGTTCGAGCACATGCTCCACCAGGTTACCATAGCAGCTCACAATGTAGAGGGAATCAACAACAGCCTGGCGGGACTGATCTAAAGCAAGCGGCGAGCAAAGATTGGGTTGATATCACTTTATTTAGATCAATCAATAAATAAATAAATAATAAGTAAATGTGTCAGTAAATTATTGCTGTGTGGTAGATGTAGAAGTGAACAGTGAGTAAAGGTATATGTCATTTTTTGCAATCCTTATGGTTATATCTGTGTACAGAAGTTTTCTGTGCGCAATACCATTCATACCATTCATTCATTGGTTGAATGGAATTACTTATGAATAATTATATTTATTCATTATAGAATAAAAAATCCTTTCCACTGCTCTAAATCACATGAAAGATAGATTATGCAGAAATTCAGTTGGACAGTGTTCTTTAAGTATACATGTATAGATCTTGTACTGAAAAAATAGTTTTAGACTCCAATGACTGGATTTTTTAAGAATCAGGAAATGAGCAGTGGGAGGAAAAAAAAAAAAAAAAAAAAAAGTGTTTCCCCCGGACATCACCCTCATAAACAGACGATCAGTACTGTCACTAACTGTTATCTGTTTGTTTGTTTATTTACTGCTATTTGCTACTTGCAAACCACACACTCACAGGTGATTCTCTCATTTGAACTATTACATAGACACATACCTCAGAATACTCAAATACATTTACACTTTCACAAACGTGAACATGTGCATTCTGTATCATAACTTCTTCTAGAACTGATAACACGTTTACTGCCCACGCTCAGCTGCAATTCAAGTACACTGTGTGTGTAGTGTGTATATAATGTATATATTGTGTGCACTATATATTCACTGTGTATATGGTGTTATTTGTGTATTTGGGTATATGATGTATATTGTAAAAACTGTGATACTAGGGAATGACCAACAGCTGGAATAATTCCTTGTGTAACAAACATTTTGCCAATAAACCTGATTCTGACAACAGTGATTCCAACACCTAATTCCAAAATGTCTGCTTTTGGTGTGATCTGTGGTATGGTATGTGGTAGCCATGTATTGTGCTTGAGCAGCTCTGACCTTTCTCTCTCTTCATGTTGGGATTAGTGATGAACCAGGAGCGAGAGGAGGCAAAAACTGCAGCCACACAAAACTCTCCTCCACTGGACTTACTAGGAGAGATCTGGGGAGGTGGCTTGGCTTTACTGTAGGAAACAGAGAAACAGGAGTGAGCTGCAGAGATGAGAGCAAGAGAAACAAAGGGCAATGGAGAGCATGAGAGAAAGAGCCAGAGATAGAGAGAGAGTTGCAGAAAGAGACAGAAAGGGAGAGAAAGAGAAAGAAAGAGACAGGGGGAGCATGAGAGAGCTCTTTGAAAGGGTGACACAGAGCAGCTTTTGCAGCCTGCTGTAGGGAATCTGAGGCCCAGGGTCAAATAACAGAGGAAACTCAAAGCCACATCACTGAAAAGAAAAGACACATCAACTTGGGATGCATAAATCAAGACAATGTTGCTCACGCATGAATGACTTCTTTCAAGGGTTTTGGATGAGCCAAGAAAATTTCACATCAACAAAACAAAATACTTGATCTGTAAGCAATGAACATTACATAAATACGCACCATGCATATTTGCAAAAAAGATACAGTGTGCTCCCAGTTTAGTCCGATCCATTTAAGGCCTGTATATTAATGTCTCTTAAAGCTGCTCTACATTAAGCAACTATTATGCAAAAAGAAAATATTCACAATAGTGTCTGACCACCCGAAAATAATAAATACTTGTACTGCTTTGAATCATCTGCTAACTGACAATGACTTCAATTATATTAGCTTTTTAGATCCAGTGCAAAAGTTTTTAAACCTAAACCAAAATGGAAATTTTTAAACTTTATTTTTCAATGGACCTTTCCTTTCAGCTCCATACAATTGGTAATATTGTGACAGCCTTTTGATTACAGTCTAAGGCTTTGTTTAAACATCATTAAAATCTCAGCTGTAAAAAAAAAAAAACAGACAATAATTTACATCCATTTTTCAGAGGCTAAAGCAATCATAAATAATGCATTAGAAAGGAAAGTTATTTGTGCTCTGCAGGCCCTAAAAGTTTGTCATACGCATAGTGGTAAAGTGCAGCTAGTGTTCATGTCACATAATTGCTGTCATTTGCTTATAAATCTGCTCCAAATGGAGGCTCTGCAGCTGCCTCTGCGAGTTTCATTTTGGATTAGCCATTTCAAAGAATTTATTGGGGGCTATTGAATTATTCTGCATGCCAGAAACAGTTTGATGAAACCCAACACAGAAAATGGTTGAGTGGATCAACATGGGTCGCCATATGGAACTCATCCTGGAACAGTAGCAGCGTGGTATCAGTGTCCGACTTGTGCATAACTTGCACTGTAAAACGTGCCCTCAACATCTCAGCCATGTAAAAGAGTGAACACTGACAACTGTCTACAGAATCAGACATATGATAGTATCACAGGAAACATAACTTCACGCAAAACACATGAAGGTATGTGCATGAGAGCTATTTTCTATCATTTTTATAAGTAGTAAAAATGGTTTAATGTTGCTGGAAATTTATACTATTCTAAAATACTACTTATTGGCAACAGCAGGAGAAACACTTTGGCAAACATTCGGTAAAGTAACAAAACACAATTAAATATCGCAGATATTTCAAAGATAAGTGAGTCTGCTATGAAAGTAATTGTGGATAGATTGTCCAGCAGTTGAACTCTTCTCTCTGGCCCCACAAGACACACTAATAGGTGCTGAGTGACCTGAACACTCACTCTTTCACTTCCCTTAAAGCTGTCAGCAAGTCGTAAATTACTCTTAGGATGAGGAGTGATCTTGACGTCTTTGTTCAACCAACACTACAAGCGGGATGGTGGCTAAGCAGAAGAATAAAACCGTAAAGCAAAAAAAAAAAAATTAAGGATTTGAGAGGTGTTCTAGGTGAGCATTTATTATTGTTGGAGAAGGAAAAAGCTGAATAACTAAATTTGTATGGTGTGTTGTGTGCAACTGATGAGGAGATAGCAATGTGTCAGGATATTGCCTTGGCCTGGGTGGACGTCTGTCTGTGCATCTTCCAGAAGGAACAGAGAGTCCAAGTCAACCCAATGAGGAATCCAAGGCAATCCAGCAAGTCCAGCCACAAACACTGCCTCCCCTCTCTCATTCCACTAACGATAGAAGAGAAGCCAAGTGGATCCAATATGCTGCAGACAGACAACAGCAGGTACAATTCACTCGGCCCTGACCGCCGACGGTGGAGAGGAGCAATTTAAAGTGGAAGATAAAACTTCACTGCTCAAACGCTCCCATCAGTTTTAAACAGTGGAAAGCAGGTGAAGACAAGAGATCTTGCGAAGGTGTTTAAAGTGCAAGTAGCCAAACCACTCTCTTAAAAGCCATTGTTAGGCCTCAAGGCCTTTAAGTCAGCTGGTTTCAATAGCCTTGGTAACAAAACCTGAGTCCAGGATGACAACGTTGATTTCTAGAAAATCACAGCCTGCCATGAACCACCGCCTGGAGTTAGGGGCAATGGAGAGGAAACTGTATCCCCCACTCCCTCCTGAATTTTTGGTAAGAGTCTGAAATAATAAATCTGGGAATAACATTATTCTTTAGGACATGTTTTAAGGTATAAATGGCAACTTTTGAATGTCAAACCACTGATAATGAGAGCGGCACATGGCACTCGGTTTGAAATGAGGGGCAGGTTTGGCTGAAATCCCTGAGCCCGGGGAACTGAGAGCTGTATTGCCGTTGGGGTTTTTGAGGAGTACTCTTTGAAGAGGATTTGGTCAACAGCAGCTGCCAACAGAGCCAGCTCACAGCTTGGTTCGCAATATTCTGGTTCTTTAAGTAAAACAACCACTGGCGTTGATATGTCTGTATTTTAAATTACTCTTTTCCTCTGGCTCTTGCTTGAAGTGGCTTAAAAGTGTTGGGGTTTCAGCCCTATCCCAGTCAAGCCAGGTTACAGTGATTCTGCAGACCATATGCATGAGTGGATTATTCTGAATAAATATTGGTATTGAGGGGCATCCTATGAAAAATGTAACCCAATAACAATAAATTATGAAGCATAAACAAAATTAGCGTGGTGCCTGAGAAAGAAGGATGGACATTACTGAACTGTAACCAAATGGGTCTCCACTTTTTCTTTCATTCCTTTTTTCCCTCCACCCTTTCTTGGCATTTTCCCTCTGCCCTTGCTGTTTCTAACCGAGAGAGTCAGGGAGTTTTTCTGTCCTCCTAATTCACTGAAAAGACTCCTCACATGTCATTTCCACTTTTAATTTAACAAATGAGGACTCTTGACTTGAGCTAATAGCTTTTCCTCAAGGGCATAATTCAATCTGTAATGTCCACCATCAAAGTCCCCATGCATTATGGTTTAGAAGCAGGCAAGGCGCCATCGAGGGGCAGAGGCAGCCTCCATTTATTTTCAGGGCCTGTAGTAAACAGATACAGCACAGCGCTTGCTCCTGTCAGCCAGAGCCGAAGTATCACACTAATCGTGACTCAGTGGGCCAACCAAGAAACCTATACGGCTGGTGTATACAGGACAAAAGTATTAGGGTGTGACTGAGAGTTCAGCAGCATGTGGGCGGGTACTTACACGTCACATTTGTTATTTTACAGCAGCCGGTCCCAAATACAAGCAGATGCATGGCTGGATGATGCACAGCTCTTACGAAAGCCATTTAGGACCCCTTTCCATTTTTTCTTTAGCATTTCCACAGTTCCACCTCATCTGAAGTCCATTGTTAAAGACACTTGCTGGTCCCCCTTCTTTACTCAACAAAACGTCTGCTTATGTGAATTCCACAGGTCTGCAACGTTACCAAACTATGCGGTGAGTTCATGTTGCGCAATAACAGATGGTGTTTCCAACCACACTCCTACTGTAAAACATGAATGGATCACAATGAGACATACAGACACCGAATGGATACTGGTTTTAGCAATTATCATCTGAAGCGATATTTTCATGATAATTTGAAGCTGGCTTTATCTGCTTCATAGCTTAATGTTTGGCATCTGACCCCTAGGCCATTTAAGAGTTATTCCACACGCTGAAGAGCAACTCGTTCAAATCTCTAAGCAAATGTAGAGCAGAGCAGGATGTGACACTGGTGAATCTTACATTAGCATTTGATTGGCTCATTAGGGAGGAAGTTATTAAGGCTATCACTGTTTCTCATGCTCAAGAGTGGAAACAAGACAAAAAGGTTTCATTCAGAATGTAGAAGGGGTTTGATAAAGATGCAAACTTAAAGTTAGGCTACTCAAAGTGGAAGGCAGCACATGCTTTTCATTTGGAGGCAGGAGCGAGGCAGCACAAGAATTTTAAGGGGACAATTGAGTGAAAGCTCATTTCACAGAATTCTTGCATCTCCTATAATAAGACGTCCACAGTTGGGATTCTTAAAAGCTTCAGACACTTTCCAAGAACGGTTTGCTATTTCAGACAATAACTCTCAATAAATCTGCAGATTATGGTGCAAACAGTACTATAAGAGTTAACATGTCTAATTGCACAGGCGATTTGTAAGACATGCAATTTTTGTAATCAGTAACTTAACTGTCATTGCAGACACTTTCAGGAAAACCTATTCTAAATCCGTATATATACACACGTGTGTGCAATGAACTTAAATTCATTAAATCCAAATAGGTAATACAACGATGGACATGTGTATACTGACCTTTGCACCGTAAAGTAACTTACTGAAAATTATTATTTTAATATCGGATCAGATGTATTCTGAGATTAAGGAATACTTGAAAATGTACTGTATAATTTCAAATAGCACTGCGTTATACATTACAAGTCAAAAAGCCAGTGGATCAGTGGAAACTTTTAAAATCATAGGTTTATAAAGCATATGATAGTGTGATTCTGCATATGAAATTTTTAAAAATATTTCTACTTTACTGCATCAATTTCATTTTAAATTTGTGAACATAAACACACACAAAAAAAAAAAAAATGTTTCGAGAGGTTAACGCTTTTTCTCCTTTTAAAGGGGGGGTGTAGAAAGCTGTTAGCAGTTCAGTGAGAGCAACATTTTCCAATTTCCATTTTTTCTCATGTCTAGCCCATAAAATGAGTTCAACAAAAAAAAAAAAAAAAAAAAAAAGATTGTGCTTCTAAATAAACAACCATTGTCTTTCAATTTAAACAAGACAAATAAAGCAAGCGAAGGAGAAGTAATTATGAGAACGTGGCCTCAAGTGAAATATAAGTGAAGCTGTCTACCTCCAAGACCACATAAACACATGTCATAACACACCAGAAACAACGAACACATTTCTGCATCTAAAACAACTTTAATGTAAATATATGAAATGATTTTGCCAAAATGTTGCTGAAGACCAGTATTTGTAAGGCTACACTACTACACCTTTCACGACAACTGACAAACCTACATAAACATTTCTAAAAGCTTATAAAAGAATCAGCTGTCGTTTTTCAAGGTGAAACAACAACACTGACTGAAGCAGACTTTCAGTTTTTTTGAATGCACCTTCATTAATGTTGATATTGATTCATATCGGTTGTAATTAAAGGGCTTAATATTTGTCATTAACCATTATGAAGACAAACAGTGAAATGTTTAGTTAATTTCTACCATTTCTTTTAGTTTTACTTACGTTTGGAGTTTGTTTTTTTATTTGTAGTTCCAATTAAGTTCCAATTAATAACATACATTCTAAAGAAAACTCTTAAAACAATGTAAAAATTGTAAAAACTATGTAAAAAAAAAAATTATATAAGTCTCATGGTGTTACCGCAGTACATCAAGAGCTTCACAATAATCAAACAGAAACAGAAAAAGAGGAAGATTAAAAAGCATGTCCAAAGAGTTTTGCCACAGGCTGCTGAAACATACTGCTAAAAACAAGCTAAAAATACCTGAAGATGAGTGACAAATTAAATGAATGCAGTTGCTTGCTGAAGCAAATACAAAATCAAGCATGCTGGGAGTGAATTGGAAAAACTCACCATGGAGTTTTAATGGAAAAACATCCTGCCCCAAAGAGGTAGGGTCTTCATCACAGGAGAGATACACACAGATACATGGAAAAACCATTATTATCCACTTAATTGGGCAAACAGTTCACACAGAGCAGTTTACATGTGTACTTCATGACAACACAGACCTGAATGTAGTCCTAAAAATATCACTTTGTCTATACACGCATTTCTCCAAAATTATATTAAATATGCAAATTAAATATTAAAAATAAGCAACATAAGGACTAATAGGAGGGAAATGTTTTACAAAGGAGGATGTTTTAATGTAATTTTGATAGAGGAAATGTAATGTTTATGAGCTATTCAGAAGGAATAAAAGGCATCATTACAAATCTAAAGTTGTACAGATGTTTGGCAGCTCATAAGCAAAAAAAAAACATGTCCAAACATTTAAGTACAAATTCATTTTAAAGGTGTGGGCAACATTTAACTTGTTCTTTAAGGGAATCCACCCATTATGTCATTAGCTTAATTGATCACAGCCAAAATCATCACATATATTTAATTTGACATGTTTTTGTGCTCAGAGTCGCACACTAGAAATAAAAAAGTCCTCTTCCACAGAAAATGATGGGATGTTTAACAACATGGCAAGTCATAGAGGATTAATGTAACCTTGAGTTAAGTTTTTCCAGCAGGTAAAATTGGCCGGAACCTTTACTGAAGTGGGAGTGTACCGTTAAGAAAAACACTAAAATAAAATATAACACCAAGAAATCAAATACTGAAAAACTTAATCTAATCAACAGAACACTGAAGCAATAGTTCGAATTGTACTCTTTCTTCAAAATGAATGTTTAAGAACAGCTCCAGATGCTCTAGAGAGGTGAAGAAAGCTTGTGCACAGGGCTGCTTATGAATAATTATTAAGCAGTATTCTTCTAGGACTCAGGCAGATTGATAAAATCAGTCATTTACAGAAAACAGAATTGTGTCAAAAGCACAAACAAGGCCAGTTTATTCCAAGAAATCTCAAATCACAATTTGACAGGGAAAATATTACTGACGGAACAAGCCAGTTGGTTTCATAGACACTCCGTCTTTAAGTCCGCTTCAGATTGGAAAAGAGTTACAGAGCAGATAAATTGTAAAGGATTTTTACTGGTCAGCTGAGCATGCTGGTGACTGGACAGAACGGAAGTACTCTGGGGAAAACCGTAAAAGGCAGGTTAGCTTACAAGGGCTTTCATGTCTGACATTGTGTTTTATAGCTGTGTCACACTGAGATAGAAACATGAAATGGCCAAAAAATGCACAAGTTTGGTCCATGATCAATCCATCTGGTCGCAGTACTGATTCTCAAGTGGCCAAATCCCAAAGCAAAGTACAGCAGCCTGAACTACTACAGTAAATATCCAGCTGCGATAATGGAAGAACAGACAAGCCAAGGGAATGTCCTTTATGCAACCCCCTCATGGAAGAGCTGGAGGATTGGGTTAAACTGTGATTTTATAAATCATAATTGTAAAAATTACAAGAGGAAAAGAACTGCTATACACACACACAAATAAGAGGATCAGCAACCTTCTGTAAAGTAGAAGCTATTGTTGTCCATTTCATTTAAAAGCACTTGTATTTAATATCTTTAATATCTTCTCGGTACCATAACACACAACTTTAAATATGTAACTGTGGTTCAACGCTTTCCAGCTGATGTCCGAGTTCACAGCGTGATGGAAGCTTTGTTGACCTTGGAGTGCTAACAGGTGGTCTATGTTTAAGACCTGGTGGCCACAGGACATACATCCATCAGGGGAACAACTTTCACCGCTGCCTATGATGCAGACAAACTCTGAGTACAGTGTAAAAGAAATGATTAGGAATAAAAGGAGCTAGGAAAATCCCTGACACTTCACAGTGAAACTGCTGGAGCTTGGATAGCAGATGATGGCCCGTTGCATTTTCATTCACTATAGTCACAGAGCAACATGCGCAGGAAGTTTCTGAAAGTCACTCTAATGAACAGATACACAAATGGAAGATGAAAGGTTTGCCATGCTAAGTATTATTATTATTATTATTACTACTCCTACCATTTGTTAAGCCATACATGTCCAAGCAGTGTTAAAAATTCTTAGTTTAAAATCTGTTATGCTATTTTTCGAGAGGAGGCACAACAAAGCAAGGGTTTTGTTACATTAATTTTAAATTAATTAAGCATTTAAAGAGTTAAAGAACCAGGGACTGTGATTTTTGTAACCAAATTCAAATTTGTTTTCCAACCAATTAAAACAATCAAAAAATTGTTACGAAACACTGATTTCATTAAAATACAATATTTCAAGTCAACAGAACAAGTAATCTGACTTTAGATTATAGAGTCGGAAAAAGATCTTTATTAGTGGTTAATATTTCTAGATACTTTAGGATCAGATATTAATAAAAAGATAACAAAAGAAATCGAAGAAGGAAAAGAATTGTAGAATTTCATACACAAATGCTGATAGTTATTAGTATTATGACGTTGATTCATAGGAAAGTCACCAATAAACTGATGATAAAAAGGAAGCAAATCAAACAAAAAGGATTGTTTAAATTGTTGTCGAGGGGAATAACCATATTTCAACAGAATATTTCTCAAAGTCCCAAACAACACTTCCAGAGTCAATGACCCACTAGGCAAACAGGACAAAGCATTCTGAATCTTAAGGCTGTGGGTCTCAATGAAAGCCAACTGGAAAATAATGACCACAAAAAAGCTCATTATAAATTTAACCCCAAGTTTGTCTCACCTGTAATTCTGGGAGGAGGGCATAAAACAGTCACAAGCTATGTGTCAGAGGCCGGAGTTGTTCTTTTAAAGAAAAAATGGCTTCCCACATCCCTCTAATCAAAGCAGCACACACACCTCTAATGCAGGTTAAGCAGGTGGTGTGCCACACTGCCATCCTGCCAGCAGAGAAGGTTCATACAGGTGGAAAATGCATCTGCCCAAGACCGAATACACACAATGGCATGTGCATGCTGACAGATGGTGCTTCTGCTTTTGCACAGGCAGTGTGTGAGTGCTAAATCTCACACACTAGGTTGTGGGGGGGAGGTGCCAAACCTGCTCTGGGCCCAGAAGCCAGATGCAGCTGTGATGCCAAACATCTAGTTCCTGTATTACTGAACCATTGTCTGTGGTTCAGATAGCAGCACAATGTGCTGACCTGGTCCTCTCCCCAAAAAGTGTTCAGCAGGAAGGGTTGTGCATTTGATGGGCAGGATGGATGAGCTGAGCATATCGACAAAAACAAAACCAGCCAAAACATTACAAATAAAACAGATTACTGCTGAATTTTGACATTTTTAATCACTGCACAAATTAGTCAAACATTGATATTTGATATATTTCTGGCATGAATCAGAAAAATGCTTAAACCAACCCAGAAAAAAATAAGTAGCTGTGTACCACCTGCCTTACCTGTACTGCATTTTTCTCCTGTGATCCCACCCCTCTCAACGGTATCTCTTTGTCTATTGCATGTCATTGACCCGGCTGCGTCACTTGTTTCGTTAGTGTATTTCCAATTCAAACTTTCCATTTAAATAAAAATAAACAATTGGAATAAGTCATAATTACAATGAGCCAGTATGTAAATGAATTCTGCAGTCATTGATACGGTTGACCAGTCTTAAAGGCTGTGTTCATGTTACACAGAGGCAAACTGCACGCTATAAAGAGTGTCTGGCAGGTATTATTCATCATTTATACCTGAATAATGGTTGAGTAGGGAGAAAAACAACAAACATAGTGCAAAGTTTGCATACCAGCCTAACTATACATATCAAGAGAATGCAGAACAAGTTAGACATCAAAGTCCACTCTGCACAACAAATGCAAACTGATTCGTGCTTGGTTTTAAAACTGACACAGTTTGCATGAAATGAGCAGGAAGGTTCATTTTCATTAATTAGATATTTTGACCTCCACAAAAAAACTATGGCACATCAATTTTCCCTGATAAACACAAACATTCAAATATTGCTGGATCCATATAAAGGATAAATGCCATAAGCACAACAGCTAAATAAAGTCAAGATGAAAACAGTAGAAGAAAAAACATGGTTGAATACTTGCTCAAAAAACCCCACCTCTCTCTACTAATGCATTAGGAAGGCGGAGATGCAGAAAGTGACGGAGCACATGCACTCGGTGCAGTACAACAAATGCTTGGCTTGATATTTTCCTAGGATTAGCAGCAACTATTCACCTAGCCAATGAACACTGCATTATATTCCAATATTAATCACTAAATGCAAATTAATATTACAAAACAAGAATGAGCAAATTATTTGAATAAAAAATTAATTCTCTTATGAACTGCAAAAGGACTGATCTGTGCAAAGGTGTTACACTTTTTTGGTTAGTAGTGTGCGTAATAAATAAAAGGGAGAAGAGGGCCATTTCCGTTTCAACAAAGGCTTATCACAATATCCACGATATCCAGCAAAATGAATATCATATAAATGATAAATATAAAGATACTTTTATCTCTGCACTAGATCACAATTAGCTGACTGGCATCACATTAACCAAGAGTGGTCCTTTAACTTTTCAGTTTGAAGAAAATGTGCAATATTCGTGAAAACTTAAATGTTCCTTTAAGACCGTACAAAAGCACAAGGAAAGTTATTGAAACTCAACGATGAAAAGGCATACAAGGAAAAAACAAAGGACACACAGTACAGTGTATTTAAATAATGACAAGACTAATTGTTCACTTGATTGCAAGGGTGCTCTGATGTGTGAATCTCACCCTGTGCGTTTAGTGATGGTGCCAAGGGTCATGGGCTGCTTGATCTGAGCCAGTGGAAGTACTACTGTCAGGCTTGGCAGAGGAGACAGCCGGGGATTCCCCATGTTGTTGTTAGTAAAGTTGTTGTAGGATTCTTGACTGCTGAGTTTAGCTGCAAATGGAAAAGACAACAAGTTAGCATCAGCATTTCACACAGAATGATATATATGTTTTAAAACCTGACACAATAGCTCTATTGGGCCACTCTCCACACCATCGATAATCCTGATTAAATCTAACTAGTTCAAGATGCTGTGCCAATAAGTCCTGCATTAATCAGCCATAATCACCAAACATACTTAAATTACCCCGACTCTTCAAACCCCAGCCTAACAATGACTTACACAATGCTTGCGCCATACATGCACACACTAAATGTAATTTCCCTGATTGAAAGGGTTTCTTCGTGGAGTCTAATAGATTCAAACAATTCTCTTGAAGTGAAAATTTGCTAAACGAAAACACAGTAGAAGGCGGTTCATGTTTGAGGTAGAGTTGCAGACGTGACTGATGCGCATATGGAGTTGATCGGACATGGCCATCGATGATGAAACCAGGAAGCCAGGAATCTCAGGAGGGACTCCTCAAAATTTCTCACTTCCTGCTAGACTCCCACCCCCCCATGCACACATCATCTCAACACTGACTGAAGCATCAGCCACAACATTATTATGCTGAAAATGGAAAAAAAAAAAAAAAAAGAAAACGTTTATAAGAGATGATTTTTATTACTGATGAGAATGATCCCATAAGCCCCATAATACGATAAAGAGATTCAAATGTACCGATCATATGTACTATAGCTTGGAGAAAACAAAAGCTACAGTGAATTAGCACTATTTTTGGGCTCAGCTTTCTAAGTATTTATATATACATTATATGGATGCATTGGTCTAAGATATCAATATTCATTATAATATTTTATTTTTTACATGTATTTCCTCTGCTAGAAATGCTCCACAAGAAGTCCACAAGATGGTGATGGACCTTGTTCCTGTACCATAGCAGAAACTGTACAAAAATCCAAGATGGCTGCAGACACTCCTCTATGTAAGGCAAAAACCTGAAAACTTTCAACTTGAAGAATTGTTCTCCCTGTATCTATGTCAGCTGGTTTGAAGATCCTAAATTGCCCCCTAGGTGTGTGTGTGTGTTTGTTTGTTTGCCCTGTGATGGACTGATGGCCTGTTCAGGGTGTTTTTCTGTCTTTCGCCCAATGTGTGCAGTCTCCAGCCCCACCTGCAACTCTACTCCAAATAAGTGGTTAAGATAAAGATAAATTGATAAAATCATTCTTCATTTTTTTATAATAATAATCATTTGTTATGATCATGTTCACCATAACAGATGAACCACTGTTTGCTGAATAACATGATCATTCCCTTTTTTAAAACATTGAAAAAGGGAAAACAAAATCTCAACATTTTTCCAACTTCAAATGTCCTATTAATGGACACAATAGCCAAAATTACAGTCCTTCACAACAGAGAATGCTTCATTCGCTCAGTGACTAAAGTTCAAGTAGTGTTTTTCTTCCCTATTACTCTTTGAATACGTTTCACGTTTTGAGACCTTACTAAACATTTTCCTGCACACAGGGCTGGACTCATCAAGGAGGAAATGAGAAAATCCTAAAACACAAAAACTGATTATCTGGAAGAGAAAGTACAGAGAACAGCCCTGCACCGGTGTTCTGGAGGGGTTTTAGATCATTAGCCAGTCTTTCTGTGTTTCACTAATATTCAGAAATGCTGGCTTTGTGTTTCCCAAAGAGAGTCCATTTAGGCCTCATGGTCTTCAATAAAGCCAAGCTTTTGCTGGAGACATTACACAAACCCCAGCCCCATTCCACACAGTGCCTAGCTCTCAAGGGCCCTTCACATTTCAAAACCACTACACCCCAAGCGCAGCTACCTTTTGTGTGCAAGAGCAGCAGAAAAGAAAAGGAATTTGAACAGGAAGCAGCCTGAAAACCCATAATGGTGCTTCTGATGGACAAAGACGAGGACATGGGGAAAAAAAACCTTAATGAATTTAGCATCTTTCCAAGAAGGCATACTCTTCCTCATGCTTTCCCCCTCCACCCTTTTAACCACCAACTAAAACGTAAAGCTGAGAACACCCGCCCGTCTCTGTCCTCAAATGCCCAGCATCTTTCTAAAACACTGTTAAGACATAGGAAGTCTTAGACATTAGGGCTGCTAGACTACATACAGACCCTGATGTCTGAAATGCCGCTTCTAAGTGAGAGAGAAGAGCCTAGTAAGTCGTAGGGATCCAGGTTGTGGAGCCATCATTTGATTAATGACCCCTGCATGATAGCCTGCGCAGTGATACATGACAGGTCGATGGAAAGAAGATCCATCAATGCAAATCCACAGCCGTCGCAAGCCCCACTCTAGGAGGCCGGCCGGGTCATGCTGTCACCTGACCCCTCTGATCCAGCACACTCGGTCCCATTTGCATTTTCTTCTAATGGCACAGGGCTGGCTGCTCTGTCACTGATATCTTGTTTTTCTCCCAAAAGTTCTATTTGCATCCAGTAAAGTGTCAACATCACAACATCATCAGGCCAAGACCTAGTAACACCACTTAGTAATGCCTTCGATCCTGGAGAGAATAATTTGGACTTTATATTCAATATTCGTATTCCCACACTGGTGTCTTCATAATGATAATTTGCTATGTTAATGGTACTGTTGTGCAATGATCCATGATAAAATTAAGCTTAATTATTAAAACATTAATTGCCACCTGTGCTTTGCTGTTTTTTAACGCTTTTTTTAAACTTTAGAAATGGTATACAGGACCTGAAATTAAATTATGAGTTGTTTTAAAAGAACACTTGAAATACACACAATGAAATATGTTATAAAGCTTCCTTCTATCAATATTTTTACTGTGTGACATATTCAATTAGGCACGGAGTAGCAGCACTGAGGATTCATACAATTTAGTAATATTAAGCTGAACATCAGTGCTGGCCAACATAACATTTATTTAAATTGTGATAATTTTATTTAATATGCTTTTTCAACCAATTGTGGATCTAATCAGTACAATGACCAACTGCGTGTTTCATTATAAAGAGTGCAAAATCTCTCTGGCTGAACTGAATTTATTGTATCGTTATTGTGATTTTCATGAAATATTGGGATTAGTCATTTTTGCCATTTTGCTCACCACTACATGAATATGATGATATATGGTATTGTGAAATATTCATAAAGTACTGATTTTTACCGATACAGTCAAGAACTACACCAATCTTCTTCTTCTTCTTTTGGCTGCTCCCATTTAGGGGTCGCCACAGTGGCTCAACCGTCTCTATTTCTTCCTGTCCTCTGCATCTTCCTGCTTCAAACCAACCACTTGCATGTCCTCTCTCACCATGTCCATAAACCTCCTCTTTGGTCTTCCTCTTTTCCTCTTTCCTGGCACCAATACACCAAACATATTAATCTATTTAGCACACAACCCTTGCCCTTATTATGTGAAAAACATAACCTTGAAATCACTGGCTGATGTACTGTAGCTTGACAGTTTAAAGTGTTAAATGTTCAGAAGTAACTGGGGAGGAACAGCAGGTGTTGAGGTGCATCTAAAGCAAAGAGAAATATATAAGCAAAGCACTGCTCCTGCTTTGGGAATACTTTGATATATACGGTTTCATCCATTCATGCTTTTTTTTTTTTTTTGTCTGTCTAACTTTCCCAGACATGTTCGACTCAAAGTATGCAGCACACAGGAGGCAGGGATTAGGGTACAGGAAGAAAGAGAGAAAGGAGAGGAAGAGTAACAATGGCTGTGCTACAGCACGAGGGAAAAACACTGTCAGGTCCGTCTCTGGCAATTCCCAAAACCGTCATTATTAAAATACTCACTTCCAGAAAAAACTGGCTAGAAAGCGCCGGATAAAAGCAATCCCAAAGGACAAAGTGAAAACAAATTAAAAGAACCATTATAAAACACAGATGCTGCAAAGAAAATAAACTTCACAAGATTTACTGTCTTCTGAAGAAATCAGACATTGGTGGAAAAGACATCAGCGGTGACTCCCAGGTAATAGTAAAGCAAAGCAGCGGCTTGACTAAGCCTTTGCTATTTCTTCTTCTTTTTACAGTATCTGCTGGCCTGCTATTTTAAAGCTCACAGCAGGGTCAAGCCAGCGTCTGTGCAAATGGCAAAATGCCAACTCCTCTGCTATCTGTCACTGAATGGGATTTATGGGCAATATTCTCTAAGTTATGTAGAACATGATTTGTTGTTGTTTAAATGAAAAAGCATATAAAAATGATAGTACATTTGTTAATAGTCATCAAGCAAAACTACTTTTACTAGAGAGCAGGGATACTTGAGGCTGTGTTTCAAGATGCAGAACAAACAGCTTATGATCCCAATAATAGACCTTAAAGCAAAGCCAAATTGTACATTCACTTTCCTGCTGCTAAATTCTTACACATTAGAAACTGATCATTTTCATCATTGCCTCAAATTCCGATACAACACTATTTCAAAGAGAGCTTTATAAATGTTACCACACAGACATGAAGATTATTTAACAGGCAAAGAATGCTAAATGCACATCTTGGAGGAAGTCTGAAATCAGAACCAATAGTTAACAACACTGTCTGCATTTGCAGCTCATCAGACAAGCACCTCGCTGACAGTGGGAATCTGTACTCTTCTGCGGCTCAGATGACCGCATTACTAAAACCATATGTGAATAAGTTTGTTTGGAAGAGTACCATCACAAAAGGGAGGGTAGGTCTGTGTGAGCCTGTGTGTGTGTGTGTGTGTCTGAATCTTTCACCTCTGATGAGCAGAGTGAGCAAATGGGGCATGAGCGGATGAACAGGAAGGCATCCAGAGACTCAATCAATGCGCCTCAGCATGTGGCTCTGATCAAGAGCCAGTAATCTGATCATGTCAATTTACTTATGCGCAAGTTGGGACCATATTCAACCCTCTGACTCGTGAATGCTCCAATGGCCAAAAAAAAAAGCTACTTCTGATATATTTAAACCAAACTACAGCATGCCTATTGCAGCCCAAAGAATGTGTTCTTAAACATAAAAACACAAAAAACTACATTAGCCGAGGCAGGTACAGTTGTTGGTACACATGCCATGCTTCATTTTGTGCACTATAGCAACTGAGACTGATGACAGCAGCTAGATCCTTGCAAACGAGTAATAAGTTTAAGCAATCTCTAAAATTATATTATATTATAAGATCAGCAGACGAGCAAAAAATATATACATACACAAAAACAAGTTAAGAAAGATTGTGTCTGCAGTCAGAACGGTAAAGATAGACCAAAAAAAAAAAAAAAAACACTGATCTGATTAGAGTCTAAAGTCATGAGCGATTAATGAGAAACAACTGTTTCTGTTCTTAAATCTGATGAGTGGTTAAATGTAAACAATGTAATTTAATACTTTTGATCAATGCCTTAAAGGTAAGCTAACTGACAACTTATTAGCATCACCTGAAGCTCAAAATGCCAAAGACTTCTTTTTGAAAAGTTTCATCTTCATCATATTTGACTAGAAAGTAAATATTTATTACATGTGCAAGTGATTACAGTCACTGCCCTTGCTGCTTACAGCTCTAAAAAACCTAAACATTGTCTCTGCTGAACATGAAACACATGAACTAACATCACCATGCAAAATAAGTTTGCAAACACTGCGTAGAAATGGAAAGTAAAGAAATATAAAAACTGGAAAAAACAAACCAATGGCCCTGTAGGTGATCACCTATTTTTAAAGCTCTAAAAGTCTTTAATGGAAAGTGAACCCGTTGTACACGTTTTTTCACATTTCTATTTACTGCAGAGTGAAAAAGAGCTTTATTATCACAGTGCATGACAGTTTAGTCATACCACTCAAATAATAACATTATATTACAAATAAGAAATAATAACAAACTAAAATTTAGTTGCGTAAAAAAATTATACATCACTGTCTTAAAAATAAAAGCACGCCTGCGAACAGCAGAAGAGTACAAACATCAAATTGACTCACTGAGACTATTGTTCAAGCCTTTTTAATAGTATTCTTATATTTCTGATCGTTTTTTATTGATAAAGAACTGACAAAAGAATGAATGTAATATTGCAATCTCAAGTGAGCAGAGTATTTTAAGAAAAGTCAGAGAGGAAGATCTTTGTAAAATAGTGAGAACTTCTGGGACAGTGTATTGCCTCAGGTCATGAGAAGTGTCAAAAACGCATTTCCTCTTGATGGGAAAGGGCACTATGCTTCACCATGGCGAGCACTGGCTGATAACACAACATCAGCCTTCTTTACAAGATTTCGCAAGACACAGAAATGAGCTTGAGTGCAAAGCAGGCAGTGGGCTGAGCACTACAGCCTCCCTCAAATGTTTATAGATCTTGTGCCACCAACTGGTCAACCAGTGACACCTTTACAGTTTTTGCATCCCTTTAAAAAAAAAAATAAACTAAGTGATGGATTTTACACTATACAATGTATTTTATGTTACACAATGTATTTAATGTATTTAATCAATTATTTATGTATTTGAACAAAAAAATTTAAGGTACATTAAATGACATTTTATATTTGGTTACATATTCGTTGCTTGCTGAAAATGACCAGCTGACATCATTCCAGTGATCCTCTCGTTAACACGGGTGAGAGTGTGGAGGATGACACGGCTGAAGATCACTCTGTCATGATGATTGAGTTAGAGGAGCAGACTGGATGCTTTAAAAGGAGGATGGTGCTTGAAATCATTGTTCTTTCTCTGTTAACCATGATTACCTGCATGGAAACATGTGCATTCATCACTGCTTTGCACAAAAAAGGCTTCACAGGCAAGAATATTGCTCCTGGTGAGATTGCACATCAATCAACCATTTATCAAATCAGGAACTTCGAGGATCAGGATCAATTGTTGTGAAGATGTTTCAGGGCGCCCAAGAAAGTCCAGCAAGCTGCAGTTCCTGCAGAGCTTGCTCAGTGACAGCAGGCAGGTGAGAGTGCAACTGCATGCACAGTGAGGAGAAGACCTTTGGAGGATGGCCTGGTGTCAAGAAGGGCACCAATGAAGTTACTTCTCTTAGAGAAGAACAACACCAAACAATGGTTCTTTCTGAATGCATTGTTTGGGGCATCTGGAAAAAATTAACTTTGTAGAAGAAAAGGTGAGCGCTACCATCACTCCTGTGACATGCTAACAACACAGCAATGAATAAAGACTGGCCCAAGAACATCTTCAGAGAGAAACTTCTCCCAACTATCCAACAACAGTTTGGTGAAGAACAATGTTTTTTCCAGTGTGATGGAACACCGTGCCATAAAACAGAAGTGATGACTAAGATGGCACTGGGGACACAAAACATAGAAATTTTGGGCCCATGACCAAGAAACTCCTCAGAACTTAATCCCATTGAGAACTTGCAGTCAATCCTCAAAAGGCAGGTTGACAAAAAAAAAAAACAAAAACATAAATTCTGACAAACCCCAAGCATTGATTAGGCAAGAATGGCCTCCATCAGTCAGAATTTGGCCCAGAAGTTGATTGACAGCATGCCAGGGCGAATTGCAGATTTAGGTTTTGAAAAACAAGGCCCAACACTGCAAATATTGACTCTTTGCTTAAATGTAATTATACTTCAGTTACCACAGAAACATCTTACAAAAATATCTATAAACAAAGAAGCAGAAAACTTGTCGCATCATTGTCCAAACTTTTGGCCATGGTTGCAGATGCGAAAAAATTAATTAATTAAATAACAAATAAAATTAAAGTTCTCTCTCTCTCTCCACGTGTGTGTGTGTTTATATATAGTCTCTATAAACACATTCTTTAACAAAAAGAAATGTTCACACATTACAGTTAATGAATGCAGCAAAATGTGCATTGTTTTTACTCAGTGGACTTTTTAAAGTTATAGTTTAAATTTACAAATGACATATATACAAATGATGTATGTTACCATAACAGACAAGGTAAAAAGTGTATGCATATGCTTCATATACCAATCTCTACCACTGTATCTTTAAAGCACTAGTAGGAGAGGAAACAATGCTGTTCGCTCCTAAGGGAGGCTCATTCATAAAACTTTGCACAAATTACGGAGTTGCTCCAGTTCTTTAGTTGGATTAGATTCATATCAAGATGAAACTTAGCAGCACAATTCTGGCCTTACAAGATATTCCTGTTCTCAGTGGAAGGGATGCAAAGCTCCAGCTGCAAGCACGCTGGCTTTGCCAAAGAAACCTGAGAACACAGCGCCACACAAAGGGCAGAGAGGGCACAGCATGTAGTCCTGCATTCAGCCTTGTGCCATTAAAGCAAAACTATAACCAGTGCAATAAATCTTCAGGATAGCGAGTCTGAATGGGACGATACATGTGGTATGTTAAAACAAGCCCATGCCTTTGATGCCTAGGTTGATTGGATGCCTGATGTTTACTGAGCAGATGAGCAGCACTTTATCTTTAAGAGTGACTTGTCTTAAAATTGCAGAGATGGCTTTCAAGAGTGTGGTTGCCACAAAACGCAGAGGCGGCGGTGTGTGATTACAGAGAGCATGTTTGCTGGCTCTGCTGGATCAGATCAAATCTGGTTGTCTGACGTATCACACACACACAAACACAAATATGACAGAGGTCAGTTGGATGCAACTGAAGTCACCTGTCCTGAATCAATTCAGTTAAAGCTGAATTTACAAATAAATGTTTTTTTTCCCCTTAAAACAGTGATACATTAACAATCTGAAAGAGTAAATTACTGACTAGCCAAGTGTACAAATGAGCTATTAAAGACCTAATTGTAAATGAAAACCATTACAAGTTCAATACATTTTAAACATACATTTTAAACTTACAAATTCGTTTAAGACACAAGCACAAGAAAAGAAAGTTGGCCCCCCTCTGCAAAGCCATTTACTGTATACGAGAGTGAGAATTCCTGCCAAACCACCAAACAACTCAATAAGAGCTACAAATCTGTGCTGTAATGGTCACTGAGCTTTACGATTCTGTGTTAAAACGTTCACTAAAGAAACAGCATGCACTGATGTGACTGTACATGACCAGGACACAAAAGGACCTATTGTTGGATTCTCCAACAATTCCATGTGCCTGTAGTGAGAAAAATAGGCGCTACTAAAATAGAAAGGAAAAATTCCACAATTAAACAGGGAGCAAAGAAAGCCCAATTGCAGATTCTATTTTTTGCAGCCTGCCAGCTTTGAAGGATGTGTACTTCCCTAGTTCCTTCCCCAAAATCAATGTGTTGTCAAAGGCAACAATCGCAAGGCCGCTGTTATGGCTAGTGTGCCGGAGCTTTTCATATCCATCATCTGATTTCTGCTGCCGGCTTCTCACCCATAGACCTCACATTTCACAAAACATGCGGAAGAGCTGACTGGAAGCAGTGTAGATTGATTTTGTTTATCACATTTGAAAATATCACTGGATGGCAAGTTCTTGAAGACCATTTTATTACAGGCTAAGTCCAGAGTAATTTAATTTGTATAGTTTCTCTATGAGTGTAATATCCTGAGTTAGAAGGCAAACGTAAAAAGGGATCAAAAGAGAACATCTGGTTTTTACATATAAACTCACAGCCAAATACACTTCGAAAGAATGAGCTGAGATAGTTCTCTTCTGTAAAAACATTCATAGAATCTCACTCAATATCTTCAAACCCTGTCCAGCTCTTCATTCAGGTGAGGTTTACTGATGGAGTTTAGGTTGATGAGTGGTCTACAAAAATGAACAAAATTCACTGCATGGCTAATCATTACTTGCCGAAACTATTATTTAAGAGAAGGCATCATCACATCATCTCAAAATCACATGAAGAAGTTGGTAAAAAAGCAAAAAAAAAAAAAAAAACCCTAACATACTTTTCTTAATGAAAATGCAACTCAATGCCAGAGGCAAAACAGCTTAAAAGGGTGCTGATGAGCAGCATGAAGATGAAGGGCTGTAAAAGAGGATGAATGTACCAGGATGAGAGCGGTTTAGACATTATAGAACAGAGTAAGGGCCCTTAGGAGAACGACTCACAAGGTCTGTGGGGACCACAGAAAGGGGAAGCGATGCAATAGCACCGGTTTTATGTTTGTCCTCCTTCTCTCTCTCTTTTTTCTTAGCTCTCTCACATACACGGACACACTTTCATGCTAACGTAAAAGCCAGACTCCAATAGCTACTCATTTTTTTTGAGGGGTTAACTCAAGGCTTGTGATTATAAAAGCCTAACAGACTTTGAACAGCGCAGCTGAACTGTATTGCAATTGAGCCCCAAAGCAACTTTGGACCCGTTTTTATCAGTGCAATGTTTTCACCTGGTTGTACCAGTACAGGACAGGGCTGAGAGGAGTAATTGGTGACAGGTGGCTGTAATGCCTTGCTTTGAAAAGTGAGTCTAATTTATATATCTCTTCTTCAAAGCAGCTTTCACAGCTACTGCTAAACCACTCCAAAAGTGAAGCTGTGGATTCTGGAATTATGTCACAGTCCTGACCTGCATGAAAAAAGATTACCATTTTTTGAGAGTTAGGCTTACTCATTCATTATTTTCCTGTGATTTATGAAATGTGTGAACAGGAAAATGACTAATTCATGCTGCAGCCTCTTTTTAAAACCTCTAAACTCTTTCAAAATGTATTTGGTGAAAGTAAGGAAGCTGGGTATGACCCCAGATGACAGTGAGTAAGCGATCCTCCATAAGTCACTCAGTGGGCTCTACAAACACCCAATTGGCCACCGGAGACTCCAGAGCACACAACGGCAGGGTGCTTTCAGCATGTGTTGGGTATTGATTAATCAGACCACTGCCTTTGTGGACTTGAAAGTGCTGATGGGTAAACAGCATCGACAGGCACGCCAGCTCCTGTGGCAATCAGTGCAGTGTGTGTCTGTCAGTCAAAAGTGTTTGCAGCCATGAACAGTGTTTGACAAATACAGTGGGTACAGAGCACATCACCCTGGCTGACACTGAGGTCAGTGGGCTCGGGTGCAAAGTTTTCTAAGGTGACATGATTAACTGTCTAATGACCAGAGAAATTGTTTCTAGTTTTCTGTCAGAGGCTCTCCATAATTAAATTACACAACTCCTTACACATTCAGGACAGGTGAATATTTTTTTGTAAGGTTTAAGATTTCACTTGTGCATTATGATCCAGATTAAACTTATACTACATAGATTATGTGATGCAACCGCCACACGATTTTCATCATTCAGATCAGCGGTGAGCTTTGGTTACTATTTTTACTACACAAACCCCCACAATGACTACACAAAATCACCAAACACAAAGGATCTAAATGTTTTAAATCCGCATCTCTCAGAAATCAGATTAAATTAATCAGTCATGGTCAATTATGGAATGCACGTCCTCTCAGCTGAACTCTCTGAATTCTTTTATAGACAAATAGTCGTCTTATAATACAAACTGTCTTATTTACCATTTGTCGCTGTAATAAAATATGTGTGAATATTGAATGAGAGTAGGAGTGGATTAACACATGAGGTGTTGGAGCATGAATGCTGACAATGTAGCATTATAGCTTGAGTGGTTAATGCTAAAGTTGTAGGAGTGCTGAGTGTGTAGCTTTGGAGTGAGTGTGGGTAAATTGCATAAGGTGTAGGACTGCTGACCATGAAGAGGTGAACCAGAGGGGCTGCTGGACAGCCCAGAGATGGGACTGCAGCGCCCACCCTGCTTGCTGCTCAGCTCCTGCTCAATCTCCTCCAGGCCAGCACTCTTCTGAAAGCGGCTCACACGGTTCACCACGCGTGGAGACAGATGAGTGCGGGCACACGGGGCACCACCATACGGGTTGATGGGGAAAACGTGTGAGGTTCCACGTAGGGTGCTGACCACCACCCAGCGGCAGTCTTGACTGAAGCAGATGTCCTGCACCTGGAGCAGAGAGAGAGAGAGAGAGAGAGAGACAGAAATATTATATCGCAACAGCAATTCCCTATTGTCCCTAAGTCCTAAATTAGCAACAATTCAAGCATTTTGCTTGAAAACAGCTTTAAATGACACCCGGATAGAAACCCGTGATCAATCGTTAATTTATTCCACTTACATATTTTTTACTTTCTGATGTTTTAAAACCAAAATGAAATGTTTTCATAGGAGATACAAGAGTGAGCCATTTTATGAGAAATATATAATCTCTTTCATAGTGACTCCACTTCCAGCATTATAGTTTTAAACATAAAAGATTTATTGAAAAAAATTAACTGAAAATAACCTGTTGAAATAGCATCTTGACTTTAATCTCTTTCATTGTCCATTTCTGATGTTAAAGAATATTTGAAAAAAGTCTGAAAGAACAGAGGAACATTCACTAAACATGTGCAAAGAAAAACAATGAGAATTACTATTATACAACTTTGCAAAAAAGTAAGAAATTAGTAAGAATGTCAACTGCAGAAAATCTGTAATGCATGTGATATACACACCAGCAAACAGCCAGCAGAGAGAGCTACTATCTTACAGATAATATCTGCTCAAAAATGTGAGACATGTGACGAGAGGGAAGAATGAGTAAGGTGTTGATTGTTGGGGACTAAGGGGCTGAAGCGGGGCTGAAGCAGGGCTGGAAGCCTCAGGTATGTCAGTAGAGCTCAGTGTGCCAGGAATTCCAGAATTCTGCTCTACTGACCTGCCCTGTTCATCTATCACAGAGTGGAGCCCTGAAGACAGGACAGCCGCTAGCTCGTCCTGTGCATTCCAGCAATGACTTTTACCGGAGCATTGGAGCTTTACATGCTCCTGATTAAAGTGAAAGCAAGAGGAGTTCAATTCTGAGTGGCAGAGATAAGGTCCCAGCTATGGCGCCTGTGGAAGTCTGGTTGTGCACTGCTAAGATTCATCAAAATGTCTTATGGTAAGATCAGACCATCTAAAATGCCTGCCCATGACACATTGCCCTCAGTAACAGCATTCTTGGCCGCACCTTTTATGAGAGCAGCCATCACCTACAGGAATGCACTAGGCCTATCTGCAGACCTATCAGATTCTCAGTCATTTTGGACTATCAGTCGGCACATCTGTCTGACTGTGATGCAGATAAGAAATTCTACGGCGACACAGCTTAATGACCACTTCTTGATTGGCAACGGTGACATCACTCCATTCTTCTTCACTAGGTGTCTGGTCTGTGTCTTTATCTGCCATTCAGGTTTGAAGATCTGCACTTTTCCAATGCACACAAAGTGCTCTCTTTGAAAGCGTTAATCAGAGGAAAAACAGCGCAAGCTAGCCGATCAGTAAGAAAGGTTCAAATCGTGGGCAGTGTTGGTCATCGGTGGGGTGGTATTTACCTTCATGCACAGTGAGGTCACTTCTGAGAGTTTTTTTTGGTAGTCAGAAAAAACAACAGTCAGCCAGTCGGCATGATAAGACTGAGTGCCTGTGTACACCCACGGGCGCTATCAACGTTCTTGCTTCTTCTGCTCGAGATAATGTGTCTCAGAGGGTGACGCTCTCTGCTAGTAGTGCTGTTTACAATGCCAGATCAAAGCTTAAGTACAGCCAGGCAGCAAACCTGGCGTTAGCTACTGATAGATTAACTGAGTGAGCCTGCAGTGCAGCATTAAGCCCAAGCCAAAAGAGAGCGGGAAACTAGAATATTTGACATGGCATATGATGAAAAAGAATGAGGATTACACCTTAAAAGTGCTTTTTTAATGATATCATATAATATTTGAGATTTATCTATACAAATGTTTAATAAAGCATACAGAGCACTGTTACTCTACGCTTCACTAAGACAATGCTTGTGACCAAAATAGAAGCCTATTTTAGTTTTAGAGCACTACTGACAAAGTCAACTCTATTCTGATAACGTTTGAAATATACAAACTCCCACAATACACTAATAACTTAATTCCCTTATTAGCTTGATATACATACCAATTTGCATTATGATTACAATAATGAAGCTTTCAGCCTGTCTTTACCCTACTCTCTACATAATTAAGTCAGATAACATTAGCAAATATAAGTCTTTCCATTAAACATTCTGGATAAGAGTTTAGCAGCAGCACAACCAGGTTTCCTCAGATGTCACAGCAAGGACCTTATTTCTGTGACTCTGATCACACTTGCATGTGTTTCCGCTCTTTCAACGATGTACACAAACACAATCTAGTTTCTAATAGCCTCCGTTGTTGAGAAACTTCACCTAAAAAGGGCTTTTTAATGGTCATTTCACCAAGAACCAAAATGTTATTATTTTTTAATCCAAATAACCAACTGAAATTGAGCAATAATGAGAAAGTTACGACATGTATACAGCTACAAATTCATCTAGAAGAGGATGGAATAAGGTCTCCATGCATTCTGCCTCATACACTTTGTCCACTAGTTAGAAGGATAAAAAGTTCACTCCTAAAACTATTTAGAAATATTTCTGTGCAACACCACCAAGTGATGCAAATATCAGTCAACATCAAATGATGTACAGAGCAATAGCCTAAAACATCCTCTAATTCAAGGGTGGAAAAAAAAAAACAATCACTGTGATATAAATGACAGGAACTAGTACATTAAAGGGAAACAATTCTCAAGCAGACATAACACCCAACTTGCCAATATCTTTCATGGTTACATCTCATAGGCAGAGCTTATATTGCAGCTAATAGCAAAGCATTTATCAGTCAATATGGAATCAATATTTGTAAGTTTTTTTTTTATGTTAAATTGCAGGTATGCTTTTAGAGATAAGTAAGATGGAATGTGTCAAGAGTTTGCAATAAGTCTGCATGATGGAGCAGAGCGCAGCTTTGTGCACATATGCAAACATGACACTGGCTGAATAAGTAAGGGTACAGGCCTCTAGGGATAAATATTAGTTCTGCTTAAGCAAATAAAACCTCACAAGTTGCCAACTAAAAAGGACATTTTGGTTTAACAGCTGCAAGACTCAACACACGGAACAGCTTTCAGGAAAAACGAACACTTAAATCACTGCTGCTATTCCCAAATTGATTTGTGCAATACTATAATACATAATAAAAGTACATTTAACATTTAAAAAAGCCAGAATGTTTAACTGGGTCCTGGAGAATGTTAATAATTAGGTCATGTCCTTATTTCCCTTGAAAATAAGGTTGAACTAAAGGTGAAGTAATTGTACTCTGACTTTTTTCAACAAATACTTACATCTTCAGTAAAAATTGTAACACTACCACAGTGGAATAAAGATGACATCTGACTTAATGTTGCTCTATTTTCTGTCCTGAAATGAACCTCACAACAACGTATCATAGTTGCACCACAGTGGTCAGTATATGAGCAGGTCCAGGAGACTCTGGATGTAATATCAAATGCACAAAAAAACTGCTCTAACAGGATCTCTAAAACAAGGCAGAAAATAGATTTTTAAAACTGCTCTGAAAGCACAGGCCACTCAATTTTATTTAACAATTAAATAATGTTGCTGTCTGTCTCTGGATTTCACAAAAGAACGTCTCCTTGTAGTTTGTTTTCGGGGGTGCCACTATAAATTATTAGTAAGCCATACTTGAAATGGGAACAAAAATGTGAAAACCACTCACAAAAAGGTGCGTACGTGTAAAAGTTATGCTTGAATTTTCAACCTTTGTTTCTTACTGTAAGACCAATAGGACCATTTTATGAATACATCGCAGTCATAAAAATTACAAACTAATGGTGAGATATACAGTACTGTGCAAACTGTTTTAGGCAGGTGTGAAAAAATGCTGTAAACAAAGAATGATTTCAGAAATATAAATAATGATTGTTTATTTTTTACCAATTTACAAAATGCAAAGTGAACGAACAAAAGAAAAATCTAAATCAGATCAATATTTGGTGTTACTACCTTTTGCCTTCAAACCAGCATCAGTTCTTCTGGCCCCCACAGAGCCCTGATCTCAACATCATCCAGTGTGTCTGGATTACATGAAGAGACAGAAGGATGTGAGGAAGCCTACATCCACAGAAGATCTGTGGTTAGTTCTCCAAGATGTTTGGAACAACCTACCAGCTGAGTTCCTTCAAAAACTGTGCAAGTGTACCTAGAAGAACTGATGCTGTTTTGAAGGCAAAGGGTGGTCACACCAAATATTGATTTGATTTAGATTTCTCTTGTGTTCATTCACTGCATTTTGCTGATTGATGAAAATAAATGATTAACACTTCCATTTTTGAAAGCATTCTTTTTTTACAGCATTTTTTCACACCTGCCTAAAACATTTGCACAGTACTGTATATCAAAAACTTTTTTTTTTAACTTTGCAGTTGTGAAACGTATGAGATGCAGACATATGATGGAACAACACTATGATATTGCAACTCTATTCTTTCTATTCAAACATGATCTGGAATTAAGCAACCACAACACTCTTCCTCTCTCTCCAAGCAGTGCATCCAGATCACGTGCAAAGACAAGTGAGTAGGTGCTGGAGCACACTAGCCCAGGTGATGAGTCTCAATCTAAGTCTTAATCACACTGATGTCAGGGTCAGCATTTTAACAGGTTCAGTACCTAATTGTCATTGTGAAACTCAGTACAGCACACAGTGAAACACAGCAAAATGCAACCTCTGCATCAAACCCATTCATACATACTCAGGGCAACCTACTGGTCCGGGATTCGCATTTTTCAAGTATTCAAATGCGTCTTTTTTTTCATTACATTAGAAAACCCTTTTAATACCTTTTTTTAAACTTCTAATGCTCTTCTTGTAGTATATGTATCCATAACAAAGTCCTTGGTTTTAGATTTAATTTTCTAAGAGATCAAACTGCCTGACCTTGGTCCATTGTTACACTGAGAATAATCTCCTAACTGTCCCATCGCTACTCGTATATGTAAACAACCTGGAAGTTTGTCAGAGGCATGCAAATGCATTAAACATTGTCAGGTTCTACATCATACTTCAGATCAATTACTACTCCCATAAGATTGCAGCCTGACTCTTGTCTCACACACCCCTTTTAGAAAAAAATGAGTGTTCAGAAGAAGGGCCAAGTTCTGCTCCATGTAGAGTTGCATGGTGCTCAGAGTCATGTCTCTTGACAGTATTTAGAAAACATGAAGGGATCCACAGAGGATAAAAAGCATGTTCAAGCTGCACTCTTAGAGAAATCCATGAATGCAGCCTCCATAGGACACTGTGTGTGGTCCTCAAAGACTTTAAATGATTAAGCTAATGGTTAAAAGAGCCAAGAACTTTGATGCATTCATACAAACATAATAATAACATGCATTAACAAACACATGTATAAGGGAGGGTTACGTACACCATTGTGTGAGCAGCTAAAATACAGGTTAATAAAATACTGCTACATCCTCAAGACTAACAATTTCTTTCTTTTTTAATTGATTAAGGTGCCGTCCCCGTCTCGCTCCTCCCTGCGATGGGCTGGCGACCTGTCCAGGGTGCGTCCCCCGTCCTCGCCCTGTGTGCGCTGGGTTGGACACCAGCACTCCCCCGCGACCCCGTTTGGGACAAGCGGCTGATAATGGATGGATGGAATTCTCAGCTGTGACATGCAACCTTCTAAAGTTATAATGCGAGAATGATCTTAAATTTCCATGGGCAAATAACCTGACAGAAAATGTGCTTTTACCACTGCAAGCACTGAAAAACAGTGTAATGACTTCCCCAAAAAAGGTTATTCATAAATGATCTTAATCACTAGTACTTTGGTTACACAACATGAAAGAAAGTGGCTATCCTTGTCATTGTGAAACGCAGCACAGCACATCAATTGACACATCAACGTTCCTGTGCTTCATGGGATGGAGGCTTAAGCTTACATGCTCAAATACAAATGAAACTGAATTAAATTAAGAAACGCATCAACACAACACTCCGGTAAAGCACTGGAACAGTCGGAGGCTAATTCACAAAAGACAAACATTAATTTCATCAAGTCTTGCAAGAAATAAATTAAAGTAAACATAATTCATATTATGACAAACCTTTATTTTTTTTTTTAAAAAGTGTTGTTTTGCCAGTTTCACTATAAATGCTGATGTGATGGGGACATTTTTTTTTTGTCAGCATTGAAATGAAAGCATGAAAAGTAAGGCAAATGAGATTTTTTGTGTTCGGAATCCTTAAAAAAAAATGTGTAAGCAAAAAAATATGCCTGTCCTCTTACCTTTGCCTCAGTTTCTCCCCTGTGCAGAGTGTACAGGTGATGAACTGCACTCTGGGAAGATGACCATGGGTGAGTCAAGATTTGAAAGACATGAAAATCATGTCCTAGTGTGTCAGCAGTCACAAGCAACATGCCTATGCAGGAAAGACAGAAAGTTTTTTTTAATATTAATTTGTTAAACCTGATATACAATTTGTAATTAACATGAAAAAAAGCACAAGCCACACAACGTGAATCAAGATGCGACCCAGTATGCGTTCAGAAGTTAAACATGAACAAGAGATGAGCTCACAGGGATGAGAAGTTAGTCATGTACTGCAGACATTCCACTGCAAATTTGTATTCAACTAAGAACCACATGCCAAGGGCTCCCTTCAGCAGTCAGGGCAGGACATTATGCGAATCTGTTTTAAAAACAACCACAGGAGAACCCATGTGGAACCTCTGATGACAGAGCCTTTCATTCTTACACTTTTATTTGAAGTTAGTCAAACTACAGAAAGTATAGGCTCTTACTGTAAACAACACACTTAGAAAACCACACCAGAACACCCGAATCCAAACTCAATACCCATGGAAATGTAAGTCCACATTCAAAATAATTCTAAAAACAGCCCAAGAGCTCTAGGGGCTATTTTTCCAAAGACTTGAAAGCTAAGTCACTTCTGGTACTTGAAATACACTCTAAAACACAAAGGCCTAGGCTTCTGCCTCTAGATCTCACAATCATAATTTCACATGATAATAATTAGCCATTTTCCAATGCTCAATCTTTACTGCTGAGGTTACAGGATACTGTAATTAGAGGTCTTTAAAGAGTGGTTTAACAAATGAAGGAAAAAAAAGAGGGCAAAATGGCCTGACTTTAAAAGTTCTTGCAAAGACACGTGCAAAGGAAAGGGAAAAAATTGACACCAAAATAGCAAAAATGCTAGATGAGCTCATCTCATGCTCCAGCATCCTCATGTTCACACTTCAGACTGCAGCTGCTTTGGGAGTGGTTACACACCACATTGGGTGGCAAGAGAAGGAAGCGGGTGGGGGGCAAGGAGGAAGGGTTACACACAGATTGCTCAAATGAACAAGAAAAACAGAGTCAGGCAGGGAATTAAATGGTGGTTAGCTATTTATGCTGTATCAGAAGACTAAACCAAGCTACGGCCCGGCCATAAACTAACCCACGCCCCAAATGAGGTGCCAAGCCACAAGAAGCATTTGCGTCAACTGGGAATACATGGAAAAGATGGCCTTCTAATTATAGAGGCTGGAAACGGAAGCACAGAGTGATTAGGAGTTTAGGCGCTGCGGTATGTTTATCTGGGAGCTTCCTCTCGCTCCCTCCGCCACCCTCCCGCCTGCTCACACACTCCCTCACTCGCCCTGGCTGGCTTTGACAGATGAGACTTGGCCAGCTCAAACTTGGGACACAAGTTTGCTGATGGTACACTCTGTTCTCCTAAAGCCAGTGGAGACTGGAAACCCAGCACTGGGGCTTTTGTGGCCTTGTTGAAATACAGAGCCTTGCAGAGAGGCGTCAGTTGGTTAGCCTGCGGGAAACTAAATTAAAAAGCGGACTTTTTGGTGCTGGTAAGCCACCATAAAATTTCAGGAACCTGAGACGTTTGAGCAACTTTTGACACATTCTATTTATAACACCTCATCCCCTAGGGTTGAAAAAAAGAGTTATTTATGACATTCTTAAGACACGGCAGGCAGTCGGCCCGGCATACACTCACAAACACAGGGTAAAAAACGTTCAAGAACACACAAGTGACTTCTTTGCTGTGTGTGCAAGGGCACAGTATTGACCTATTGAGTTCTATGAATGTCATAAGGCTTAGAAAATAGTGCCATGGCTGTTAAGCTTTTATTATTCCTCTCTCTATTTTGATTCCCTGTCCTTTTGTTGCTTTTCCAGATGACCCACCAAACAAAAAAACATCTGCTAAATCCCATTAACACAATAAGGATGTTTTATTTCAAAAGTGTCACTCTGCTGGACCAGTGAGGATGATGTCAGCAGACTGGCTAGCTTGGAGAATTCCCTCTAGGCCTCCCTCATACAAAGAGCAGAAACAATAGTATCCATTTTTAATTAACAACACTTGCAGAAAACTTTAGAGAAAACGGAAACCTCATATTAAACATGTGTGCAAAAGCTTAGAATAAATCTGTAGAAACAGAGGTCTTCCATAGCAGAGACAAGGACCACTGAGTGCATGAGTTTATATTTAAAAAGAAAAAAGAAAAAAAAAGCCTGCAAGACTGGTTGTACTGCTGTAATGACATGTGTGAGTATACGGTGAGAGTTTGTGTTTGTGTCCACTGGGTGATATCTCTCTGTGAGCTACACTTATTGAGGTGTTTATGAAGGCCATGGAACACACACATGCACAGAGCGCAATAAAAGAGGCTCTAGCTTTACATCAAAGCCACCCACTTAGGCCTAAAGCAAGCAACACTTTCTCAGTCCAGAGGCCACCCTCACTCCAACCATCAGATAACACCACAGAGGAGTGCAGGGGACCAGCATAGGTCGCCATGCAGTCAATAACCTGTTAATCTTTCACAGACTAAGTGAGAACTTCTAAAAGCTGTGCCGTTTGATCCCAGGCTGGAGGCAGCTTTGATTTTCTTGCTTGTGGTGCAGGGGACTGAGGAGCAGATCAAGACCTGGTGGACTGGGGAGACTGGAAAGTGATTCGTGGTGAGCTGGGGGCACGTTATGCAGCTACTATTGCTTTGGAAAGTTGGGGTGACTGCAGCAGTTTCTAAAAGGGACTGGAAACAAAGTTTGTGGCATTATGTGGCCTGTTTGTCGAGGCACATTAAAACCAAGCATATGTCTTTTCAGCATGGCACAGTACTTCAATTTGAGTACCACTGAAGAGAGATTTAGGTAGGGATTAAATCAGGGGTTCTCACCCAACACAATCACTCAAAGACAAAGTCACAACAAATAAATCAAGTGTGTAAAACAAATATGTCAAATCAGGTGTTTTTGAACAGGAACACTGCTAACTAATAAACTGTGTCCGGGAGCAGACATGTGCACCACCGGTTTAAAATCTTCCTAAACTTTCTTCCACAGATCCAGTTATGCTAGAGGCTTAGCAAGCCTAACACAGCCTTTTGTGTGATTTTTAAAGCCTGAAACACAAATTGTTAAAACCACAGTCTCCAGATAAAAGAAGGCAATGGATGAAATCATAATCCCTTTTCACCATACAGACAGTAGATGATAATCTTATTTCATCTAAATGTTCTCTTTTGCATAGAGTTTTGTTAACTAATTAATCCCCCGAAATATTCACCATAGCAGATCAGATTTCACAGTTCTTCGCAACGCTTCAGCGCTAATACTATTCAGAGGTGAGCCTGACAGGAAGGTCTTGTCCGACAATAGCTGATTCATTTTAGATTGGGAAAGGAGTGTTTGATGGCTCAGACCAGTGTTGAGGATCTGAAGTAGGGCAAAGCAAGCCATTCCAGCTGAGCATAACCAGCACAACCAGTGATCAGCCACAGAGTGTAGAGGCATAAAGCTGTCAGCACAAATGTGGCCCACACAGCCATTCCAGCCCATATAAACAAGAAAGAAATGCAGAGGATGCTTCAAAATGAACTGGAATGACTTCATTTGGTTCAAATATGCGCTTGGTTTTCAGAGCAAAAGACTTTGAGAGCAAATAATTTGAGATCTTATTGTGGTTTTACAGCAAAGGACAGAGACACCACTTTCCCAAGACAATGCTTTTACCACCTTAATGGAAACATCATTAAAAAAGCAGCTTCAAGCACAGTTTTATAGCTTCTTGGACAAACAGATGGCTTGAATGAAATTGAATATATTAAATTCATGGGATCCTGCCTGTTGGGTCTTCATTAATGTGAAGGAATTGCATACTTGAAAGGATTATAGAGATAAACCGCCTCTCCTTAAAAAGCACCACTCATCCAAGGTAGAAAACCACGTGGGTTCTGGAGATCATATCTAACTGTATGATATCACGTGTAAAGCGAAACTATGTAGAATAAGATTATTCTATTATATTATTAATTTGCTGTAAAATTTTAATACAATACAAATTCAGCATAAACAATAACTACATCTTTAATTTGAATGTCAAAAGAAACATAGTTTGCTAGGTGGAAACCCATCCAAGGAATTACATCAGACAAAATTAAATGTAAAAATAATGTGATGTGCAGGCACCCCAGTTATCAGACTACAAACAGAAAACAAACAAACAAAAAAAAACATTAGAGGATATCCTCTTAAAGGATCTAGGAGGAAAAAGAAAAAGCAATTCATTACAGGAAGGTATTTTTTAACAGCTCATGTATTACAATCACTTATCTGTCAAGAATGCATCAGGAATGAATAACACAAAAAAGAGGGGAGAAAACAATGCAGATCATCAGATTTCATAACAACTTGATAAAATATAACCTGACTAATGGCCAGCTCTCTACTGACAGTGTGCATAAAAAGGTAACTTCTCAGTCTGGACCTTTAATCCCCCCTGATTATCCTGCTGTGTTCAGGCACTGCGCAAAATTGAAATCTGGTTCTCAGACACAGTCCTGTTAAAATCCATACACCATAACAAATTAGACACTTTCTGGACTCCACAAACAAAGTAGGCCATGAAAGAAAGGAGGCTATTTGTGGAAGCTATATGAAGAAAGTGTAATGTTAAATAGTGTTAAATAACGCTAAATATTTCCTCCTTTGGGGGAAAAAAGGAGCAGAATTCTCTTTATCTTTATGCTTGTTATTAAGTTATTAATCATAATATTAGACCATATTATGGCTACATAAATCATCTGATTCTTTTTCCTACTCCCCCCCCAAATTTCATTAATTAGCTTGGACACCACAAAATAGCACAACACTGGTAGGGGCCCTCTGAATCTAATGGACTACAATATCTTTTTAAATTGCCACTTATATTAAATCATCTGAAAGCTCAACATGCAAAGAAGAGAATTACATTGTCAGCTCTCAGACACACATGTTAACCAGCATTACGTTGAGTGATGCTGGAGAGGAATGGCTATCCTACATGTCTAGGAAGAGCAAGGCTGGTAGTCTTCACCAATCCATTATTTATCCAATATACAGTACTGTGCATATAAGTCTTGAGACACCCTTTTATTTCTATATAGCTTGCTTCTTAAGAGCCAGATTCTTTAAAAGCATTGTTAAGGAATAGTTCTACAGGCTTCCTGAAAAACAAAGTTTGAGCCTCTCACTTTTTGGCCCAGTCTGTATACCTGACAAGTCTCTAAATTTTTGTTAAGCCACACAGTGATCAACGTATGGATCATTCAAGCAGAACAAAGCCATCAAACTTTAGGCATGAAGCAGTGAATGAACAGGCACAGATGATTCCAGATGATCAGCCAGGTGATTAGTTTACTGCTGATGCCCCTTATGTAGACACCTTGTATCTTTAGGCAAGTTGCAGCTTGTAACAGTAAATAATTTGCTTCCATTTCTTTAATTTAATTTTACTAATATTATTAATTTAATTAATATTATTAATTTAATTTTAATAATATGCATGTAGAGGGATGAAGATCTGGGGAAGAGTATTGGAAGCTAGGTTAAAAAAAGAGGTGATGATTAGTGAATAGCAGTATGGTTTCATGTTGAGAAAGATCAGCACAGATGCAGTGTTTGCTCTGAGGGTATTAATGGAGAAGTACAGAGGAGATGAGAAGGTGTTGCATTGTGCCTTTGTGGACTTGGATAAAGCATATGACAGGGTACCAAGAGAGGAGTTGTGGCTTTGTATGAGGAAGTGAGGTGTTGCAGAGAAGTATGTGTGAGTAGTTCAAGATATGTATGAGGGCATTTGGACAGTGGCGAGATTTGCAGTAAAAGTGACGAATGCATTTAAGGTAGAGGTTGGATTACATCAAGGATCAGTGCTGAGCTTGTTCTTGTTTGCAATAGTAATGGACGGGTTGATGGACGAGGTTAGACAGGAGTCCTCATGAACAATGATTTTTGCTGAAGACATTGTGATCTTAGCAGCTTGAGGAGAACCTGGGGAGATAAGAGATATGCTCCAGAGAGGAGAGGAATAAAAGTGAGTAGAACAAAGACCGAATGTATGAGTGTGAACGAAAGTGGAGTGGTTAGGATGCAGGGAGTAGAGGTGACAAAGGTGGAGGAATTTAAATACTTGGGATCAACAGTTCAACAGTTCAGTAATGGGGAGTGTGGAAGAGAGGTGAAGAGTGACAGACGGGTACCAGTGAGAGTAAAAGGCTAGATTTACAGGACAGTAGTGAGACCAGCTACACTGTACGAGTTGAAGACAGTCGCACTGAAGAAAAGACAGGAGGAGCTGGAGGTGTCAGTTTAAAGATGCAGAGATTTTCGTTGGGTGTGTTGAGGATGGACAGGACTAGAAATTAGTATATTAGAGGGATAGCTCAGGTTGAACGTTTTAGGGACAAAGTTAAAGAAGCAAGGTTGCGTTGATTTGGACATGCCCAGAGGAGAGATGAAGATTATATTGGGAGGAGGATTAATCATCAAAACTGCCATTATTTTAATATTATCTAGAAAGCCATTGACAAGTCCTAATAGCCGTTTCCCCAAAATCACAGCACTGTTCCACAAGGCCATTTTTATTTTGCTGTCTAAGATGTGTTGAGTAAAAATATATGGTTTTCACCAAAAGAGTTTAATGTGCTCTCTGATGAGAATTGTTTAACAACACTGAGACAGTAGCAGCTGTTGATGGCTGAGTTTCAAGTGATTCTCTATGTTGAGCAATAAAGAATTAATAGAAGTGTAAGGCAGCTGACGTTGTATGAAAGTTTTAAAGGGGTTAATGCCGTCCAGTGTAGGTCAAACCAGTGGCAAGAAAACAGACCCAGTCACCCATCCATCCCCTTTAAGAGACAAGAGAGATGTGCTTAAACAATCTAGCTGCTAGGAGTGATTCCTTGATGCTCATCAATTGTGTGATTGAGTAGAATTACAGTGCGTCTCCTGGAGCACAAGGCCAGTTCACACTCATTCTTAGTACACCAGCACCCAGCTTCAGCCTCACTCTACCCCACAAACCAGCAGTCTGCTCAGACTGAAGTCTGGCAGTTACATCCTCAAAGTTAAGTCAAGCAGCAGCAAAGAAAAAGGGATGTAAAAGATGAGGTGGCCGCTGCACTCGACTGCACTGCACTATCCTTTAATTACACACCTATGAATAGATCTTCCAACACCACAGCGCAACTGCCAGCTACCCTAGCAGCCGCCATTTTCTATCCTCGTCCTTCTGTTGTCTGTCCAACACATACATCTGGGCTTTCCAGTCAATGTTAAGTTGCTGCATTGTCTCAAGCTGGCATTTTCGGTTTTTGAAACCTAGCCACTCCAGAGGGAGCTGTGGTCAACCCTGCAGCAAACGCAACACTTTTCGCTGAGGCTGCAGCCTTGTATACGTAATTCACTATAAGCCAATGGCAGCAAAGAAGTACAGAGTTTTTTTCCCCCCGTGATAATTAAAATCAAATGGGTCCTCCCACATCACAGTGCCAATAAGAGCAGCACTAACAATGCTGGAGGTCCTGTTATTTGAACAGGAGACTTAATGCAACGAGGCAACTGTATTACTTTACGTAAGTGCAGACATCTTGTGAGGGAATGGTTCGCCCACGTTAGGTCTTATTCAGAGACCTATATCAGCCTCGAGACTTGACTGACTTCTCTCAGTTTTTGGTGCCAAGCAAATGTATCTTAAAAAAAATGATTTATGCCCAAATAAAGTGATAACAGACATCCTGGTATTTCTTAGTAAAGGTAGTAGGTGTAAGGTTAAGCAGTTTGTGTGTAGGTCACCCTACTCTCATCTAAACCAAGTCGTTCAAAGCCAGCTCAGCATGGGGCAGGAGACATTGGACAAAACGGTTCACTGAAGGCTTAGCGTTGACTGGAACTGAGTGGGGGCCTCCTTGACAAGGCAACTACCACCAAACGAAGTTTTAATAAAACCAGTGTGCACTACATTTACACTAAAAAACTGGCATATTTAAAAAGGACAGTGTAACTTAATTAGATGTGCTTTCAAGTAAATTGCCCCTTTAACTTTTACAAATCCTATTCAGGTTTTCCACCATCAACAGAAAACAAAATCCCTCAGACCAAAGGCCAACAACTGTTTGGCTTAAACAGCAGTTTACAATTTGGTGACAGGAGAGAATATTTTTTGTACTTAAATTCCAAGCAGACCCTTCTCTTCAGTTTTCCACCTTCTTGGGGGACTGACACTCTGCAGTTCACAGGGGCACTAGGACACTCACTTATCTTCACTTCATCCTTGCTCCACATAGGTTAATAGGCCAAAGGCTCCTGGCATTTCAGAGGTCTAAAGGTTAACCAACAGCGCCCCCAAGAGACCAGCCTTTTAGGTCCAAAAACGAGGTTTGACTTTAATTCTTTTCATTGCAAGGATATTGTTATCTTAGCACGAGTCACGGGTTTAAGTTTAAAGTTAACTAATTCATTTGATTACTGTTCAATTTATTCTAACTCCCTGCTAGAAAGTGTCCTAACTAAACACAATCTTTAGATTTAGTCTTTAGATTTGTCATTTGGTTTAACATTTACAGCTAAAAGTCAGGATCATTGTATTAACTTTCAAATTTTCCTACAGTAAAACATTTACAGAAATTTCTATAGTATGCTTACACCTAGAAAAAGCCTCCAAAATATTCACTGAAAAAGACATGCGATTTTATATAACCTGGCTAGACTGGAAGCACCTCAGGACCCCTAAGGAGGAGCTAGTGGAAGTGGCACGCCCAAGGAATGGGACGTCTGGGCTAACCTCCTCAGCCAGCCATCATCACAACTCGGTCCCGCATAAGTGGCTTAGAAAATTAATGAATGAAAATGAATGAAGGAAAAAAAATGCTCAGTCCGTATGAACTTAGGGCTTATAAAATCATTAAGAAACGCTGGTAAAAAGAAAATTTCTACACACTGTAAAAGTAATCTCATCCAAAAAAACTCTACAATCCACCATTCTTATTTAATAAATATAAATACTGCCTAGTTTTTTTAATTGTATTCTATTATCTCAGAAGGGCAGCAAACTTTCCAGTATTTTCAGGTTTCAAAAGTTGGTGTATATTACCAAATGTCCTTTGCTTCAAAGATGGCCAATCTGTTTTAAAAATGATAAATAATAAAAAAATTTAAAAAACTAATATAATAAAAACACTAAATTTATGTATACACTATTCTTAACTATTTTTGAGAAAAAAATAACTTTCTGAAATTCTCTCTCATATTGAATTCAGTAGATGAATGCATTGACATAAAAGCTACAAAAATCCTAATCCTAGTACCCTCTTCTTGTGGTAAAGAAAGAATAAGTCTAACTTGTAAGAACACCATTGTGTTTGGAAAATGACCCGTCCTCAATTGAAGTTTCCCACAGTGTGTTAATAAGAACAGGTATTTGAAAGATTCCTCTAAGGGCACTGGCTAGCAGATGCTTTCAGCACCTTCTTATTAGCAGGCCCCACTAACAGCGACAGTCACCACACAATGAGCTGGCTGTAGTGGATTTCCGGAGTGGTTAAGACAATGACGTGAAGAACCAAGTGTTTTGATGACTGGTCATCACGAAAGACTAGAAACGCAAGGTCAGGCCAAGGGCAGTCCTATATTAGTTTGGATGTTCCTGACTGGACAATTTAATGATGAAGATGAATCTGAAGTGATGAATGGAACTTCTTATGCTTACAGCCATATAGCACAGAACATGTTGTGACATGCTGGAGTAAATGTATAATGAATAACAGACTTGACCCACACCTTCTAAACTTTGACGGGTGAAATTGGATATGCGCAGTGCTGGGGGGATTCAGACCTCCAAAGAAATTCACCATGAACTGATCAATGAGCGCTACTGTGTTCAAGTGCTCTTGTGTGCGCACAGTGTGTTGCAAGGTGAACTGTAGTGGATCTAGCCTTTGAGGCCTAGAGGCAGCAATAACTTGCTTCAGTCCACGATGCCTGTGGTCTGCACTCTCTGTGTTGTAGTTGATCAAACAATAGAAGAATCACATGCCTTAAAGCAGCCATATTCTAAACTTTCCTCTGAGGTCTGCTGACATTTGTGTAGGTTTATGTAAAAAAAAAATTTTTAAAGGCTCAACAGACTTTCATCTTTGACATTACAAAAACTATTTTTAAACAACATTTTAATTGCAACATTACTTCCATATATGGCCTACAGCATGTGCAGTGTGTTTTGAAACTTTAAGAATATTTACATACTATATTCAACCCTTAAAAAAAAAGATTTTTTTTCCCAATATATGGGCCATTTTTACCATTCCTAAAGAAATGCAAAAGCTTAAACCCTTGATAAAGTTAAGGTTTTTCTTTGCTAGATGTGTGGTTTCTGTGCTTTGGTGAGATTCAGCAAGCCATTACAAGTGCACACTTACCACTTGGGTTGAATGCCATGCAGGATATGGGTTTATCATGAGCTGGAAAATGAGCAACCACTCCTTCTCCATCAGAGTCCTCACTCACAAGCACCTAAAATAACACACAAACACACACACACACACACACACACACACACACACACACACACGCACATATATTCACTTGCCATTTTGTCAAAAGAGTCAAGTAATGCGCATTACTGTTTGCTCAGAGCATCTCTGTTACAAAAACATTGTTTGTCATTGGCAGGGCACTGGGGGTGTGGTTTAATCAGTGCAATTACGTACAGCGGGATCCCTAAAACATAGTTGTGGTTGGCATCTTATGAAAACAACATGCACTTCGAGATGTATTTCATTCGGCCGGCCGACCAAATGTCATGTTAGGCTAACAGTAATTACCCTCCTTCTAAAGAAGAGTAGATGCAAAGGCTTGGTACTTTCATGCCTTAATGCAAAGATGCAAGCGTGGATTAAAGCAGTGCTTTAGCCATGGTTTAAAAATGCAATGGATTGGTGAGCACACTCACACATATAAACAAACACTCATACGCACACACACACATCCTTTCGGAGCCAGCATAAAGATACAGGGAGCAAAAAAAGTAGCTAAGTGTTGAAAGAGTTAAAACACACACAGTGGGAGGAAACTCTAAACCGTCTCTATGCTTACAGATATCCAAAAGAGATTAATAGCTCCCAGTTAAAAGAGCAGGACTATGGATCTGTAATTCATCCTTTTATGTGTTGCTACAGGAAACTAACCACAGCGCTGGAGAAAACAGAGAAGCAGAAGTAGGCAGAGAGGGGGGGAAAAAAAAAAAAAAAAAAAAACAGACGGAAAGAAAGTGAGACAGAATGAGGCAGAAAGACAGACAGGCAGGCCGACAAAGAGCGAAAGAGCGTGCGAGAGAGAGAAAGCTAGAAGGAGAGAGTCACTCCACAAGGGGCTACTTTCTAGTCAGTGGTCCTCTTTTGGGTTTGCTCATGAAAGAGATTATAACTAAGGCCAGACATGAGGCAGCCGGGAAGAAGAGTGATAAATCTAGCAGGGTGTTGCATTAAGGGCCATGCAGCTTTTAATAGGATCCAGTCCAAAGGCAAAACAGCCTTGCTCGCAAACCAAGACATTTTATTTCAGACTCACAACAAAAAAATGCCTCAGTGACAAAAACCAGATCTCTAATATTAGGGTGAAAAAACAGACTGCTTCTTGTTCAGTACAGGAATGCAACTCTAAAAGAAAATTCACACAATAGCTCTATGTAGCCATCTGAAAACAAATAGACAGGGGGTGAAACTGTTAAGTGTTGGGAGATGCTCTGAAAGAAGAGGAATAAAATAGAAAGATCCGAAGAACACACTTAAGCCAGATAACAATGAATCTAGTCACTAGGGTGGCTTTATGTAAATTACAGTGTAAGTAACAGACCACACCTGTAGGTCAGGGGAAGACAGTATAAAAAACACTGCTTAACTTGTGGAAGTATGTGCTCATCTGCATTTTGGTATCTACAGGATGTTCACTTCATGCCTAAGGAAACATCTCAGATGAGATGTGTTATCTTCTTTAGAGTTGCACTAAATTTCGCATACCCAAAGGATGAAGCAAAAAATGGCCAAAAATGGCCCCTTTTCTGGTCGGAAAGAAACATAACAAATATTGGTAAATGTCAGTCATTGCAAGCTTGATCAAACAGTATGCTGTGGCATGACATTGGTCATGTGGAAGCAATTTACAGTTTCAATAAGAAACATCACAAAAGCTATTTATAATCACTGTTTCGGTAGCAAGAAGGAATACAGTGACTAAGAACTTCCAAGCACGTTTCTATTCCAGAATAGTTCCGGCAGTAACAAAAATGAATTGCTGTAATAATTGTCAATTTATTTATGAAAGCCGCTGATTTAATGTCATTTTTTCCCCTCTTTTTTGGTTAAAATTTTTGACCCAGTGTTTTTTTACTCAGTTGCAGCTTCTTTCGAGGATTTTCACTGCGTCATACATAACGGTGTTGTACATAAAAAAAACAATGTGCCATATATCAGAGTGATTGGGCATGAGGAAATGAACTCCACTGAATAAGTGCAGATTCGTAAAGGTCTTTAAGGTTATTCCTTAGCTACATAAAATATCTAGCAAGTTAACCTATGTAATTAAAAGTCGCCTTCAAGGACAGTTCACAGTTCCCAGTGCTTTAACAGTTAAAACCTGTTTTTTAAATATTAGCAATCTAAATGCAAATGATCAATGTGGATTCAATTTTTATGCCAAGGAAACACTAGTTATTAGACTTTCAAGGATATTCTTATGGGAAATGCTTAACATAACAGTTTCACACGTTGAGATTGCAGAGGATTAAGACCAAGATCAAATAATGATCTCCTCATAGTGTAAAAATATGCTGACACCTTGCACAGAGGCTCAGTAAGAGTAGAAACTGTCGGCTAGCAAGACCAGCCATAGACACCAGAACCAACTATAGTAAGTTTACAGTCTTGTATGTTGAGGACTGATGGTATAAAAAGCAGATATTTATGGCAGCAGCCCTTCCCCAACATTTAGATAAACAAGCAGGACAAGTTTGGACTCTCTTTGGATAAAAATGTTTTAAGCAGAATTAATCACACCTATAAAGTGTGTGAGGTCAAGCCTCTGTGTACACTCTGCTTTAACCTTCAGTTTAACAGCCCATACAAACCAAGTGATCTGCTCACATGGGTCGAAATCAACACACGGTTGAAGAAGAAAAAAAAACTGTGAGGAATGTGTTCCAACTTAACCTCCATCAAAGTCCTTGAACAAGAGAACTGCAAACATTTAAACAAAGCCTGTAAAGCTGACACTCCATTAAAAAGATCCTGTATGATAGACAAACACCTGGGAGCAGTTTCTGCCTGTCCACAATAGTGATGGTAAAAAAAAGTTCTCACTTAATCCAAAAATTCTGCTGACCTGCCACTAATCTTTCACTGTGGCTGCCCTCGTGCCAGAATAGCGACAGTAGCCACAGGAAGTACATCTGTGTCATAAGACTGGTAGCCTCTGTGATGGCACTAACTTTGAACTCACAAAGGTAGTTTCCTTATGACATAGTGCTGACAAACAACTGCTATTAAAGGGAACTCAAATAAAGGATGGGATTAATGCATCATTGACTGTTGAAAGTGCACAAGAGAAATCGGGTTTATCAAGGTCAGTGAGCTGAGTAATGTTTTTTTTTTTTTGACTAAAACCGTACACATTAAAAACATTGCAAAATTGACATAACTTGTTTTAATTTCACTAGGGAAAAAAACATTACAAAATATTCATACATGCAAACATACAGGCCTGTCAGGAGAAAAACGCATCTAAGTGTAGCTTATAGCTACTTTATGAACATCCTAATAATTTAATTTGCATAAACACTTTGATTGGTGTCAAAATCTCCTAGCAGAAAATGTGATTCTTACCAATCTTATAAGATGGTAATGCTACCTTAGGCATGTCTGTTTGCGTGTATCTTTACCTGTCCTTCCCCAACAGAATGCATGTCTATAATGGTGACCACCCCGGGCTGGTGAGGGCTACGGCGGGTGGTGCTGTGGGCAGTGCTCTCCTCATCAGGCATTCCCGAGGGCAGCGTGCCCGCAAGATGGGTCACTACTTTTCCCACCATGGTAAGTCCAGTCTTCAGTGTCTACAAGAATGAAACCGATACAGAAAGAAAGGAATTTCCCATCTTTAAGAGTGAAGAAGAGAAGGTTAAAAAGGAATTTCTAAGCAAAAGTCCTACATTAAGAGTTTCATGAATTGCGTTCAGTCAATACACTCAGAAAATAACTGTATTAGTAACGTGTCCCTACGTATAAACAACATCAGTGCACCCTCAAACACACATGGTCATCAAAGTCAAACCTTCACTCGCCCAGGAAAAAGAGGTATATAAATATACAGAAATAGATTAAAATGACAGGAATCGAGACAGGAAATATGTAGTCAAGTTCGTTTTTCATGAGACACCTTTCACAGACACACAAAGTGTATGAACAGACTGCTGGTCGAGCACTGTGTGAGAGCATAGTGATCTAAGTGCCAGAGAGACATTAAAAAGTGCTGGAACGGCATGAATCGGGAATAAGACTCTGGGACCTGCCACTACCTACGTCTTCCTCCTCCCATCCTTGATCAATGAGTAGTGTTTGGATTAGCACTAAAAACCCCCAACTGCAGTGATTAGAAAACACATTAGTGTTGATCAATTAGGAGGCAAACGCTTCTCTTAATAATTGATGGGCCAGGGCAATTTACACACAGTCTGTTAGTGGGCTTGTCAGAGCGCTCTCTAAAGGGCCCAACAAACACAGGCGCCACAAAGTATTGACGCTGCCGCCCGGCTTGAATGCTTGATTAAGTTCTTCAGGGCCCCAGACGGCACACAAATACACATACACCCAAGCAGACACTCTCTCACACACACACACACACACACACACACACACACACACACACACACACACACACACACACACACACACAGTAAGCAGCTCACTACATCAAGTGAGAAACTAGCAAGAGACCCCACTTAAGCTGCGCTATCCATTTACCACAAGCTCATGATCGCTCAGCTTTACTCAGAGAACAAACAGTGCAGCCACTAAGGGACCTAGAGTCAACTCATGCACTATCCTGCAGCTGGCGCGACAGCATCTCTCTTGAAGTCGCATCCTGCTCATTTACACAATCCGTACCCTGTCAGAATTCAATTTTCCGAAAGGCCCCTGTCCCCCTCAGCACTGACGACTCCCTCCCACCCCCCAGGCATTGTGATTGAGTTACAAGGCTGATGGGAGATGGCCCCCTGGCCCCCGGACAGCCTCACTCAGAGCCACTCAGCACAGGGACGGAGTGTCAGAGCAAAGGAGATGGTTATAAATCACAGCTCCATCTGCAGACGGCCTGTCTACGTATCAGGGCTTTTTTAACCATGTTTTCCTCTCTGCTAACCTTTAGGGCACTCCTTTTGATGTATACCGCCATTAGGACTAATGGTGCTTCTCTCACGTAAGCCGTTAGACCTCATTAGGGAGCCGGCGGGCCAGCGAGGGAATACAGATGTGGGCTTAATAAATCAATTAAGTTGCATGGGGAGAAGAGCATGAAACCATATGAGAAGTAAAGTACTAAGGCTGTGACAGTGCAGGATGACGTCTTAAATGGTTCAAGGCAAATGCTGAAATTACTATATTTTCTTGAAATGTAAGCAAACATTATTGCATTTATGATCTTTCTATTTGGTTGCAACGCAATGGTCAAATTAAGTATGAAGTTACAAAAATTTGCCAAGGAAATTCAAAAGCATTCTTTGTATAATGTGGCAAACCTGTGTGACATAAATTAAAGCATAGAAAAATGACAAAGCCTAATTAATTTGTATTGTTTTTATATGTTGTTATCCTAATTCCTGGTGGCGTTACAATCAAAATGCTTTTGGCATTATTTCAGGAGAAGCAGAGGAACACTGCTACTTTTTTGTTGTCAGCATGACCTGAAATGGCTTTACAGAGCTCAGGTACGTGCTGTACCATTTGCAGTTGTACTTATAACCCAGCAAAGTTTAAGGCTAAACATACAAATGCTTTGATAAGGCAGCAGAGCAAGGAGGAAGTGATACTGTCATAATTTGTACATATTCCAGCACCTGTTTAAAGATGATGGATCGAGATGAAATTGGCTGAAGAACCTAAAAGAAAAGGCTGAGAAAGCTCTCATCTATATCCTTCCTAGTGCCTACAGTCCATCTGGACACCAGAGCATGATAGCCATGGTCTGACTGCATTCTCACCCTGCATTAATCATGTGTTTTATAAACTACACTCGGCAGCAGCAACTGCAATTACAAACAACAACAGTGTCAAAAGAACCATTTAGTGCACTGTGTACTTACTTTGGCAGCACTGATGACAGTGGCAGTGTAGGACTGGGCATTATCTCCACATGCCCCGCCCCGAGACTGATGACACCGGATCAGCTGTTTGGGGATGCACGCGCACGCATGCACACGCGCACGCACACACGCGCACGCACGCGCACGCACACACACACACACACACACACACACACACACACACATACACACAAAAGAGTCAAATTATCATCCAGAACCTTTCAGCTCCCCCCGCTCATTAGTCCACTGGGCTTTACCAGGGTCTGCGCCATGGTGTCTGCATGCAGAGCGGTTGGGGGGCTATTAGGACATCTTAATCCCTAACCCCTTCTGCATCATAACTCCTCCAGGAGTCTCTGTCCCATTCAACAACTGAGGAATGTAAACTCACTGTTGGTCAGAAACTCATTACCTTGCGCCAGGCACACTGTCCCATCTGTTCATTACTAAGAAACGTCTGACCTCAATCATAAGACAGCAAACGATACTCCATTAAATGAATTGCAATGAAAGGGTCCACTTTAAAAATACTGTGCTACATTAAAATTGTACCCATATCCATTTGAAAAAAATGCTTTTGCTTTTTAAATATTTTAAGTGGACTCTTCTGGTAACAATTTGGGTATTTTAAGAAAATGGACATGTAATTCTCTGAAAATTCATGTCAGGGCGAGAGCACAAGTGCCTTTGAAGGATGCTCTAGAACATTCATTTGTTTTTTACCTTGTTCTCCGCATAGGCCAACCACCGGCCTCCTAGAGCTATTGGGTTGAAATTGGGACCAGGACAAGGGTAGCAGCCTGCCAAAAACATAGAAAATGTACAATTACACACCTTACATCGCATCAAAACAACAAAAAAGTAATGATAATGTATGATAACAATTACAACAGGATTTAGTATTTAAAATTTCACACGTTACAAAAAACAAGAAAACAAGCTACAAGTTTTCTCTGCCAACTTTTTACCGTCCTACTATTGCTTAAATTACGCAAAATGCTCCCATTTTCAACATTTCAACATTTAGCCTTGCTCATTTCTGCTACTGACAACAAGTAAAGAATTAAATAATATTAAAGCACATTGCAACTGCAATATTGCAACATTGGAAAACAATAAAGTACACTGCAATTTCTAAGAGATGGGGCAGCATTAATGACTGATATGTATTTTCCTGTATAGCCTTTATTAGTAATGTCTAAGTTATGTGTAAGTGTATGGGGAACAGACACCAGCATAATGTCCTGAGGATACTTGTAGAGGCTAATTTGTGTAATACTTTAGGTGGGGCAGTGTCATTTACTGACTGTAGGATGGCTCCTGAGCTTATTAACTGGCAGACAGATTGACCCTTGAGAGTCATATAGGAAAAACTGGCGTCACAAGTCATTATGCAGCCAAGACAAATAATGTCAGCGTGGACAAACAGTACAAAATGCATTTGCACAGACACACACAGCATCAATAATTACAAGTAAAAACACACATGATGTACTTATCATGGAACACATGAGTGCTGACTGGCAACAAAACCTTTTTTTTCCCGCCCCCCCCCTTCACACATGCAGAAGCGCACGCACATTTGGTCAGACTAGGGTCATGCGAGTGCAAATCACGCAGTGAAGTGTGCCGGCAGTAATTTATTGCTCAGATAAAATGTATGCAGACAGTAATTTAGTGTGCGGAGCTGGGATCTGAAGCAGGGACGAACAGGACTTGAGGTAAGCCACAAGTACAGCAATGCAAAGCCTTTTGTGCCTCTCCAAGGCAAGGCGAGCCAATGCATTGAGATAACATGTGTTTAACACATCCTGTGTGCAGAGACCACAGTATTTTCACTATTGTTCTCAGACCTCACATCCATCTCCAGTGAAAGAGGGGCCCTGGCTGAAAGAAACCACTCAGCTAGGAAGATGAGCAAAGAAATAAAAACCAGGGGTGCCAATGTGAATATTAACCAATTCATGTCCAAAAAACTAAATCTATACTACATATATATTATATATACACAATATCAGAACTAAGTGTGATGTGTCTAATGTGCAGATATTTCATATAGTAACACTGTGGATGAATATATTGCAACAACTATTTGAATGTTTATCATTTAATAATTGTATTAAAATTAGATTTATTTTCAACAAGGCATTTCTGGATTTCCTGTTGCTCTCTTAAAACTCACTGAGCCTAAAACTGAATGTAATATGATGAACTGATAAAAAAGAATTCACTTCAATTCTGCTTTAATCCAAGACTTCAAGCTCATTTTTTGCAACAGGACTTAAACTCTTTAAAAAAGTTTTCTTTCAAATTTTAATAATAATTAACACTGGGTTGGTCAGAAAGGCCTTGCTTTACACGTCACTCAACCTAAAGCGGTTTTATGCTCAAGAACACACATAAAAAGAAAATGAACAATTTTTCAAATTACATTCTTGCATTAAAGCCATTGCAGTTTGGTCTGACTCTGAAGAAGAGTAACAAGTTATTTGTGATGCCCTCTGGTCTTCTAATTTCTATCATATCATGAAATTTGTGCATCATTCTGAGAAAGCACTCTGAGAATATCTTTCTTGTTTAGTATGTCATCTTCTAATAATCACTTTCAAAAACAAATACATCTGGCCTTGGATCTTTTTATGATGATCAAGCTTTAAAAAAAAAAAAAAAAAAAAAAAAAAAAAAAAAAAAAAAAAGAGAGATTAATGATGTAAAGGGTTATTGACCATGTTCATTTCCTGTGGTGCAGACATGGATGGGGAAAGCAGACAGACAATGAGAGCCATTAAAACTACACTAATGGCAATTTACAACAGACGATTGCTTAAGTGAGAGCGAAGGCCTGTTTTCAGATTGTGACATGGGCCGTTTGTACTTGAGGACACAATGGCCTTACTGTAGGCTATGCTAAAATAAAGCCAAAGACTTTGAGGTGCAGGAAGAGTACAGCTGCTCGCTGTGAGAGAATACACAGAGAGAAGTCTTGTAGCAGGACTCTGACCGGAGGATGAGAGGAAGTGGACTCTGGCATGGGCAGAGCTGAGTGACATCACACGTTAGTTTATTATTGTTTGGGCTACATGATGGGAGCATGACAGAGTTTTGGGCAATGAAGTTCTGAAGCATTGTATAACAAAAGCTGTTCTCATAAACAAACAAGCCCGTGGGGTATGGAGTGCAAAGTGGAACTTTGATATTGTATAGTTGTGCAGAGTGACAAAGGGAAAACGTCTACACTGCTGTGACTACACGCATGGGGATAGGTTGTGGAGTTTCACATGAGACGTGTGGTTTTAATAAAGTCAATATGTGTGAGGGATCAATCAGAAATGGGGTTCCAGCTTTGCAGAGCTACAGATAATCAAGAGAGAATTAAGAGAGAAACTTTAGGTGAGAAATCTGAAGAGGATTTAATGTTTCTTTAATGTCACTTCAAAAATCAAGGAACTTACTTGTAACAAAGAATTTTTTCATAAAAGTGCAGCTGTCAAAGGCAGCAATCTTTTCTTGAAGGCTGACAACAAGGATCCTGTAGAAAATCAAGACACAAAGAGAGAAAAAAAAAATATATATATATAATTTTCTTGAAGGATAAAACTTTAAGACATTACTGATATTCACAAGTACCTTTTGTTGCAGTGTAGATCATAAATGGGTGTTTTAAACTGAATAGATTTGACCATCTCTCCTGTCCTAAGAGAATACAGATCAACACAGCAATATGGAGGGCTTGTCCTGCAACAAACAAAAAGAAAAGGCAACATTACTTAACTACACTCAAGTTACGTTAAGCTGACTGCGAAAAATCAGACTCATCTGTCACCTTATCTAATGTAATGATAGAGCACATCTTTGCTTCATCCATGGTTAGAAAAAGATCTGAGAAATGGCAAACTATAAAAATTTGATAAAATAATCTAAAACAAACCAAGCTTAAATATAAATATTATTATTTTAAAACCAGTACTGAGAACAGGTAATTGAACACTCATTTGGGAAACACCATTCTTTGAAGCCTGTATACTGCGGTTCAGGCCAGCTCCATAAACTGTTATGAGTAAATGTCATTGGAAGGCATGTGCAACACATTGAAAGAGACAGAATAGCTTCAGTCTCTTGTTTGGCATGGCATTATTGGCTATGCTACAGCCAGTTTACTTTAGATTCATTTCAAAATATGACATTACATGTTTTGTCAAGTAGCACATTAGTACAAGAAAGAAAGGAGAGAGGGAAATAGAGCTGGTGGCTGCTGGCAAAGAGGAACAAAGACATCAATCCTCATCAAGTTCACCCTTTGTGCTGGCAAAGCCTCTTCCATGTCAGCCAGTTATTTTTTCCAGAGGGATGTTTCTGGTATGGCACTGTGTTCTCTTTGGGTCCCCTCAAGCCATTGCTTTCTACAGCCTATTACTCATGAAGCATCTTCATCGTATTCCACATCAGCACTCCATGACTACATGCCTGCCCCAGAGCTTAGGCTGAACACAGATTGGAAGAAAGGTCACAATAGAGCACAGAGCAGATCTCATGGCAGACGAATGAGGGAGCAGTTTTGCTGATCTGATTGAGCAGTCTCTGTAAATGAAGAAGATCAATGACTGGTGATTAACTGACAAAATAAGTGCCTCTGAATGCATCCACTAATGATTTTGCTGCGTCCGTCACTTAATTGACCCCTACGTCTGTCTTCTAACGAAGAGTGATTTGATCATGCAGCATAGATTTAGCATTGATATATGAGTTGGCAATTACATCAGCAATCTACGGGTGATGGGTCAGCACTGGCCCAGCTCCTAAGGAAATGTTGCATTTAGAGAAAATGCTTAGAATCTAGTCGGGTAAATGTCATTGACTGATGTTCTTCTTATGTCTAAAGGGATAGAAAATAACTTCTCCATTACTCTCTGCCTTTTATTTTTACAGTGGAAAAATCTGGATCTTCCGTTGGTAAATTGGGCAGAGGCAAACAGTAGACAATACAGCGTGGGTGGAGTATTAAGAAAATTACCCTTTTTCAAAATATGCACATCAGTGCACCATAAAGCCGCCAACCCATCTTGAATCAATCTTAACTGTCAGAAACATGGAAGCACTTAGAGAATATTTTTTTTTTTTTTTTTTAAAGATGGGGCTTTCTTCACTATATCGGACTTGATAACTCTTTATTCTCAGTGATGGAAAATCAGCAAGTTTTTAATATGTCATGATGTCCACAGAGTGGAAGAATGATGAAAGAAAACAGTGTGTTTTGTGTTCACTCAAAATAGATAGGTTTGACCCAGTTGTCCACACTGTGGAACTAAAGGGTGAAAGATGTTACAGATTACACAGCAATGACTGCCAAGCAGAATGGATGCCTAGAGAGAAGCCTGGGGTCACCCAATAGCCTGAAACGCTACCACCATGCCTCAGGCTTTGCCCACATCTCAACTGCTTAATCCAGACTGTGTGTCCATTTGACTGGTCTCTATTGTCATTGCCTGTTGCCTGTTTGGAGAAACTGAGACGGACCCAGACCTGATATTTTGCTTAGTGCATTTATAGCCCAGGCCCAGCATGTGATTTTGGCAGCATGGTAAGGCAGACCCAGATTACAGCATAAAAAGCACAATTCCCCAAGAAGTGGCAGAACCCATATGAATGAGGCCTAGCACTAGTGTCTCTACAGTGCCCAACAGCCCAGCCCCACAAACTGATTCACAGATCACAGCCTCGATATTATGTTACAGCATCAGAGAGTGTCTCTGAGTGTGTATGTCTGGGTGTGGGTGTTTATGTACAGTCATGTGAAAAAATTAGGACACCCTATGAAAGCCTGAGTAACATTCTTGGACATATGGATATTCAATCTCAATTTTATCAATACTGGGAGATTCAAGTAATGTAACTAAACAATTAAAACTGAAGAAAACACTTTTCAAACTCTTCTGTAAAATGTAATTCTACCAAAAATGCGATTTCTGCTGAGGAATAAATTAGGACAGCCCCACCTTTATTCCCAATTAAAATGGCTCAAATCTCACACAGGTGTAGCACATCAGGTGCACATGATTAACACCGTTACTCAGCATTTTGAAGAAGGTTTGCCCTTTTAAACCTCAGACATTTAGTTTGGTGTTTCTGACTGTTGAGGTGAGAGTGAACACCATGGCAAGATCAAAAGAGCTGTCTGAGGCCTTCAGAAAGAAGTTTGTAGCAGATTATAAGTCTGGTAAGGGATTTAAAAAGATCTCAAAAGAATCTGCAATCAGCGTTCCGCTGTCCGGAAAATAGTCTAAAAGTGGAGGACTTCCAAAATCAACTGACAACATGCCCAGGTCTGGCCGTCCAAGCAAGTTTACCCTGAGAGCAGACCACAAGATGCTAAAAGAAGTCTCCAAAAACCCTAAAATGTCATCATGGGACATACAGCAGGCTCTTGCTACTGTTGATGTGAAAGAGCCTCTACAATCAGAAAGAGACTGCACAACTTTAACTTCATGGGAGGTGTACACGGAGGAAACCTTTGCTCTCTAAGAGAAACTTCAAGGCCAGAGTGAAGTTTGCCATAGAGAACATAGACAAAGAACAAGACTTCAGGAATAATGTTCACTGGACACATGAGTCTATAACTGAATTATTTGGAAGATCAGAGGACACGTCTGGCGTAAACCAAATACAGCATTCCAGGGAAAGTACCTCATACCAACTGTGAAGCATGGAGGTGGAAGTGTCATGGTTTGGAGGTGGAAGTGTCATTGTTTGGAGATGCTTTGCTGCAACAGGACCTGGCCAGCTCACCATCATAGATTCCACCATGAATTCTACTGTGCATCAGAGGTTGCTTGAGGAACAGGTGAGACCATCAGTAAGAACATTAAAGCTGAAGCGGAACTGGACCCTGCAACAATGACCCAAAACACAGCAGTAAATCCACCAAGGACTGGCTGAAAACTAAGAAATGGAGAGGACTGGAGTGGCACAAAAATCATATAGAAATAAAGGCAAATTAAATGAAAACTGAAAATAAGTATCCATTCTAAAAGTCAAACGGGGCAGCGTTGGCCTAATGGTTAGGGAGTTGGCCACAGGATCGGAAGATTGATGTTTCAAACCCCTTACCAGTAGGTTGCCCTGAGGTACTCGAGCAAGGTATTGTCCCCGTCACTGCTCCTCGGGCGCTTTCATAGCTGCCCCCTGCTGCACAGTGTTTGCATGGGTTAAATGCAGAAGTCCCATTTCATTGTGGTTCACTGTGTGCTGTGACCTCGCAATGACAAGAATAGTCACTTTCACTTTTAATGCTTTCTCTATACATTTTAAAGCAAAATGACCATTTATTTGTTGATGCATTAGAGAAAAAAAAATCCTGCCATCTTTATATTTAGATGTTTTATATTTTCCAACACATTTTGAGTACATTGTTTGAATGTTTGTTCTTAAATATGCAGGAAAATGCCAATTTTCGAAGTGAGAAAAAGTATGTTTTTAACATACTTTTGAAAATTTCCTACCCTCTTTTCCTATTCAGCTTTTCTGCTGATCTTTGGGTGAGAAAGAAGACAAGGACCCATTATTATCACAGCAGAAAACACTCCAGAATCAGATAGTGAGATTAATAGAGGCATTTAACTTCTCTAACTTGTCTTATAGCCACTATTCATTGATTTCAGCATTATCTAGGCCAGATCAATCCAATTTAAAGCTTTTCAGAGCCAATTTGACACAAATGATATGCTCCCAGCTTGATTAATGGTACAGTGATAGCCATGAAAAAAAAAAAAATCATATTGGTCACTTCAATTACCTTTTTGGATGATAACTAATGGCCTGGTTCTAATGGAAGCAATACACCGTCATCCATAATAGCATTTCCTCTCTCTGAACATCTAGAGCTCAATTTGAGAGCGACCGTAAATTTCAATTACCTTTATAAAATCATATCAGAGTTTCAGTACTGCACACATGTAGGTGATAGAGTACTAACATATTGCTCTCATCTTTGACTTTTTGTAATCTCATTTTGTCCATGTCAACTAGATATTTTCTTTAACAAAGGGCAGGTTTATACAATCCATTAGTTCAGGACAAGATCCCCATAACAGACCTGCAAAAGCCTTCAAATATCATTTGAATGTTTTTGTTTCAATTACTTTTGATTTCTACATCCATTTATGCCCTATTGATTACTGCAGAATGAGAAAGAAACAAAGCATGCGGAATAGACATTAAACTCAGACTGTGGGAATGGTGGCAGTCTACTGTAAAAAGTTCCAGTTAAGTACCAAATTTTGCATTCTACTATAGAAATGATATGATAATATAAGGCCTCAAATATGCAGTTACAAAGCCCAAAATCACTTGTTTAATCACAGGGTACAATATTATAGAATGGCCCAAGAGGACACTTGCAAAATTCATTTCCCTCTAGATTAGCAAGGTCATAAAAAGGCTTATTCTGGATTTTTCTCATTCAACAGTAACAGATGGGAAGTCAAAACTCAACTGAACATTAACCATTTTTATAACTAAGGTTTTGACATATTTCAGTAAGATCTATGCAGTCAGGCCACTTCCAAATGAACCTGTTCAAGAGTGAGGATTTAATCTACAATTTGCAATGTTTTATTAACCTATGTGAACCTGTCACTGGCAACAGACTTATGCATGCTCCGTGTGAAGGCTATCTTGGTCTAGCTTGTAGGTCTAATCCCACTGAAGAGTTACTGTAGCAAAAAGTGATGAAAAAATAAATGCTGGCTTTTTTCCTTATTAATGCCATTGGCATATTCCAAAATGAGAGAGTACCAGGTTTCATTGGGTTCAAACTGTTAAAGACATCCTCTGGTAATCCACGTGGATTGCCAACCACAGAGTCCAGACCTTAACTCTATAGAGAAGACAACTCTATAGAGAAGACAGCAGATCTCTTGGAGATCTGCTGGAGAAGACAGCAGAGTGACTCTCCCATTATCAATACATGACCTTGGCAAAAAAATACCGCAATATTTCTGTACAGTTCTTCACTAAGGTTCATCTGGGCCCACCTCACATTGATTCATGACAGCTAGTTCCATATAAAGTAAAGTAAAAACACAGATGAAAACAATTACTCTATTTTTGTAAGCAACAAGTAAGGTGGGTGGTAAAAGATATTTTCTAAAAGGAAAAAATCCTGTCAAAATTTTCAATGCACTCTCACTCCCCCTGCCTCTCTCAAGCCTAGCTTCAACACACAACAAACGCTGGCCACATCACAGGCTTCTTGGGGCCTGAGGGGGCCCTTTGATTCCGGCACGCCGCGGGCATTAGCGGGAAAGTAATTAGGGTAAAAAGTTCAACCGCAGCTCCATGTCTGCCAGAAATACATTTCCTCTCCTTTCACCAGGGTCTGCCATGCATTCACATGCATATTGGAAACACATTGGATGAGTATCCTGTTGCTGAGGCTCCATGTATTAAATGCTGGTGTTTACAGTGTTTAATTACTCAAGCACCACTTTGTTCCCTCACCTTACGTCAACATCTAACAGTTTAAAGCAAAGACATAATCACACTCAACGTGACCCACAGCTCCACACTCTATGATTTACAAATGAATGATAGATCTCTTTTCTCCTCGACCACAGAGATCAAGCAGAAATTTTACATTAAAGAAAATTATACTGAATTAAATCTAGAAGAACAAATATGATATCATATTCATATCAAGGATAATTTTGGGAGGATATATACAAAGACTAAATATCAAAAATGTCATTTGGTGAATTATGGTGAATTTATTTCCACTGACAGTAGGCCACTATCTGTAAGTGCAACCTCCTCAGCTTGCCTTTTCCTTTCTTTACACAAGTGGAGGCCTGTGATGTACTGGGGACCTGTCCAGGGTGTTTCTCTGCCTTTTGTCGTTTGTGAACAGGGATAGGATCCAGCATTGCAGCACATAATGAACTCAAACATATTATGGATCTGGCCTGAACTTTCCAAATATTTCAACTCTGGATTCCTTTGGGAAAGAACTCTGCTTACCTTTAGCTTAATGCTCAAAGCAATAATACTCCCTGCCATATCTTTCAACATATCTACAAAATGTATTGTTCACAATGACAAATATCTTAAAGCCTGCTCAATAATCCCTAAAATATTACAAAAAGGAAATAGTAGAAAGCAGTCCAAATATGTGAATTTTCATTTCACATTTCCAACCGCTTTCTGATCAACTACTGTTTCAACACAGAGTTCAACACAAGTAAACATCAGAACAGGCTAGTGGGCAAACTGAAAAGGTTTACTAAAATGTGTGACCAGCAAGAAACAAAAAAATGAAAACATTCTTAAAGGGATAGATCATGTTCAAGATTATCTAAGTTTAAACAGCAGAACGGCATGGCTTTTGACTGAGCAAGACATCACTGGTGGTTGTTTAAATAGATTTACACGAGTATTAAACATGAATAACAAGTTGAGAAAGCATCTAAGGTGAGGACATACAGAAGTTGATAAGTAATCTACACACACTTTATTTTTTAATGATAAGATAAATGATACTAACATTTCATTGATTTATTATTTGTGTGCCTCTAAATTGTCAATATAGGATAACAGCTTTTGGCATCCTATTGGAACACACATTCACTGACCTGTTGGTCTAATGTGACCATAGCTTCTAGTGAGGCTACAATACTGGGTGTGATTCAGAGAGTGCAAAAGTCCCATGGGGTTTAAAAGCATCACTTCCCAAATCCTCTTCATCCAGTGTCTCTCAAATGCTCAGAGATTTATCATTTAATACACTTTAGAAGGGATACCTCACATCTAAGGTTTAAAACCGTGATGAAAATGCAATGAAAAGCACAGCTTAACATTACAATAGGCTTTAGCTAAGTCTCTTTAAAAATAGTAGCTGAAGCGAGCTGGAGCAAACCAAGCATTAAGTGCCAGCAGGACTTTACACGGATACAGCATCAAGCAAGGACAATTAGAGCCATTCTAAAAACACTCCTGATCCTTATGATAACACTGCATTGTGCTTTGTGCTGTGGGATATTTGAATAAGAGGAGCTGCTGGGCCTCAAGGTCAGTGCTGTTCTCAGGAGAGAGACAGTGGGTGAAGTGCTGGAAGGCTGCCAGTGTCCCAGAGGCAGGCACTGGGTGGGCTAAGAGGGGCCAAAAAGTCAGGACTTGAGTCCTGTGAGGAGTGGACCATCAGCTAAACCTCCACGTGCCTCAGCCTCTGAAAGGAGCCCATCTATAATCTCTGCAATGACAGAGGACTACATTACTGGAAACCATGCCCAAATCCTCTCAAAAGAAAGTTGAAGGCAAACATGCAGTTTGGAGAGGAGGAGGGGGCACTGTTTTCTGTCTACCCAACAACTTAATTTCTCCACATGTCCGAGAACAAAAGCAGGCTTTCTGTAGAATGAACTTTTGGCCTCGTGAACATTGCCTCTGTGACGCCCACAAACAGTTAAAGGCCCTGTTTCAATTCATAACCACGAAAGTGCTCTCTTAAAAATTGAGACATTTTAATACCTGCCGCCCTAAATAAAACAAAATTTTAAAAAATAACAATGACACTGTGGAAAGTCAAATTCCTTCCAGATATGAGCAGAGGTCCATCAAAGACTAAGTAGTGTGTGCATTCCTCTGCAGGCCCTTCTGGCAATGGTGCGCGGCACAACGTGTAGCATATGTACTTTACTGTCAGAAAAATCACTGGATCCATACATTGTTTGGATTTAAGGAATAATCCTTTCCATTGATAAAATTATTCTGAGTTTGCCGGGCTGGAATTACGCCCACATAGGGTTCGGCACACATGCATTTTCCTTTTTCTGGTTTTCCTTTAATTTGCAAATCTTGTAATCTAAGCCTAAAGCTGACTGAACCAACTTCTAAACCAGCAATGCTATATCGGCCAACTCGCCAATGTGTTTTCCATTTAAGTGTCAAGACAGTATTCACTCTCGTGGTTGACAAAAGCTGTTATTTCAAAATGATTATATACTAAAAATTGTGAGGACTTTGGTAAGATTATGAAGTATTTCCTTTGAGGAGAAGCAAATATGAACTGCAAAAAAGAAAAAAGAAAAAAAAAAAAGGAACAGAAGATGAAGACAAAAATGAAATGAAGTAGTAGTAGTAGGACTATTTACCAAACACTTCTCTTGGAACGTAGCAGCAGCCACTCTACTCTGCCTGAGGGAGAAGGTTATGGTTTTCAACAAGAGGCATGTTTTCATCATTAACCTAACCATCACAGGAGGACAAAGCCAAACCATCAAAGCCTGTCTCACAGCAGACACATAGCATTTGGCTGACTAAGAACTTAGAAAGTCCTGCAGTCTTGGTGCTATCATCACGGTGGCCCTCATCAATGCAGGATAAAGGCAGACCTCCATATTCTATTTGCTGAACAGGTTTGTTGTTGGGGAGAAAGGTGATGGACAGTGCAAATGCCACTGAACAAATCAGAACATGATTCTTTTTTCTCTCTACCAGTGACACGTACCTTTCCTGTCACAGCAGTGATACTGATTCATCCTGGGCCCTCTGGAGCCAGCAGGTCAGTCAGTAACATTTGGGCTGTTTCTCTATGGACAACTCCTATGGCCCAACACAGTCAAGAAGCCTTTGATGCTGCTTGTTATGTGCAGCAAATTACAGGTCTTCAGAAGTGTTTAAGATTTGTACCTCATAATGTCTAAATGTCACACTGAATGAAGGTTATCACTCTGGCTCCTTCTGCATTTAAAAGGGGGAAAATGCCATAAACTGGACAAAGATGGAACATTCCATTACTTAATCTTAGCAGTAGGCTTACAAATTTCCCCCACTCAGGTTTCATATGAAGCTGATGTACAACAATTTAGTCCATGAAAGCACAGAATGAAAATTACAAGCCAGGAAATTAAACTTTCACATAGTCTTCAAGGACTAAGTGGAATTAGCATGACTTTGACATTATTAAAATCGAAATTTGAGCTCTCAATGAACTAAATGCACTCAAAAGTTAGATCTTATCTTTCCCAGAACAAGAGTAAAAGAGTAAAAAAAGAGGCACAATAGGTGTAGTTCCATCTCACCTTTCCCAAATACATTCTGGTCATTTACTGTTTTCTCACTGACGTTTTATATGTCTACTTTCATTAATAAATCATGGCATTTTACAACTACAATCTGAAAGAGGAGAAAACTGAACGAGACTTTTTACTAATTTTATTAAACATTTACAAAGTTGACAATATAATTAGAAAAATGAATAACAATCAACTGATTTATACGTATGTGCAATACAAGTACAGTTAGTGTATTTCTGTATTCCCAGTTCCAAGATACCTGTTTCAGGATTACACACAAACAACACTAGTATGGATAGTTTGACACCTATTTTATAAAACAGACTGCATGTTCAAAAGTCTGTAAGCATTTGCATATCTGAAGCTTCTTCTGACATTAACAGAGGCTTGCAGGAGTACAAGCCTGTATTTGCACTACATGCATAATTGCACGGAGGACCTGAATACTTATAGTCCTTAAAGTTAGATGATTAGTCCTGTGTCAAAAAAAAAAAAAAAACTATTCAGTTGTTCTCTGGTGCTCCGGAAAAACACAATTTCACTGCTCCACAGCCCAATAAAGGTTTATAGATCTCAGTGCAGCACTTGGGACTGGGCACTGTGAGCTTAAATTCATATATGGCTGCTGCTTTTTTACATAAGCTGTGTGTGCAAGCAAATGAACACCTTTGTGAGCTAAATGTTCACCTTGAAGCAGATGAATTCATTCAATGGGATTGGTATCTAGATACATTCAGACATATAGCCCATTATATGCTACCAGGGGAAAATCCATAAAATATCTGTTTTACTTCAGTAAATTTAGACTCTTGATATATTTTTGTTTTTGGTTATTTAACAGGTAATTGGGCATTAAGCCCAGTATTTAATATCTGTATTGTGTGTATACATGAGAATGAAGCAGGGCCAGTAAAAATGAAGGCATCAGCAGCGTGTGAAGTGTAAATGCCAATGTCCAGTAACCCAAGGAAATGATGTAATTGTTTTGCACTCACCCAGAGGAGCCTGTGCTCTTGCACACACCAAGCAGGGGCCGCTTCTCCGCAAAGCTGTCAGTCTTGAGAGAACCTGTAGGCGATGGGGGGGGAGTATTAACTGCTGACCCACACAGAGAGGGACATTCATTAGCCACATGCATGTGAGGCCTCTTGTCAGTCAGCCAGAGCCACCCACCACACTTGATGACAAAAAGCGGCAACCGCAACAGGAAGCGTGTTGATTGCATTACAACAGATGCTCTGTAATCAAGTTATGGTTTAAAATTTCCTAGGAAATAAAATAAGGCAAGAGTTTCTTTCTTGTCAACTTATAGACTCATGTTAACTGACCACAAAATAATGCCAGAGCTGGCAGAGAGATACTTATGAGGATCAAATGAAATTAAAATAGCATTGTGCAAGACACTTAACATGAACTGAGGAACAAAAACACCACTTTGTGCAATGTGTTGAACACAAACTCTTCGCCCAATGACTCTTGAAAGAGAGCCTTCAAAGGTTTAGGAGGGGCTTTCTGTCTGACTGGTTTTAATTTTGGGCCTCAGAGAAGTTGCAGTATGTTAGAAAGCCGGTGGGCATATTTTGAATGGAGAAAACATGTCACATTATGTTTACACATCCCATATTTACCTAATTCTTCTGATTTTAAAGAGAGGCTAAATGTCCAATCATGTACAGACTGGAGATGATGTTAGCTTTTGTAAGGCTGTAATTTGGGCAGTCATGCCATGACAGTAATCATCTGCAGGAAGGCAGAGTCCCTGTAGCATGGCGTGTGAGTAAAAATGTGCCTCTCTCAGCCCTTAACACTTTAAAGGGTCTCTGCTCTGTCTTAACATCCCTGTCATTCAACACTGCAACTGGTCATGATATGCAACCATAATACAAATATAACGAATCTTAAAAGACAACAGCTGCTTTTCACTTGAGACACACAAAATCTTCTCCTTTCTGGCTGCAATAGTGTGACCCTTGAAGAAGAATTAGAGACTTTTCATTGTATCCGACACTTAACATAGTACGTATTGTCACAGTCTTTGTGTACTTCTGGCCATTTTAATAGTCCATATTGGTTCATAAGATCATGAAGCAACGGTAAAATAATTTTTTTTAAAGAATTTAATTTGAAATGTAATGCCAGGATACAGATACAAATAATTAAACTATGGTTTATTCCTTTTGAGAAAGTGGAACTTCCTCCTTTATTCTGGGAAAGACCTTGCCTTATTATAATTGACACCTATTTTCAGGACTTTCCAAATCCGCCCACCCAGACTCCCAGTTGAAACAATTACTCTTTTTAAAACCCACTACAGTACAACACTGTTTGCAGCATACAGATTGCAATCAGTTTCCCCACTAGAACAATTCGTTTTATTTTGTAGAGAATCATTCTCCTCATGTGTTGGCTATCTGCTGCTTCTTATTACCGCAGTTAGCTTTTATCCATTTCCAGCTTGTATTGAAAGCCATCATTGTGTATTGTTGGATTATGCCAAAAGACCGGAATGCAAATCTAGACATAAATGTCACACTAAAATGCCATTCATTGGATTTCTCATAGATGAACTCTACCTTGTTGTTTGCAAATGGCTACAAGTATATGAATGAACTAAAATAACAAATGAATTTCAAGCTGCCAATTATCTTTTTATAAATATTATAAATGTTATTTTACATAAGCAAGAAATTAATAGAATGCTACAATGGCATTTTCCTAAAACTCGAATGAAATGGAGTTGAATAAGACATGAAGTGTGCTCTTTTGTCTGGCTGTTTCTTTTCCTTCCTTTCACAAATACACTGACCACAAGCATGTACTGGCCAGTGAGGGGGTTGTGATGAAAGAGGAGGAAAATTCTCTGAAGTCTGCAGCCCTGTCAGAACTCTGGTAAAAACCCCATCCAACCAGCTGACAGCAAGCTAACACTAATCTTAAAGGACTGATTTTAATATAAGGATGGGAAAACAGCAGGGCACTGGCAACCTTCTTAGGCTATTAAGGACTAGAAAGTAGTCTTTAATTTAGTCAAGATTAGGCCAAAAAAGAGAACAAAAAAAAAAGTCTGCATATACTGTGCCATTTTAGACTCAATTCAATGAGAACTTTACTACTGAAAAATTCCACACAGCATCATTTGTGAAACCAATTCATACTTCAGCTTATATATATATTTGTGCAATAGATGACAGTAGGTCAAACTGGTAAACATCTTTCTCAATTTAATCATTTAACTGCCCTTTGAAAAACGGTGAATGTTTGTAATAATATGCCATATAATCTCTTAATTGTAGGGCGTGTTTTTTTTTTTTTTTTACATATTTACAAATGGATTCCACAAAAAAGATAAATTAGACCATCAGATCACAGATGTTGAACCCCTGCACAAAGCAGGCTAAAACTGAATCAGGTGTGTTTAATGAGGTGGAAAGCTAAACTCTTTGGTGTTTTGGTCAGCTAGCAATGGCATCTGACGCATGTATCTCAGGTGGGCCCCAGTTCCAGAACAAGGCTTTCTGAAATAAACTGAGACTTTAAGTGTGAAACACTCACTGATGTGAGGTGCGGGGAGGATCCGAGCAGTCCGTACAGGCCCATGTCTCACTGAGAACAGCTCCTGTGCTTCACCACTCAGCTGCAAAGAAAACACAATGCGTGCTCAATATGATACACAACACAAAAAAGCTGTATTTTACTGATACTAAACAACCAGACGTACTGTGAAGCTCAGTGCATGTTCCTTATGAACCAGTTTATACTAGTACTGTTACACTATCAGCTTGTAGAGCACTCTCGAGCACATGCCAAAATTATGGGGATTTGAGTATCGATAAAAGAGTTTCTACTTGGCCTCCTGCCTACTACTGGACACCACAACACTGGCACACTGGAGCAAAGCGAGTCTTTACTGCATGGAACAAGCAATGGCAGCTACACCTATTCCCATAGGGCCTGCACTCTACTGGCTCCTTCACAGCCCTAATGGCAATAACAAAACTGAATAGTTGCATAACTGCTGGTGTCTTACATCCTCTGACCCAAGTTCGGCCTTTAAACTTATGAAGGCCTAATTGACGGACCCGTGCCCATACTGCATTCCAATGTGTTGAAGGCAATGTATTGATTGATTTATTATTCAATCCATTTTTCATTAAACAAAGAAAAAAAAATCATGAATATTGAATTAACCCCCATTGATGTCAATTTTCTAGCATCATTTTTTTTTTTTACCTTACCTTAAAACCATCATCTATTTTCCTTTTTGATTTCTAAACCAGTTCAGTTGATTATAAAAATATTTTCTTTTGGATCCTTGTCTAATGACTACATGCTTATCATCAGCCATCATGGATTCATGAGTCCAACTCGCTTATGAAAGTGGTTCAGTGCAACAGTTCTCATAGAAACTTGCAAAAGTGGTGGCCTAGTGGTTAGGGGAGTTAGCCACAGAATTGGAAGATTATGGGTTCAAACCCCTTACCAGTAGGTTGCCCTAAGATACTCTTGAGCAAGATACCGTCCCTGTCACTGCTCCCCGGGCAGCTTTCATAGCTGCCCACTGCTGCATGGTGTATGTTTGATCATGGGTTAAATGCAGAAGTCCAGTTTCATTGTGGTTCACTGTGTGCTGTGCTGTGCTGTGTGTTCTCACAATGACAAGAATATTCACTTTCACTTTTTTCAAAAGTGGTAGCACTTCAGATTATCATAAAACAAAGAATCTGTACACTATGAAAACATGCAGGGTTTATTCTGGATGATTGAGAAGCGGAAAATACAAAACCATCATGAGCGATTAGTATTCATAATATTTTCTACATTTGCGGCATTTAGCAGACACTCTTATCCAGAGCGACTTCCATGTCCTAATTACAGGGACAGTCCCCCTGGAGCAACTCGGGGTTAAGGGTTTTGCTCAGGGACACAGCAGTGGTAGTGCCAGAGGTGGGACTTGAGCCATAGGTCCATAGGCAAGTACCCTACCATTAGACTACCGCCACCACTTATTTAGCACTTTGTTTATAGTTTGTTTCTCCTGTATTATACAGCTGTATGCCTTTTCAGTTTAAAAAAGTGAGCTTAAATTAAATCATCAATCTGATTTCTGGAGAAAAATGAATCATTTAGACTAATCAACTAATCTGTAAAATAGTCAATAGATTAATCAACAGAAAAACAGTTGTTAGTGGCAACCCTAGTGCTTTTTAAAAATAAGAATGATGTGCAAAGAAATAAACTATAGAGCGATAAAGCTGACCAGCCACAGCAGGAAGTTATAAGAAAGAGTGGTGGTGCAGGGTTAAGAGGAGAGGTGGTGATTATTGAGCAGCATTATAGTTTCATGACATGAAATCCAAACAGTCAAACAGTGTGAAAAAGAGGAGATGCAGAGGACTGTGGTTCTGTGACAACCTCCAACAGAAGCATGTGACAGAAAAGAAAAAAGATCTGATATTTAAATTTTAATTCCAAATATATTTGCCCAAGCAACATTTTCAAAACATACTGGACTAGGTGCCGTCCTTGGGCTTAAATGCAGTGTTGTGGCTGCAGCTGTATTGCAGGACTTAGACACACTGTGCACAATTATTTGGCAAGTGAATATTTTGAGGAAATTAATTTTCAGATGCTACAAATGCAGTGCTATCAGTCAATCCAAAATGTTAAAAACCCTGAAACCGGAATGTTTTACAAAGGAAATGAGAGTGTGAACATTCTGAGAGGATACATATGTGCACAATTATTATGCAACTGATTAAAAAACAAAATAATTACAATCTCACTTGCTTAATTTATTCTGTTAAAGCAAAAATAATAAACAACTCAAAATTGACAAATGAACATTAACAGTCATTATCCTTCCATTCATGGAGTCTGTTGTTTTCTTGATCTGTTGACAATCAACTTTTTGTGAAGCAGCAACCATAACCTCCCAGACACTGTTCAGAGCGGTAGACTGTTTTCCTAGAAAGTGTTTTCTAAAAACCGGTAGTAGGTTTAGGACTTGATTTTGAATCCGTCTTCAAAACAAAAAAGGTCCAACTAGCTCATCTATAAAAAAATTGGAGTTGGAATTCATATGCATAAAAATGGTGGTCAAAATGCTCACTTGCAGGGCAGAATCTGATTGTTTTAACCCATGTTTGAAGCTCAGAATCATAAAATATACAGTCAGCTGGGTACAGTAATAAAGGACGTTTATTGGCTGCTTTGGCTCATTTGGCTCACGGCAGAATAAGTATCAAAACTGGCAAACTACTGACCAAGTCTTATGTACCAGGTCTGTAGGGTGTACTGCCTTGTGTGCAAAAAGAACAAGGGTATATACTGCTCAAAAAATTAAAGGAACACATTTAATCAAAGTATAGTACCAAGTCAGTTAAACTTCTGGGATATTGATCTGAGGAGGTTGTTAATCAGTGTCAGCTGTTTTGGTCTTAATGAAATTAACAACAGGAGCACTAAAGGGGCAACAATGAGACGACCCCAAAAATAGGAATGGTTTTGCAGGTGGAGGCCACAGACATTTTTTCCCTCTTCATCTTTTTTTGACTGCTTTTCAGTAGTTTTGCATCTGACTACAGTGTTACTGTAGCATGAGGTGATACTTGGACCCTACAGAGGTTGCACAGGCAGTCCAACTCCACCAGGATGGCACATCAATGCGTGCCATTGCCAGAAGGTTTGCTGTATCTCCCAGCACAATCTCAAGAGCATGGAGGAGATTCCAGGAGACAGGCAGTTACTCTAGGAGAGCTGGTCAGGGCCATAGGAGGTCCTTAACCCATCAGCAGGACCGGTATCTGCTCCTTTGTGCAAGGAGGAACAGGATGAGTACTGCCAGAGCTCTACAAAGTGACTTCCAGCAGGCCACTGGCGTGAATGTCTCTGACCAAACCATTAAAAACAGACTTCATGAGGGTGGCCTCTAGTGGGCCCTGTGCTCACTGCCTGGCACCATGGAGCTCAACTGGCATTTGCAAGAGAACATCAGAATTGGCAGGTCCAGCACAGGTTCCCTGTGCTTTTCACAGATGAGAGCAGGTTCGCTCTGAGCTCATGTGACAGACGTGAAAGGGTCCGCAGTGAACATTATGCTGCCTGCAACATTGTTCATTATGATTGGTTTGGTGATGGGTCAGTGTTGGTCTGGGGAGGCATATCCATGGAGGGATGCACAGGCCTGTGCAGGATAAACGATTGCACCCTGACTGCCATTAGGTATCGAAATCCCAGGACCCACTGTCACCAAATTTCTTGGTCACTTCGAATTAAGCCGTCTGTTGACAATTTTCATTTTCATCAAATGCTTTTCCAATTAAGATCTGATGTGTTTTCAAAGTGTTCCTTTAATTTTTTTGAGCAGTGTACAAATCCTCTCCTATCCTTCTCCTAAAATGAAATTACTTTGTCAGAGGTGACACAATGTTCAGTAAGGTTCTGAAAAAAAATTCTGTTAGCCCTCAATATTGCATGGCACACGCACAGCTGTTTTCATCACAAACAGCAGCAAATAACTGCAAAATAGAGCAATAAACAGAAGTGAAGTCTAAGCATATATGTCTAAAATACTGAATCTTTGCATTGGTTCGATATATATAAGCAATGTAAACATTGGAACCTTAAAATGGGGATAAAACATTAAGACACCTTCGACATACAGTGTCATCAGAAAGGGCTTTCAGGGACTGTAACTACCAGTACTGAGATAGATATATTTATAGTAACCCTAGCCTACTTCGCTGCTGAGACATTAACAGACATAAAAGTGCTTGTACTGGAATTGAATGAAACATTGTTTGGTCTGTAGTGGTTGTGAAGTGGTTTGTTAATGAGTCGCTCTACAATAGGAATCCAAACATTGGCCATCTGTCGTCTAACCAAAACAAGGCACTAAAAAGGCATGGTATATAATAGTTATCTGGGATTGTGGGATGGAGAGAAATCAACGTGCATCAACATTCAGAAAATACTCATCACCAACTATAATGTCATAATATTTATGCTATCCAAACCTGCACAGTGCCTGAATAAGGCTGAAGCATTTCCCAGGCATAGTATGACTTTCAACTTAGATAAGGGGGATCTACAATAAATGGCTTAAGCTCATCAGCAAAGTCTGTAATGGCTCATAGGGTCATCAGTTTTAGAAGCCATACTAAGCTATGGCTTTATAACTCAGATCCTATACATTACATTATGGTAGCTTCAGGGAGAGTCTACTTTAATGCCATGATACAGCTTTGTCATCCACTGATAAATCTGATACCATTTGGTCGACAGAGTCTGGTGTGAAAAGCCCAGGCAAGGCAAGAAAATGTAGAATGGTTTGTACTATATTCACCTATAACTGCTGAATTATTTTGAGGAGAAACATATGAATAATTGCAAATTGAAACAGGCTAGCTGGACCTGCAGCTAAGCCACTGAATGAACGCAACAATTCTGAGCAGCTTGAGTAAATAATCCACATGCTGCATGCATCTTCTGTATTATCAATATGTAGAAGAAAATATTAATGCAGAGAAATTCATCTGCTCCTTTGGATTATTTTCTACTGACAATAAAACTTGCTATAGGCTATAATACAAAAAAAGGAAGGAAAATTTTGATTACTAGAAGCTAAAAGAGTCCCATTAGGTCTGATTGACATCTCAGATCTAATGGCTTGGTACTCTGCATTTGTTTTAAAAGGTAAACCCTTTGTAATGTTTGCTCAGTGTGTATATCTAAATGTGTATGTGTGTTAAATTACAAAGAATGTGCATTATCACATTATTGGGCATAATCCATGTGTCTAAAGCACATAATCCCAGCAGAGGATGATCGCCCTTTTGCACAATTAGTAGCTTTTGCAGAGAGAAGGATCAGTGATGTTTTTATTAAAAGTGGCCACCCAGCCGCCAAGCAGGCAGATTAACCAGTCATCTAAAATACGGCTGAGAGAGAGCGAGCACACAACAAAATCCTTCAGAAGCAAATAGGCCAGAAGAATAATGGAATTTACCAGATTGCAAGGTTAACATTAACGCAACTGTCATTTTGCATTACACAGCTTCTGCGTGTCATCCTCAACAACTATTCTGCTATTAAATTACTTTTTATGACAGCAATATTCAAAATTACTTCTTGCCATATACTTCCTCAAATTTATTCCAGGGAAAATAGATTGATGAAATTCACAAAAGTCACAAAGCTATACTCTTGTAAATCTAGTGGGGGGCAGGGGGTTGGCGCATGGCATCTGATTCATACAAACAAGAGGTCATTCTGAGAACAACTGCAAATGCAGACAACAGGGATATGCAGAGTAGTTTTAATATCAAACTGAAAATGATGGGCAATGGGTGATAAACCTGTCTCGTCTCCTCTCTACTGAGATGAAAGTAGTAAAAAAAAACTAGGCACTGTAGGCTTGGGCTGATTTATATTATTGAACATAGACAAGCTTGGATAGAAGGAGGGGGTACATGCACTGCTGGAAGAACCACCGTTGGAGAATAAAACTTTAACAATCCATCTGTTTATGATAGAATTATCATAACATTTCAAGATTAATGTATGGTTCTAAAAGGAAGCCTAGTTGTCAGTTATCTTAGTGCAAGTGTTTGTTTCGTATCCACATCCATATAAACTAAAAATATTATAGTGGTGCTTTAACTGCAGCATTCATTTCTACAATAGATCTAGCTCTACACATAGCAGGCTCTTTCAACCACTGAGCTAGAACTGATTTTAGAAATAACCAGTAATGTCAACTCCCTGCAGGGCATGTAATTCCCCCATACGCCTAGCCATTAAAACTCCTGTTAAATAAAATGTATTCAAAATTCCTGCTATCTTCAGCGACTAACACCACAGTAGTCACAGGTCTTCTCAAAGGAAATGTTAATGCACGCAGATATAAGTGCACACTCAAGTAGAGCTTGCTGAGCCTGGTCCTCCTTTTCCATTTAACACCATTATGGAGAGTGTCAGCCTACCAACTGTCACAAACACATCAGAGTCACTCAAAACCAGAAGCTGTGCAGCTTTCAACAATTACTCTCACCCAGGAAAAAACACTGTTATCATAATAAAAAGGAAAAGGGGGCAGAAAAATTAAACTGAAGAATTTAAACCTAAAAACCAGGGAAATGTAGAATAAAAAGCAGAGGACTAAACAATAAAAGCAATGACAGATGAATAGTAGTAATTACTTTGATTAAAAGACATATCATCCATATTGATAATGGTAGTCAATTAAATCAAAGTCACTATAACTACAACTGAACAATTTAACAAGATTACACAACTCTTGTGTAATCTAATTTCATGTTCTTTTAAATGAAGCTGTGACACTGGTTATTGCTGGTTATAAGTATGACTAAAGCCTTGCCTTTGTCAGTACTGACATCATGTGGATGAGAAGTGGAATTGCACAACAAATGTGTAGAAAGCTCAAGACAAGAATTGACAAGGTGGCCACAGCTGTATTTTTAATCATGAATGACAGTTTTAAAATTTGTTTAAAACACTTATCCACAGACTTTTCACCCACTATGAGCTTCAAAAACAGCACTAAGGACCTGCATGTTGAAATAAAAGTAGGCAGCATGCAAATTTCATTGACACAATGTTTAAGAGCAGATGGAAATTTAAGTACTCACCGATATGCTCCAAACTTGCATTCCATCTGCATAGCCAATCATCAGACAAAGAGGTGGGTCTACACCACTGCCATGCATCTCCAGGAATTCTGGTGAGCGGGCCACATCTGGACACATACACAAAGACAAGTTCAGCTGCTGCCCTTCACAAATAGCTATATGTTGTCTACAATACTACGTAAGCTTTGATAAGGAAAAGTTTTTTTCTGTTATTTCAATTTTACTTTAAAAATGTTGCTTTTGAATAGCACTGATAATTTAGGGGAAATATCCTGCGATTTTTTTCTACCAGTCTTGCATCTGCAGTTTTAAATATGGCCACGTAAGTTAAATTTTACCCAGATACTTTTTTTAGACCAAAATATAGGGTTGAGTACTAAATATATTGTGCCAGACTGCATATAATAACCCCAAATCAGAACCTGTCAGTATTGGTTACAATATGTGTACTTTAGGATATAATCAAATTGCAGCACTTGCAATTTGAAAATTAGACTCTTTCAAATGGGAATTTTGATATAAACAACTAACTGCTCAGCCCTACTCTTTAGCTGTCAAAGTTGCAGTGGACAAAACCTATGCTTAGCATAACAGAGACCTGCTGTGTGGAATTAAACTTACAGTATCTACAAAAGTGAGTACACCCCTCACATTTTTGTAAATATTGTATTATATCTTTTCATGGGACAACACTGGAGATATGATACTTTGATACAATGTAAAGTAGTCCATGTGTACAGCTTGTATAACAGTGTAAATTTGCTGTCCCCTCAAAATAACTCAGCCATCAATGTCAAAACTACTGGCAACAAAAGTGAGTACACCCTCAAGTGAAAAATGTCCACATTGTGCCAATTAGCCATTTTACCTCCCCGGTGTCATGTGACTCATTAGTGTTACAAGGTCTCAGGTGTGAATGGGGAACAGGTGTGTTAAATTTGGTGCTATTGCTCTCACACTGGTCACTTCAACATGACACCTCATCACACCGCAAAGAACTCTCTGAGGATCTGAAAAAAAAGATGTTTTGCTCAACATAAAGATGACCTAGGCTATAAGAAGAGTGCCAACACCCTGAAACTGAGCTGCAGCACAGTGGCCACGACCATACAGTGGTTTAACAGGACAGGTTCCACTCAGAACAGGCCTCACCATGGTCAACCACAGAAATTGAGTGCATGTGCTCAGCGTCATATCCAGAGGTTGTCTTTTGAAAATAGACGTATTAGTGCAGCCAGCATTGCTGCAGAGGCTGAAGGGTATGATAACGACCCCAAACACACCTCCAAGACAACCACTGCCTCGCTAAAGAAACTGAGGGTAAAGGTGCTGGACTGGACATACACGTCTCCAGACCTAAACCCTATTGAGCATCTGTGGGGCTTCCTCAAACGGAAGGTGGAGGAGCACAAGGCCTCTAACATCCACCAGCTCTGTGATGTCGTCATGGAGGAGTGGAAGAGGATTCCATTGGCAACCTGTGAAGCTCTAGTAAACTCCATGCCCAAGAGAGTTAAGGCAGTGCTGGAAAATAATGGTGGCCAAACAATATATTGACACTTTGGACACAATGTGGACATTTGTCACTTAGGTGTGTGTACTCACTTTTGTTGCCAGTGGTTTAGACATGAATGGCTGTGTGTTGAGTTATTTTGAGGGGACAGCAAATTTAAGCTGGTTTACAAGCTATACACCAACTACTTTACATTGTATCAAAGTATCATATCTTCAGTGTTGTCCCATGAAAAGATATAATATTTACAAAAATGTGAGGGGTGTACTCACTTTTGTGAGATACTGTATCTGGCAAAACATTCTTTCAAACTTTATAGATAGCTGGCAGTTGTCCCGTTACATCTAATCAGAAATTACAACTTGCTTTAGATCGGGGTGGGCAATTCCGGTCCTGGAGGGCCAGTGTCCTCCAGAGTTTAGTGAATTCCCTGCTTAAACACACCTGGTAGAGCTCACCTGATCACTGTCAAGTTTAGTGAGTGTGTTTAAGAAGGGGAATTCACTAAAGTCTGCCCTCCAGGACCGGAATTGCCCACCCCTGCTTTAGATCAACATACACTCTGAGCATGCTGACTGTAGCACAATGTCATGTAATAAAACTACAGCAGCATAGTGTAGCAGCCAACACCATTATAAATTTGAAACCCAACATTTTGTAGCGACTCTGGACAAAGATTGTTCAATACGTTGTTAGGTGGAATAGGATTTTAGTTCAAGATTCTGAAGAAACACAATATATAGCTAGCTGCTACAAGCCCCTTTTAGGTGCAAGTGTTGTAACTGAACTGAGCAGGTTTTATTTGTCGATTATATTCACAGTAACACCGTAAGGCCATCAATACCATCAATTTGCACTTGATTAAATTTTCAGATAATGCGGGGCAGTTTGAGTGTAAGCTTGTAGCGCTTTAAGGCCTACAACGCAGAGTCAAGACATTTTATCACTAAATCAAGACAAAATATCACAAAAATCGATCCTTGACAACAAAAACATACAATTCATCAACCCAGAAGATGTGCATATTTTTACACCCACACACTTCTTGTGCACTCAGTATTTCCTCTCTTCCCTCTTCTCTCCCTTTTGTTTATAAAGCTGACCAGATGAACCAAAAGTCAGGCTGAAATATTTACTGAAGAAAACTGAAAAATAAAAAGTAAATACGTTCCCTAAATGTTTTACACACTTCATTTACTTTTGCATTACATTTGCAGCATTTAGCAGACGCTCTTATCCAGAGCGACTTCCATGTCCTAATTACAGGGACAGTCCCCCTGGAGCAACTCAGGGTTAAGGGTCTTGCTCAGGGACCCAGTGGTGGTAGTGCGAGAGGTGGGATTTGAACCTGGGCCCTCTTGAGCCAGAGGTCCAAATATCCTACCACTAGACCACCACCACCCCTTCAAATGTCTTTGCTTCACATCAAACATTTTCTTACAAATTTCCAACAGCTTCCTAGTTGTCAGTGCGAACAACACAATATTTTAAATGTGGCACAAAACATTTTTGAGCATCACAAACAAATCCTATTAAAAATGCTGTTTGTAGGGTTAAATGTGTGTCAGGAATCAAAAATCTGACAAACTGATAATGTCCTGCACTGTGCCAAGCACCCTATTCAGGTTTTCTTAATAAGCTAAATTCCAGAACACACTGACTAAGCATTCACCAACAAACACTTAATCCAAAAACTAGGTTGGTGTAACCTGTATGTGGCTGTTGAGAGACTCTAGAATAGCATTATTCAAATTTCAGTTCCAGCCCGACAGGTTAGAGTCACATGATATATTAATGCCATATAATAACAGGAGGTATCTGCCACTGAGAGTAAAAACGGACTGTTCTGCTATAATTATACATAGGATTATTAAATATTCTTTTATATATAAATATATATATATATTTAAAATATGAGAGCACACAAAAACTAACAGTTTGTTTACACTGAAGGGTCAGGTAATATTGTTAAACCTTATTCAATTAGCAGACAAGCTTTGTGATGTTGTTAGTTACATTACTTGCAGTTAAAACAATAAAAAAGATGAATGGCTGGTTGGTTTTTCAAAGAACTTGTTAAAATTCACTTCTCCAGACCTACTAATACTTTTGGGTAACATTAGAAGTACAAAGTAAGCTCAATTAACTCATTATGTCAATTTTCATCTTTTGAGGCAGAACGTTTCTTCATATGCTCTTCCTCATGCAGTGCCGTGGCTGAGCTCAGAATATTAAGTTAAGCACATGATCGAAGTGTCACAGTCTAGCAGAACTCTGTGGCAGCAAACTGTTTTTCTAAAAGAAGGATCTTGTTAAATTGCAACTTTTCTGACTATGTTTAAATTGCAGTGTCCTGAATTACTTAATACTCAGAAATGTCTATTATAAGATTGTGTTCAACCATGACATTCTCCATAAGGGGGAGCTATTAGTCTCGATTGTGTGCCTCACAAAAAGAATCTCATTAATGTTTGTAGTTAAAACGTTCTTGTTTATTAGGGAAGTTAAACATTTGCTGTTGTAAATATTGTTTATTGTCAAAACATTTAACCCATACAATGAGTGGCCTTGTATCAATGATCTGATGTACTGACTGAAGTTATACATTTAACAGACAACCTACCAATATGTCAGGAGACATGTTTGCAAAAATCAGGGAAAAAAAAAAAAAAAAAACTCATCTTACCATTGATGTCTGCTTTTTCAAACCGAACCCAAATGATCTTCTCTTTCTCATCCGTCGGAGGTGCCCCGGTATAGGCCTTAAAAATAAAAAATATAACATAATATATATCAATTTGGATATTTTTTCTGGATATTTTGGAATTTGCAACCATGCATATACATGACATCCAGGAATAAAATGGCTTCATAATCAGCAATAACTGACAAAAGGATGAATCATTTTTAAAAATAAAGAGAAACAAAACTGAAAAAATTGCAATCCGTGTGAAAAACATGTGTTCTTCTAAAATAAAACAAGTTTACATAATCAGAAATTAAATCAAGAAAGTGTCAGACAACACATTTGTTCGAAAAACATCTCAGAAAAAAAGATTACCTGAGGAACCACATCTTGCAAAAACGTGACAACACTTTCCATGTAAGACTGCTCCCTATAAAACAGTTAAAGAACATAATGAAAAATCACAGTTTCATAGAAAGCTAAACATCATTATGATATAAGAATGTTTTAGCAGGTTTTTCCCCACCATCTTTCCTGCAGCATGTAGAATAAGCCTCTTAAATTGAACTCAAATTTTAATGTTCAAAAGTCATTTTCCATGTCTCCACTTATGTGATGGGGTAGCGGTAACCTAGTGGTTAGGGACTAGGCCCCAGGATCAGAAGCTTTTGGGATCTTATCCCAGGCCAGTAGGCTGCCCTGACATACACTTGCTCCTCAGGCATTGGATATAGTTGCCCACTGCTGCACTTGTGTGCTTGAGTTAAATGCAGGGGGTGCATTTCTTTGCGGTTTACTGAGTGCTATTCTTTGTGCTCACAATGACAAATGGTCTCTTTTACTTCACTTAATCACAAATGCGTACTGTATAGGCTTTCTTGATTAACAGTAAACATGGCTATTGTTCCAGGTGTATGTCGATTTTTGTCTTTTTTGTATACTTGATCACAAATATTTAAAAATAACCTGGCAACACCATAGCCAGACATTATAGTGGCAAAGATGGACTACTGCCAAATTTGACTTCATTAGATTTATGACCATGGCAAGAAATATTAGTACTCATCCATTTGTCTTTCTTCCAAATAACTCCATATACACCTATATACACCGGTGTTGACACTCAACTGTTGCTTTGAGATCTTTCCAGAGATTCCCCAAAGGACTCAGACCAGCGCTCTTTGATAGTAATTTCCAAACATTTTATGACTTCGTTTAAAATTATTTTTTGTGTACTTAAAAATAAACGTTTTTGGTTTTTTTTATATTGCCTACACCTACAGGCACAGGTGTATTTAAAAGCAAATTAAAAGGCATTTACCTACTTCAATTACCTCATATATTTTCTAAAAGGAACCAAAAATTCAGTTTTGTGTTTTCTGAGTACAGTGTTGAATAATATCAGATACTGTTTCTGTTTTTTTCAAAGCAAACAAAACACTATCATTTCAACAATTTTCAGGAAGAATGAGTGTATTTACTGAACATCATTTTGCACATATAACTAAATACTTCTACAAACTCCAAAAACTGCTGTTAAACCTGAAACACAGCCTGATTTAGACCTTCCCAGTAAGCATACGTACATATGTCTAAATGTGTATCTCAAAATATTGACTTCTGGACTTTCTACAAGCACAGCAGTAACTGCTCAAGCTTTACATACATGTTCTCAGAAACACATATTGATTACCAGATTATATAACATAAATAACACAATCTTGTAAAAAGGAATAGCTCTCTACTTACGTAGCAGCCTGGGCTCGAACTACAACCCCTCCAGCACAGCGACTTGGTCTGCGCGGGGAGTCGGATGCCATGGCCAACGAGTCTGTTTGTATCCTGAGGAGAGAGGGTATTTAGATGAGATTCTCATTCATTCCCCCTATACAGGGCAACTGGAAAAGGAAATATGCTTTAGGCATGGAGTTGGATCTAATTTAGAACAAAAACTCTTCAATTAAAACAACTGTTAGGAAGTAAGGTATTGAAGCACACCATCATTTTATTAAATAAAACATAAATGGTAATGATCAGAGCTCAGAGCTCGTCAGAAAATTAAAATCCATCCTGAACTGGTAGATGAAGCTGGGGCATAAGGCAAAAATATGAAAAGTGAAAGTGACAACCCTTGTCATTGCGAGGTCACAGCACAGCACACAGTGAACCACCACGAAATTGGACCTCTGCATTTAACCCATGCAAACACCGTGCAGCAGTGGGCAGCTATTGAACGCGCCCGGGGAGCAGTGACGGGGGCGGTACCTTGCTCAAGGGTACCTCAGTGCAACCTATTGGTGAGGGAATCGAACCCACAATCTTCCGATGCAGGGGCAACTCCCTAACCACTAGGCCCCCGCTGCCCACCGCTGCACCGCTTTCTTTCTGGCTTCCAACAAGAGGAAAGAGGCAGTCATACCAAAAAGATATGAATACAATGTTTTTCATCAACTCTACTGCACTAAATCCAGTTAAGCAGAACAAGTTCTGTTCTCCTTACAATGAAAGGTTAAGTTAATGTGGATTCCAACAACTGATATTGTCACCAGATGGCCCGAGAACAATATTGTTATTGTTATCATTGTTATTATCATCATCATAACAGTAAATATCGTCTTACTGCCCAGCCCTGCAAGCAACCCACTAAATTACAGCATGATCATGGCACTGAAACACTAGTTGGAAACAAAGAGTTCTGACTTTATCAGCCCTTTGGGGGGGGAATAATGTCAAGCCTGTAAACCTATCCCACTAAACCGCCAGAAACAGCTGGTCAGTTACTCCTGTGGTCCAACTGAATTTACATAATACTGGCAAACTATTTACTAACTTGGGCTAATCCGCTCCAGCTGCAAAACAGTAAGAAGCTACAATTTTGGAAACTATTTCACAGGCAAGACATTCACTGTCAAAACATTCCCTACAGCAACATTTAAGCCTTCAAGAAAGCAGCAGTTATTCCTGCTTTCCAGCTGCTTCGTCTCAGATATTTCAAAATAGCTAAGCTAGCTAGTTAGCTGGCTAACTGCTCCCTCAGTCAGCCAGCCAGCTCACTTCCAGCTGCTAAGGCATTTGTTGAACCCTGACAGGAATGTTTACGGCATATACATTCCGTTTTAAAACAAATACAGTCCAGGCAGTATTTATAAACATTCAATCCAGTTGCGGGTGTACAAACCCCGGTCTGGGAGCTTCTGTTCGGCTAACTAAAGCGAGATCTTCCCAAAACACCACAACAACACCGCGTAGTCTCCGTTCGGCGGAAACAACAAACCTAGCAACCAACCAAAGGCGCCAGTTGCGGCAGAGCAGCCAATCGTATCGGAGCAGGGGCGGGATGCCGAGCACTCTACGACCAATCACAGTGGTCAGCGTGCTGCCTCGCTCCATTGGTCAGAAAACTAAGCAATAAAAGCACATTTCTGCTTACGTCACACATGGATGAACTTCCCAGTTCTTCTTCAGTTTATTTTTGTTTCATTTAAAATCAGCACAAATACTATTACTATTGAAAGTGAACGCAAACGGGGAAACGTTTTGTATTGAAAGGCAGTAGATAAGGGCTGATATCTGAAAACATGGGTGCATTCTGCAAATTGTTCATTTGAAATTCTCCACAGAACTATGAAGTAGCCCAGAGCTTTAGAGAACCACGTGTTCTTCAAACAACCAGGAACAGCAGCTAAAATATCTTCTAATATTCCATCATAGAGCAACAAAAAACATTGAATGTGTTACTTTTTCAGTGGCAAAATCAAAATCACTATAAATATTCACTTTACTGCCTAAAGAAAACACTTAGCATCAATATTTTTGGGTGAAGATGTATTTGGTCATCAAAATTGCGTTCTCCTGGGAATCAAACCCAGAAGCTTCTCACTGTGAGGTGACACCCACGATAGCGCCCTGCAAACTGCACAGCTCTGTAAAATATCTTAGGATGGTTTTTCTTTGGATAGTTCTTTTTGTTTAACAACACTATCAAAACCCTAAAGATGTTGTGGTCTGGCAAAGCCTGTTCAGTTAGAGCTCATTCTCAGAGGTCTACCTTCAACACTAATGCTGTTCTTAATCCATGCATTTGAAACATTTGTTTGAAACTACTGTACATTTACTGGCTTCTCTGTCTTTGACAGGCTAGTTCTGATAACTGCTGGCTAATGAATAACACACCCTCATCAGCTTAGTGAGGGGTAGTCAGTGAGCAGATTAGTTGGACCAGGTGTTTTGGGAACAGAGAAAACAGTCAAATATGCAGGATTGGGGTACACTATTCTCCACTCCTCTCTTTCTAGAATCGGCAATAGACCCCGCTACCCCTTAAGTGAAGTGAAAGTGAAGAGAAAGTGACCATTCTCGTCATTGCGAGGTCACAGCACAGCACACAGTGAACCACAACGAAACTGGACCTCTGCATTTAACCCATGCAAACACCGTGCAGCAGTGGGCAGCTATTAAAGTGCCTGGGGAGCAGTGACATGGACGGTACCTTGCTCAAGGTACCTCAGGGCAACCTACTGGTAAGGGGTTTGAACCCACAATCTTCCGATCCTGTGGCCAACTCCCTAACCAAAGAGCTTCCCCAAATGCTTCCTTTGGTCCAGGGTTGGAGTCAGACCTGAGTCAGGCCTCCTGCATCATCAAAATCAGTTGTATTTTCATGGTGCTGCTACCGTAGATAAGAATGACATCATGGTAGCTTGTTGTTATTTATTCATATTGAATCCATTTTTATCTAAAGAGAGAAACAAGGAATACTTATTTGCTGAAGCAAGGTACATACTGCAACTACACTGACTGTAATCTTCTTTTTAGCAGCAGCCTCCTCCACCAGCTCTTCCCAAAGACTAAATGACTGATCTGAGAAACACAAATTCTCACCTAGACTAAGAATCAAAAGACCACTGTTTTGTTTTTATCTTGACGAGTAAATGGAGAACAGCCATACCAGCTTTTGCCAGCAGTACATTTCAATATATTTCACAAAGTTTTGTTAAGTTAGACATCTGTTGAAGATCACTAATCTAGTAAACTAATACCTATAAACCCGGGTCCAATCTGTAATTTACTATTAAGAAATTAAAAGTCATTTGAAATATTTCTGACTGCCACCTTGAGGTCCTTCAGAGATGTTAGCTAACAAAATATATATCAAAATATATATTCGAGTCCAGAAAAACCCAGAAACTGACAGTGCTTGAACCTTTTGCTGAGACATGTTACATCACAGCCATTATTAAGGCTACATGTAACGCTGGAAGTGTGGTTTTTTTATTTCGTAGTTAATGTAGACTGTGCCCCATCTGTCTTTAGCCAACTAGGAAGTTACCAGTCAAAAGTAGCATCAGTCCTTCAATATATCCCTTTTACATAAAACATTTATTGTTTTATTTTATTTTTATTTTGCCAAAATATATAAGTGGAAATGTCAAAGTCAATGGGGGGGATCCCAGTGCTCATAGACCAAAAGGCAGGCAAACACCCTGAACAGATTGCCAGTCCATCCCAGTGCAGGGGCAGGGACAAACACACCCACACACAGTCATACATGGAGGGAATTAAGGTCTTAAACTTCTAGGCATCCTTGATACTTTGTGAGTTTCATACAACCATTTGGAAGCAGTTTGAGACATATTGGGAATTAAAATCCTTCATAAAATCTACCTTCAGCCATCAGGGTATGAAAAGGGATTTCACTCCAAAGAGTGTGCATGGTGTGAGTAACCTGCATGTACTATTGGCTGTGAGTACATGCAGTGGAAGCCTGATAATTCTGTGGCATAACCCCAATTTGACAAAGTAACCAATGGACTGACTGCGTTCTGTAAATGTGCCCAAGCATGTACCCTACCGTGCTCTCAGAGTTTGTGCTGAACTTTATCTCCACCATGCAGACATAAACATCAACCAGCCCGTACCAGAACACACTGCCTACTATAATAATTTACATCAATAACTCCCATTACCCACAATTACACCTTTAGCTGGAGTTCTTATTTTGGAATAGAAGACCTCAATTTAAACCCTCAAGAGAGTTCTTCACTCGAACATCCCCATTCAGCCCACAAGAGGGAGTCCACAACTAAATCATGAGCACACAGAGCAGAGCGACTGTCCATATTCTGAGTTGATGTGGGACTAGATTAGTTTTATGTTAGTCTCAGTTCAGTGTTTGCAGGCACATATGCCATTGGCCAACTGTTGACATATCTTTCTTCTTTGAAGCAATTAAAATAATTATATGAGTTAAAAATATTTTGACCAAAAAAGCAGAAAACATGTATAGAAATGCATTATATAAACATATTCAAACCACATTTAATCCAATCTGACAAGAGAAATAGTAGATATGCAGTGATTTTCACCTGCCAACACTTTTTTTTGTGAAAAGTGAAAAGATTCTCTGTGGTTCCGCTTTGTTCTCCTCTGATGACTGGATGACTGGAGCTGTCCATGGTGCTGGAGAACTAACCATTGTGTCCACATGAAAACGTGTTCATTTATGTTACACGGGTGCTTTTTATATACTAAAACTGTCATCCTGTAATTTAAAATGACCATTTCAAACCTCTCTTTATCCTTTAAATCAAACTCTGTTCTAATTAGCTGACCTGAATTGTGCCTCAATTGAAAAAGAGGACTGATGAGGTCCAGTAGATTCATCCAGTGATTTAATCAGTGAAACTGTTTCATTAAAGACCTTTTCATTTTGTTTTAGAAGTAGACTATTGTTCTTCAGGTTTTGATGAGAAAATCTGACGAGGTATTTGCAATGACCCCAATTCTTTTCATAGACAATGGACGATTGTTCATTAGTTTGTATGTCAAATACAAATAAATAAAAAAGAAAAGAAAGCAGGAAAACAGTTATCAAAAACAAGTCTACGTGTAAGTATGAATGAATATAACAAAAATTCATCATTACTGATCTTAAAAGTTATATAAATACAGAGAATGAATGATAAATACAGTGTAAGATTATGGACCACAATATGTAAATATATGAATTCAGAATGCATATTAAGCTACTATGCAAAGTAGGGCTAATATAAAACAGATACAATGCAGACATACCTAAAAAAAAAAACAAAAAAAAAAAAGTGGCCAGTTGAATGAATTTTGAACACTCCCACTCCAACTCTTGACTCTTTATACGCACCCTCTCAGCCTTTTCTTTATTGTCAAGGAAAATGAAATGTTTCTAGTGAATTAACAAGCTATCTTAGTCTTAAATGGCGGTCTAAGCAGTTTAAGGCACTTGTGGGGAATGTTTGTCACTATGCTGGACACATGACTGGATGTTCTCATGATATTTTAACAACATTTATCTGAAGACAAACATTAACTGTAGAAAATCCTTGCCTATGATTTAGACAAGGGCTGGGAAGCAGGAGGAGCGCGGTACATGACACTGAACAATGATGCTGCTTCTTTCAGAACCTTTAAAGTCATCGTAATGAAGTGTTTTTACCTTGAGCCACACTCAGCAAATCAGTCAGAAGTACTGCCTAAGACTTTTCTACTAGATTTTCTACCATGAGTCATTTTCAGTGTGTGCGTGCTTTGTGTTTAAAGTAATAATTCTGAGCTTGTAAGAGAGTGCAGGTGAATTCGTATGTGATCATGTGACATTTATTCCATCTGCTGATGTTATGACTGTGTAGGCAAACCCAGTGTTTACATCTGAGTCGGGAATGAAATCACACAAGAGCTGTGATTTCTGGTTTCTGGACTTGGGTGTTGCAGTGTTTGGGTGAATACAGAGAGTTAGTAGAATAGACCAAATCATTTGAAAGGAAAATAAAAAAGAGTCACTACTGACCTACTATATGTGTCACTCCTGATGTGTGAGTCTTAACACCAGGGTTACTCCACTAGATGGCACTGATGCTTTAGAGGTATCCTCCCTCTCTCTGCAAGGCAGCCTCATGTTACTTGTAACACAAAGAAAGGCTCTTGACAAAAACTATGACAATAAATGTACAGACTTGTTTTTATTCAGAATTAGTAACATGCGAAGAGCAAATGTAGATTTGAAGACCTTAACACTTTTTTTTTTTTTTTTTTGGCTTTAGAAAGCTGATTTGAAAGATGCTCATGCTTTAAATAATGAGTTTAGTAATGTCTTACACCAGGCTCAGAGAGTGGGACATCATCTTAGTGAGGAAGCATGCTGGTCGCTTACAAGAAGAATTGTTGATATATCTTAATATGGTTAGAACACTGTTTCCCCTTCCTGGACATGGAAACCTCCCTTTCTTTGAGACCAAGGTTTATAAAATATGTCCAAGAACCACTGGTTTATAACATAAACCAGTCTCTTCACAGTGATCTCATTTCATTATGTCGCCTTCTCATTCAAAATCAAAGGGGTGTAAATATATTTAGATGTTCTCAGATACATTTATCTGAAAACGGTGATTTAAATGGACACGTTTCAAATGTACAATCATTTCATTTTCTCAAAATCAAAAAGGACAGTCTAGGTCTCACTAGCTGTAATTCACTGCATCATAAACAGTTAATCTAGTGAAATTAGCATGATGCTTTGAATTTAGAAAAATCATATTCAAAACCATAATGGTCTGAATCATGAAAATTAACATGATATTAATTGCATTCAATTATTTAGGAAGGATTAAAATTTGAATTGAGCCATTTAAATGACAGAAATGTTCTCCCTTCAAAAATGGTAAAGTGTCTCACTGCACATATTTTTTAAACCTTTTAAATTATTCTTGTTTATATTAATGAGAAATGTTTGTGCCAATATTATATAAAAAGTGTCTGAATATGTTTCTGAAGAGAGTTTATATACTTTATATAATTGATAATAATACATTTTAATATGCTTTATATTGTTTCTACACTACACTGCATTGAATAGTCTGCGTGTGTGTGTGTGTGTGTGTGTGTGTGTGTGTGTGTGTGTGAGCGTTTCAGCAGAGGAGGCCCAGGTGCAGCTGGAATTAGAGAATAAGAGGCGTGAAAGTAGTAAAGTCGTGGGAGCATGACGGTCGCTCGGAGGGTAAGGACTATATGAACGCGTTTGATGGCCTGTGTCTCCAGTACTCAGCTCCTCCTCACAAGCTCACTACACACACTCCTGCGTGCAAAAGACAGTGGAGGAAACACTTTTATTCTATACCCCATGACTGGTAGTGCATGGGGACACTTTATCTATCTATTTATTTATTTATTTAGGAAATTGACGCTTGTCTGTCTCCTTTCTGCCCTCTATCTAAATAAGCCAAGACATGTGAGGTATCTGAAGTTTGCTCTTTTATTTTTACTTTGGAGCAAACAAGTAATGGAAGCTCCACAGATGCCTTGAATTGCATTAAACCCTGTAGTAAGCTTTGGTAAACAATTTCTATATTTGTTGGACACTGGTTTAAAAAGATTCCATTACTTATCACTACATGATTGCGAGTTCAGCCCATGGCAGCACACTCTGTATCCATGGCCAGCAGTTTGAATAGGAACTGATATAGGAGCTGATGAAACAGCTTTGACAGTTACATTCTCTTTTAAGTGCAATAAGCTGTCTGTTGAGAATGTGATCGAGGCAGTTAAAAAAATGCAATAACTGACTTTACATTTCTCAGAGAAAGCACATGCTAGTTTTCACACTCCCAGTTTAAAGGCATGTTGTGATGAGGCATTACAAAAATCTAGACAAGAAGCCAAAAGCCTGTATGACCAAACTCTCATGCATTGCTATGGATAACAGTATACAGTGTTGAAAATCATTTGAACAAGTCACTTTGTGATATTTATTTAATATAACAACTCAATGTTGTTTAAGGCAAATCGGTGGTACTATGCATCCAATACTTGCAAGCTGCATAAGACCCATCGCACAGGACTTTTTGGCAAAATCCAAACTTTGAAGATGTCCTGGCCCATCAGCTATATTTTGGTTTAAGGGAAAATTGTACAAATGTGATTTTTTTTTTTGTCAAACTATCACTTTAAGATGATATTTCCAGACAGAGAGAGAAGTGCCCTTTTGACTTGATGTGGCATTTGTGCTTCACACAGTGCAGCTGTTGTGGATGATGCAGGTTATACAGAAGCTGGAGAAATGAATGGAGTGCCATGACTGATTTCCTGGTAAAGAGGAGGTGTGCACTGAGTGGAACAGGCCAGCAGATGAGAGTGGAAGCTGCCAGAGCAATGATGGAGCATGCTGCTCCCCTGTCCTGCACTGTCTTTTTCAACCTCCTCTACTCGTGTTCTCATGTGTTACTCTTTTTCTTCCAAGGGCTGGAAGGCTGCACCCTGGCATTTTGCAGCATTTAGTGGAATGCTGAACAGTCGAATTCAGTGTAACAACTTCTCGTCCTCCAAGTAATTCATTTGAAACCTATTACATATTGAACTTCCCTGCCTGTTCATTTAATTACATTTTGACTTGTGTTTCTGTCGATGGCCCTTTTAACAGATGAATGCTGAATGAACACGGGAGGCGGCCAGCTCGTGTCATGGTTATGAATTCAGGCAAAACCGTTCTCCAAGGTTGGCGTCCCAGGCACATTGCCTGCTCTCTGTGTCGATGGTCAAACATGATCTGTACACATTAGAGCTCTGTTTCTCCTCCTGTCAGGTGGCCAAACATCGCTATGAGCAACATCACCATAATCAATGACAGGTTGGGCCCGCTGGGGCTGGAAGACCTTTACACAAACACTGTTTGTTTTACTTCTCCGCGGCCATGGCACTCAGAAGAAAGGCTGCTATTCGAGTGCCCTGGTCATACTATTGATTGGGCCTTGCTTGTTTGTTGTTCTACTTATTTATTTGTTTATTCAGCCCCTAGAACTTTGCAGTCCTGGATGAGATGCTATCAGCTCAAGTCAATGACTTTTAAACAGTTTTGCTGCACTGCTCTTTTGTTGTACTCTGGCCTGTGAATGATTAATTCAGGCCAGCCTCATAGTCCAATCAAGGAGCTTAGAATAAGTGATGCAACATATGAACCTTTAGATTCATTGCCTTTTCAGTTATATACAGTGGTTCAGTTGGCAGCAAAAGGACTTACTCAACTTTACAGCATTAAAATGAGCATTAAAATGAGAAAGTTACACCACTGTGAAACTCAAGGACGGTGAAACAACTTAAAACCATGTAACACTGTAGGGAAACCCCAGCCAGTTACTAAATAAACAATAACTAAAAAATGTTGTATACTCACTAACATTTTAGGGGGAAGATGCAGAGGACAGGAAGAAATGGAGACGGTTGATCTTCTGTGGCAATCCCTAACAGGAGCAACTGAAAAGAGAAGACTCACCATTCAGTTTTTATGAAAAACTTCTGCTTTTACCATATTTGCACATACATTTGTGCAAGAAGAATCAGAAAGTTGCCACTGAATGGACTTAGAAGGAAGGAGTTTCGAATAGAGTAAAATAGTGAGTGGATACTTTTCTGCATGATATTATCTGTGCATGTGTTGGATGTTAGTAAATGCCTCATTTAATTACTGAAGGTAGTGGTAAAATCTTCCAACTTAGTTTAAGTACCTAGGGTTTCACCACACAGCACAACAGGACTAACTCTATTTAAAACCTATCAGGCATCTCTGTTGACCAGGCAAAGGGTGAGAGGCTCTCCTCCGGATTTGACTTTCCACCATCAACGCGTGAGATCCAGGTCAATGCAATTTGCTCTGCGGGCGAGTTCATTTTCACAGGGCATTAAAATGCACAGCCGCTCCCCAGCTGCATCGCCCCAGGTCTGTTTCCTCTCCCTTGTCACCTACAGATAACCTTTCGCATGATACAATCCCAAATAATTGGTCTTGATAATTAATCCTTGTGAAATGGCTTCTTAATAAGTACAAAAGGCCTTTGCTTAAAGCTTCCCTTTTAAAAATCAAATCAGGAGCTCACAATTAAAGGCTTAAGGAGAGCTAGAGTGGAGCACCGAGAGCGAGTGGCACCCCGGCGGTCTATTAAAAGTGCAATTTGCCTGATACTAGCCATTTAGCTTGGCGTTTAAGTATTTATTTGAAAATATTGATATAGATGGATGGCCTACTGACAGAACACAATAGCTTGGTGGAGTTACCCTCTGTGCAGATCACTATTAAAGCTGTGTAGTCAGTCAGAGGGCATGAAAGCTCCACTCTGCCTCACCATGACCATGCAGGTGAGCCCACACTGAAGTGAGATTAGAGAGGCTGTCACAGGTGAAGTCTCTGACTTGAAGTTATGTCCTTAGGCTATGAAAACTTAGCAGAAATTTAGACAGAGGCACAGAGTGCTGAATGAATGAGGACAAGAGTCTAAGATAGGCAACATGTTGTCTACAGAGAAAAAAACTTTTCACTTTGCTCCACAGTCCAGCTCTGATGCTTACATACACAATGTAGCCACTTTGAGCAGTGGAAAGGGACAGTATAGGTTTCTGACTGTAAGACTGACTGTATAAAATCTCTGATTCCAAATCCAAATAAAGGGAATCCAAAGAGTTAATTCCACACAATCATTTTAAAAACATTGATCCATCCATCCCTGCGATAGGCTGGCGACCTGTCCCGGGTGTGTCCCCGTCCTTCGCCCTTTGTGAGCTAGGATGGACTCCAGCACCCCCCGTGACCCTAATTAGGACAAGTGGCCCAGAAAATGACTGACTGACTGACTGATCCAACCATTATCTCAGGTGACTATCCTAACCAGGGATGTAGGGGGTTGTAGAGCCTTTCCCAGTGCATCTAGTGCAAAAGACAGAGGAAAAACTTTGGATTGAAATAACTTTGGATGGGATCGCCCAGTCCATCACGTAACAAACTTTTAAAATATACTAATTATCACCATAGCTACCAGTTGCAGGGGCAGGTTTGCTGTTCCTGAATTAACTCTAAGCAGTGGCTAGATGCTTCAGTACTGGCAAAGCTGAATGTTAGCTTATCTTTTGTTATACTTTTTACTTTCGCTTTCCATGTTTTGTTCAAAGCTAAACGCAGCCAGTTTCTTGAAGTGTTTGTTGTGAAAGGATGGAATTTTCAGACATGCCACCCAGACAGTGACAGCAGAGTATCTTGCAGTCCTTGTGTGTGTGTGTTTGGGTACCAACAAACTTGAAACTCACTTTGATTACTCAAGTCCAAAGCTTGTCGAGTGTTGATCACCAAATGCCTAGATTTGCTCAGTTATCTCCTTAGGACAGACCCAGTAGAACTGAATATAAATAAACTGGGCTTTGTGACATCACAAAGACATATTAATTTATATTTTGTACCATTTATGAACAATACATTTAAAATTGTAACAAACAAAAATACATTTTTTATTTTAAAAGGGAGGAAATTCCAAAATCTTCCTTGTAGATGTTCTACAGATGTTCTATCTGTTAACGATCTGAAAAGTAAGTTGATTATCAAGAGAATGATGCTGAATGTTAGTTAATGACAAGGTGAGGATTTCCAAACATTTTTGGAAGTGTTACCTTTTTAAAAAAAAAAAAAAAAAACAAAGAAAAACCTGAAATGCTTTATTTGGACTTTAAACTTCATAGGAGGATAACCTGAAAGTTCCTGTCTGTGTTATTTACAGAGACTGTAAACACCTCCCATTCAGCAAACATCTCCACCCCTCCCCTTCTTTACCCACATGCACATCCGCTCACACTCATTAGAATGTGTGTGACCAATCGCTCTCAGTTTGCCCGAATCCTTTAATGCCATTATCTTACTTTGATGGAGTTTGGCCCCGTATGTTTAGTTTGGGGAATCAGATTGTATTTGTGGCACAAAACGGTGCTTGCTAGCAACCGGAGTGTTAATTATGATGGGTTTGTTATTGCTCACCAGAGCATAATAAATTGCTATTATGTTGTTTTGCGGAGTCTAATTTAATTGGCACGTTGTCACAAAAGTAATTATCTCTCATTTATATTGATGCCATAAGCACAAGTAAGAGTGCACCTGCTGCCACCAACCCATGCTAAAAATAAACAGGTAAAGCCAGCTGGCTTTCTTTCTCCCATGCTGTTCGACAGGATGGTGAATTTCACATTTCTGAAACTCACCCCGTCTTCTCCTGTGTCAAATTAAAGCATGTATGATTTGTTGGCTGCTCAAGTTTTACTTGCTGCCCTTTTGGCAAAGTAGTGGATGAGGCTGATGAGAAACTCTTTCTGATAAAACATTCATTTAAGCAGAGCCTATGTTAATCATAGAGATTAAAGAAGGTTTTATGAGCAATGGAGGCAGTAAGACACAGCAGGACAGACTGAATATGCATTGAAATGACAGAACAAATGACATGGTCCTTCAGAAGACTTTGCTTTGTCACTTTACTGCACACCAAACTTACACAGAGGTACCTTCACTGCGGCGCAGGGGAGAGGAGAAGTCCCTCTTTCATTTTCTCATGTAAATCCATTGTGGCTTCCTGAATATCAATGGCACCTACTTTACCATGTGAATCTCAGTGTAAAAATAGTTAATGACCCAGGGGTCGTCCTGGGCCTATTAGTTTGTCCTCAAGAGCCAGAGAAAATTTGCCTCCTCCACAGAGTACTTTCTGCATTTCACAGAAAAACAATTTTCATGCGCTGTCTTTGCTAATACCCCCTAGAAGAATGTGGACAGGTCCATCATTGCCCAGAAGGATGATTTAAGGACCCTGATGCATGTATTCAGGGCCAGTTTTCTCACAAAGCTGTCTTTTTGGGCTGCCCATTGTACTGCTCCTCCAGCACCTGAAAGCTAGGTGACATTAATATGATACCAACCCCACCAGGACTGGTTTGCTCACTGCGTTTTGTCCCCGTGAGGAGCTGTCAATAACAGCCGGGCGTTCTCAAACCCATCTGGCTTCGGCAATACATCCTTTGGTGTTCATTCCATATTAATGTTTGTCAGAAGCAATTCTCACTCTGTCTTGGCCCAAGGATTGACTGAAGACACTTGGAGGGATTCGTAATGAGAATCTTTTATGTCTTCCTGTCTCATTTGACTGCAGATGAGATTGTTGTTGGCTAAAACTTTTTTGCCCTTTTCTCTCATGTCTATCTCTGGGCTAAGAGACCCCAGTTTGAGACCTCTGAGCCTCGAGACCTCTGATTTTCGAGTTTGCATTGCTGAGCAGGGGAAGAAGAAATAACCTTGGGGGAGTAATTTGGCTCTGTCACTTGTCTCCTTTTGACAGGCGAGGTGATTACAGTGCCGCTCTCAGAAACTCAAGGAGTGTTTGCAAATACAGTATTCACATACAGTTGGGCTCGGGCAGCCGTGTAATCAGCCTCTAAGTAATATGACACTTTCTTGCTGTGGTAATAAGGGAAGGAGATTTCAAATTTTCTCTCTCATCTCCCATGAATAACATTAAAAATGGAAACCATCCGAAGTGGGGGATGGCAATGAAGGCCCCCTTTATTAATTATGGCTTTAAATAAATAATGCGGGCTCGTCCGGATCTATTCTCTCTTCCGCTCGCTCATCCATCCTCAGCTTCTCTTTTTCCTCCCTCACTGACACTTTTTGGATCAACCCCTGAAGAACAGTGGCAGACTGGTCAGTGACAGCATTATGCTTTTTTCATCAAGGTTCCAAAATTCTGAGGACATACTTCCCTTTAGTTTTTGCCTTGCTGCTAATTTATAGACTCTTGCTCAATTATGAAAAGAAATGTTGATAAAAATATGGAGCTCAAGTTCCAGATTAGCTTTTTGTCCATTCTCCTTTTTTAGTTCCATAAATGTACTTGCTTTTTGTCCAAGTGAACATTTCGCTTCCAAATGCTGATTCACTCTTTCTGTTTTTAGCTGTAGTTATAGGGAAACAAGGACACTTACTTTGCTATGGAAGCAATGTGCCTCTTTAGATGACTCACAGTAATGTGCAAAAGTCTTGAACCACTCCTCATTTCTTTACATTTTGCTATGGAATCTCTTTGTCAGTGCCAAAATATTATTTCATCACAATCAAACTGTTATCTTTGGCATATCGAGTAGACTATATTAAAGAAATGGGATCAAAGTTTTCCTTTAACAGGATGCAAAGTGCCTAAAGATAAAAGGTGAATACTAATCACCACCCTGATCATCTGGAATCATCTACACCTGTTTCTCCACTGCTTCATACCTTAAGTTGGATGACTCAAAAACAAAACAAAAATAAAAATCCACTGAAACTGGTCAGGTACAGTATGCAGACTTTAAATCCTCCGTTTATACTGAAAACATGAATCTGGCTTTTAGGTAGCAAAATGTGAAGAAATTAAATTACAGTACTATGACTTTTTCACAATACTGTACACACACATAAAAGGAACAAAATATTGACCTCTGAAGTCATTGTCCGTTCATTTAATTCTTGTATCCTGCTATCATATCCTGTTATTCCCTGACACTAGGTGTGTCTCTTTTTTGGGAGTTGATTGTGTGATTTGTTTGACCATAAAGGAAAAGTTACACGTTTCTCCCCTTGTCTCAGATGTAGCTGATTGGCTGACACATTTGATGTTCAAAGTTCATTTTTTGTGTAAAATGAACTTTTAATTGAAATAATCTAATAATAGAGCCTGCTAATGAATGTCTAGTGGACTGTCCTGATTCTTGTGTCTACTTCCTTGCTTTGTTGTAGTCCTCCTTTAAGCCCTGCTGATGTCAAGCTTTAGATCGCTGTGATTTGTTGAGAGATAAAGCAGACGGGCCTTTGTGTATCTGTCACAGTTTCCAGTTAAAGCTTCAGCCCTGTGCTGGCATATTGTGCTTTCACATCTCTTCCTTCAGTGCAAGAAGGGCAAAAGGAGACAGGAAAAGGCTTGTTGTGGGCAGAGGGAATAAAGTATGAAAAAGCAATGAATAAAAAAGGAAGCGCCTCCTTCTTTTCTTCTTGGTGCTGGTGTGGAGTTGAAGTTGTCTGTGATAATCTTATCAGGCTATGACAGTTAGTGGAGAGGGACAAAAGAGGCCAAGGCGCTCTGAAGGTCTGATGGGCCGCTGATTGCAGAGCTGTCCGGAGAAGAGACAGTTGCCATGGAAATGATGAATGACATGTGTCCTGCCTGATAGGGCGGGGGCTGAGGCAGAGTGATGAATAGCTACGTCTGTGTGTGAGAGATGATGAACAGCTCCAGGTCTGTGTATTACCCGCACACACACAAGAAACATACGTTGCTTCCTGTCATTGTGCCCGGAGGTTTCAGTGTGCAGTCTGTCTTCAAGGTGCCTTTTTTGAACAGTTAGCTTTACTATTGAAAAGGCTTCTAAATTGGTGTCAACTTACATACATAGTTCAATTATATTTCATTGGCATAGAGTCTTTCAACTAATTGGAGATTTTGGAGATTACAAGCCAGATATTGAAGATTCTATAGGAAATATAAAAACATCATTTTATAACCAATACATTTATATTTTTAAGTCTAATAACATCTGATGCAGGACTAATGCTATGGTATAGGGAGTGCAGAAGTAAAAATGTACAGAGAACCTACGTAAGTAAAAGTGTGTGCTCTTATTTAATTCAGTTAAAAAATAAAAGCATACTTGATTAAAGATAAATGTCTTAGAATTAAAGAATCCTTTTTATTTCTAACTAACATTAACAGTAATGCAGGGTGGGAGTTGAGCATCAAGCCAGTATCTAAAAAGACAAGGAGAAACAGTAAGAAGATGGAAAAGGGTACAAAAACTTAAAACAATAGACAGAAACTAAAAATCTACACTGAAATGTACACAACTGAACATTCACAGTCAAAAATAGGATCTTAACCAACATCATACAAAATGAGTCCTGTCCAGTTCCAGCTCCGATCAGGCATTACATTTAACTACACCTGTTCTTGTAATAAAATGTCTATTATAGTAAAATGTGTAAAATAAATTCTGACTGTCTGTTGACCTCAGAGAACAATGAAAATGCCTCAGGGGGACTTTCTCAGTTATTGCTGACATCTATGTATGGAAAATGCAGTACATAACAAATATGTGGCCAGCGCTTATGAGCAGTGCTATTTCAGCCCCACTCATTGTTAAAAGGTGCATAAAATCAAGCATAAAGCCATCCATAGGTCATGCTAAAGTAATAGCTTCCAAATGGAAGAATTCAGACCAGGCAGGCTGCATTTGTAGTTTGCTACATCATCAAAGGCTATTCCACTCTATTCCACTATTCAACTTTTTTTGACACTGAGAATTTCCAAGCCCTCAACCGGGATATCTCTTAAAATGTTATTTTATCCATAATCCTTTGCATGTCTGATGCAAAGAACATTCAAAGAAGTATGAGTACATGAAACCAGATATTAAAGATGATATAGATACAGCTTAAGAATTAACTTATTGATTTAACATCAGTTGATGTTTTTGCGGGGTAACTTACTATAATTCACATCAACAGTGTTTCCATCATCAGAACGGATGACAAGTCAAAACAAACTTGTTCATTTATACCATTATGGATTATATAAAGCATATTGGAACCCTTCATGGTAAAGACAGCTCAGCCCTGAAGTGGTAAGCTCACAGAATAGAAAGAGAGGGTTGGAGGATGTAGGACATTATATTCTTCTTTGCACCAGAATCATTCTGCATTGTTTCTGTGGCCAAACAGCTGCACACCAGCCTAAAATCACTGAACACAATGTTAAAGAGAAACCAGCTCCATATCGATGTCCATGAATTGGGAGTGAGATGCTCAATAGGGGCAGATTAGGTGTGCACAGACTTTTGCTCATGGAGTGTATGACAAAAGCAAAAAAGAGGAAATGTAAACCAGTGATACTGTGGGAATGTATTAACCTGTTGTTAAAAAAACAGCTATTGTAAGTCATCATTCTGTGTTATGTGTAATAGGTTGCATCACTCATATAATGTGGATGTAAAAGAAGACTGTTTGAAAATTGCAGTTGTATACTTCATTGAAAATAACCCAATATGCCTCTGTGCCCTGAAGAGCTATATTATTATACTGATATGGGCTCACACAGTGACATAGAATATGCTGCCTTTTAACACCTCTACCTCAACCAGCCGCTCATTATTGGAGTGCAAGGACACTGTGGAGGGAAAGAGGGTGTAAAAAGCAGACAATGAGCTGCGCTCTGACGAGTGTGTTTGCTAATACAATAGACCCAGCATGGCCTCCAGCCTCCTCCTCAGTGCTGACTATGATAAATGAGGCAGGAGGAATGAGCAGCATCGCAGTAAAGCCGCTCACAGCTGCAACTCAACCAGCACAATTCAGGAACTTTTGTATGAGATGAAAATAGCCCTGCACCCCCACCCCTATTCTTATGTCTTTGGAGCCTATTTATCTCCAGGTGTGCAACTTGTTCAATTGTAGCACTACTTTGCTAATTTTTGGGGAAAAACACTCTCTTGTACACCATACTGTATGTAATCTAATTCTACCCTCTTCTGAGAGAACTGCTTTCTTCATTAGTGTGGCTAAAGTGTACTGTTGATCTGCTTCTGATTGCTGTTTTCCATACTGTAGAGTCTCAAATGAGCCTGAGAGGGGCTCATGCAGCTGGACTGCACATAAACATTTCAACAGAGGAGTATAAAGATGTTTCCTGTTCAGGTAAAGGCATAAATAGTGTTAAAAATAAAGGAGGAAAGCAGACGTTTCTTTTGGAATCTATTCAAAATACACAGAATTTATTTGACCCTTTGGAAATGTATACCAATATTTATTTCAACTGTTGATGATGAACATGAAAAAATTAACTACCAATATGGATGATTTTTATTTCATCATCTCCACTATTTTGGCAAGTACCATTATTTATCCACTTTTACAACACTACATTAACTCATGTACATGATATGCAGGAAGGTTATGGATACAGCAGAGGTTCTTAATAGCCAATGTCTGAATATATCACAAAAGTCACATATATCTAACTTACCATGAACAAGGCCAGATAAGCTATGGCTGTTTTACTTTGCATCCATTGGACACCCTGCTTGTCAGTGTGTGGCACCAAAGTGAAAAACTGCCACCTGCATTGCCATTTGTCTCTCTAGATCTCCCAGTGGGGCCTGTGCTCGACCCTCCACACTCTGTCATAACTCATGCAGTCTAGTGCTCCAACTCAGCAGCGTGGGCTGGCTGCAGAACCACAGCTTATTGAGTATCTTCAGGGCTGATCAATATTTAATGCGGCCTTTAACAAGATCAGATTTAGCAAAGAGTTTCTGCTCGGGCTCTCGCCGGAACATGGTTGCCGTGGCCTTGGGCTGGAAAATGTGTAGAGAGCTGCAGGAGCCCTTTTTGGTGTTATTAATGTAAGCACTTGACCTCTGCTTGCCTGGATCTCTCACTCCCCTGTGTCTCGGAGAGTTGGGAACTGGTCTTTTTATTTGTCCAAGAAGCGCTGATCCTCATTGGAGTTTAGAAAGCAAACACACATATTTGCCAATACCACAAGGCTGGAAAAAAGGAATTTCAGATGAGAAAAATCTTTTGTAGAATCTAAACATAACTACAAGAACTATACACAGTCAATGCCATAGTTGCAAAGATGGGGGGAAAGATCATCAAAAATGTTTTTGTGATTCATTATTAATAATTATATTTGCATTTACAATCTAATGAGAGTGTAGAACACAGGGGCAACAGAGGCAGCTCAACAGCACAGAATCTCTCACTCTCACTTTCTTTCAGTGTCCTGAGTAGCCTCTTTCGGACTCTCCTTCAACTCATCTGAAGTTTTTTTGGGGTCAGGAAACAGTAATGGGGATGGCAAAAGCTGAAGTCTGTGCTAATTTAAGCATTTCTGTTCATTTGGGTCTTTCTGGAAGGTTCAATCACAATCCAGTTTTAGACCTTTGTTAGAGGAAGCAGGAAGCCACATTTTTATTTAAAAATCTCCTGGTCTTCATGTTTAACCATGTAAAAACTGCATCAGCACATTATCATTACCATATGGTCTCTACTGACCCTTGTTAACTATTCTTGTTTTAACTATGCTTGAACAACTGACCAGTCAGAGTTCTAACACCTTCAACCCTCATTGCTCACTAGCAGCTCAACACAGAGTTACAAGAGTTTAAAGAAAGTAAACAGTATCCTTGTCAATTTGGGATTGGTTGTTATTGTTATCATTAGTGTAAATATCCAGCCCACTGATGTAATGACCACCAGGCGTCCTGCAGGAAAAGGCTACAAAGAAGGAAATGGTACGACCATCAGAATGCCTTTGAGCTGAAGGTGATATTCACCGCAGTGGGGGCAGCGGTGGCCTGGTGGTCAGAGAGTTGGCCCGAAGGTCAGAAGGCCATGGGTTAGAATCCCAGACCAGTAGGTACCTTTAAGCAAGGTACTGTCCACATCACTGCTCCCCGGGCACATTCAATAGCTGCTCCCTGCTGCACAGTGTGTGTATGGGTGATCTGCAGAGGTTAGGGGCAGCGGTGGCCTAGGAGTTAAGGAGTTGGCCCCAGCATCAGAAGGTCATGGGTTCGAATCCCAGACCAGTAGGTTGCCCTGAGGTACCCTTGAGCAAGGTACTGTCCCTGTCACTGCTCTCTGGGCACTTTCAACAGCTGCCCCCTTGCTGCACGTGTTTGTGTGTATGGGTAAAATGCAGAGGTGTAATTTCGTTGTGCCTTGCTGTGCCGTATACTCACAGTGACAAGAATAGTCATTTTCTTATTTTTTTTGACAAATGTTCATTCAGCAGGCTTTCAGAGTGCCTCTGTCTAACTGCTATATCTGCTGCAATTGTTAAAGGCAATGCGCTTTTAAAACTGCTAATTCAAACAAGGTTTTCAGAGTTCACCACTAGTTGTCAGACGTTTATTAAGATATAAAGACCCAAACATGTAATATTTCAATCCATGTTTTCCATCTTCCCTAAAATGCATATGCATGAAAAACAAGTTTTGCATTTCTCCGTTTGAGTCTGAGACTGTCCCAAAGGGCGTTTGATTAGAGGCTCATTTGCAGAGGTTATGCAGAGGTCAGTATTGCAGAAAAACAATTAACAGGCAATATACTGTTGGCCCTACTATCTGTGGTCCACACTGGCTCTAATGATCACCTTTATAAGGGCTACATTCATATTAGACATCATTAGCACCATCATACAAGCTGAAGGAAACAGAGGAGACATCGAGCATGTATAGGCTGCGTTGATCGGAGATGATCGAATTCATATGTGCTGATGCTGCCTCTGTAAACGAATCTTGTGCCTCGTCAATCAGGCCTATACACAAATAATACATCCGTCAGACTGTTGTTTCCCCTTTACCATTACCTCCTCCTGAGGCGGTCAATAGCCCTGGGCCACAGATCAGATCAAACCGGCTCCATATTTAATAAAGCCCTCCCAGCAGCCAGGCCCCAGCCTCATCCCAGGCCTCCATTCATTTTGCCTGTAATTACCCGCGCCTCCTTCCCCCAGCCCACCCAAACCCTTGACCAGAATCCAATCTGTGCCATCGCCCACAGTAAATCTGTGTGGTATAAATAATAATGTGCGTGCAAATGAAATGCGAAAGATTACATTTGGTCACATGAAAGAGGAGGCGGATGGGAGGCCCCAAGGGTGAGGTCCCAGTGGTGCATCAGCGATCGAAGAAATATCTGAAGGTTAATTTGTTTTAATGCCTGCAGCAAATCTGTGGTGCCCATCTTATCACAGAGAACCGCTTCTGTCACAGTGGGCAAGAGGTGCAGGAGCTGCAGGTTAATGACAATAATGTTTGCTGATTTCACAACAAGGGGAATCAGTTTTAATGCTAGAACAATAGGCAAACACAGTGTTCAGGCCCTGGAAAGCACACAGAGGTACTTGAACACTTATTTCTAGACAGTGCACATAAAAGTGCATTGCACATTTACGGTTTCACTACACTTCGCTTTTCCCCACCTGCTGATCAATGTAGCATCTGCATCCAGAACATAAAATCTGAACAAACAAACAAACAAACAAACAAAACAGAAAAACAACAGAGAGACTGCAAATTACAAAAGCAACTTTTAGCCTGAAACTCCAAACTGTGTTTGGTGCAGAAATTCATACAAGATTCTTTTCTAGACTGTAAGCAACCAATGACATGTTAACTGTAGACAGTTTTAAAAAATGAGAATATTTTTTTTGCCATGAAAATAATAATAGCTTTTATTAGGAGGAAAAAAATATTTGAATGCACATTTTTCATTTGGGTGTTTGAAATTTAAAATATTTCAGTACATAATCTGCTAATATGCTTCAAATTTCTATATTTTAAGTTTTATAGCAAGTTTAACAGATAAACAGCAATTGTGCATTAAAAAGTGCATTAAAAAATGCATTCTGTAAATGGAGATTATTGTCACAAAAATCAGAAACACTGTAAACCTGTAAAAGATGTTAAGATTTTTTCTCATTTTCTGTACACATGTAGGAGATTTGAGGTTTTCTTATGGCTGCAGCTCTCTGCAACATGCATAATGCAATACAGACAGTGTTCCATACACAGACAACAGTTTCAGTGTGAGAGGTGCCACTAATATTAAACAGGACACTATCCAAACAAACGGACCCAAGTAATGCTGCAGACAGCTAAGTATTCAAGCGTACTAACAGGGTCTCCAGTTTGATCCCTGGTTCATGCCCTAGGAAATGTGTTCTGTAACATAAAGTAAGATCGTTTTTAAGGTCTTTTCTTACTGAGCACTGTCACGGCTTCCTAGAGGAACCACTTAACCCTGAGTCTCTGAGAAGACTATGCAGTATGCAGAAGTGTGTACTTTTTATGTATTTTATGTATTAAGAATCCACAATTATACCTAAATCATACTGCTATCAGCAAATCGTCATAATGAACAGGTGTTTATATTTGATCAATATTTTAAAGAAATATCAAATGTTGTCTTGTGTCTTGTCTTGTGTGTAGCACCAGGGTCCTGGAGGAACGTTATTTCGTTTCACTGTGTACTGTGTATATGGCTGAAATGACAATAAAATCCTACTTGACTTGACTTGAAATATACTTAAACATGAAAAGTTTTGGACCAGATGTTCATACCAGTAAAGATATCTACGTATTCTTTTGCTACTTTAAAGAAAAAGATTTCTTGGCATCCATAAAGCACTAAAATCTTCTCTTGTCTTTCCGGAGTTGTAAGCTATTTGGGGAGCTTGATAATCAAACTGAAGGCTTTACTTTTCATTGAAATTCTCCCATTCACTTTTAAAAAAGGATACAGATGTGTATCCGTGCTTTTGTACATTCTAAAAATAGGTCTAGGTGTGCTGCAAGTTAGGCTGGAGCAGGAGTTTAGATTGTCGAGGACTCCCTAAGGACAGATGTAATAAAACAATGCTGTGGGGGGCCAGAAGTGGCTTTTAATGGAATGGCACCGAAGGCTTAGTTTTGGCGCAGTTATGTTCATTGCAGATGTGCCTAATGCAAAGGAAAAGAAAAACAAAAATATATTCCGATACAGTGATTCAAAATACTCAAAATACAGGCGCTCAAAAGGTCAGAATCTCAAGATGGAGCAACAACTTGCTGCAAATACTGAAACGTTATCCAGCATCTCCACTCCCTGAAGCTCTGAATGTGTAGTTAGTTCATAATTAGTTGATTTTCATCCTTAAAGTGAATAAGATTACTTAATGAAACATTTCAAAATTATAGGGTACTTTTGGCTCATTAGTCAGTCATGAATACTTTGTAGAATTTTCATTCAACCTGTGTTCCTGCTTCCCCAGTTGGCTTTTCTATCAGAAGCACAGAAGCTTTTGGACAGCTCTGTTAGTTCACGGATTGGAATTGACTTGTGTGGCCAATTTAATGGAATATATTAACTGAAGTCAACAATTGTATTTGGGGTACAGTTTGTCTGAATAAATACTTTCTGTGTATGAGCTAAATGCAGGTAGAACGGGGAAAATCTAACATCAGATTTTTGGTGAGTGTAAGGACATGTCTGTGCAGCTTTCTCAAAACTGAAAGTTTCTATTTAGCTTAGACCTCAAGCATGCACGTCATCATTTTGTGGCTGGAAATTAACATAGCAACAAGCCCTTGGTCTAGGCTGTTCTTCACGACTGGAAAAATGAGTGAACGTTCATAAACTCCATCATGCTCAGTGGTTTATTGATCGAAAGGTTATTTTTTTATGTGGTTGTTATCAAAACTCACACTGTGAGTACACAGCACTGCAAAGTTTTTAAAATGTTAATTTTGACTTTAAACCTTGCAGTGCTGGAGAGTAAAGCTGGATTAGCTAGTGAAGACATGAAGAACATTAGTGGGCTTAATTTCATGAGAGGACAAAAAAACTTGCCTGATTATTTGCTTGTTTGTAGAATAAATGCAACATTGTTAGCATTTTAACTATTCAATAATCTCTTAATTCAGAAGACCCAGTGATATTCTGGGGGAAACCGATACAAAATGTTTGAGCTTTAAATATTTTCTTTTACCACAGAGAGTTATGGGGTCATGTTTATTGATAATCTTTATTAAAATCACATCCTAAGAGGTCAATAGGGACACCACCCTTATTGGGGACTAAAGAAAGATAAAACAGACAGAGTACACTGTGGTCTAACAGCTCTTTTAACCATGATCACTCGTGTTTCTGGCCTAAATTATCACAATCAAACATACGGCCCTACTACCGCTTGTTCCTAAACTCTTTTCCTGAATGCTGATATTAGGTGCTCGTATGGACTATGTGATGACTGAAGAAGTATTTTGCAAGAAAAGTATCGTATGATTTTCTGTTTTCCTTTGTGACAAGCTAATGATGCGGCAAATCTCCAGAGGAACATGAAGCTTTATGATGAAAGAAATGTGGCATCGTATCTGCATTTCACAGGATGGTACAATCAAATGTCAAATGTGATTAATAGCCGGAAAGAAGGGAAAAAAAGACAGATGTGTGAGAGAGAGAGAGAGAAAGAGAGAGAGGATGGGGAGAGCTCAGGATAATTTACTTGAGGGACAATTGAGGTCTATTCAGGAGGCAACTCTGGATTAGTGGAAGACTTGTTTAATTAACAGTGACACTGTGCAACCTGTTCCATACGAGCAGAATACCAAATATTTAACTCCCTGATCTTATTACAGGAATAAACACATGCCATGCATGCCGGAAATGGTTGCTGACGGTGCCAAAGAGGTGGCAAAGCATAGCTTTTATTCTCCAGACTACTCTACATCTCATCAGTGCCTCCCCATTTAGAGTGCAGCCACAAAGCATAGCCAGCATCTAATTATTTATCCATATTAAACGTGAATACATGAATATGAATCCAAGAATTTCAAGCAACGTCAACATTTTATTCTTTTGATATCCAGGAAATAGTCATATTAAACTATTCTGTTAATTACTGTTTTAAAAATACCAAGTTAAGACTGTCGTTTGGTTATTTTTCTTGCGAGCTTGCTCTTTACCTAATAGTTACTCAATGTGCTTTGATTGATTTTAGTAGACTAAAATGTTCATTTGGTCATAAAAGCTATTTTAACTGGCCAATATTTCTCCATCAAGTGAAAAATAAAAGTTTTAAATATATACCGGCAGCAACGATATGTTTAATTGAGAAGGAAATTAGGTTTGCCAGCACATCAACCTGTCACTGCACGGCTGTTAATGAATGCTGAGGAGAAGCTGGGAGGGTGGGGTCTGCGTGGGGTCCAACATGCCGACTGCGGAATATGCAAACTAACCCAGAGTCAGGAGTGCATCGGATTGGCCACGTGCAACACATTTGCATGCAAGCCCAAGCAGAGCTGCTCCACAGCTCCAGCTCTGGCGCCCACTGTGTCCCTGCAGTCCCAGAGAGTCAATGTAGCTTGATTACACTTCATACTCACCAAATTATAATGCAAATAACGTTCCAGCCATTAACCATGCAAACCGCTTTAAATGTGTACGCGTCCCTGCAGTGTGTGATGTAAATTGCTATGTCACATTAAAACTGACACCGGTAATTCTGCGCATTGTGAAGTTATTGGATGCCAGATCTTATGAGCCGTTGTGACAGCTATGCAGATGAGTGCATTTTGCCGTACCGAGTCAATTTGACACAGTCACAGGAGAGAGATTGCTTTTTTAGGCATAATGAAACCCCAGAAATTAAGAAATTACCTTTGAGCAAACTCACCCCCCTTCTCACTGGCACTGCCACAATTTCAGCTGAGTTGGAATAGTAGAAGAACTACTTAAGATTCATGCTCATTCATTGCTCATTAAGAGACCTTTAACCATAACAGAATTATTATAATGTAGCCAGCAGAGAGGTTTCTAACATTCAGTCAGTTTTAATACATAGGACTAGTTTTCCCCACTTACAGATGGTGGACATTTATGTTAAGAGTTCATGAAGAAGGGATTGTTATTCTCATTTTAATTTTTCTGAAAAACAATGACAAAAACACCAGATATCCAAGTCACAATGAATAAGAAAGAGTTTTCCCTGGTAAAGGTCGATACGACATGCTTCATCAAATCTACGTTTTGGAAAACATTTCTTCAACATACACTTCCCATGTAAAATTTGAAGTCCTTTCACAAGAGACTTTACAACAAATGTGTGACATGAGAGACATCGCAGGTTCAGTTTTGGACATAATGTTTTTTTTTTCTTTCTACAAGAGTCCACATCACACAATCTCTTGTACTTTCATAAAAAACCTAAGGAACCACAGAATTTGGAAACCCGTCCCTACTGAACTGTCACAACTCTTTTGTCAAGTATGGAGGCCATGCGACACTTTCACATGTGCAGGCTGCAAACATCTATACAAGCAGAGATTTGAACTGTGCAAACACTACAAACAATATGTGGACAGGTTTGCTCGTATGACTAGGAAACCTTTAGAATTATGGAACCATAATTATGGAATTATTGAATTACGGGTTATAACACAATAACAGATACTGTCGAACCCACGTTCAGATTTTTTCTAGGAATTTCAGCTTTTACTCGCATTAAAGTTGGACCTTTAGTTGCTTTGGTAGTAACAGGGAAAGTTTAATTGCCCTTGGTCAAATGATGTGTTTTACTCACTCATTCATTTTCATAGCCGCTTGTCCGAATTAAGGTTCTGGGGGGTCCTGGAGCCCTATTCCAGCTCTAACAGGGTGAAAGGCAGGGAAACTCCCTGAACAGGTTGCCAGTCCATCGCAGGGCAGACACACAGAGATACACAGTCACACTCACTCACATCTACGGCCAATTTAGCATCTCCAATCCACCTGACGGATGTTTTTGGAAGGTGGGAGGAAACTGGAGCACCTGGAAAAAAAATAATGCACGCACAGGGAGAACATGCAAACTCCACACAGAAAGATCAGGACCGTCCTGCCTGGGAATTAAACTCAGGACCTTCTCACTATAAGGCAACAGTGCTACCCACTGCACCACCATACCAACTATCTGTTTTACTGATGAATGAAAAAAGATTTATGAATGAATTCAATCATGAATTAAAAAATAATGTACAAAGGACAACCCTCCACACATCTTGAAGCACAAGTTATATTATTTAATTAAAAAAAAAAAGGGATCGACATAAAAGACAGCCTAGAAAGGCTAGATCCAAAAGGCGTAAAAAGGCTAATATCTGGCACATCTTATATATTCATTAGATTTTATATATTAGAAGCTTTTAAAAATGTTATGCCTAACACATTAAACACAAACCATGTATACCATGTAAATGAGTCAATGAGCAAAATAGAACGCTGAAGGTCATATTCAAATTTTGAATTTACAACTGCACTTTTATCTTAGAATGAACAAAAAGAATATGGAATGTAAAAATTTGCAATTAATTTTTTAAAGTAGAAAAAATGTTTAGATCTATTATGGCCTCAAGGGTCTAGAGGTAAAAACTGACAACAAACCCGCCCAAGCAGATAATAACTGCATGTCATTCTCCCAACGCAGTTCCTTTCACAGGCGTACATCTAACAGGCATAACATTAAAGCGGCCAGCCTAATATTGTGTTTAGATCCCCCTCTTGACACCAAAACACTTCTGGCATGTCGAGGGATGGACTACACCAGACCTCTGGTGGTGCACTGGGGTATCTGGCATCAAGTTATTAGCTGGAGATCCTTTACGCTGCAAGGTAAGACCTCCATGGAGCAGATTAGCCCTGGTAGAGCACATTTGTGTTCTTTTTTAGCATTCAGCTGCCATTAGGGAACATGGTTCCCAGGAAGGGGTGCACATTGTGTGCAAAACAGATTTGATCTTGCAGTGTAAAGGGCTGCAAACTGGTCAGAATGGGGAATGCTGTCCTTTGTCCACTGTCAACAACACCTACAATGGCAACCTTCTTTCTTTTTCCATTACAAAGACGGACTGTTCATTTGATAAATTCCACCTCTTGACAGATGCCATTGTAAGACGATATTTAATGATATTCACTTCACTTATCGGTGGTTAGATGTTTAAAAATGGGACTCTTTTATTTTTAGTTGAATCACTGCCTTAAGAGCTTGACCAGCACTGATACAGTATCCAAAAAACAGCTCGTTCTGCCTTCAGAATGACAAAATACCTCACCACTTCTCATTTCAATGTTAAATAATTGAGATATTGAGATAGTGCAGATGAGCTCTGTGGGACTATAAAAAGCAGCGGACACAGTTTTAATTTCCCTCCATCGGGCTCAGTGGGAACTCAGTGTTACAGTGTCGCTCTCACCGCTGCACCACGCCTGCAATTTGAGCTGATCCCATCCACTCCTGCTCTAAACATGCAGCGTGCTGAAGAGGGTTCCTGAGTGGGCTGATTGGGGCCTAATTAGGGAGCTTTGTTAATGACAGGTAGTGTCAGATGCTAATGAGGCCTTGATTGGAGTGTGGAGGAGTGGAGATGATTGGGATGTCTTGCAGCTAAAAGTCAAATACTCATCAGAGCAGACAAGGGCCTTGCACAGAATTCACATTTGAAACAGCCTAAGTAAACCGTCAAGGTGCTAGCGTCTGCTGCAGCTGACGTTAAAGTCTAATCATATTCATAACTACTGCTTTTAATACTTGTCAGGCATTTCGCAGAATGACGGGGCAAAGCGGTGGGTAATAGCTCTGATCATATATTTAGGAGGATCAAATATTGACATAGCCATAGAGTGTTTTACACAGCTACGATGTCTTTTTTTATGAAAAGGTGGTACCCACTGCCATTGCAGCTACAGAAAAGAGCCGCATTATAGAAGAGTACAGTCTTTAAAAAGGGTTTGGTTGAGGATTCTGTAATAAAAAGGAAGGAATATATTAAAACATACTCTGTATTCATTCCTGGTGGTAATTGTTGAGATTGCATATTTATTTTTTAAGCTGGAAATAAATCGGTTCGCCCACTAACGTAGCTCATATATATGCACATATATATTACATTAGGTGCCAAACAGAAAATATATACATTCATTTCTATTTTTTAAGTCATGACCCCTTTCTTACACAATACAGACCCATTGCTATCAATGTGATGAATCTTTATTTGTCATTACCAATATCAACATTTTTGGTGCAATACTGAATACACAAAATTTTTCACACACATACGCTTTTGAGATGTTAAACATATGGTTCCATCACGTCTAGACCACAGTATTTTGAAGAAAAAGTACAAGACAAACACAATCTTCCCTCTATTATGTAGGCTTTAGGAGAGCAGGCTTACTGTGATGTTTTCGGCACATACAAACACAGCAGAAGACCTTAAAGATAGGGCAGCTCAGTCTTAAATATACACCAGAGAACAGCGAGTTCTCCAAATGAGTTCTCTAGAGACAACTCCCGACACCTGCAGTCATTTTTCAAACAATTTAATTGGTTTACTTAAGTCAGGTGATACCTACGGCGGTGCTTTGTTGCTCGTTGCTGTGACACAAAGGTCTCCGGATGCAATTAACCCCATTCTGACACAACGTACAGAGAGCATCTTTTTGGGAGGCAGCCATAAGAGGAGCATAACTTGTCAAATGATGGAATTAATTCAGAAACACCATCACTGGGACCTCCACCCTTATACCCAGACATGCATTTTTGTGTTTTTACAGCAAAAGCCACTAGGCTGGGCTTAGTGCTGGTCAATATATGAGCAATACCGGCGATGATTTTTTTCTTTGCCATACTGAAGTAAAAGTGGCTGCCATGCACAGGATTTCCTGGAAGATTCTGATGGTTATGAAGGGCAGCTCTAGTTAAATCCACACAGAATAAATGGCTTCTTTTCTAGAAATGTAGTTCTGTCAGGCCAATGTTTACACTACTGTTTTTTGTTGTTGTAATTTTAAGAAATGGAAAATAGAGCAGGTTTGTAAGACACTGCAGCGCACTGCAGACTATGCAGCGGTTCTAAAGCAGTGGTTTAATTTTAACCATGCATTATCTGACTGAGTGGGTGTTTGTCTGCAGGTGTGTCTTCATGGACTCGCAACCTTTGTAGTGGGTTTCTCTACCTTCGACCTTGCAAGTTCTGGGACAAGCCCCCTGTGAAACTATGATAAGAGGTTAAGGTAAAGGATGGACGGGTAATGTTACATCTTGTTTTAGAAGAATATGTCTTCCATTCTTTACTAGCACACATGCTTTTTGTTGCTACTTCAGAAGCTTTCAGTGGTGCTGCCTTTAGTGTCTTGAGCCCCAACATTAAGAAAAAAAAGATTTCTATTTCATTCACTACCAAATCAAACATATATTGGTAGTGATCACACACACACATATATATATATATGTATGATCAGTGTGGCTCAGTATGCCTCCTAGTTTGATGAATGATATCTTCTCAACTATAGGTATTGTAGTTATGGCCTAATATAAAAATTAGCAGTGGCATCTTTTTTCTTTTTTTTTTTTTTTTTTTTAGCGAATGACGTGGGACTCTTGGGTGTAAGAGGTCCTCCAGTGAGAAGGGAGGTAGAAATTCCTCACAGCATTTCTATCCTTGCAAACAGAGAACACAATGAGTCATGACACTATCCAAGGGCTCCAGTGAAGTGTGTGGGTGGACAGCTGCTGTGATGCTGAAGTATATGAAGAGAGCTTCCTCGGCCGAGTCGAGGGAGAAAGAGAGATGGCGAGGGAGAAGCGGGTGGGGAGACTGGAAGGGGGGGGGGGGTGGTTAGAAAGAGAGTGGATGATGGATTTCCACACATTTATAATAGCTGTCACACCTTACATTCTCCGAAGCAATTTCACATTTGAGAATGGGACAGCAGCTCAAATTAAAAATGACATTAATTTCTGCCAGCCAGCACACATTGCATTTTTCATCCCAGGTGAAACACTTCTTGATTAGGCCCTGGAATGGCATATAAAAGTATTTCATAACAATAAGCATCAGTCATGCAGGATTCTGGATTTATGGTTATGTGCATATGCTTCCTCACGTCTTACAGCCTGCTTCCTTTCACATTACAATCTTCTATTATTTCACTATCCTTCAGAATGTTTCTTTTCTCCCATCATTATTTGCCTACTATCTGTTATCATTTGAAAAAGGGCACATGGGAGCAAATCTGCATGCTGTATCATACACAGTTAGAGGAGTCACCACGCATTTATAATCCCTGATACCATTTAAAAAGGGGTCTTACACAAGGGTTTTATAGAGTTAAATCAAGATAAGTCTCTAATAAATGTGAAATGATATGATAGAACAGTCCCCAAAATGTCACAGGGCCATTCTGGAATATCTGGCATTTGAATTTATTACACCGGCTGAAATTTTGAAAACAAAACACGACGGACAAATTGAGCATTTAGCAGATTAGCAGTGACCTCAGCAACAAGGGTGTAATGATTTCAAGATTGGATTTAAAATAAAAAAAAAGGGAAAATGAACTTTTGAAACATTATATGGAAATTTAAAAATGATTTGTATCATGAAAATATTGAGGGTCTTGGATTTACCTTTTTTGGAAACAAAAGAAAACTGAATCTGTTTTGTATATAGCTCAAATCTACATTTTCAAATCTAATTTTTACAAGGTCAGTGTCTTCCTCACAGATGTCCAGCTTTGTTATTTTGCACTAGAAATAAAGTTTGTATTTACCTACACCAAAAATAAAGCAGTGAACCAAGATTATCTAAGCTAGGCCTCTGGTACAGACCAAAAACACAGATATCAAAAACACCGCTGTGACAAAGCTGATTTCTGCTAGTGGATGCAGATGATTTAAGCAGCGTGTCTGCACCAAGCTAAAAGCACTAGACCTAAAACTTTTCAGCTGTACTAGGTTACACTTAAGACATCTGAAGCTTGTAAGACATTTCTCCTTTTGGCTTCTCCAGTTAGGGGTCACCACAGCGGATCAACCGTCTCTATTTCTCCCTGTCATCAGCATCTTCCTCCTTCGAACCAAATGCCTTCATGTTCTCCCTCACAACATCCATAAACCTTCTTTTGGTCTCTTTTTCTCCTTCCTGGCAGGTCCATCCTCAGCATCCTTCCCAATATAATGTGAAAAAGTGAAAGTGGCCTTGTCATTGTGAAACGCAGCACAGCACAGCACAGCACAACGAAATTCAACCTCTGCGTTTCAGCCATACAAACACGTGCAGCAGGGGGCAGCTATTGAAAGTACCCGGAGAGCAGTGACGGGGACGGTACCTTGCTCAAGGGTACCTCAGGGCATCCTACTGGTGAAGGAATCGAAACCACAATTTTCCGATCCGGGACCATCTCCCCCACAATCCTCATATTTCTTCTGTAAATATACAAACCAACGCAACCTTGCTTCTCTAACATTCAACCTGAGCTGTCCCTCTAATATACTCATGTCTAATCCTTGTCACTCCGAGTGAAAATCTTAGCATCTGTAACTCCAGCTCTTTCCTCCCTCAATACTCATGTATTCTGTCTTTGTCCTACTTATTTTCATTCCTCTCCTCTCCAGAGCAAATCTCCATCTCTCCAGGTTCTCCTCAAGCTGCTCCCTACTCTCACTACAGATCTCAGTATCATTAGCAAGCATCATAGTGCACCATTGCAAACAAGAATGGGCTCAGCACTGGTTCTTGATGTAATCCCAACTCTACCTTAAATAAATGCGTCATGCCTTCTGTAGACCTCACCACTGTCACACTGTCCTCTTACATATCCTGTACCATTCTGACATATCTCTCTGCCACTCCTAACTTTCTTATACAAAACCAAAACTCCTCTCTAGGCACCCTGTCATATGCTTTCTCCAGGTCTACAAAGGCACAACCATCAGCACCCTCAGAGCAGACATTGCATCTGTAGTGCTTTTTCTCAGCATGGAACCATACTGCTGTTCACTAATCATCACCTCTTTCCTTCACCTAGCTTCCACTACTATTTCCCATAATATGCTGTGGCTGATCAAATTTTTGGGGTGAAAGGACTGTCATGAATTTAAATGGTTAAATTGTTTGTGGGTTTCATGATACATGACAGTATGTCAGTAAGCAGTTGTTTAAACATCTAAGACGGACTATTACTGCAGGAGATAAAATATGATAGAACAAGGACCTTCACTCTATCGGCCTCATGCATTTCTGCCAGGGTGAGGGTTGGGGTTGTGAGATCAGCTTTTTGGTAAATGAAACAAACTTACACAAACCTTTCAGCTCTGTATTCAACTTTGTGCATTTTAATTTTTGTGCATCTCTGGCATACAATCTTTTGTGATTCATATTTTGAACCGCACATCATTTGCTTTGAAAAAATGCTTGATTCAAATCAAAAAACCATGAGTGAAATGTTTCAAAACAGTTTATTATTATTTTTTTTTTATCTTTTCCAGACAAACACATTGATTTCTGGACCACAGTAGAGGATGGAAACCTTTCACAAACATTTTTTATTATTATTATCATTATTATTTGAAAATACAAATATAAAATTATACTTTCCACATCTGAGATGTGAGAGACCCCCATCCACTTTAGTTTTATTTTACAACAGGGCTTAAGCAAGCCATACAAGAAGACCTGAAAGATGCTTTCAGACGTCAGTCCGTTCAGTCAGTTCATGCGGTAAAAAGTCCGTTAAAAAAATGGGCAAGTGTTAGGAATGGACAAGGCAATCAGAGAGGCGAAAGCAGCCTCGGGGGGAAAGAAAAACAGGAGAATTCCCGAAGGAAGCGGCAGAAATAAGACCATTCCCCTGTCGCACCTGCCATTTCGACTGTAGTGTCCCAATAGAGCTTGGGGGGCAAACATATATGTGAGGTCTTCTGAACATGTTCTGTAGCTAAACTAAGGACTTCCCCAAAACGACTCTTACCCTCAAACAGAGAAGTGATTTCAAAAACGTCTCAGTGGTCAGTGGTAGAAACAGTGTGACTATGAAACTGAACCCTGCTCGGGTCACTCAGTTCAACTACAAAGATGATAAAGGAGCATTATGAGGCAGCTTAAACAATTTAACAAAGAGATATATACACTATACATATATATCCTGTATCTGTATACAAGTATATACATATGCCATTACAGTATGTGGGTTTGCTCGTGTGTGTTCGTGTTTTCGTGTAGGCGTGTGTGTGCGCACACAGTAGTTTGTTGCTTCAATAATGGATTGATCGTTTTGGCCATTGCCTAGCACTTGCCTTGAGATTCAAGTTTAAATGGATACGGTAGTTCACTCCCAATATCACCCATCACCTTCCAGGTCATTTATTTTTTATCTTTTCCATTTTTTTAACCAACAATTATCCAATGATTTAACTAGTCTAGCAAGATGTGTAACATTCATCTGCTGTAAACTGCTGTCAGTGAAAAACAAAATAACGGCAACAGAGCCATGCTACCTTAAAGTCCAAGCTACAAGATCAAATTAGGAAAAACGATGAACTGAGCAAGAGAGATCGGACTATTTCAGAAGGGTTGCCAGCTTTCGTTTTAATCAAGAGCCAGGCCATGCCTACTCACTTCACTAATGTTTTCTCGAATACGTAATCTGACTAAGATGTGCATCTCACTTCTATGTGATGATGCGCCGAGGAGACCAGCAGAAAGTTTTAGCTGCGTTCTATTCAACATCTGGCCAAAGAGGAACCTAAAAATCCCCATTTTCAGCCATTTAAAATTCCGAAGAACAACATATAGCATAATTTAATGGCTACCATAAGCATATGCCATGGATGAATGCCCTTGTTATGGGCTTGTTCAGCCCAGCAGCAATTCCAACACTAGCACATAAAACTGTGTTTTTGTATCTGAATGAAATCTGAGACCACATATCAGAGACAGGACCCACAAATCAGAGAATAATTTTCAGCTAAGTCACACAGATAGAGGAGTTAGATTAGCTCACATTCATAATCCCTGAGAACAGATTTCATTCAGAAAATAATTGGTCTTTGACTTCATTGTAAATTACACTGAATCGTCTTATGACTATTGGCAGCGAGTAATGAAGCATCTGGAAATGCCAAACAGTTGAGCAGTAAGATTTGTTTTTAGAATTGTTTTTATGCGTGTATGAAGTCTTTTTCGGGTTTTTGTTGAGGCTTGGCTTTGATTAACACAAAGAGCTGGCGTTATGATTACAGAGTACAAAAATAATCAATGTAACGTTTAAGATGACCACAAACTAAAGTATATATGAATCTATGCAGACACATTAAAAAAAAAATTCAAAAATAGTAGTGCCACGGGCCACTGGGCTTTTTTTCCCCCCAAGAGTATAAATATCAAAACCTATTACAGTTTTTTTTTCCGTATCTATAATTATTAGGCTATATCATCATTACTCTGGTAGAACTTACTAAAAAAATATGAATTTGTCATTCATGTAATAAAATCCTCCTTTCCATAATTATAGCTTGTGTCCCTCTTAAAAAAAAGAAAAAAAGAATGAAAATAAAATGGTTTTGCATATTGAGCATTAGCATTTAAGGTAGTATGGCACACCCCTTTTTAAAACATTCAAGGGTGGGGATCCAATTAATGCCTGGTTACAATTCTGTCTTACACCAATTTTCTTTTTTCTGGATTTCATCGTGAGAGCTTTGGTTAGTTGAAACCATGTGAGAGTCAGAAAAAAAAGAAAAAAAATTAAGAAAAATGAAAAATAACATGGCAATGAAAACAACGTTCAGCATTATTATTTTTTTGTTACTTTTTTTTTTTTAAGTTTTTTTTTTTTAATGATTATCAAGAGAAATTTCTATCCTTACTGGTCCTAAATCTGCTACTAGCTACGGTTCTACCTTAACTTTGATTACATAACATCTACACCTACTCACTAAGAGAGTGTGAGACAGAGATATAGAGAAAGAGCAAAAAGACGAAAAGGCGGGCGAAACTGGGGAAGAGAAGGGTGAAGAGGGCCAACAGAGAAATGTATAGACCACTACACTGGCATCAAAGACAGCACTCTTTTACAAGGTTATTTCTTTTTTTTCCTCTTTTTTACACACTACCGAAGTACAATGATCAACATAAGATTACTGGATGATGGAGAGAGAATCAACTGATAAATACAGTACAGTAACCGTAATATTGTCATTATATTTAGCATAATCATTCACATCCACAAAAATATCGATAAAAATACCCCGTTTATATTCAAACCATCTTGGGGTGTAGTGTTCTTTTTTCAGTTTTTCATCTTTTAAAACAGTTTTTGTTTGCAGAAAGCTGTCTTTGCCTTTGTTTCTCTTATTACTTTTTCAAGTCTCCGTGTCTAAAAAAAGATTCAGCATTTCTGTATCACCTGTTAGTTCAGTAAAATCGTGAAAAGAGAGAGGAAAAAAAAACTAAACTAAACAAAACTAAACACACTTGCAGCAAGGATGAACAACAGCATATATATCAGTCAATTCATATTCTTAAATATCACTCATTTCACGGAGCACATCTTTCATAGCTATCTCCTCAGATCCAGTCTCCACATGTACATGACGTGTGTGTAGCAGCTACTAGCTTCATTCTGTTTCAGTGTTTGAACTGAGCGTGTGAACTATTGCTACCAATGAACTGTACGTTTGGCAGATCAAATTCGTAGAAACACAAAAAAGAAAAAAAAAAAAGACAAAAAAAAGATCATTGAAAAGCACAGCCTTTCACTCAGCGCGAGTGAAAAAGACTGAGACCGACGAGCCTCATCCTGCGCAGGGAAAATCGTCTCCACAATCCTTCATATGACTCATGCTAGAGAACATCCTTTAACATGTGCAAATAGGAAATGATAAAATTCTTTCTCACAGTGCAATGATTTAATTTCATTTCAAGACAATCTCTTTTTCTTTTTTAATCTGTCTCAGGATAAAATAAATTATGTCCTCTAAAATACATCCCATAGGACTGAGGTAACAGTTATTTTCCTAATTCATCAAGAGAAGTCATAAACAGCTTCCAAAATCTTCAAATATTGCCTTTTCCCCCCAAATCAGGCATTGGATTCATCATGACTGGAGACTAAGATTAAATGAGAAAAAGTGGGAAAACAGCAATGTACCAATTAGAAAATATTCCTAGACCTAATTGTAAGTCTGGTACTTCAAAAACAATTACAAAACAAACATGTGCTTTGGATCTCTGTGAAGTTTCTTGATTTTTTTTTCTCCATGTAGATTAAAGTATTCTCTCTTTGAAAGCTGTGCACATCGGATCTCGCTATCTAAGTCAATATGCTGGTACGCCACCTGCACAGTATTTACAGAGCAAGCTAACAGTGTTTCATTGGGATTCTGTCCGCAGCGGGGGAATCACGGCTTCTCTTGTGCTACAAATGGATTTCGGTTACCGCATTGAGCCTGAAAGGTCTTTTTGCATTTAACGTATGTCAGTTCTGCGCACAGTACACCCTCTAGAACACCAGCACAAAAATATGGTTCTCTCTCTTTCTCTCTCAGAGATGGTTCGATGCAGTGACCGGAGTAGTATTTACAGTTCATAACTCTTTTTTTTCTCGTTAAATCTCATTTTCACAAAGTATTATTAAAAGGAAATGTATTTTTCTCATCAACAAAAAGAAAACACTTATAAAAAAGGACTCTGAAAATATTGTAGTCCTCTTATTGCCCAAAATAGGTAATCATGATTAACAAGACGTCACGCACAAAGGAAAAAAAAAAAATGAAGAACGGAGCTACTAAGATGCATTAGACACCCTTTCACTGCTCTTGTAAAAGTTGAAAGAAAAAAAAAACCACCACCTTGTGAAGCAAAGATTTCAGCTGTGAACACAAACCTGAAAATGTGATGAAGAGTGATAGACAATTGTAGCAATGTTGTTACACTAAAAAAAGAGAGAGAGAGAAAATGTACATTATACATAGATCTCTTCGTCAGAGAACATACATGAAAAATGAAACATTTCAAAACTAGAATCAGCCTCAAAAGCAGATTCACAGACTACATGATAAAAGACGTCAAAGGAACAACCTTAGTGAAGGGAGAGAGGTTGATAAAAGGAAAAAAAAAACCAACAACAACAACAAAAAAAATAACATTAGCATCCTACGTCAAGTTATGGGGGATACAGTAGGATAAAAAGATTCCAAAAGCCAGGTTTTTTTTATTATAGTACAGCAGATCTTTTTTTTTTTTCTTTTTCAGAGATGATTCTGACATTTCTTTTGCTCTTCAAATGGTGCCATCTCAGCTCATCCTCCACTCTTCCACTCTGCAGTGTGTGAAGTTGCGTGGCCGTTACCTGTACACAGAACCAATTAGAAACTCCGGCCTGCCTTCCCCGGACCTCCTGATAAACTCTGCTGGAGCAAAAAGATCAACAAAGCTCATAAACAGACCAATTCAGAAGGTGTGGATGGGAGACACGTCTATGTATTAGATGTGCTGCATCCGAGCCCACAGGATGTTGCAAAGGGAGTCCAAGTGGTGTAGAGTTAAGGACACATCAGAAGTCTTTCACTTTAAAACAGATTAACGCATCTAATCCTCGCATGTAAATTAACATCTAACTTTTATCTAACCTGTCTATCTCATGTTTAACTAAATATCCATTAAATGTTCTTATTACCTGTAGAAGTCTATTGAGCCCTAAAAAACACTCACATTTTACCCTGCAACTCCCTTTAACCCTAACTTTAACCTCAGACCAAAACATATATTTAACACTAAGCCTGGACCTAAACCTGAACCTGGACCTACTTGAAATTGGACAAGAGAGTTTGGTAATAATCTGGGCTCCTGTATATCTAAAGAGAATCTAAAGGGGGCTCCTAAAATAAAGTGACCTCACAGGTTTCATTCCAGACATTTCTGCATCATATTTATTATCCAATAAGCAAATGGTGAAGAATATCTGGAAATTTCACAAAAAATGCCCCAGAAGTGCACTATTTATTATGAACAGAAAGATATATTTTCTAAAACAAACTTTAAAACTTCAGATGTGAATTGCAGTGAACACATCCTGTAAACTGTACGATGATGTGCAATATCTTTCAGTCTGGACTCTTAAGAAAGAACATCTCTAAGCTTGGATGCAGAACATTTGGCAAATTTACATAAACACAAATACATGAGTGTTGAAGGCGTGCAGAAACAAACATCTCTGGGTGACTACGTACCCCAAAAATATGGCTTGTAATAAATAGGCTGATCTAAGGGTGTGGTGAATTATGATGTTTGATAACAAATCTATCATGTGAATTAAGTCAGGATTCTTCTTAAAGGTGGGTAAAATATTCAAGAGAAACACAAAAGTGTCAAATAAATAAATAATAAATCAGGTATCAGGTCAAAAAGGGCTCATATCGTGGTAACCTGTTTCTTTTCTTTCTCTTTCAAACATTCATTTTCACATGTAAAGGCGGCTAAATGACGTGTTCACTTCTATAAATGGAAATGAAACCAAAAACTCACTCTTTTGAGGTGTGACATTAACCAGCCTTTTCAGGCTAGAGCTTACAGAGGGTAGCTGAAAGAGCCTAGGCGTCATAGGGTATTAAAACCCAGACTGCTTTTTAAACAAAGCGCAAAAAAGGTCAACCAATCAAAACCAGTCAGTCATTTCCATGTATCAGCCTTAAATGGAGCAGCAACAAAAACGTAGAAGCTGAGGAATGGCTATGTTACACAAATTTGGAGGTTTTTGTTCATAAAGCTTCACTAAGGTCATAAGTGGAGCTGCAGAAATCTAATCAAGCAGAAAACAAAATGGATATGAGCCCTTTAAGGAAACCTGAATTGTTAAGAGAAGAAAACAGGATATCAGGAGGCTTTCAACAGTGGTCTAAACCGGTTCATTCTGCACACATATACACATGCACATGCACACACACACACACACGCCACTGATTAACCTTAAGAGAAAGAGAAAGAGAAAGCTCAATGCACCCAAATGAATTGCCAGTAATTGGCTTTACAGGGCCAGTTCAATGTGGGAAAGTTTGCATTCTTTGCAGAAAAAAAAAAGCAGATACAGTTCAGTGGATCCCACAGCTTCCCTTTAAATGAGAGTCATGCTCTGACTTCAAGGAGCCAGATTCTGCAGGTGCACTCCGATCAAAGGCCCAACACCTGCACGCATTATCTGAGCACAGTGCTGCACAGAGCCTCAGATCAAATCCACACTCCTTGCTAAGTATGAGACCACAAAGTGGGTGAACAGAGCTTGGTTCGTCTAAAGTAAGGTTAGGTATAAAAAGAAAGCAACAGCACAGTGTGAGTAGACCAACTCAGACAGAGGCGTCATGCACACTAGGCACAGAGAAGCAAGGTATAAGACAAGTTACACAAAGCTTTGCACAAAAAAATAAAAAATACAAAATACAAAAACCAAAAAGACAGTCAACACCAGATTTACTGCTCGGTAAAGACAGAAAACATTAATGCTGAAAGCTTTTAAAGGGTTTACAGGCATTGTTCAGCTACTACCACTTGTACCTTTCTTTTTATTTGCAGCTGAAATTCAAGCCCCACAGAACCATGTAAAAGCTTCCTGCCCCGTCGGAGACGAAGACAGACTTTTATCTACCACACATTTCAAACTGAAAGAAAAGGAGAAGGAAAGGGCTGCAAGCAGGAAGCAGGGAGAGACTATAATAGATAAAACTGATAAAAAAGGGATCTATCACAGTTCATAAATGGTTCAAAATATCTACCTCAAATGAGATGGCAACCAACCACCTGTTAGGTTTTCAATGGTATCCATTTGTAAAAGCTGTCGCAATCAAAGGACCCTAAAAGTGTACAGTTAGTAAGGATGTCAGTGTGCAGTCCAGGTAAAAAGGCTCATTAAGCTATCACTGGTCAGTAGGCTAGAGATCAATCACTGTATTGCCAGCATGAATCAACAGAGGTTTGGTTATCAAATGTTTCAAGGCCAATCCAAAGCAACATCAGGCTGCATTTTCATATATACTTTGTGGTTTAGCACATGGATTGTCCCCTAATAAGAACTATTTTAACATTCATGCCAACACCAGTAACATCAACGATATCATCAGGAGTTTCACTTCATGCACAGAATAATTCTGAAGCCATCACAGCAAAGATAAACATCTATTTCAGCAACCAAACTGTGAACTTTTAACAGGGAAGCCAGGTGTCCTGTCACTGCTTTGTGACTGGGCTTAAAATATCCCTGGAAGAGCCACTCTGAACATTTGAAGGGCTATTTTAGTGACGACAAGGACACAGAACAGTCCTTCGAGAATACGGAGCAAATCTGCACAATGGGAAGGTTTTTACTGGCGGTGCTGTCAATCAAGCGTAAAATTCAACGAAGGTTTGTGGTCAACCTACATTTGGCTTTGTTTAGGTTAAGAACTCCATCTGAAAGTCAAGTGCAAGGAGACACTCTTATTCTGAGTCTATTTTTCCAGATGCACTTCAGGTAAAAGAAAGAATAAAGAAATTCTCGCTTGGTTTTGCCTGCTAATGAGAGATTTATGGTGCACTCACAGGCGGGTGAATCAGTGGTGTGTGTGTGTATTTATGTATATGTGTGTGTGTGTGTGTGTGCGCGTGAGGACACCACAACAAGCGGTGTCCTCACACACAAAAGGCCTTATTCATTTTCCCTGCAGTCCTTGATGTTCGCTGCTGGACCACAGCCGAAAAACGGCCCAAGCCGCTAATATTCCAGACAGCCTGTGATTTCAGTCCTGTGTCCCTCACGAAGCCCCCTGTGGGCTATCCTCTCTTCCCTCAGCTCTCCAAAGCCTCTATCACTCTACTCCGAGAAAGGTTAAAAACAAAAGGATGGAGTGGAAAATGAATGTGTATGGCTTCAAAGGGCAAGACAACATATTCTTATGACAGGCTTCTTCACAAGGGCTTATTATTGCCTTATTGATTTACATATGCACTTTGTGCGGGGGACCCTTCAAAGGTTGCCTTTCGGTATGACCACAGCCCAGCAGAGCAGGAGAGAAAAAGCAGGCCTTTGTGCCCGCGCAACAAAATGGCAAGTCTGAAAATGAGAGAAGAACTAATTGTGAGATTTCTGTCCTCCTGCCTGGCACACAAACAAAGACACGCTGACATGTCATACTGCCGATGACAGTCGGGTACAAAGTTCACAGTTTGTTGCAGTGAAGCTGACGGAGAGAGCTGTGGGATGGAGGGAATGGAGAAATGTTGGCAATGCATTAACCACACGTAAAAAGCTTCAGAGCCAGAGCACCTGCTCGGCACTAATGAGAGCATGATTCCACATTTTGGAGGCAAACTTTAGACAAAAGGCATTTTTTTCAGGACTGTTTGCAATAATTAGCATCAGTAAAACATCTGCATTCTTCACCCCCTTTGACTGCTTTTATTGTACAAAAAATATGCACAGGAGAATGTCTGAAATATTCTCCTTCCACTTTGGATTTTTCAGAGACAACAAACCTCAGCTGTTTTAGTCTTTGGTATTTCTCATTTGCAAGTCAATTAAGGACTACTTTTATTATTTTAAAGTCAAGACAAAAATGTGCATCTATTGAACTTCAAATAAATGCGGTAAAGCTATTTGCTAATAATTGAGGGGGGAGGAATTTGGCCTAGAAACCAGGTTTTTTTTTATTGTTTTAGATGCTAAAACAGTAGAGCTACTGCAAGGCTGGTGATTCACAGCAGCAGGTGAAGATGGATGTTTTGAGATGGGCAAGAAGTGAGCTGTACAGGTGAAATGGGACAGAAAAGAAGAGAAATGCATAATCAATGGATGTGTTAATTCTCAGCAACCGTTGTGAAGCTTTACAGAACGCTGGCAAAAATCCCATCCCTAATGAGAAACTGTAGTGCACAACTCAAAACACGTAAATTATTCAGACTAAAAAGCCACAGTTTTTGCTTGGAGTCACCACACAAAGTTAATTATTCTGTTGAAAATCCTTCACTGTGAAGCTGCACTATGTTAGTGTAGCTAAATGAAACATGACCGGTTGAAAATGACAAAAAATCTGTCATAATTCCAAATTTAGTTTGTCTTAATAAAGATATATTCAAAAGAACATCCTATCTAACCAATCACTGTACAGTTTTCAATGCAAAAGAATTCATTTAAAATGAACACAGTAAAATGTCGACGGACTGCCTGTGCAGCTGGGGTGTTGTGCATTTGTGGATGTTTTGCATGAAGCTGTTTTTTCCTCCTTCCCTTGAGGTATAGCACACAGATTTTCTTCCAAATATGCATCCTGGTACTGTCGCTAAGCCAGGTAAGAAACACACACGCACCCAGACCAGGTAGCCTGTTTCCATTACTTAATTGTCCAGGTCTGATGCTCATGTGTCCATTGGTGGTGGACTACACTCAACATGGACATTCTGCCCCATCCTCATCAAGCAGTGATGCACTGTGTGTTCTCACACTTTTCAATCACAGTCTGAATGACTCTTTTCAGCAATATGTGCTACAGTAGCTCTTTATTGGCTAGAAAGCTAGGCTAGCCTTCTCTTCCCATGCGCATGAAAAAAACTTGGGTGTCTATAACCCTGCCGGTGGTTCACTGATTGTCCTTCCCTGGATTACATTTGGTAGGTTCTAAGCACCACATACAAAGATCACCCCGAGTGACCAGCTGTTTGATATAGTCCTAGTCCCTTCCAACACATTGCTTCTGAAAACTGACTGCTCACTTAATGCCTAATTTATCCCATCCCTTAACAGGTATCATTACAAAGAGATAATACTGTTAACCTGTCAGAGATTTTAATCTTATAGCTGATTGGTGCATATAAAATAACAGATTCTTAATGTATGTATTTAGACTTAACTGAGTCAAACTGTCTGCAACATTTTCCTTGGAGGGTTTTTGCCAGTGTTCAGTTAAGCTTGTGCAGCCTCACAACAGTTGTTACAAAAGAACTCACTCCTGGGGGGGGCTGGTAGGGGAGGACTCAGAGAGGTCAGCTGGAGGGGGGATACAGGTTAGGGTGGATACTTACGGCAATACTGTGGCCGAAACCAGAGCCGGGCTGAGGGCTAGCAGCGCTTATGTAATTGCCCACGCCGGAGTCCTGGCTGGTGGGGCCGTAGAGGTCAGCCACAGGGCCGGGGCTGCTGGCTCCAGGGAAGGCTCCGGGCCGAGGAGGGTTGGTGCCTGAGAAGAAGTGGAGAAGCATGCGCCAACATTGGGATGAGCAGAGAGGCTAGTCAAGAACAGTGGGTGTGTAAAGCTACAAAAAGCTGAGATTAAGCCTCGCATGCAAAAAGACAGAACACCCAAAGCACTATAAACAAACAGTACTGAAAAAAGATAATGAAAGTAATGCACTAGAAAAGAAGGGGCTGTGTAGTATATGTTCTATGCAGCACACAGTTACACTTAACAAATTACCATAATCTAATTAGAACAAGTTTTGGCATGCTTTGAGGAAGTTGCCAGAATAAAAAAATACTTGGATCCCTGCATAGACAGACACTCACAGCAAACTAAAAGCACTATTTATCACCTACGGTGACTACAGTAGGCCACTGACACAAGCCTTTCTGATTTTTGCAATACATTTTCTGTCACTCATGCAGATGATAATGCTTGCTCATGTTCTACTCGGCATTCACATGGCATGCACGCTACAAAAAGGGACTAGGGATAGGTGTTAAGTATGCAGGAGGAGGTGTTTGGTGGCGAATGAAGGTGCTTTTAGAGAAGGCTGAGGACTTCCCTCCAGGGGCTTCTGTGATGTTAAAGAGTACCAGTGGGAGTGAGTCACTGCCTTGTAGGTCTCTTTCATTATCATAACCTCTCTCCCTCTCTTCTCTTCTTCTTTTACGCATGCGTGCACACACACACACACACACACACTCTCCGATCTTTCCTCAATCTTGCAGTGAGGGCTACCTCTGCATACGCAGTCGTCAAATTTGACTGCCAGTTCTTGAGTCCTTCTCCGAAATTGCATGGGGGATTGTGCCACAACACTCCCTATCTAATCAACACCTGTCACTGCCAGAGTGCTCTCCTTCTCCCTCTCCTCCTTCTTTAAATATATGATGGTGATTATCTGGCTGTTAGCGTCGGGGGGCTATTGGGCCCAGCAGCTGCTATGGCTGCCAGGAAATTGCAGAAGGTGTCTTGAGTAAAGCGTGTTAAAGACTGAATCATTCAGTTTCATTTCCACTGAGAGGGTACAGTTCATCTCTTACCAAAGCGTATATGTGCCACATACCGAAACTGCTGAGACCAGAACACTGTAACAGTGTGATGGAAGAAAAGTAAATGCAAAGCCACTAGCTTTGAAACTTAAGCAGAAATGTTAATGATGGCAAAGCTGACTGCTTTTCTTATTTATTTTAAATTGAGCCTATATTTGTTTTAGACAAAATTTGATCAGATTGACATTTTAATATCACAATGCACTCAAATATGAGCCGCAATAGAAGATTTTTTTTCCACTAGGCCTTTGGAAGAGGTAAAAACAACAACACCAAAAACAGATCTTGAGGAGGAGGGGAATTTGAAGAGAAAGAAGATTAGAGAGATAACCTCTACACATCAATGCCATCTATAAGACAAATAAAATAAATCTAAACAAAAAAAAACAAAAAAAAACATTGAATTTAATGGAGAAAAAAGAAAAAAAAACTTTTGCGGCCCCGTACTGTGCCACAATCATTTTTCTCTCTCGCACAGCCCCAATGACACTTCCATTAATAAGCGAATATTAAATCAAGTTCCTCCACAGCCGGAAGCCTTCACTTCACCGCCCATTGAAAGGAGAGTCTATTAATGCGGCAGACTCCAAAACTCATGAGGGTAAAAGATATCTATGAGAATAAAATATCGAAGAAAAAAAGGCCTCACGGGCTAATGTGCAAGAGAAATTATGTCAGATAGGGGGCGTCCCAGGACCAAGGCTCAGAGGCTTCATCTTTCCCTTCCCACAGTGCAGGATAGACAGGAAGGTGAGCACAGAACAGTTTGTCAGTCATAGCTCTCACTTTCCAAATGTCAGCCTCCAAAAACATAGACAGCTACTTCCAGAAAAGAGCAGGGAGGTGGGGGGGGCATATATTTATTGGTGGATCTGAGTGCACCCAACACAAGATGGATATCGCAGACAGGCTGCGCATCAGTAGGTAGTGCGTGGAGAGACGAGAGCTGCTTTTGACACTTCAATGTGACATCTGCTGCACAGAAAAGCCAGCTATTGCCAATAAGCAAACAGATTGCACCAGTCTCTTAAAGCACCCGCACAAATGTCAGAATGAGCAGGCAATGTGGCAAACTATGGCAGAAAAAGGCAAAGAAGAATGTAAGAAAGAAGCAAGATATCAAAGAAATTCCTGTTCTTTTGGCATAACTATTCAGGAAATTCTTCTTCATGCATAAATGCTTGATTCATGTACACGAAAAAGCTAACTTTCAGTTAAAGGGCCCATATCCTACACTTTTTCTTGCTTTTTTTATTTTTTCCAAAGAGGTTCAATTTTAAAGTTTGTTTGGGTTTGTGTGCGTTTACAATACGGTATAAAGACCAGCAAGATTATACGGTTTGGTGCTCATGAAGAGAGAGGCTGCAGAGCTAGAGGGTGCAGAGTCAAAGATATTCTGAGATTTTCGTTGGGAGTGACGATGATGGACAGGATTAGAAATGTGTTTATTACAGGGACAGCTCAGGTTGGATAGCTTGAGAAGCAAGATTGCGTTGGTTTGGACATGTCAAGAGGGGAGACGAGCATCATACCAGGAGATGAATATTGAGGAGCATAAGAGCACAGGAGGAGAAGAGGAAGCCCAAAAAGGAGGTTTAAGAATGAGATGAGAGAGGACATACAAGCGGAAAATGCAGAGAACAGGAAAAAATGGAAACAGATGATCCGGGCAGAAAGATAGTAGTTTGGGTTTATGTATCAAAAATAGTCATCCTATATATTACATATTCATATGTATTCATATATACATATTTTTACACAACAATTTTCTAACCCCTCTTTATCCCTGAGATTTAAGTGGGCAAATGAACACTTATTTAACTTACCTCTCCTCTGATTGGCTGTTTTGTGTTCTAAAAGCTGTCAGAATGGGGTAAAAGTTCTTTACAGCTTCAACATGAATGAGCAAGCTAAACTGAATAAATGTAAATGTCTGGACCTTTTCATGATGTTTTATTGTTGTTTTTAAAATATTGCATAGGAAATAAACATGCGTTGATATTGTTGACATATTGAACTCATTAAAAAAAGCAAGAAATGTTGCAGTTAGTGATATGGGCCCTGTAAGATAAGAACACTGCCTTTACGTGTGTCCTCCTCAAAACCTTTGCACTTGTAGATTAGACTTCCTCCGTTGTCTTGATGAAATTGAAATGCTTTCCTAAATGAGGGTAAACAACTAGATCGTTGCCCATAATCCCATGTAAGTGACAGTGCTGTTAAACATCAAGTACGACTGCTCTCGCTGCTCCCATTGGGCCAATGCTCATAAGGCTGCTGGAGGCAATAACTGACTCACTGTATAAACAGTAAACCACATGGCCTGTAATCGGGCCCATTCTGCTGAGCAGAGCGATATGAGCACCATTTCCATGTCAAGAGGATTTAGAGCTACACTTGTGTCAACATTTCCCTTTGCACAACCTTTAATCTAAGGTAGATTAAGACCTTGAAATGACAGCAGTTCCAGTGTTATGACCCAGAGCTCTCCGGCTGGCTTCGAATATAGCAACTCTGTTCCTTTCACCTCAAAATGAACCAGAAATGCATGCAATAATTTTAGAAATATCAGAATATCCTATCCTACACTTATTGCTCATCATATACACTTGCAGTTATTGTTTATAATATCAGGGTTATGTTAATATCTAAGCCCTGACATCCACTGGAACAACATACGTAGGGCTAAAGATATACTGACACTTTGCCCTTTTATCTTTATAAGCTCATTCCTGACTCACTTAAAGAGGAACCTGTGGGTAAACCAAAGACAATTTGATGTATACATGTATACATTTTCTTTCTGCAGCTTATCAAGAATGCCATGATTCACAAAATATGACACCATTTGCTTACACTCAGCATGGCCTAGCACTGCTGGTCAAGTTACATGCTTTAAAAACTTTCTTTGTGAAAAGAAAGGTGGCAATTTACATGTGACTTTTAATCCACATTTTATATATATATATATACACACACAGAAAACACAATATATTGCTCAGGCTATATATATATTATATATATATATATATATATATATATATATCCATATGTGAAATTCGGCAATAAACAGGAATAATCCTTTCAAATGTGCAGAAGTATGTTCTGTTAAAGTTCTCAACTTATTTTTTCCATTCTGAAAAATCAAGGGTGCCCGAACCTTTGATTAGCACTGTACGAACAGACCCAGGTAAAGTCAAATCTGCCTGGTGACTGAAACTCATTCAAGCACCTGCTCTAAGGCTAATATATATATGCTAGTGAAAGAGCCTACATAGGATTTTTTTTAAACACTCAGTTCTACACTGAAGAGGAGCTCAACCAATTGACTGTACATTCAAACAACTTAACACGACCCATGCCAATGTGAGGCGCTTGCTCAGTAGTACAGAATGAAGAAGTGCCCTCCTGTGCATACTAATTACCCCATGTTACTTTAAAGTAGAAAATGGGATTTGATAAAAGATGTTTAAAAGCTGACATTAAGCTATTAAGTGTTTGGGCATTAGAAAATGCTGGCTAACCAATTCAAAAAAGGACAATCGTCTGATCTGTGCCACCAGTACCAGCAACTGGGCATTTAATACACACATGCATGGCTTAATATGACTGGAGTGGATTCGTGCATTCAGTTTGATTCTTTGGAGAGGCGTGTGCTACTGAATTGTAAACCAACATTGCTCTACTAGCTCTTACCTCAATGCACTACATGGACCTGAATGAGCTATATGTGCATAGCAGAAAATGCAGTGGCAAAGGACAGAATAGAAAGAATAAAAAATAAATAAATAAATATGCTAAAGAGCTCAAATCAGCATGCAGTTCATGTCAGGCAAACCAGCAGGCCGCTCTGATCTCCCTTGCTCTCCTGCATATTTTTTTCCCCCCTCTTTTTGCCTTTAGTTTGAATGAATGGCTGGATGATGAATCAACTCGCATGAATCAAATCAATCACTGAATGAAGGAGAGGCGGTACACACCTGGGCTCTTATACTGATCCGGGCTGGGCAGGTGCTGCAGGGGAGAGTTGCAGGCGGAGGTGGCATGCTCGCTTTGCAGCAGCTGAGCCGCCTGAGGGCCCAAGGAGCCATAGTCCGCAAAGGAGAAGGGGGGCCCCCGTTGGTCACTTGGCGAGGAATAGAAACCATAATCGGGGAAGCCTGGGAGATACAGGAGTAATAGGGGAGGGAGGGGGTGTGACTCCATGATTGGGAAACACCATGTTGCATAGTTAATGTCATTGAGTTAATGCTTCATTATCTTGTCTTGTTGCATGGCATAAAAAGGTGGAGTTGGTGCAAGATAAATAACAGTGTCAGTTTAAATGGATGCTTCCTGCTGTTTTCCTAACAGTCCTTGTAGGGGTGTGCGTGTGGTGCATAAGTATGGGTGCTGCAGGCCAGTCAGAAAGGAAAACACACCCCAAACACTGCAGTCAGTTTCTCTGTCCTTCCTTCTTCTCTGTTTTCTCTCTCTCTAACTTTTTTTGCTGGACCTAGATAGTACTGAATTTGTAATATCTCCAGTGACTAACTACAGCAGGTTAAATTAGAAGGAGCACAGCAATGTACTTCTGCCAAAAAAACATCTTGGGGACTCCGCTGCTCAAACTTTCAGGGACAAATCACTTCACTGTTCATGTCTGTACCTACCAAACCATAGTGAAGGCCAAACAAGGTCACTGTGTGTCAGCAATGGGATCTTTCTAAAATATCAAAACGCTCTGGTTTTAGAGATCATTTTCCCTCAAACTGACCTGGAAGAGCACTTTGCATACTTTACTGATCACGTGGCAGATTAAATGATCATGTCCTTAGTTTGAAGACTAGTTCTAGATATTTATGATCCAGATCTTCCCATGGTACAGATTTTATAAATACCTCCATCTTCTAAAACATTAGAGGTATCTTACATACATTAGGAAATGCTATGGTAAGGCTGCGAGTGATATTTTAACAGAATTTTTTTCTGAGGTTCTCAAAAAAGTTGGAACTGTCTAAATGGACCAGCAAAATAGCAGAGTCCCATTTAAAAAGGCCATGAAAACAGTGTGGATAGTGTTTTTTTTTTCTTACATTTTCGGAAGGAATGATAGAAAAGGTCAAAAGTAATAAGACAGCATAATGGCCTGGCTCTTGTTGTTTACTGACTCCCAATAAATGTCCTTTTTATGATTTATGCAGTTGTTCATTGTTCTAGGAAAAGATAAACATGATGCTTCGAAAAAGCGTAATGTGACAATTTATTACAGTAACAATAACACTTCATTTTATTGCTCAGCCATAAGATATACAAACTCTGTAATGAATGTGTTCCACCAGCCTTCCTCACCTCTAATGTAAACCGCAGAATGGTTAAGAAAAACAATCAGATCAGAAGAGCAGCTTTGCCAATGACTGCGCCTCACTGGAATGGCCTTGGTAGAGCTTTTTTCCCTCTGTTCCCCTGCTCAACTCACTTTCACTGCTAATTAGCTTTAAAGGAACCAATATGCAAACAGAGAAATAAACAAGGACTACAAGCAACCAATATTTAAGGATAGAAGGTTGTGGGTGCACATGTGAAGAGAAGTGATCCATTGATTTTGCTCAGGCTGCAGCTGCAAGGACGTCACTTTTTGTTCAAACTTTCCCACGATGCTCCTTAATTAGCAGCTCTCTTCTACACTCTGCTGTCTGCCAAAGCTTACACTGTTTTTATTTATTTTTCCTGGTCCACCATGATCTCATCATATCTCTCTTACATTACAATGCAGATGTCAGCAGTGACCTGCAGAGAGAATTGCATTCAAGCAATACACTCATTTTGACTAAGTATGATCATCCAAAGTCCTACTGAGGTTCTCAAAGATTATTATTATTATTACTGGTAGTAGTAATAGTAGTAGTAGTAATATTGCCACTAGCTTTGGTTAAGAAATTCTGCTTTCCATGTGACTTTGCCCTTGAGAGTAAATTATTATGTGCACACGGGAAGAAAAAATACCCTTTAATTGTCTAGCATGGAAATGGAAATGCTGACTGTAGTACCAAATGGAATAGTCTCGGTATTGTATTACTGTACGTTATGTATCCCCTCATTTATCAGTCTATTAGGTACATTTATGTAGCATATTATCAATTATCATTTTATAGTAACCTAGGTCAAGGCAAAAGGGTGACAATAAAGAACCTTGGTGAAGACTTCCCAATGGCCTGGTAACAACGCAACACGGGTGACAATTGACATGCTGGGAAAAAGAACAGACAGGGAACTAATACGTTAAAAATAATTCTAAACAGCATATACACAATGTTTTCTTCACTTTTACTGTGAAAGCAATGTATTATCACAATGCATTAATAACAGAAAAGAGCTTTTCTTCCTGCTGGAGGATGTCTCTCCTGCAACGAGGGGAAATGCTCTGCATTTTCTGCACAGTACAACTGTGAATAACAGATAATGCAATATTTCAGCAGGAAAATATTAGAATATTTCTATAACACCCAGGCCGATAAGATGCATCTATATCCATGCACCAGGTAGAAGTACAGTTACTTACAGCACACGTGCTGCTGCACAATTAATAATTAATAAGCAAAACCATTAATGTGTGCATCTAATATTCCACTACCATGCCAATGCTGGGATAAGGATTGGGACAGCTGGGACAGCTGTTAGCACACTAGTTTGAGACTGCCGATCATATTTTCCTATGTAGTATTCTGCTGTCGGCTGGATATTTTTTTCTCATATGATCAGACTTACTTCGGTGTTGAGAATGATCCTTTAAAAGGGCTAAAAATGCTGCACCAACCAAGTATGTGGTCAGCAGTGGTCCTTTGGTGATGACTGCAGGAGCAGGTAGAGAGTGCCTGATAAATTGTGTGGCAACATGTGACCTACAGTCAACAGTTATGCACCCATATAACTATATGAATGGTGGAGCCTATAGACTCTATAAATGTATACTATTTGATACCATCTGTTCCAGTATTTATGAGTTCTGCTGTTATACCAGAGGAACTGAGGATTTTTGAAACCATTCTACACTTTAAATTTCTACTGAAAACACACTTCCTTAAAAATATATGCTGGTGCAATTAGTAAGGACAGATCTGAATAGACAATATGAGCTGTCAGTGTAAATATATCTGTGTACTAACTGTCCACAGACACTCTGTTTTCTCATTAAGTACAGTTAGTTATGCAATGATGATGGAAGGAGAACAGAGCCCTGGATGGAGAGGAGGAATGCCCACTAAAACATATTTAATCATTTAAGGAAAGCGACCCAAAAACGCACTTAGGCTGAATACATTTTTGATGGGCTGCTCTAATAGATGGGCGTCCTTGAGGTTCAAAGGGAGCTCTGGACTCGCCTCTTAATTAGCCAAGCTGCCATCCCATCCTGTTCCCTCTCATCTTCCTAATTAGATCTTTAACAACAAACAAATGAAGACCTTTTATAGGAGCCTACGGTGCAGCCTGTTGCGTTCGGCTGACAGAGGAGGGCGGCTGCGGAGGCCTTTCCTTTTGTTTAACACTCCCTTGCCTGCTCTCCACTACAATGCCACACTGATGCCTCTATTTGCATAAATATTCTGCCTAATTTCAGCATAGCAGGAGGGACTGGACACAAAATACAAAATTAACACACACACACACACGCACACACAACAAATACACCTGGTTTCTTTGTTTGCACTGACATCGCAAATTAGCCCTGGAAAGCTGTTCATTTTATTGCTGTGACAAGAAAGGTCTTATCTAATAAAGGCCTGTAGAAATTACTTTTATTATGCAGGTAGATCACTCCTAATGATAGCACTATCTGAAGCAGAAATGTGGAATAAAATGCAGTTAAAAGCACCCATTTACTGACTACAGAGAAAGCCATCTGGCAGAATAGGGTTGCTTGATTACCTTCGCCAGCTAATTCTCTTCTGTCTGAGCGCATGCAAATGATTCACTTTGACCAAGTGGAAGTGGGGAAGCAGCGGGAAAAATGGAGCTGAATTAAACATTGTCGTTTTTAAACATCAAAAGTTGCCACAATAATGACTCGTGCTCAGATGTTCCACTGCTGCCTCCTCTGCCCGTCAGTTACAGAATGACACTCTGCATGTTTTATGCTAACATGAATTACATACAGTTGCAGGGAGGAAGTGAGTGAGTGTGCACGTGGCCAATCAACTGAACATTTGCATATGAATTATTAGAAAGCACAATCTCATGACAAGACAGTGTCCAATATTTTGAAACAAAACCTTTCTCCTCCACACCGAAAGGAAGCCTCTGTTTTCCCAAATAACACAGGTCTTGTCCTTTCACTCAAATCACAGACTACCATTTTGGCAAACAATAAATGCACATTTCCTGAGGAACATCTTGAGAAGGTAAAACAAATGTCACTGCCTAGGCCATAATGAAGGTCTGCACCAACTATCACATGAAGAAAGGTCTTGTTAGACAAAATAAGCTGCTGTGTGTGGGTGGTGGAGCCACATCTGTTTTCAACATAACCCTATGGTTAAGGACTAGGCCCCAGGATCAGAATCCAGGCCATGAGTTCCAATTCTAGACCAAAAGGTTGCCATGGAGTACCCTTGTGTGTGGTTCCATTAGATCTTACTGTCCACTGTTGCACGGTGTGTATAGGTTGAATGTAGAGGACGCATTTCATTGTGGTTCACTGGGTGCTGCGCATGATCTTCACAATGACAAAGTCACTTTCACTTCACCAAAGCACAAATTAAACCACAACAAAAAGCTTTCTTTGAAAAAAACTATCAAATCTAAGTGGAGCAGTTGGCAGCCATGTTCAGTACCCAGGAGGAAGTGATGGGGATGGTACCTTGCTCAACGGTACCTTCGGCGTGACCTACTGGTCTGGAACTCAATCCCACAACCTTCCAAACATGGGGCCTAGGCCCTACTAGGACTCTGCTGCTAATACGTAACTCAGGCGCTATGTTTTGGCTCAAGGCCATATTAAATTCTAAATAGCTTATATGTATCCTAAGGAATGGGTGTTGGTAGTCTAGTGGTAGGGTACTTGTCGATGGACCAATGGCTCAAGAGGTCCCAGGTTCGAATCCCACCTCTGGCACTACCAGCACTGGGTCCCTGAGCAAGACCCTTAACCCTGAGTTGCTCCAGGGGGGACTGTCCCTGTAATCAGGACATGGAAGTCGCTCTGGATAAGAGCGTCTGCTAAATGCCGTAAATGTAAACGTAATTGTAAGGAATGTCCCAAGATGGTAAAAAGAATGCTCAAAGCTTATTAACACATGAAGAAGGCAAAGAGGCTGCTCTGTATTGGCAGTGGACTCCTACTGCCACTTCTGTTTTTAACTCATCTGAATGTGCACTAAGAAGATCTTACATAGAATATATCAGAGCACCATTTACTGCTTCCCTTCCCGCACACACACCTACAATAATCCAGTCCTTGCTGTGTTTTCTCGTGTAACTCGGGCCTTGTCCTCTTGCTCAAAGCCAAATCTAATTACTTCATAATGGCATGTTTTTGGTGAGGGGAGCTGCGTGCATTGTTGACAGGTGATAGATGCGTAAACTCACTCTGGCTGACTTGATGAATAGCAGTATAGAAGCACAAGGCGCTCGTGTGTGGTGGGCAGACGACACAGCCACGTCTATTCATCATTCCTCCTCAGACGACCAGGAACACACTCCAGGGTCGTGTCTGAGCAGCTGGGAGTAGGTCATCCAGATGTGCCTTTGGCTAGGCAACATCTGCATGGAGCCTGAACCCCCCCAACTGGCTTTTGGGGGTGTGCATGGGGGGAGGGGGTGCCCAGAATGACTGCACTCTGGAAGCTTGTCAACCGCACCATTAGAGACCCCATCTGGGTGCTTCAGAGCAATCGCTGAGATGAAAGCCCTGCTTCCTTTTACTCCCCACTGCTTTGCACTATTATACATAATGCCTGATAAAACAGCATCAACACAACAGATAGAGAAATAGACGCCTGTATGAATAAGGGGCTCCTTTTATCAGCTGTTATAAAACACAGAGGCGCAATTTGTCACTACTTAGCGCATAATACGAGTTGGTTGGCCTCTTTGCTTTAATGCAAGTTAGTAGTGGTCTCTTCACCATTTATACTCAGCCAGGCGTCTCAGAGATTACCCTAGGGTCCCATTAAGGGCCTCCCAGTCTGTGGGGGCCTTTAATTTCCTCTGCTCACTACACACCATTCCTCTCCCTCTAGAGTACTGCACTATGGTTACATATCAAACCAGCCCGCCGCATGGTGCCCCACAGCCCCAGGCAACTTTGTTGTCTCTCTTAAATGTTAATGTGTACTGCTGTTTGTTGCCTCAATTCACTATCAATGAATTCCCCAACACATAATACATGGTCTTGTCAGAGTTCTGGGCGCTTCACTATATGTCCAGAAGTAATTTCAATTCGTTTACGCTTAAGTCATTGCTGACATAATGCAAGCACACAGCTTGTGTAATCTCCAAAATAGTGCACTGCCAATAGAATGGGAAGCTCAATAGAAGCCATACATCAGCCTAAGGTCACCTCAATGTGAGGAGTCAGCTATAGGCGTACCAAACCCTGCCAGCACTGGACTGCAGAGAAATGGAACTTCCCCTGGACCGGTGGAGTCAATCCAAATTTGGGATAAGTGGAAGTGACATCATTTTCATAATTCAGGAGTTATTTATTCAAAATCAGCATTCATCTTCACCGACGCTATTACTGCTGAATGCAATCAAATGCACAAAGCAATGTTCCAGCAACTAGTTCAAGTATTCCTCTCTGCTTGAGGAAAGGCTGTCCCTCTTAATACCCTTGATGTTGGAAATAATGTTGCATCAGCAGGTTTTCTGTGTATGTCATCTATACCAGTATACAGGAACTAGTTTTACACGGTTAGACAGATTTTTATCTTTAATGACCCGGAAGAATTGCATTATTTACACCCAGTAATATTCTACTGCACAAAAGTATAGCATCTGCATAACTAAGCATATAAAAAAAAATGTATAACTACTAATAATAACTCCTTTAAGTGAGTAGCAATCTGAAAAAATGATGTGACACATTACAGAATTCCAGAAAGGTGAAAAGAAAAACGACGTCATCATAAAATTGAAAAGAAGGTTTGTAGATCATTGTGATCAAATTCCAAAATAACATGCTTAATTAATTCATGTGAATAGATGATTACGTATTATGTATTGTTTCATAACTTCTTAGTGTTGTCAAAAAACGACTGAATAGAAACCCATGACTTCCTTTCTGCTGCACGGCTAAAACTATTTTTATCAACGCAAAAATTGAAATGCTTTATTATCAGCAAGACCTTACAAATGAATGAATGACAGCGCTTTCCTTTTTGACCAAACTCTTTTGAAACGAAATCTTATATTTACAGTACGTTACTAAAAACGTTTCCTTGATCCATTAACTGGCAGATTTTTTTCCTGAAGTTTTTATTTCTTTATTTATTTTAATTTCTGAATTTTCAGAATGAAAAATTGCATCAATTCAGTCATTAAGCACTACTTGATATCGAAGAGCTGCTGAAGAAATGTGAAATTATACATGCAGAAATAGGAAAGTGGATGATGCAATTAATTTTAAAATAGCATCTCAAAAGATTTCACCCAAATTCAACCAAAGAATATGCTAATGAGCCTCCTCGCACTGCAATCTGTGCATGCTGCAGCCTCCTGCAAAGCTAAAGCATTATCATGGAAATGGAGTTTAGAATTTAAACCCCCTCCCAAAAAAAAAGTTCAAAATTTTGTTTTTATGCTACATGTTCCAGCCAAAAGCAGGCCGATTTTCTGTGAATCTAGCATAAAAGTCATAAGAAGACTAAAATGTGTTGGCATGGCAATTTAATATGATGTGAAGTGCGTTAATGAAGGAGTGTGTTGGGGGGGGGGGGGAGGTGGGGGGGTCCTCTGCCGCTTTCTGCAGCTGGATCTGACTCTGTGGACTCCGAATGGCTCACACCTGACCCGTCAGCACTATATTAGCACAATTAGCCTGCTGATGCTAGCAAAATACTGCCATTTAAAATACCTTTTCATGAAAGGATGGAGGAAAAAGCTGACATTTTGCACGGTGACTTTCAAACAGTTTTCCGCAAATGCTCAAGGACCACAGCCAACCTTGGAAATAGCATTCCACACAATCATCTACTGCAGGCAGAAATGTCAGACACGGTAAATACTTTGGAGAGCACTGGAGAGGGAATCCGCTGGTGAGAAGAAAAAAAAAAGAAGAAAAAACACAGACTGGCATTCTTTAAAAAGCACTGAAGCAGCAGTTCCTCACACGGACAGGGCGCTATCTCCGAGAAACTGAATCTTTCCCATCTCTCCTCACTTAGAAAAAGACAGCTTCACTCAAATCCTCTTGAAGGCTGCTTGTGAACCTGTCGAACGTACTAGTGAATTAGCGCTGAATTTCCGGGAACACATGCAATTACTTATTGCATTTCCACTTGCCATTTTAAACATTAACCAGCATCATTACCTCCACAGATGAACACTACCTGTTAAAAAATTATTTTGAAGCCAGCAGGTGACTTATCACTGCTAGATCCCCCTCCAAGCCAACAGTAATTTTTCAAAATAGTGCACAAATGAGGACTTAAAAAGCCCATATATGATTTTATTTTCCTCACTTATAAAATGAGTATTTTGTGCAAAACACACTCATGTTATTATGACGTTCATACAACTCAAACTTGGAAACCTAGTTGCCAAATTCAATGAATAAAACGTAAAAAATCTACTTTTATTTTTTGAGACGTCATAACAATACTCATAATTTCCAGTCATATTAAAATTGCATGAAATTCTTCTGAAGGTGGCGTAGAGCCACGCAGCCGATCACAACAGGAGTCACTTAAATATATCAGTCTAACCCAGCAACAAACCGTCTGTTTGGTAAATGAACGCACACAGCTATGATTTCATTGTAAAAAGTGGCAAAATAGAAACATATAAAATGCCTGGCAAATAGTCCCTGCCTGGAAAACCATCTCCATTGTTTAGATTTTTATACGGTTTAAAAATGCCACTTGCTGTTAACAGTATGTGGGCATAAATCCCATATAACAAACTTCCTTTGAATATTTTTCCCTCCCACTGTAAAGCTCTTCAGAGAAACAAGGTTTTATTCCGACAGCAACACAATATTCCCAGTCTTCTGTTTAGAGATCTCTCTTTGTCCCTCACACACATTCACACACTCTGCTGCACAGATGGAAGAGGGAAGTGGACAGCTTGCTGCGAGCTGGAGAAAACACACATCCGTCTTCATCAGGAGGGGTGACAGACGTGTATGAGATGTGTTTCATATTTGCAGCTTGTGCGGGTGATGCCGGAGACACAGCACTGCCCGCGGTGCACCTGCGGCCGACCAGTGCAGGACAGAGCGAGCAGGGCACACACAGCTGTGGACCACCGCCTGTCCGTCTGCATATAGCACCAAATAGAGAGTGACACTGGCTGTCTGTGCTGCCCCCCCCACCACACACACACACACTCAGACCTGCTCAGCCTGACAACAGAAGAGAGGAGCAGGAAAATTAACACTGTCATTGCGTTTTCCTTTAAAAAGGAAAAATGTTCCCATACATATTATGTATTACATTTACATTTACGGCATTTAGCAGACGCTCTTATCCAGAGTGACTTCCATGTCCTAATTACAGGGACAGTCCCCCTGGAGCAACTCAGGGTTAAGGGTCTTGCTCAGGGACCCAGTGGTGGTAGTACCAGAGGTGGGATTAGAACCTGATTTGAACCTGGGACCATTGGTCCATAGGCAAGTTCCCTACCACTAGACCACCACCACCATATATAGACATATATATAAATATTTTTCAGAATGCTCTATTTCCACTGAAAATGAAAAGATCATTTAATTTGCTAACGGGCGTCCTAAAGTCTGAACTACATTCATAATACACATGACACTCTGGATACATCCCACAGACATACAGCACTGTGGAAAAACACTAAAATAACAACAAAGCAGAAACATTTACGGATTACATGGTGTTCTGATAAGCTTTAGTGTGAGTTTATCCATTTCAAAACCTCCACTTGAGGAAGTCCAGTGATAATTATTAACATAATTCTGCCTGTCAATCCTCCATTAAGTGAAAAAAGTTGCTGCTGCTAATGCAGCACCTGTGCTTTGACACATCGAATTCTTGTTACTTCATTTTTGTACAGATTCTATTGGCTATTTACCCTCTTAAAAATAAAGAGTCATTTTCATAGTGGCTAAAAGAACCATTGTGGGTCTACTAAAGAACCATTCAGTAGATGATTCTTGAATCAGTTTTGTAACTGAAACATGACTGGATTTATTTTCTGCCTTTTTTGTGCAGGTAGACTTGTTTACTGCACCCACCTCTGATGTCATCAGGGGTTCTTGGTTCTAGACCAGCAAAATTCTGGTGTCATTTAGGTTTTGCGGCACCCGTATTTGGGAACAGGCAGTGGAACGCTACTGGCACAAGAGCAGTGAAAAAGAGTATCAGTGACTATGTGGGTTTTTGAGGGATCCCATAATTGTTTTCCCATTTAGTCTCAAGATAAAGAGCTGTAAACGATTTTCAAGGCTGTTTAAGACATCTGCACAGTTCTGTACAATTGACATCTTTTATACATTTTTTTATAATTCTAATTCGCATTTTAGCTCAAATAAAACTGTTATAAGTTTGCATAAAAGAGCCCCTTTTTCCTTAAAGAACCTTGTCAGAGTCCATTTTTAAAATTGTTTAAAATTATTATATTTTTGTTCCAAAACTCTTACATTTAACAGATTATTTAGTTTATTATTATTATTATTATTAATAAGAGGAGGACTAGTACTAGCAGTGTGTGAAGGTGTGTGTGGGAGGAAAGGGCTGAGTCAGTTTCCAGGTGAGCAGAAGTGCTCAGAGCTCAAGCAATGTAGCCCAAAGGCCTGTCATGAACTTTGCTAAGGCTGCAGTGTCAAAAGAACTTTAGAGAGCAGCTCTGTGACTCATCTTCCCTTGGTCAACAGCAACATTGGCACAAAGGAGCTTGCAGGGCTATTATGGCTTTCTCTATCTTCGTACAGAATACCTTAAAGGAAGGTTCAGGTCAGGAAGGAAACTGAACTGAACAAAATATCTGACTGAGAGGGAAAGTCCATATAAATAGAAAGCATGTTGTGCGCAAAACCCGACTAGCGTAGCTGACAAGGCTGCAAAATAAAGCAAAAAAGCACTTTTCTTAGTCGTTTTGTAACAATGCCATACCCTCAGTCTGAAGGAGAGAGAAATTTGAATGTGCCAAAGAAGCCATGAAGTACATACAGCCTTACCAGGTACCACAAAACAGGCAACACTGTCTAACACATCTACTGAACATCTAAATTCATCTCTACCAAGACCACTACTAGTGAAGCATGCATTCAAGAGGAGCACACACCGGTGTAAAAACAGGCAGAGTTAAAGAGAGTCGGTCTGAAAGAATGACAAAGTAAATGCAACATGTTCAAGAGTAAACAAACAACTGAACTGAAGATAAATAATACATATGAGTTCATTTATTTAGAATGCAGGAGCAGCTTGTTAAAGTGCTGGAGAGGGCTTAGAAAAGAACAAAAAGTAGGAACAGATGTAATGTGGGTGGATTATATGAAACAAGGAAAACGACAGGTGCTAGAAAGAGGAACCATTTGTAGAGCGACATAAAAGAGAATAAAAGAAACAAATTGAACAAGAGATGGAAAAGTGGAGAAGAGAAGGATGATGGTAGTGGGTCATGGTGAGGCAGAGGGAAGGGGGATGGGACAAACCTGCCAGTGGAGTGTGAGCAGAAGAGTGGGCAGGGAGGAGCACAAGTCCTAGTGCCTCAGATTCACACACACTGGCTTTCCGCAGGCCCAAACCAAGCGAGAAAGAAAGAGACATGACCAGAAGGTCAACGACCATCAGGAAACCAGAGCTCCCTTCAGACTGTCTAGAATCTGTACAAGCTTGGAGAACGTATCCTGTGCTGTATGGACTTTAAAAGAAAAAAAAAAAAGTTTGTTTTCCTAAAAATCTTCCCAATGGATCGCTCATTTAAGGCACAGTTTTGGAAATGAGATCAACAAGTATGAAGATTCATATTGAGGTTCTACTCTAGGTTCTTTTCCCTTGTATGCCCAAGCAAAATGCAATTTATGAACGTTAAATAAATGAGTCACATCACTAATCTTCTCTCACTGCAAATGTCAAGCAGTGACCACTGCTAAGGAGGTTTTTAAGAGTTCTAGAGCTAACCCCATCCAATGCTCCACTTCACCTGACTAAAGCTTAGGTACCATTTGTTTTATGATCACATCCTCCATAAATCAAAGCAAAGAGATCTCCTGGCAATTTTTCACCAGTCCGTACTCAGTCTTTTAAAGAGTGGCTTTATAATTCTAACGGCAAAAAAGGCTGGCCGATCACTCACCTGAGCTTCCAAATAAATTTCAAACAGGAGAAGCACAGAACAGATACGCATTGTGGAGTTACTCAGGTTTTATTCCAAGTAAGCGCTCAAATGGAACAATATAATGTGTAATCACTGCATCTCTTAAAATATATTACTTTATTTTTTGGAAAAAGCATAATCAGCCTCTAAGGACCGTTGATAATCAGCAAACTATAATATTAGCTTTTTTTTTTTTTTTTTTACTGTTTACATCTGTATTCTTTAAGCAGTATTATATTGAGCTCTTCTGCCGATGTAGGGAGGCACTAGTGCGGCTAGCACTAGAGGCTGGACCTCATTAAAAAAAGTTATGTTCCGTATGTTGTATTTGTGAGGAATTTGATCTGATATTTGCACGGAACAGGTCTGAAAGCTTGCTTCCGTTAAGTGTGGTTGAAAGCTCGACTTCACATTAAGCCTTTCCAATCCAAAGTGATTCTATGGCCACTTTAGACTCAGCTGGAGCCATCATCTGTGTGTGCTGTAGTTCAGTTAGCACTGGTGCTGAGTGACTGGCTTTTAACACACAGCCCACACAAACGCATCTCACCCTCCACCTAACAGTAAATGTATGCACAGCAGGGGTGTATAAATTCATCCCAGCGCTTAGATCAGCTGGGTAATAGATGATGAAGTCCCACGAAAAGGTCATTGTTAAATGTCAGCACTCTGTCTCAATGGCTTCCCCGCTTCTGTCACGCTGCGTCCGCGGAGAGAGACTTCGTCACTCAGCCAGACAGAGCGCGCCCAGCCCGTCAGCCTCAGACAGGAGCCGAGAGGCAGTCCACTATCACAGCCTGACCAGTCCACTTCTACCGCACTGACTCACTCCTGAGTCGTCCCTGCCATAAAACACACTGTGACCCTGACGGATTTCAACCTGCAATCTAAGAGTGAAAATATAGCAAAAGAAAAAGGAAATAATCTGAATCCATACCTCTACTGTGCATCTCTTGGGTCCAGCTTCCATAGTGACAACTAAAGGTATAAACATCTCATGTGAATTTTATTTGAACCCTCAACCTTTTATTCTAGGGGCCTGTATCTGGTGGTCGTATCTCCGCTCTGATTTGCACCATGCTTTGTCCACAGATGCCTGCTACTGCATCAGCCGTTGGGAGGTTGGACAAGGTTACAAAAATTACATTTAAAACATCCATTTATTCTTAAAGCTGAAAGTTTATTTTATAGGCACAAAGTGGGTGCTTTCCACTGACCCCTGCTCTGATCAATCAAAAGTGACCATGATATGAACAACTGAAAAAGTGGACGATATATTAAATGATGTACGGCAGCTACCGCCAAAAGCCAGGTAGAAACTTTTTCCTTTAACCTTTGAGAGCAGAGCATGGATCACCTCCGATCTAAAGTAGTTCTAATGGTTTCATGGTAGCTGCAGCACAATTTCATGGATTTACTGAACACATTTAAACAAGCGGATACTAATCTTTTAGATTCATCATAGGTGATAACTCTCAAAACCTACATCTAATGTTCACAACAATTCTACATTACGTGGAAGTTACATACAGAGTTTACTTTACAGCATTCTCTGAACAGTCCAGGTCTAATTCACACTCTAAATGAAAGGGAATGCAAATAGTGTGTTTTTTTTTTCTTTATCGCAGGCTAAGTTCCTTTAGCGGGGGCACTAATCAGAATCAGACACGTCTGATTGAATGGAGAGGCATGACTGATTGGCTCACGCTCTGTCGGCTGCACTCCGTCAGACTGCGTGCACAGGCACTTTTATGCCTGTCTATGAATTACACTGTGCTGGATGGCTGTCTGCTCGAGAGCAGGTGTCAGTGGAGTTTGCTCGAATGTGTGTTGCTTGTGTACACTTGCACGTGCCTTAGAAAGCACAAGAGGATGTGTGTGCATGTACGCGAGCGCGTGCACATGCGTGTGGCCGTGGGAGCTGTCAGAATCTAGGGTCACATCAAACTTGCACTCAAACCCCTCTTTCTGACAGGCAATTAGGCAGGGCCATCAGTTCCTGCTGTGCTAAAGGCCAGTCACTGCAGTAAAGGCCAGTGAGGAGAGCGCTGATGCTACTCCGCCCACAATCCAGCTTTTTTTTTCTCTTTTTTTTTTCCTTTTTTTTTTTTTTAAGAATCCTTGCATCTTACGAACAAAGTCAGATTGATTGATTAAGCTATCAGGCCACTTGATCGATAGCTGTGGTCAGAGGAAAGGCCAGGCTACTGCTATGTGTGCAGGCTCAGTATTTCTGCTCCTTTTGCCTCGAAGGCTGGTGGCCAGTTGTGGTCAGAAGCTGAAGTGATTAAGTGTGGATGAACTCACTATAAACTAGATTTGGCAATCTGATGTGCAGTATTGGTATTGGGCCAAAACGAGTAGGAAATGTTGGGAAGGATGTCAGGTGACGTCAGAATGATCTAGCTTGAAAAATCCTAGATTTGGTGCATCAGTAAAGCAGGTCACATGACAACAATAGTCACCTAATCAATATCTGGCAATATAATAAATATAATATTAAGTATTATATAAGAATTTCAATTTGTTTTAATCACTGAGTTATGCATATTTTGCACAGCGCATGCTGTTTTGCTGTTTTATTACAATTAAACAATATTGGTTGGTTGTTGGCTATGCATTTCCTCCTTCAGGACAGTAAAAACCCTTCTGGCTGATCATCGTTAGTGAAGTCCTTCAATAGAAACAGCTCATTTAAACACTTTAAAGTTTTTAAAGAATTTGTATTAGATCAACCAGTGTTCATGGTTTTACGATCTTCTACCAAGAGCTGAAAATGTGGCATCGTACTATCTCTACTAAACCCAATGAGAAATGAAGATACTCAGTGTTTGATGGCAATGTGTGAGGTTAGGAAAACAACACTGCAGCAAAAAATACACAGAAATGTGCGAGCAGAGCTCGACCCTAAGCTCTGATCTATAGCCAGCTTCGCCGATGCACATCCTGGCATTCGTAATATATTACAGTAAGGGCAAAACTGGTATAAGATCAGTTGCTAGGGGCAACCTCTACTAACAACATAAATCACACCTACTGTAGGTTAGGAGACGAGGAAAAAAAGGCAGGGAGAACTTAACTCCTGCCCTTTTCCCTCTTACTACAGTCTGTGGCGCTCTGTGTGTCTGTTTGTGTGTCTGTTTTTTGTGTGTGTGAGAGGACAGAGGCGGCTAGAGTTAAGAGCAGCATGGAGAGCAGGGCAGCCACACAGATAAATCGGCCAGAGCTTTTACCTGGCCCTGTGCTGTGCGGGTATGCTGCGTAGCCGCCTCTTCCACGGGCCGCCCTACCTGAGCCACGAGCTGCTGCCACTGCCGCCGCCGCTGCCACAGGACCATACGCTGTCGCAGGAAAACCTGAGGAGCACAGAGGCAGAGAGAGACAGACGTGTCAACAGAGGAGAGGACAATGACAAAGGCATGAAAGAGAACTTGTAAGCAGAAGAGAAGAGTTTGGAAAAGAGAAGAGAGGAGACGAGATGAAAAGCGAACAGAGGAAAAAGCCGCGAGGAAAAGAAAAGTCAGGAAAACAGAAGAGAGCAGAGGAAAGATGACACGTGAAAAGGAAAGAAGACAAAGGAAAAGAGAAGAGAGGAAAAGAGAAGAGCGGAGAGATGACACACAAAAAGGAAAGAAGACAAAGGAGGAGAAAAGAAGACGAAGCAAAAGAGCCGGCAAAAGAAGAGAAGAGAGGAAGAGAACAGAAGAGACAACAAAGGAGAATACAAATAAAGATGAGAAAGGAGGACAAAGGAAGCAGAAGAGGAAGGAAGACAAAGGAAGAGAAGAGAGGAAAAGATGTACAGAAAATGAGAAGAGAACATCAGACGGGAATAACAAGCAGCTGGCTGATGTATGAGAAGTGATGAAAAGCATCACTAGTGGAATCCAGCTGTAGCTCAGCTCTCTGTCACTGAGTAGAAGTTGCTGGAGTGTGATGTGCTGCCTGTGGGTGCTGCGGGCAGTCTCTGTAGTGTACTGGTATTGCTCTCAGTAGCTGCCTTTAATATCTTCTGGAAGCTACAGTGGCCCTAATGCACTCTTGAGTATTTTTGCATGGATGGCCGTGTCTTCATTCCCTGCTTATCTGCTCAGAACACACGCCAGGAAGGCCATGAACGCAGATGAGCTTTTCAGATACGATAGTAAGCGTATAATGCCCATTTGCTATAATAAATTGATTAGGGCTTCGCAATCCTGTGAAATGCAATGACACTAACTTGCTTCTTTAAGGCATTAACATTGGAAATACTGCCCTGCAAACCAGTCAATGAGATTCAGATGGTTACAAACCACATCTTAAAAGAAACTATTTCAATAGACACACCTGCTCAATCGATGCAATGCCCAACAAATGCTTAAGGTCGATTTGAACAGTGTTTTGTTATCCTTTGTCTGAGTATCGTTTTCCACTCTGTGTGTCATTGATTTGGCAGTTTTAAATGAAATATGTGTTGGCTCAGTTGATTGTTCATACTGTAAATGAAGACAGTAAGTCACTGTTTTAATAGACAAGCAATTACGCCCTCCATAGCTTTGCACAAAAAAAAAATCTCTCATTGCAGAATCTGAACAGGGAAATCACAGGAAGAGAGGAACTGGCCGAGCAACTGGACTCCAACAAAATGAATGCTGGTTCAGTTCAACCATGATCCATACAAAGGCCATATGAAAATGGCTACACCGTCTCAATATTTTGTAGCCACCTTACGTTACTGATCTTTCCGCCTATGATTATGTTATGGCAGGAAAAGGGGGAGAGAAAGGAGAGGACACGGAGTAGGAGAGGAAGTAAAAGAGAGCGTGGCGGAGAAAAGTCGTAAAGTTGAGCAGGCGAATCTTCCTCCGTCACCGGTCATGGCGGTTTATGCTTTGGAACTCAATCAATCAGGAGGATAATTTGGTCTCCAGGCAGCATGAATAGTAGCTACAGCCAGGGTGGGCCTGGAGTGCTGCACAGTGGGGGTGATTTGTGAGCAGGCCCAGGCAAGACTGTCTCCATGTTTTACTGGCCCTTTATGCTCTTATTAGCAGAGTAGGCATCTGGGATTAATTGTTCGCTTCCAAGTGCTCTTTAATTTACTCCAGGCATCCGTTAATGTAGAGGAAAGAAACAGGTGCGTATTGGAGCCCGAGAAGGAAAAGTCAGAACAATGTATGTTTTTGCCTTGAGACATCGTTTAATATGTAAATAACTGGTGGCTTGGTTAAGTTTCATTTCTTGTAGTTTCACACTGTAAAAGAAGTAAAATATCAACACAGCGCGAAGCCCCGTCTAGTACTACTTTTATTTTATCAGTCTAAGGTGGCCAAGAACTGGAACTACATAAACAGAAACCTCTCGCCAGTTACAAATAAAGGAATCTCAACCTGGAATTACTGTTGTCAGATGCTTAAAATTTAATGCAAGGAGAAGTGCAAGTGAAGTGAAAGTGATTTGCACAGCACGGCACGGAATGAACGACAACAAAATGCTTCTTTGCATTTAGGCCATCACACACACAGCGTAGCATCCGACAGCCATACATCCAGTGCCTGGGGAACAGCCTTGGGGACGGTACCTTGCTCAAGGGTACCTCAGGTTACCTACAAGTCAAATCTATGACCTTCTGATTATGAGGCCTAGTCCCTTAAACACTAGGGCACCATTGCCCAAAAAAGATGCAAGAAATTCCACACAACGTTTTCCGGTGTAGTGTAGTGGGCCTGCCTGTACGCAAAATCAAACTCCAGCTGGATTTTTTCAAAAGAACAGCAGCGTTACCCATTACATTACACCACCTGCAAGCAACAAGAAATACACTGGCCTGTGCATCCCCAGTGGCTGGGTTTAAAAAAAAAAAAAAACATTACACCACTATAATCCAAAATATACTTACATATATTTACTCACTATTAACCCAGTTTTTTCCTTTGTAACAAATGAACAAATCACAACTATAAAGTGGTTTGTTTTACAGTAAAACATTAATCATTTTAATATATCTTTTAGTATTTATCTCCTCGTAAAACATTAAAATATCCATCAACAGTAACACTTTTAAATATCCAGAATGAAACTTTAGATTTAAACATTTTGATTCAGGTTTGCCCCCCATATCATCACATTCATCTACTTCTAATGCCTTTACTAAACAATGCTTTAACAATGATTATCACCAAACCTATCAGCAGAATGAAAAAAGACTCAAAAAAATATCAGGGTACACCTGTGCATGGACTGTGGAGGTAATGAGTGCCATCTGTGCTGGTCCTTTACCAGACCTGCATCCCCAGATCATAAATGAAGAGGGGATTTGATTGCTTTCTTTAGGCAGTCATCATTCTGTTTTACTACAACAGCACCACACAGAAGCTCCGGCCTTGGGTCCTTGGAAGATGCAGATGCTTGATTCATGGTTCATCAATGAATATCATGTTCTCCAGTCATTCACACTTCATGATTGCTTCTCTGTAGACACAGTTAACTTGTTTTTTCTGTCTAGGTGTCTGCGCTGGTTTACGTTTGGCTTGTCTGGATGTAAATCCTTTTTCATTCATTTTAAAAAGTTCCCTCACAAACACTATCTCATGTTTCTGCTCATGTGACTTTCTGGCATATACTGATGCTTTCATACCTCTTGTCATCTGCCCATTTTCCTTTTACAACCCATTTCATTTATACCTGCACAAACAACACCTGTCTGAGAATCTCCAACCCCTTTTTTCATACTTTTTTGCTGGATTTATTTCTCAAAAGACTTTTATAGTCTTTTCCATGTTTATAACGGATTTATGGAAGCTACTTTTCTTTTCAATTATCCCGGTCCAACAGCTTGTTCAGGTCTCCAAGCACTCTCTTAACTGCAGATTATGTGCATTTTTTAGATTTCTTGGATTAGATCATTTCATTCCTCCATATTGTGTTATTCCATTATTGTCTTCTTTTTTCTTCTACTTGATCTGGGGGAAAAAATGACTTTAATCAAAATAATTAACATTATTCACTTTATACTGAATACCCTTGTGGTTTTTGTTTTCTAAAAAAAAAAAAGAATTTTATTTTCAGATGCTATGTTTCATGCTTCCATAATTTTTGCCACTAAATGAGCAACTTTTTTCTTCTTCATGTTATTATCTATAACACACTGACTGAAATGACATTGTTGAATGCCGTCAAATATTTTTGAAGCTTTGAAACAAGTTAGTTTTGTAGTGATTTGACATATTCATTTCAAATGCTCGGTAATGCCATCATTGGATCTAAACTCTGCAGAGTGGAAGATCAACAGAACCAGGGCTGCTCGCTGCTTTCCAAGTTTAAAAGAGTTACATGTAAGTTTCCCCAATTAAAGTTGTTTAACTGTGTGAGACCAAAAACTACAACCACTGCAGATTCAAATGGAATAAAATCACAGATCTCACGGGTATTTGCTTAAACTAAGTTCACCAAACAGGGCTTAAGGACAATCAAGCACACCTGTGAATTCTAACATTTAAAGCACTGGCTGGCTGACCACCCACATGCTGTTTAAAAGCTATCAGTTAATCTGCTTTCATGAATGATTTTCTGTGAGAACAAGTACTGACAGAACTGTGCAAGAAAGGAATATCAAAGTACTCCAAATAGCTCCCAATAGCTTTGTGTGTACATGTGTGTGTGTGTGTGTACGTGTGTGTGTGTGTTTCTGTGTCAAAGAGACATAAAACCACTTGAGTGCCCAAATCTGGGGTGTTCAAACATCATAATTAAATATTATCATTTTAGTGAACAATGAAGGACATCCACTCAAACACTCTGTCAAAGTCATCATTAAAATATAAATATAATTATACAGCAGCTCCCTAATTAAAACACACATCTTTGGCTGCAGCGGTCCGTTCATGATTGAAAGCCAATAGACAGTAAGCGGCTGACACTGGCAGATGGTTGGGTTCAGATAGAGAAATGGATTGTAATTAGCCTTGTCTCTTATGGGTTCCCTCCTATTCTTCAACACAGACACCCCCTTGAACCCCCATATTAGTGGTTTTAATAACCTTTTATGTGCCGCTAATGCCTCTTCAAAAAGCAGAGTTTAGAATGAGATTAACAGTGAGACCGAACAATGGTGCTGAAGTGCCACATAAATAATCGTACAGATGCTGCACTGATGATGTCAATGGTATAAAAGTTCTCGATGTTGGAAATATACTGCTCTTAATTTTTCCCCACTAAATACAATACCATGCTGGATATTTGTCAGGATCTACAGATGAACGATAGTGGACGGAAACCATCAGCTAGACCCGCTGCCCTGGACTTTTTTGGGTTTTCCCTGCTCCCAACACAACTGATCCAATTTATCAGCTCATTAATGACACCTCACTGAGCTGAAACTGGTGGATGACACACTACATTTTGGGGATCCAGCAAGAACTGAGAAATACTTGCGTTTAACTCTAGTTTGTTGTTTGTTTTGGTTTTTTTTCAGGTGTTTGACGGTCACTTCATTTTACATTATCTCTGTTTTTCTTACAGAATTCAACTGGCTGATGTGCTTCTGTGCCTTTAACGATGACCTTTGTAAATGACCTCTGTTCTGACTCACTGCTCTGAATTATGTCTGAGTTTTGGCAATAGATCTTATGATTTACCATATAATTGTGAATGGCCAAGGGTTTGCTGGGAAAAACAATGAATTTATGATAAACAGCTTTGCGGCTAAGTTTTCCCAAGATGGATTTGATATCATTATTATTAGATGTTTGTTTAGTTTTTAATTGTAGTGTAATAGTTTTTAAAGCTTATTGTTCTTGTGGTTGAGGTCTAGTGGTAGGATACTTTTTTTTTTTTTTGGACTATCCTTGTCATTGTGAGTACACAGCACAGCTCAGAGTGGGCAGCTATGAAAGCACCCAGGGAGCAGTGACAGGTACGGTACCTTGCTCAAGGGTACCTCAAGTTACCTTCTGACCTACCTACCTACCTTCAGAATGCCTTCCAATTCTGTGGCCCACCCCCTAACCACTAGGCCACTGCTGCCACTTGCAAATGGCCCAAGAGGTCACAGGTTCAAATCCTACCTCCAGCACCATTAGATTAGATTAGAGCGTCTGTTAAATGCCATATATAAAAACGAAGACACCAAAAATGTAGCAACTAGTTTTACTTTCTGCAGTTTTAAAACCACTGGCAAACATGTTTGTGGCAAACCTTCGTAGTTTCCTCAGCACTTGTTTTAGAAACCATGATATTCCTCCGTCTCCTTCATTAAGCTTCACTCCCACCTGAGGTTAAAGTCAAGCAGACACCTGAGCGGTGGATCCTGCTAGTTCTAGGAAGAGATTAACTTTGTTGGATTAGGATTAATTAAGGTGGTTAATTAATAGATCGCACTGGCTCATTGTTTTGCATTTGCAAGCATTAGCCTCCACTCGGGAGAGACCTGGCAGCATCAAATCAATTTCATGGGCCTTTTATTACTGAAGAGATAAAGCCAATATTTAGCTTTCCATTTTTCTCGGTTTTTTCCAGCCTGTTTGCCCTGTCAGCGGCTGTGCTCTGCTGGGCCGTCATGGCCTGGAGAGGGGACAAGGACACATCTGTTCCACCCTGCAGCCCTGGAGGAGCCCTATCTCTCTCCTTTTCGTTCTTCTTAAGAAGCTTTTTGAAGTCTTCCTAATAATAAACTTCATAAGCCAATGACATAACGTCACCCCTGCTAATGGTTTTGGGTTTATTTTTGCAAATGCTATTGAAGCGTTCTCCGCAGTGTCTGCATGAATGTTATACAATCGCAGCTGTTATTCTAGAATATGAGTTACTTCAACAGGAGTACAAATGCAAAATGAAGGGTGTTTCTATTTCAATATGTCTCTTATTCCAAGTATTCACCAGTTCTTCCATTTTTTCCCCATCAGAATGTGCAATAAATCTGAAGAATTCATGTTGAATGTATTAAGACATCATTTAGAAAATGGATCAAGTAATGCAAACTATGGCCTCCTTCATTTCAAGGACACTCAGAGAAAGACTTATTAGTCGATTTGAGTGTTATGAAAGCCACAGGGAGAGGGGTGGATTAAAAAGGCTAGCTTTAAAGAGAGAAGAAAGGCAGCTTATAAAAAAAAGCAAGAACACAAACTCCACCAACCATCTTTTCATCCTGCAAACGAGAGGTGAGTCATTCCTCTCCAACAGAAACCCTTGACTGGGATTGCTTTCAAGAAGGCCTTTCTGTCGAGCTATCAAAGAGCAGCTGCACCTGGGTGATGAGGAATCTGAATGCAAGAATGCAACAATGCCATTGATGGGCAGTGAACTGGGTCACCTCAGACACTCGCACCTACATCTCCCCCTAATGAGTGCGCTGATGGTGAAAGCTACACGAACTATGCCACTGCAGTGCCCATCAGAACTCTGCTGGCTTCAGCCCCATGAATTACGGGTGTGAGCCCTGTGGGTTAATGATGACTCCAGGGGCTGGGCTCTTCTGAATACATGGGTGCAAGTGTAACATTCTGACATTAATTATGTGGCTTCTGCGCTGGGGTTCTTCTGCTTGAGAAGTACTCAAACTAAAAAAAAATTGAAGACAGTTGCATGTAATCTAGCAGTACATGTCATTTTGCTTGAAAATGACAGCATCTTTTTACAGTGGATTTTAGGACAGTTGGACTGACTGGTTCCACATTACCGGGAACAAAAACATAGAACGTAGACAAAGTTAAAAACTTTCTTTTGAAGATAAAAAGGGTTTGTTGCACATTGATGCGACACTTACACAAGCTGCAAAGCCTATTTCTAAAAGTTAAGAAAAGTCACTGAAATCACTCAGCATGACTCATTTGTAAGACTTAGCTGGATTAATTAGTAACTACTACAGATTATTCAGCAGCTAATTTGAAAAGAAGACACTATTGATCCAAAAGCCAATGATGGACAAGTGGCCTGTCCAAGGTGTTACTTTGGCCCATTAGAGCTGGGATAGGCTCCAGTTACCCAAGTGAGCCTGCCTAGGAAAAGTGGCTTAGATGATGGATGGATGGATCCTCTAGACGCTTAAAATGAAAATGAATACTTTCTAATGGGCATCTACACAGATGTGTAGCCACGGACATTGTCAATATATTGTTTGACTTTCCAAAGAAAGGTTTAGCCAACAGAATATGCCAGGCTCTCACTCACTGATTTTCTGATTATGGCGGTGCTGGAGAATATCCCAGCTCTCACAGGGAAACACCCCGTTTCACCGGTCACTCCCAGGGCCTGCCTGTGATAAACTGCCCATTAATACTCCTGATTCAAAAGGAAAAATTGGATGAACGCATCTGACCATTAAGTGCATATTAGTTATGTAGTTAGGAGAGTGCCTCCTAGCTTTCTGGGCTAAAGCTGATGAGCTCAAAAAGTGTAGGGTGCAGTACATATCAATTTGAAAAAAAACTGCAATACATGTCTGCATAAAAAGCTTCCCAGAGCAATATTTCCAGTACGGTTTGGCAGGTTCTGAAGGAAAAAGCTACAATATATCAGCATCCCTTAACAACATCACATACAAGGAGTGACATGGTGCCTGACTAATAGTGCATTTCACAGAGCCATTTCTGAACGCATAAGGCATGACTAGACCTCAGCAGTGCATCAATCATTCTAGGACATACAGTGTACTCTACAGGCACAGAATTTCCCTTCCACAGCACTGCACTAGTATCAAAGCTGTGTTTCACTCATGACAGCAGACCAAGTCATTAATAAGGAGGATTCGTTTTTATAATAAAGTAAAGCTCAAGTTACTGCTCAATTCATGCACTTAAAGTTTCCAAATCTGCCATCTATTCTTCCAGTTCATTTTATATTCAGAAACAAAGCTGTGGAAACACCGCTCTACTCTTTACATGGATTGGTGGGCGGAGTTACTGTAGAGACAACAGTAACTCCGCCCACCAATCCATGTAAAGTAAGGAGTGCTCTGTATTATTACCTGTGTATTATTAGAAGAGTTATTTGTAATTATATCTGCATAAGGGGTAAACACGGCTGTTGGTTCACAGAAAAATTTGATCTTCCAAAGGAGGATTCATGTGAAAACATGAATGAAGAATTTTTGCTGACCTTCTTTTGGATCTCTGTAAATAGGTTACATCTTATTCTGCTCCTTTTAGTTTTGACTGCATATAAATGTGGTTTTCCTCATTTCACTTGTAAAAGGCTCAGCCAATCAGAAAGTAGGTCATTTACATTCACTAGTCTTAAATTCACAGTAACAAAGCTGAATCATCTCCATGGGATTAAGACACCATTAACAATTTTGCAACATTAATCAAGGCAAAAGCTCTAAGTGGACTTTAGGGTTAAAAATGAAATAAATAAACAAAGAATGGAAGACCTAAAAACAGAAATTACGCAATTTCCAGATGTAGTTAATGAGATTCATCTCAATTAATCTAAGGATGTAGAAGATGGAAGGTATGCATCACAGGTGAAAGCGAAAGAGAAATCTCCAGAGGGAAGAGACAAAGCTGGGTAACTGCTTTGTGAGAGCCTATAAAACTGCTCAGTAAGGAAAATGTTCTCAACATGAGGCCAAGCAACAAAGAACAACCCACAGGGTCTATTCTGAGGAACAAATACACCCGATGTAAACAAGCCAATGTTACTGTGTCCTATTAAAGGTCTATTTTATAATAAAGTTAAAAGAGAGGAAAAGTTCATTATAGCACTGCAGTAGCTTAAAAATGTGCATTTAAAGTGCAAATTTAAAGCGAAGGAAATCTAGAATTAAAGGGATGGTCATTACAGTAATTTTACATCTGCTGATTAGTGAAAATCTCCTTTATTAAATGTGTGGAATTAAGTGGCAAGTGACGAAAAGCTGAAAAAAAAATCTGAGACATTTCATGGGCCTGCAGACAATATAGCATTCCAAATGGTTAAATTAGTGTTTAATGCGTTTAGCATTTATACACCTTTTACACAACAGCAACCCTGACAGTGGTGCTGACAAAAAAAATGTTTTTTTAAAGTTAAAGTTGCTGAGATTTTCGTTGGGGGTGACAAAGATGGACACGATTGAAAATGAGCATAGTAGAGGGACAGCTCATGTTGGACGATCTGGAGACAAAGTTAGAGAAGCAAGGTTGCGCTGGTCTGGACATGTCCAGAGGAGAAACGAGGAGTATATCGGGAGGAGGATGTTGAAGATGGAGCTGCCAGGAAAGAGGAGAAGAGGAAGACCAAAGAGGAGGTTTATGGACGTGGTGAGAGAAGACATGCGGTAAGTTTGAAGGAAGATGATGCAGAGGACAGGAAGAAATGGAAATGTATGATCCACTGTGGCCACCCCTAAACAGGAGCATCTGAAAGTTTTTACTTGGTGCTTTTTTTTTTTTTTCTTTTTTTTTTTAGCTGAATCAAGGTATTCAACTCATTGTAGAACTTCGAACTTGTGCTAGGGACAGTAATATAACAATTTTTTCTGCCAACAGTTCACACAAGACAGGCTAACATAAGGTCAACTTTGGTATGTCTACTTAAAGCCGAATATTGTTACTGACACACAGCATGAAACAAACAACATTAACAGCAAAAGCTTGATTTACACCAGAAGCAAAGCAGGAAAAGCTGAAGCATTTGAGGGCTGCTGGGCTGCGTTCTGTAAGTAGTTGTTTAAAAGGCATCGGTTAACCTAAGAACTGCAATCTTGTGCATACTGCATTCGAAGGGCATGCCATTTTTTGTGGGAAGACAAATCTGCACTTAATAGGGTTCTCCTGATAAGATTTTTGGCTCTTATGCCCTTTTGTTAAGAACAGTGAGAACCAGGCATGTAATCCAGCAAAGGATTTCTGGTCAAAATTATGTGGGTCAATATTTAATCGAATCATACTGTCGATTTTATATCTTGTGAGGTACTGCATTTGTAGAAAACTGTATCATGATGGAAAAAATCATGCATACTCGGTTCTGGAAAGTCTGTCCTGATGGGTGGGGATTGAGCTGGTAAGATACAATGAGAAAGCTTAGCAGGGACAATTCTCCTCCAAGCACAACCTCGCGTCCCATTTTACTCGATGCCACCTCCTTGACGAAAGCAATTACCAGACAGATGAGTAGCATTTCACTGGCTGAGGGGCATGGGGATTAACCCGGAGGGCAGTGCAAAGTCATCCTCCTGCCATCCTGCTATCTAAGCGAGCTCATTTGAGGAAACGAGGATTGTCCTTGGCGGCTAAATTGAGGAAAGAGAATGCAGGTCTGCCTCCAAGGCAACAAGACACAGGGGAAACTAATGCTGGTCACAGTACACAAGTTAAACCTCATGAAAAAATTAATGAGCATGCAGTCTTTAGATTTCCAAATTTAGTATAGCAACTGAATAAACTGGAGACTCGAATAGACAGCAGATCCATTCAAAATCAATAGCTGTATTTCTGATGCCATTCATAAGGTAATTAAAACTGCACTAGTTAAATAAGTTCTGTGGGCTAGAGCTGGGTTATGAGTGCTGAGGATGAAGTGGATTGAGTGTGTAGGTGACTCTTTGGAGTGATTACTGCAGGCAGGGAGCACCAGAGTGTGACAGAAGCATCTATCTCCATGAGTCCAGCCTCGTACTGGCCCATGCCCCTGGTCACGCTCTGTACTCAATAATCACATAACAGCTGCATCGCATAATGCACAGCACCAAAAGAGGATGGAATTAACCAACAGGAGTTGTTTCAAAATGTATGCACGTACGCATGTGTCTGTTTTTTTTTACATTTTTTGTTTTTTCAGGAGAGGAATTTTTTATTTTTTTTTACTGGGAAAAGATTTCACTGCTTGATATACATATATATCACATCCTAATAATATGCACCCATGAAAGTGTGTGTGTGTGTGTGTGTGTTCACTCATACATCTTCAAGTGTGTTGAGCATATCCAGCGCAGCAGTGGCCATTTTTATGAGGCCAAAACATCTTGAATGCATTTGCCATGTGCCTACCGGGTTAATAAGTACCCTTTTCAATTAGAGCTCATTTGGGTGAAGAGCAGGATGAGGTGGCACAGCTGCTGGAGACCGCAGTTCACTTCTCTCTCTCTCTCTCTCTCTCTCTCTCTCTCTCTCTCTGACTGTGGTTGGCAGGCCCAGCAGCGCAAAAGGCGCACTCTTTCTCCCTTTTTCTCATCTCTCCATTTCCTCCCTCTGCCTCTCGCTCCAAGAACGCTGTGGAGACGTGCAGAGCTGCCGCTTTATTTGTTTGTTTGCGCTCCAATTTCCTGCGAGCCCCGGCGTGTTATCTGTCCAGCAGGCCGGCAGGAGGGGCCGTCAGGGGCCTGTCCCTGACAGCCACTCTGTTTGCATAACTGATTGGGCCCTAATCAAAAGTGAAACGCCAATTTCAGCACACCCCCCCTCCACTTGAGTTGAGAGCAGGAGGGTATGGAGGAGTGAGAGCTAAAAGACAGGGTTATTACACATCTCGGAGTGTGCTGGGCTGGGAAAGGCTGTGACCTTGACTACTCTGCATCCTTCAGTTCTCATCAGCACACACCATGTTCAACCGTGGAAATCATTGGCGAGCACAGACGAGACAATTCATTGGGTGGATATGGAGAGGAAAGGCCAGTTAATGTGAGAGCAAATAAAAAGCTACAGGTGAAGAAAGGAGGCCTTTATTCTAAAGGTATGATAAAATAAAGATACCAATCATTAAATAGGCCAATACAACAACTGCAAGGAACTCTAAGATTCTGCATCAAGTACTGCTGAAAGCTATAGGGCAGGGCATCTGAAGAAGATACAGCACGGGGTAAAAATGCACTATGGTGTTGTATAAGTGGTGATTCCACAATCTTGGAAAATTATAAACAATTATAAAGGAAAAACTGAACAAAAATCTAATCTGTACCAAATTTAGTAATCACTAAGGTAAGTGATGTACATCCTCTCCTTTTTCAGACATCTGTAAAGTTGGAACAGTCAACATTTTACACACCATATTGCTCCAAATAAAAAAAAAAACCCTTCTTACCATGCATGTTTAAAAAATCCATAAAATGAAATGATTTTAAACCCACAGTGCCAAAAACACACTAATTAAAATAGAGCATCAATATTACATCTGCTTCAGTCCAACAAAGGTAATTTCAAGTAACCATGACACTGTAAAACACACACACACACACTTACCCCAAGAAGGCAAATGAAGTATGTTAAGAAAAAAAAATCATGTTCCCTTTAGTCAACAGTTAACTTGAACATCAGCTGCAGCTGTGCGTTGTGTAAATTCCCTGGTGATAAAAGTTGTTGCAAAAAAGCTCTTTCAACCAATATGCCACCAAGGTCATTGACAATATCAGAAATGGAAGAGAAGGTGGGGGGCATGGGGAAGTTAATTTTACAAGGAAAGCCGTGGGATTAAATGAATGTGAAAAGTCCCTCTATAAAACTGCAGGTGACACTGACAGGTATGCAGTAAAAGTTAAAAGGAAGGGCAGTCTAGAGGACTACTCTGAATGTTCTACCCTCCACAGAGTCAATATCTAATCTAAAAATAGGCCCACATGCATACAGTTCTGCTGTAGGAGCAGGCAATACAGCACTGTTATCACAACTGTGATAAATGAAGTCCTAATTTTATATATAGTGTATAGTATAGTATAGGGCTAGTCCTTACTTCTAAAACAATCAACCATTGCACGTGTCATGAAAAGTTTAGACCAATTACAGAGATCCTGTATCCAACAGCTATAGTACCTGTACAAACTGTACAGCAAAAGTTAACCTGTCCCCGCATTCAGACGATAATATATCAAATAATAATAATTATACCTTTCTGTAAACATGATTCTCATCACTTTCTAAGCTCCAGTTCTGCCGAATCTCTCTTTGATTAATTGAAGACGGCCTATAAGAAATTGGCAAAGCCATTGTGTTTGGGTGGTTGTTTGTGTGCATTTCAGTGTCTCCAAATGAACTAAACATAATTTATAGATGTTACTGAGAGAGAGAGAGAGAGAGAGAGATGAAACAGAGAGAGAAAGAGAGAGAGACAGACAGTGAGAGAGAACGGGGGAGAGACCTTCACTGCCACTTTAATCCCCCACTCCAGGCTTAGTCACAGCAGAGCTTTCTCAAGTGCTTGCCAATTCACGCTTCCTCATTATCCCTTCCCTCTCTCATTTATCTATCCACCACAGTGCTGGAACATTCTGTTTCTACACCAGGTTCTTCGGAGACACTTGTTTAAGGTTTATTTGCACCCTGGCTTCAAAGCTAAATATAAAATCATGTGATGTCAAGGGAGCATTCATCCATCTTTACACTTAACCATCATGTCAGCGTTTGTCTGGAATAATTGCTGGGTAGTCTAACGTATGTCTAATCGACCAGGTTTGGTTTCTACCCTGAAAGTCAGTGGATACGGCTGCCTCAAGCTGTTATAGTCAAGTGTACTGTACTTGGCAGGACTATATCTGGTTCAAGTTCTTGTCATCTGGAAGAAATGAGTCATGATACAGATAATAAGGTTATTTAATCACGTCACTTCATCTTATACAAAAAGACTTGGCACCATTACTGTCCTGTCATAATCACTGTCATTTCAAGCCTTTACCAAGTCTTGAATACAAAACAAAGAGAAACACATGAATCATCCCATCCTCCTGTTTTATCTAAATCTGCATTAGAAGTTAGGGATGTCCCAGGATCTATTAAAACGAAACTTCTGCAGTGTGGAAGTAGTAAAGGTAATAACTAGGCCTGTTGTGAAAAATATGAAATTTTACCTCAAATTTAACTGGCCTGTAAATAACTACAATAAACATCTCCCCCTGTTTTTACCTGCAGGCCTAAAGGAGTGGATTTGCTACCTTACCCCCACTCACAGCTGCTCTCTTAACACGTGGTAACACCAGCTAATACATCTGTTGTATGATTTCTCTTAGTTACATTCATTGTCTCAACCTAACAATTGGAAACAGGCAAAAGGTACTATAATCATCAGCTTAGTTGGGGGCAGAGGTCTTGGGGCAGTGGTGGCCTAGTGGTTAGGGAGTTGCCCCGCATCGGAAGATTGTGGGTTCGATTCCCTCGCAAGTAGGTTGCCCTGAGGTACCCCTGAGCAAGGTACCGTCCCCGTCACTGCTCCCCGGGCGCTTTCAATAGCTGCCCGCTGCTGCACGGTGTTTGTGTGCATGGGTTAAAAGCAGAGGTCCAATTTCGTTGTGGTTCACGCTTACTGTGCTGTGACCTCGCAATGACAAGGGTTGTCACTTTCACTTTTTCGCTTTCACTTTAGTTGTGACTGCATTTACACTCACCAAAAATAAAGCGGTTTTATTGTAACCTACTAAAACAGACAAACATTAGATTGGATCAGAATGGGATGATACCATGTATAATGTGAGATACATACTTGTGTTTATCTTAAGTAGAATGAAACCCCCCTATGTATTGTCCAGGAGTATATGTGCAGCTTCAGATTACTAGATGCTAGAGATGGTTTAAGTGTGTGTGTGTGTGTGTGTGTATGGTGTGACATACGCTATACATGACTAATCTCTAAAAACAGCAACAGGAGCAAAGGTTTGTGTTTGCACGTGTATGTATATGTTCAATATGGGCTTCAGCAGGAAACACAAGCAGGGTGTGTGTGTGGGTGTGTTTGTTGGCCAGCAGGGAGGCCATTACTAGACAGCAGCAGGAGAGAGAAACCCCATACAGGGCTTAACAAGATGGAACTTACCAGGGAATTGGTAGCTGTAGCTCGGGGCAAAGCCAGTGTATCCTCGACCATACGTTGCTACGATGTTTGGGTAACCTGAAGGGAAGAAACACCAGGTCTTGAAAAAATGTTCAGACCGCACAACGTTTTCACATTACAACAATGAATCAATACAAAACGCCAAGTGGACACTCCTGTAGGCCATAAAAAATGAGCAAAACACCATGTTGAGACTATTTATTTCTACATAATGTGATTGCAATCAAGCTTGTACCTCTAAAATAGATTTCTATGACAAGGAAAAATGTTCTTTAATGTGCATTAACATAACCAAATAATAACGAACACAGTGGGCCAGCCTCCAAGCTATTTATGTTCATTATTTGCTGCTATTGATAACTAGCCTTGCATTTTAAAGAAAGAAAGAAAGAAAGAAAAGAGGGTTGTGAGAAGGTTACAAAAAGCCAACAGCTGCTTCATATGCAAATATCGATGAATGAAAGCACAAGGGATGAGCAAAATGAAGAGGGAAAAAAGCTATGAAAGCCTGAAAGAAAGAGTGCAGTAGAAAATCAGCCAATCAGCTTCAAGACCACTGTGACATCATCAGCTGTACCAGTAATAAACCTGAAGAAAAGTGAACAACTTTTAAGTAAAGTAACCAGTTATATAAAGGCTAAAAGTTAGGACAATGAAAATAGACAGCACATGTCCTGAGAAAATGACCTCGGCTTTCCCATTAAAAATGCTGTGACTGCTTAGATGGCCTATCAGCACCCCCTTCACCACACACACACACACACACACCCCCAACGCAGTTGAACCAGCTTATCCACCTACACCTATACACTCTCGAGAAAAAAAAAAAAAAAACATTCACAATTTCTGGAACCCTGCTCTCCCACCCACCCACACACACACACACACACACACACACACACACACACACACACACACCTCCCAAATAGCTGCTAGATAGCAGATTAGTGAAACTGGGGGGAAGCACACTCTCAGGTAATGAGCAGTATAAGTATCATAAGAAATTATAGCAGTTTTCTTCCCTGGAGCTCATCCTTTTTTTCGGCTGGCAGTGAAAGCGGACGTGTTCTCTGCTGTCATCTCACTCCCTCTCTCTCTCCCCACCTCCACTGTCATTGATCGATAACCTTTCTTTTATAGCCTGGGCTAATCGATCATGAAGGACACGACAGCGCGAGACAATGGCAAGCCGATAGTTGTGCCAGGACATGGCGGATTAGAGTCTTTCTGAGCCGCACAGCCGCAGCCCCTCGCACGCTAATACTGCCCGACCGCAAGAACGGCGAGAATATGATCGAGCGATTGCAGAAGTCATTCCAAAGTTGGGTGAAAGACAGAAGTGGTGGGCTTGTGTGCAAGTCTGGAATGTACTTGCCATGTCTTTTTCCTTTTTTTGCTCTTTGCTGAGACAGAACTTTTAAACGAAGGTGATTTGGGTGCACTACTTGGCTTCCTGGTGACTCTTTCATTTTCTGAAACACGTTGTTGACTCTTTCGTGAAGAAGAAAACAGCAAATCAGCAGTATTTGCAAGCTCTTTTGGAACGCATCCTGGTTGTGCTGTTAAAAAAAAAAAAAAAAAAGTGGGATGAGACCCAACACACATGCTCAAGTTGTCTTGCTGCCAAAACGGAGAAGCAGCCACTGCTCGTGCCTCCACGCTAAGCAGAGGGCCCACAGAGCCATTGTTCTTATTCTGTCACAATGCATTATTACAGCAAGCGGCCGTACACTAATTATCTGGCCAGCCTTCAAAACAGCAGTGGAAAACAGTTTACGTGAATGAATGCACCTCACCATACGTAGACCTAAATACTCCTGGGAACCTGAAGCTGTCACATCATTCTAAGCCTTTTGTCTAAAAAAAATGTCCTATAAACTCTTTTTTCCTCTTACAGCCAGGATCTCCAAAGTCTCCACAGCAAAGCTCGGAAAGATCTCTATGATATTGGCATCGGCTGTGCACAGCGAGAACCAAACACAAGAGATGGCCACTGGCTTATCCTTGGCCTGCAGCCACAAATGCCGGGCCATTTTTTTGTGCAGTGAAAACATACGCCACTCCATGTGAGGCCAGACATAACTCCGATCAATTTAGCTTGACAGTGGAAAGGCCGACCGGTGGAAAGTGCTCGCTGAAGAAATTGATCCTGTCAAAGTTCCTTTAGAGTGGTTCAGCATTTTAGTAGAGGCTTAACAGAAGTTGCTTTTACAGACTTTTTCCATCTTTGCTCAATATCTCTCAAAGGGATTTTTGTGTCACTTCAAGCTGAAAGCTACATGATCGGGGTTAAAATTAAAGAAGACCTTTCAGGAGGCAGCGTGAAGAATATTCCACACTCATTTATAAGCTAGAGCTTCACAGGTCAAAGACTTCATTTTTTCTTTCTCTTCATTCGTGAACCTAATGAAGCCTCATCTTTCAAAGCGTGACTGTATTTGTAAGTCAAGATATGAAAAAGAAAACTCAATAAACTGCACTAAAAAAACTAAATCGCTTGTTGTTGCTTTGCATCACTTAACATATGCAGAGTGAAGAGCAGTCACTGGTGCTGGTGGAATCAAATGTACTGGGCTGTCCAGTTTTTTGTGTTTTCTGGAAAACCTTGTTCCCCAAAGCAAACTCCCAGTGCAGCTAATTCCAGTCAAGACCAGGCTTCAATCTTGTTGAACGGGAAGAGATATATAACCCAGAACTGAATGATCCTTTTTAGGAACGTATTTGAAAGCCCTGAAAAATCTGACAAAACCAGTGTTAACCGTTTGTTGAGATTGACCCCAAAAAATGCTTTTTTTTTTTTTTTTTTTAAATTTAAGATTGTTCTGGCAACCGCGCATGCACGTATCTCCTCAACATGGGTGGTCTTCACCAGCTTCAGACTTTACCAGCAGCATTGGCTTTATACAGAACTGACTTTCTCCTTAAACAGACGCCACGTTGAGTGTTTCTAGCCATCCCATTATTTTTTTTAAACCAGTGAACCGTCGCTTCATTTATAATGTCTCTGGTAAAACATTCCCACTGGCTACTGTTATCATCCATCCATTATCCAAGCTGCTCATCCTCACCAGGGTCAGTGTTGGAGCCTATCCCATGATCTCTGTCCTTCTGGCCTAGCCTTTTTGTGTGTGCATCTTTATTGTACAACTTGGTTAACTGTCTAGTCTGTAACTATCTGTGCTATAAGTACAGCCTACCGTGTTCCCTTCAGCTGGACATGATTTCATTACAGCTGCAAAAACTAAATTATATCAACACAACTTAAGCCTGTTACCTTCGCTTACTTTTATTACTTACATGAAGTTAAATGTTTGGAACTGGACTTAATACCACGTTTTCTAATACGTCTGACATGTTTGGAACGGATGCTAATCTATCATGAGGGCGTGAAGGTGAAGTCGTCGCTTTTACCTGTGCCTTTACTGCTGCATCATTTGTTTACAGAGCTCTGTCCTTTCTCCCTTGTGAATACAGCTGAGCTGTGTACTCTCCAAAAAAGGGAGCCAGATGCCCTAGTTAAATATACATGACATGGGCTTTTCCTGTGATATTTAAAGAGCTTACTATGAATGTAGTGTGCCAGGTCTGTATTGACAGTGGGGATTAATGTGCTGGCGGGGCCAGTGCCTGTGGGAACATAACAGCAAAGTGAAGGCCTACACAAGGCCCTGCCCTGTCCTCATACACCACAGCTTAGCAAACTACTACTGTTACAGCTAGATACCACTATCGGCAGCTTGCAGACTTGCTGGAGCAGACCTAAAACAAAAACAAGCAGAGATTCCAGCCTCACAACCAGAAGAAACATTTACCTATAGAACAAAAGACAATGGAGAGCACAAATAGTGTCAGAAATAATCAAGGCCCCCTTATTCAACATGTTCCCACCGGAACACACCAACATGAGCAGATATGCAGCCAAAATAGTGTGCTATAAATGCAATAAATCAGTAAATGAATGCCCCTTTTGAGGTAAGATAGCACAATACCATTCATCGCTTTTCTGATACTAATAACCTTGAGAAACAGATCATCTCAATATATATTTCTTAATGAACTACTAAGATTTAAAACGGGATGTTTTCATCTGAAACGCTTTACTTAAAAGAACCTCTTACATCGCATGATGTGGTGCACAGGGTAACATCACACACACAGTAAGATGTGTGCCATTTCAGGATGCAAGATTCGTTCAGATTCTTCCCTTTATTCCCTCTGATATATGACAAAGCATACTTTGATGATATGAGGACAAAATTAATACTCATTCAGATCCTTAAAGTCCTATAAGTTTTGAGGTGGGGCCTTTGTGGAGCAAACTAGTTTGTCCTGCACACACATGCTCGACTGGACTGAAATTTGGGGAATTTGGAGGTCAAGTCAGCACCTTAGTTAGGTTCCTCAACCCATTCCTGAAAAAATGCTTGCAGTGTGTCAGATCAAATTATCCTGCTGAACGACCTACCACTGCCATTAGGGAATATCGTTGCTATGAATGTGTTTGGCCTGCAACAATGTGGTATGTACCAAAACAACATCCAGATAAAAGCCAGGACTTTAGATCAGTGCCTTTGCCAGCTTTCCTTCTTACTAAAATGCATCTGGGTGTACTCTCTTCAAAAGGTAAAAGCAAAGCAGTGCCCAGTGAAGGTGCTGTTGGTGGTGGACAGGGGTCAACCTAGGCCCTCTTTTAAGCTGCCAGGAAGTCCCATATGCTGCAAGCTGTGATGTACTACGTGTCCTGATACCTTTCCATCATAGTCAGCATTACCTTGCTCCTCTGTGGGATTGGATCAGGCATACACAGAAAAATGATATAGTGATACACTGGCAACAGTTTTATATATATATATATATATATATATATATATATATATATATATATATATATATATATATATATACAATTGCCCTTACACTTTAAACCAGTACAGTTCAACATTACATGCACATATGCAAAAAAAAAAAAAACCAAAAAATATATATATGTGGACACTATTCTTCTTTACAATATCTTGAATTAGCATTAAATGAAATTACACATGGAAGAATGAATGGACCAACATCTTATTTCAGACTCTTCAAAGATATTCCATTTTGTCTCATCACAGTATTGGACAGGTTTGGCATTCTCTTAGCATTCTCTGTAAGAAATCACCTTAATGTCTTTCCAATGAGCCTGAAAAATGTCCTCATCTGCTGAACACATTTCAGCTGCAGTAAACTTTTAGTATTTGAGATGTGATCCTTGCGTAGGCTTAAACTTTTCAAAATGTCAATGAAACCATTTATTCAAGTGGTCCGAGCTCCTGAGCTACTGTATATGGAGTATATACCACTAGGAGAACGTGCACGCCTGTTTCCAAGATGCTTCAAGGTCGTTAACAAGGCTTGTTTGTATTCTAATAAAAGTACAGGTCCCTCTTCTGAACCTCAGCGCTCCACCTTAATGAGCTGCACGAGACAAAGCCTCAGCTGGCCTGCCGCTAACGGGTAAGCGCACAGGCTGTGTGTTCCTGTCACACTCTCGCTGAGGGAGGATGAGCCAGAACAAGGCAATGAGACACTGGAGACAGAAAGAGAAGGCCAGGGATAGGAAAGAAGACTCATTAAGCTCTGTCGCCGGTGTGGTGAGCACCCTCCGTCTCCTGGCAACACGGTAAATAAAGGCTGTCACTTAATCTGGCCCACTGGCATCGGCCTCACCCTCTTATTTGCGTTATTAATATGCATGCTAATGTGCCCATTTTATGGCTCAACAGTTCGGATTCACTTTAAAATCAATTATCCATCTGGTAAAGCCGCACTTTGCGCAGGCTGAGATGTGTATTAATTTCAGCAAACATACATGAGACTTAACACAATAAAGATAAATGGCTCGATTAGGTGTGGTAAACACAAGCGCTCCGAGTGCAGCTCTAATGAGATTTTGCCACATAAGGAATTACAGTTCCTAGAATAATGAGCCTTGTTGATTTTTGTATGCAAATTACCAAAAGGAATGTTTCGCTGTCCTGCTTTTCCAATTTCATTTAGATAAGAGTGTGTTCGCGAGCGAATGAGCTCACGCACTCTTACCCCACTCTCTTCCTCATTGCTTCTCCCACTTCATTCATTTCCATCTCCTTCCTTCATTCTGTTTGTTCAATACTGGCACACTGATCTGCTATAAAATCCTAATAAGGTCACGACATGCTCTACGCCAAAGAATTTCATCAGTCAAGTGTCGATGCAGCAGGAAATCTGAGACTGACACTGTTATCAAACTGAGTGCCAAGTTAAATCGTTAATGGATCATGAAAAAATTAGTGGCTACAAGCCATTTGCACTCACTTACTAACATTAACTGTTAAAGGTGCGGTTCATGTTTGTGAAGAGCTGGTGGAAATTCAACAGAGGCACGGAGAATATTAATAAGGATGATGAAACTGGAACAGACATTCACATGGTCTTAAAACTCAAGACAGTTTAAGTATTTCTTGGTTTGAATATATAATTCCAGGAGAAACCCTGCAAAAGGGACCGTAACCTACATTTCTTTTCTGATGTTCTTCTGTATATGTAACTGTGGCTTTACGACTGATGCATGTAATTGAGCTTTCTTCTGATTGGCTAGCCTTCAACATGTCTCAATCAGAAGATCAGTACACACTCCCCCTTTGTCATGAACAGGTAGAGCTAAATTGCTGCAAGCTGAACAGGTATGTCGTGGCATTGCAGAAACCTTTTCAAGTCTCAAGCATAGTGCCTCAAAATCTTTTAGATCAAAAAAGTGATGATTATTTGCTTGTAATACCCTTTAAAAATGGCTTGCTTCTTAGATCTAAAATCTGGAGCGTTCACATTTTTTCAAGCTATAGCTTAGCAAATCTCTTTTGCATGGCCAGACTGCAGTCGCACTAGCTCACATATACACACGAGTTGCTGTGCTAACAACGCACCCGGGGGTGCACTGGAATTGCACATTCTGATGTAAAGAACCATGACACCAAATAATAAGAAAAACAACAGCTTACACTAAATATTGGGTTGAAGTTGACTTAAAAACTCTAAAAATATGGCTTGAACATAACTGGAACAGCAGCTGTTTGTGGTGTTGACAGCAGATTAACAGCAGATACTCTGCTCAGATTTTATATGCTGAAACATCAGATCTTAACAAGCCCTATGACCCATTTCGGCACCGTTGTTTTGAGAGGTTTTATTTATTTAATAGATTTTTTAACTTGTAAACTGAAAGTTCATCCATAAAGAACAAAAGAAAATGGAGTAGTCATTTAACACTGCTTCCATGTTTCAGCTCCCTGAGAACTGAAGTGGTCAATGCTGGAACTAGTGGATGTGGGATGGTGGACTAGTGGTGATGGTGCTGGCCATGCTGGCTGGAATATCAATAACATTTTTCATGCCGGCCTGGTGAGAATGCTGCATCAAGCCAAATTACGGCCGGGATGTCCTCTCCTGCAGCTTCCCCCCATTAGCTGCCATTCGCATTCTGCACCAGGCATCAAACTATTTATTTGCTTCAGTTACTTTCAGCAGCCGATCAATCTCACAGTCATTATCTCTTGTCACTGGAGCTGGGTGGGGATTGAGGAAGAGATGCTTGAGAAGGAGGGGTGTGTGTGTGTGTGTGGGAGGGGTTCTGTGTGTTGGGTGGTGGGGGGGGCGTTCATGTCTGCAGCTGCATGTCCTATCCTCAGAACAAACGTCAAACAAAGAAAAAAATGTGAAGCAAGCTTAGCGGATGTCGAGAGTGTGGCTGTGTGTGACGACTTTGAAAGTGAGCAAGAGAAAGAAAGGAGAGAGAGAGAGAGAGAGAGAGAGAATAAGGCCATGTTTCCACACTATTCCTGAGTGAGCCTCCAATCAGAAATGCTAAGAGATTTCAAACTGGCAAGATGACAGTGGAGTTGCCAGCCGAGCGTGGCAGCATTAACTCTAAAACAGAGCCAGAGTCAGAGCTGCTGTTCTCAGCTCTGTCTCTGAGGGGCACTTTCCAGTCCCCCGTCCGCCCCTCGTCTCTTTCAACACTGCCATCCACAGCTTTGTTCTTTACGTGAACAGTGATGAACTTAACCTTTTCCAGTACGTCAAACTTTAGCACTGGCTCAATAGATCTTTATCACAATGAAATGGTTGTGCTTCAGGAATGAAATCTGTGAAGTTTGGTTCTAGGGTTTGTCATATCATCAAAGTGTTTTCAGTTAAGAGTGGAGTAATGATACAATGTTGATATAAATCAAATTTCTGAGCACATAATTAAATATCGATCCAGCTCCAGAATGTCACTGACTGATAATGTGGTTCTTGTATGGCCATAGACACACATCAATCAAGTAATATATAGTGGTAAAATGAAAGTGCAGCAGCTAAAGAAGTTAAGTAATAACTCATTAATCCAAGAGTATATTATATCTCTACACCGACTCACTCCATAGTACAGTAGCTTAACTCATAAGTACTCAATGTAAAGGGGAATGGCAGCAACTTTCCAACATTTCTGCAGAATTTGGTCATTAAGAGAAACTGTAGTTTTGTTCATTACAGAGAAATTGAGGGTTTCAAATTTTTCTACAATACTGAGAAAAGGAACCAGTATGATGTCTAGAATACAAAATTTGCCCTGAATAGTCAAAACCAGCAGTGAACCCACATGTAAACCTACATAAGTTTTATGTGTAATGTTCATCGTAGCAAAATAGCTGTTTATCTAAATACAATGTGTTTGCAGTTTTGCTTTGTGACGCCCTGCGTGTATCAATCAAAAAGTCTTAAAGGTCTTTGATTATCATTCTGTGTAATAACTTCTGACTGCAACCTGTCCAGGGGGTTTTCATTACCTGCCCATAGTGCCCTTTGCCCTATAAATACTAGGATAAGTTCCAGCAACCCCCTTGACACTGGTTAGAACAGGCAACTCAGATAATGAAAGGGTGGATGTAAGTGTAAGAGCCATTCAGCCACTTCTGCAATCCTACTCAAGACAAGCAGCCAAGAATGTGAGTGAGTGAGTGAGTGAGTGAGTAATGAACTTCTATTTCTGTTGGTCTAGTTATTAAGAAACAAAAAGCAAGTAGTGTGCTCGAATGGTTTATTAAATTACACAAGCTCGTATGATAATGGTTATAAGGTAATACATAGTGAGCGTTAGGCTGGGCCATTATCAATGACCGAGTCAATGTGAGCATGATGTGGAGAGTTTTCTTACTCAGCATGCCCATTCCTAGCATGAAGGCGTCCATGGTGTAGGGCAAACCCCTGGCTCGTCCTCGCGTCCCCGGAGGAAACATCACCTCCTTGGGTTGGGCCTTCTTACATTCTACCTGTGGACAGGAGAGAGCACAGCAGCTGTCAGGTAAGGGACATGCAGGTATGTAGAAAGGAGGTCCTCTGTTCCAGTGGTTTCAATCCTATTCATGGAATTTGACTGGAATATGATTAGGGGGCATTTTAAAAGCATTTTATGAAACACAGTCACATGCAAAGGGTTGGACACTTCATAATTACAGTTTTGTTCACTTCCCAAGTAAAAGTAAGTTCACATCCTCATATCTCACATATCTCACAATAACTGCTTATTCGCCAAATTCAACTATTTGGGGAAAAAAAGACATTAAAAATGCAATAAATGCATTAAAAAACACAGAAAATGTGTTAGAATTTGATTATTTAAGTTTGTTCCCTATAGAGCAGGGTTTACTTATTTTTACTTGAAACAACAGTAAATAATCACAGACTTGCAAAATAAAAGGATCAGTATGAAGAGAAAATCCTTTGCTGGACCTTTAGAAAAAAAACAACATTTCCAGGAGCAGAATTACTGACCCACTGCTCTATTCTGTAGGTTAAAGAAAGACAGTTTACCGGAGTTTGAATGCATTCAGGTCTGACCCATCGACCCAGCGTGACACGGCAGATGAACGCATTCTTTCTGCAGACTGTGGATCAGTCGTTTCCAAAATGAAAGCACAACAAAAGAAAATGAAACAAACTCCCTGTTGCGCCTGTGGAATTGCAGCATTTATATTCCTCAGATGGTACGACAGGGCCCCAATGGCTCCACAATGCTAACAGTGACTTTATATGTGTGCCTGTTTGCCGAGGCATGCCATACAGTGTCTCCAGGCAAGAAGTTTTTTTTTTTTTTCCCTGAGAAATGTTCCCATCTTTCTCTCCGTCTCACTGCTCTCGTCTGGTCCTCATCACCGAACCAATTCCACCCGGGGTGCTTTCTTCTCTTTCACAACCAACACCCCCCGCCACCCCTCCACCTGAGCCCACCGGCATCTCATGCTCATTTTCCCACCATGCTGATTGACATTTCACCCTCCTCTTGAATGCACAGCTAAGTGTCTGAGTGCCAAACAACACAAGGCACGACAACACGCCAAACGTAAACAGTGGCATCAAGATACAGCACCATACTGGTCTGGATACACACTGGAAAGAAGCCAGCATGCCTCCATAGTAATCTGACCTATGTAGCCTATATATCAAGCCCAAACATGCACAAACTGTGCAGTACATGGCTGCCACTACACTGCAACCGGGGCTCATTCATCTTAGAGAGAGCCAGGCAAGCCCTCTTTTAACCCCATGGGGGAAAGTCCAAGTTGGACAGTGGTTTTCAAACTGGTCCTCAGAGACCAGGAGGCAGTCAGAGATTTTTTTCAGTACATAGGGACAGAGCAGTAATATGGACCCTCTTGGGATCCCTGAGGACGGGTCGGAAAACCACTGGACTAGGTGACAGTACACACAAATCTTGCCTGCATACACAAGACTGGTAGGGATCATGGGAATGTGCAGTCAAATGTGTGGACATGTACTCATAGAAGGCTTTCCCCAGGCTTTTCCTCATTTTTCTATAAAACTGAGTAGTTGGCCCTGAGGGTTTAGCTAAGGGGGATTAAAAAAGTTTAGAGCCAGTTTAACTGTCCTTTGTTAAAAATCACTGCGAGTAATCGAAACTAAAAATAGTTAGGCATCCTATGAGTGAGGAGGGGCTAATGCTGTGCACTTATTCACTCTCTCTGTTCTCCCAGAGAACATTATTAGCCTGGAACTTTCTGGGAGGGTAGGATGACCCTCCCTTTGCCCCATCACTGTGTGTTGCCAGCCAACATGGGCATCTATTGGCTGATATAACAGAACAGGCAGTCTCTTCAATGTGTGCTGTATTAGCAAAAGTTTAAAAAGGTGGAGTGGTACTTTAAATGATGAGGAAGAATGTGTTTCCTCCCAGCACTGGTATTACTGTATGAATTAAAGAGTCCTAGTTAGCAGGTGAAATAGGACACAAAGAAATTATATAGTAAATGATTTATAAAAATGTCTTTCAAAGTCGATACATTTTTTGTTTTAATTTAATCAATTCCTTTCCTAGTGTCATGAAACTGTTTTATATTTTACATTCTTCATAGAAGCCTCTGTTTGCCTTCCACCAGACTTGATTTCACATGCTGGGTACTTGGGACTGCTGGGGAAAAAAAAAGGTGGGGGGGGGACTTTTTACATAAGCATCAAATATAATTTATGCATGTCTTTGAAACAAATCTTAGCCACATGATGTCCAATAAATCAAGAACAGCATGTATACAACCAGCATGTATTCAGCCATACGTCCTGTATGCATTTGCAGGCTTTTCCCTCAGTTGTAGTGGCATTAGGTAGAGAGTGACCTGTGGACAACTGAAAGTGGCTGTTGAGTCCCGTGCTGTCCGCTTGGCAGAGTAGGCAGCCTGCTCTGGGCATGTCCACCCGCATGTCTGTCTGCATTACAGGCGCATGTCTGCCTCGCTGGAACTGCTGTTACACAGAATCACACTCTCTGTTTCACTGTGTGCTGCTACTGCATTCTCTCTCTCTCTCTCTCTCTCTGAAGCAGATTTTAAATACAATGTCGCAATTTGTTCTCCATGCTCTGCTTGCTGCCACTGTGGACTGGTGCTCTGTTCTCTCGTCTCTGTTTCGCAGCTGACAAACCATAGACGACACAGCAGAGCAATTCCCTTCTCCAACCCACGCTCAAGCAAAACCTTCAAAATCTTGCTGTAGTTTTACTATGTTAATGCATTTGTGGAAATATGACTTTCTGGCTTTGGCTGAATGAACAGAACAGAGCTTAAAGGCTTGAATTTCACCTACAAAATAAGACAAATTGAGCATTTCATATTTCCTGAAAGGCCTGTTTTAATTTGAATTACTGAGTGTTGTTCATGTGCAAGTTATAACCACAATTCCAGACTACTGTGGGCCAAGCAAGGCAGAGAAATCATATGACGGCAGATGTCCTAATCCAAATCCAGAACAAGTATGTTATCAAGTGCCAACAAACACCCAAAGTGCTCCTCTCTCTTACAAACACAACATGCTTTAATTAAACAATGAATCTGAGGAGAGTGTGAAAGCATGCGTATGAGTTGAGTGTGACGCATGTAATTATGTCAGTATGTGGTTTCGGCGACGAAGGCTTGTGCTCTCGGTGTGTTGCTAATAGGCGCAGAAAGGCCTTGCTTCTGATCTGCCAGCCATCAATGGGCCGTTAAGAGCCATGACTGCTGTTCCACATTATTACTTAACTAATTAGCCAACTGGCTGAGGCAGGCCACTGATGAGCTCCTTCACTTGTTAATGAAAATATGAGGCCTGCGGCTAATGACCTGCGAGCACAGGGCTGGGCTGCAAGCAGGCCGGAGAATGGGGGGAGGAGAGATAGAGGGCTTGAAAGGATAAAGAGAGGCAGAGGGGGATAATGAGGGAACTCCTGGAATTCGTGCTCGATTACGCATGCAGGCGCACAAAATACCAATGTAGTAAAATAAGGTGATGCCCTGCAAATGGATGCCTAGCATTTATAACAGTGAAATGTTCAGCTATTATAATGCTAAATGTTACTTTTTACTTACTTTATTCTACTGGGGTGGTGTTGGTCTAGTGGTAGGGTACTTGCCTACGGACCAATGGATCAAGAGGTGGCAGGTTTGAGTCCCACCTCTAGCACCACCACCATTGGGTTCCTGAGCAAATCCCTTAATCTTGATTTGCTCCAGGGAGACTGTCCCTGTATTTAGGCATGGAAGTCACTCTGGATAAGAGCGTCTTCTAAATGCCGTAAATGTAAATGTAAATCTAGCTATGATTGCATCTTATTGCAATTGTTGTGATACTGGACAAGATTGAAAAAACTTTGGTCAAACGTCCCATTTAACCTAATGACAGATTTGAGTTTACATAAACACGCCTACATTACATTCATCGGTCCACAACAATGTCCGCAGACAAGATGTAGTTTTCAGAAGAACATGTAATGCTACCAGGCTGTAGTATGATTTTAGTAGCTCATATAATCTGTCAAGTTAGAAATAGCAGTGACTAAGAATTTACAAGTCAACATGAGCTTGCACAAAAGACAAAAATAATCCAATCAGTCTTTACACATTCATTATAAACTGGAAATGTAGGAATTTTATATTTATTAGAAAAATTATTTCCTATCATTTTGTAAAGCTTGTTGAATGTAGCCAAAGTATTTACAATATAAAGAAATTAAGAGACAGAACAAAGCAGCAACAGCAATAAAAATTCAGGAAGGACACAGTATTCATGAGCAAGAGATGAATGTGGAAGGAAGATGTAGATGTTTTGTTGTAGATGCTCAGCTTGTCATTAATTTACATTCAATTAAATATCCATTAAATGCAAGTACATTTTAAAAGATACTGATGCTGATGACTTCCACACGAACAACAAAAGTGATGGAGAAGTACAGAAAAAGTCAGAAGGAGTTACATTGTGCCTTTATGGACTGGAAGAAAGCATATGACAGGGTGCCTAGAGAGGAGTTGTGGTTATATATGAGGAAGTCAGGTGTTACAGAGAAGTATGTGAGAGTAGTTCAGGATATGTATGAGGACAGTGTGACAGTGGTGAGATCTGCTGTGGGAGTGATGGATGCATTCAAGGTAGAGGTTGGATTACATCAAGGATAAGTGCTGAGCCCGTTCTTGTTTGCAGTAGTAATGGACAGGTTGACGGACAAGGTTAGGCAGGAGCTCGTGGATGATGGTGTTCGCTGATGATATTGTGATCTGCAGTGAGAGTAGGGAGCAGCTTGAGGAGAACTTGGAGAGATGGAGATATGCTCTAGAGAAGAGAGGAATGAAAGTGAGTAGGTCAAAGACAGAATACATGAGTGTGAATGAAAGGGAGGAAAGTTGAGTGGTTAGGATGCAAGGGGTAGAGGTAACAAAGGTGGAGGAATTTAAAATACTTAGGGTCAACAGTTCAGTGTAATGGCGAGTGTGGAAGAGAGGTGAAGAAGAGTGCGCAGGCAGGTTGGAATGGGTGGAGAAGAGTGGCTGGAGTGATTTGTAACAGATGGGTACCAGCAAGAGTAAAAGGGAAGGTTTACAGGACAGTAGTGAGACCAGCTATCTTGTAAGGGTTGGAGACGGTGGCACTGACAAAAAGACAGGAGGTAGAGCTGGACGTCTCAGAGTTAAAAATGCTGAGATTTTCGTTGGGTGTGACGAGGATGGACAGGATTAGAAATTAGTATATTAGAGGGACAGCTCAGGTTAGACGTTTTGGGGACAAAGCTAGAGAAGCGAGGTTGCTGGTTTGGACGTGTCAGGATGAGACAAGGATTTAATTGGGAAGGATGTTGAAGATGGAGCTACCAGGAAAGAGGAAAAGAGGAAGACCTAAGAGGAGGTTTCTGGACGTGGCGAGAGAGGACATGCAGGTGGTTGGTTTGAAGGAGGAAGATGCAGCAGAGGACAGGAAGAAATGGAGACAATGGATCTGCTGTGGCAACCCCTAAATGGTAGCAGCCAAAAGACAAAGAAGAAGTAGTTTAACAACAAAAGTGTCTGAACACAGTCTCAATGTATGCTGCAGATGGTGAGTCTGAATCTACTTTTGTTAACTTCACAGCAGGAAAAATGGTCTCTGCCCCAGGCACAAGGTTCAAAGAGGCTGTACGTAGTCTTTTAATGAATCATGGATGTGTTTTAGGCATGACATGCAATAAACCAATCAGATTATCATCTCCTATTCCCTTTAAAAGGCAGGTGTGCTTGCAGCATGATTAAATGCTATTTTACAGTTGGATCTTTCAGGAAGAAAGCAAGAACATGGAAAAAATAGATCTGTTTGTGCTCAAGGTGAAAGCGTGCAATCTACAGGATCAGCAGAATCCTGGCTGACCTTTATGATAATGTTTTGATGAACACAATAATAATCTTAAAATGCATGCACGCTGTGGACATTTTTAATCGGTGCACATTAATACATTGGTTAGGATCCCTAAAAAAACAGCAACGTTATGTGCCTTAAACTTCAGAGCAGGTTTTTGCTGGTAAATCATGCAACTGCTGTCTACTGTCTCATGAGAGGAAGTTGCCAACAATGTACCAGAACACAAAAGCCCCCAACAGAGCAAGAACTAGAGTTAAACGAAGGATGTTTAGGGGGGCATCTTCAGTAGTGGTGTATTTTACCACAGATCTGTATTCCTAGATGTGTATTCTGGTTACAAGATCACCTCTGGCCCCACAAGTGTAAGGTAACAGTTATTAATAAAAGTGTACATTGATATTTGAGGAAAAGTTGAGAGAGATGGGCAGATCAACACAGATGTTCTGCTTTGACATTGCACATCAGCCTGAGGCAAGTGCAGCAAAAAGCACTTTTCAGGTTGAAAAGTAACAGACCTGCCATTCAGATCTCTTTTCAAATCCTGAGTTGGGGAGCAGGGTTTTAGACATGTTCGACATGACTCCAGAGGGTTCTAAAGCTTTTGTACTACTGAAAGATAAAACGTCAATGATAGTAGGAACTTTTCTTTAAATACTGTACACAGTTTTATCAAAAACACAAAAAACTACGTCATTACTTTAAAACAAACCACTTAATCATCTCAACTTGAGAATCACATACCAAACAGACATGGGAGGGGGCTCAGTTCTTTTACTCAGCATGCCCAGCGTTCAATCTATTTACCTGTGAAGAGTGGAAATCAGCAGGGGGGTAAAAAAAAAAAAAAAATCATCATGAGGATGTTTAAAGGGAAGACAGAGGAACAGTCAGACAGAAAATAACTGAATAATATTCAGCAACAGCACTAATTGTCAGGAAATGAAGGTTGCCAATGCAGTTGTGCTGTAATAAAACAAATGTGCCGATTAGAGGCTGTCCTTAGCAGCGGGCAAGAGTGAACAGACTGAGGTGTGAGACAAGACGGCAGGGGATCGATTTGTTCAAGACAACACGCACACGCACACGCACACACACACACACACACACACAGCTTATTAGCCGGCTGGTTAGAACGGATTAGATCCAATCTGCTAATCTGCTGCAGCCAACCAAGTGACTTTCTGACAACTGATGCCACCAGTGATGTACTAAAACTGTGGGCTATCTGTTTGACTTTAAAAGAGGGTGAAAGGATACTGCAAGGAAACCCTTTCCTGAAACAATGTGGTGTTTCCAACGGTTTGTTTGGAACCTGCTAAAAGGCACCTAACGTGCTGGAGACACGGGTTTATGGACAAAATTATAGCTGAGCATATTTCTGTGACACGTCTCTATTACCCTGCTTTTACAAACAGAAATCAAGTAGGTGTGAATAAATTACAAAAAGTAGAATATGTATACGGAGAAAGGAAAAAGAAGAAGAGGAAATCAGAAGACGGACAGAATAAACAGAAAAACAAAGTACAGAAGAAGAAGAAAGACAAACAAAAAGTGAAAATGTGAAAATGACAACCCTGGTTATTGCAAGGTCACAGCACAGCACACAGTGAACCACAACGAAATTGGACCTCTGCTTTTAACCCATGCACTCAAACACCGTGCAGCAGTGGGCAGCTATTGAAAGCGCCCGGGGAGCAGTGATGGGGACGGTACCTCAGGAAAACCTACTGGTGAGGGAATCAAACGATCTTCCGATGCAGGGGCAACTCCCTAACCACTAGACCACCGCTGCTCCAGAAGAAGAAAAAGAAGGGAAAGATAAAAGACAAAGAAGAAGGACGAAGACGGTAAAGAAGAGGAACAGCAACAACAAGATGGCTCAGAAGAACAGCAGGCTTAATCAGACTGTATGTAGACTCAGGATAACCTTCTGAAGGAAAGTTTCTTTGACTAAAAAAAAAAAGAAGAAAAAGTTTGCAGTACGTTCACACTGAGCAGCCCCTCCTGAAAATGATGCACAATCATTCACCTCTATCGTCTAAACAATCTAAATTTTGCTCCTTCAAGCACATTTGCCTCCTTTTTAGGAAGCGACTCGGTTAAAAAACATCTCAGAGCAACTAGAAAGGCAGCGCTTCAGAAGACTGATTCATTCATGCCCCTCTTTTCTACTTGGAGAATTGCAGTGCAGCAAAACACGCCAGCTGCCTGCATTGCTCCAAAAAACCAGGGGATCAAATAATGCCCGACATGAAAGGCACTTAAACAACCCCCATAAATAAACACACGTTACAGACAGACAGACCTGTGCAAGAAGGACACCTTCACCAGCCCTGCTGTGCTGAGATTGTCACAATGATGAAGTTAGGATTCCAAGCAGCTGCCAACATATTGTGGAGCGCTGTCTGAGAAATCAGTCTCATTTGCTCCAGAAGAATAGCCGCGGAGCATTTCACAAAGGCAGGCCGAGAGGCAAATGGCCCCAGACCTCTTCATATGTCTGTCGTCAGTGTTATTGTAGAGGTAAGATGTGCTTCGTGGTGAAAATCGATACGAAACTGCAAACGGAGGTCAGATTCTTTGTGTTCTACAGCTCCACTAAGACAGTTATTGTCTCATGACCGGAGCTCAGACAGGATCTTCTTCATAATCAGAGCTAATATCATGCACCATTGAGGGCAACCACAGATTTAAGCAATGACCACTGCAGAATTTCAATACATATAATAATCAACATTTTATTTTTTTAAAACAAGCAAATTAGGACTTTGTTACCTTTGTTTTTGCATTTTCATATTTAGATGCTCCAGTGTGCAAATGCTTCGTCAGCTTGTCTTTAACCAACATTTATTTGGTTATCTGTTAAATACAACTGAACTTTATGATGCACATAAAAGCTTCTATTAAATCTAACCCTGAAACAAACCTGAAACAAACCAGCATCCCGAATGCTGTTCATAATTCACTGTTTCGCCAAATAGTTTATTAATGAAAGTGTAGATCATCGACATGGGACCATAAAATGTGTATATGAATATCATATACATCATATACACGGCCAAGAGAACCTGTGCTGAATTCAGATATTCCTCTTCCAATCCAGTTGAGCAGGGCAGAGCTGGTGTAGACCAGCAACTGATCAAATGCAATGGTCAAACGTGATCACTTAGGTGCCTTCAAAAAAATCTAGATGTGACACTAGATACACAGCAGATGGCACAGCGCTGGCCTAGTTGTTAGGGAGTTGGCCGCCGGGTCTGAAGGTTGTAGGTTCGATTCCCTCACCAGTAGGTTGCTCTGAGGTACCCTTGTGCAAGGTGCAGTCCCTGTCACTGCTCCCCGGGCACATTCAGGAGCTGCCCCCTGCTGCACGTGTGTGTATGGGTGAAACGCGGAGGTTGATTTTCGCTTCACAATGACGAGAATAGTCACTTTCACTTTTCACTTAGATGTGAACCTTAAACCATATGCCGAGGAATCACATCAGGGTTTGAAGTTACTACCTTCGTTTTGGTTTCTGAAATGAGAAATGGTCTGCCCATCACAAGTCCTACATATTTAGCATGATCCTATTCAGATAAAAATGGACATGCTCAACATGTGACTGCACGTTAGTGTGAGCAAATATATTAAATAGATCCCAGAACAATATATGTAGCCCAAACAAAAGAGCTGATTGCTTTAGCACTATATGTGCCACAATTCTTATATTTTAATATAGTTGTACGAGTCACAACATACCAACCCATGAGATTACAAGCTGGAAGCTGTAATATCATCTCACATAAAGTGGCACAAGCAGCAGCTTACATTAGACATTAAGAATTGAAGAACCATCTGCAGATACAACAGATCCTCAGGTCGAAATGGATGTACTCGCTGCTAATATTAATCTCAAGCTGCTACAGGCACTGTGATCTTAGCAGCATTCTCTTTTATCACAGCTACCTGGACTGAACAGATGTTACATCTGTAGGAGAGGGGTCAAGTGTAACACATTTAACTCACAGAGCTCTAGCAGAACTTGATTATATATATATATGTATATAGGAAGGACCAAATTTTTAAGACTAGATGAGGGGGTCAGAGCATCTCCAAAACTGCAGGTCTAGTGTTGGGATCCTCGTTCACAGGGGTTAGTACTGAGCAAAGGGGGCAAAGATGTTGAACCAGCAATGATTATGAGTGCCTAACAGTGGTAGATCGTGTGTGGAGAGTGAAGCCCAGCCAGTTTGGTCTGATCCCACATAGAAGCTGCTGGTCTGGGTGCCAATTCCAGGAGGGATCCCCGTCCATCACTAGAAAGGTCCAGAAAAGGCATGTGAGCATCATGTGGACCATGAATCAATGAAAGAAGGTGAATCACAGTTTTCTTTTCCTTTATTTTAACTAGTCCACTCCATGAGGACTCAAAACATGCAGGTCTTAAAGTGGCCTACTGCTCAAGTGCCATATCCCTCAGGACATCTTTTTAAAGGTCTTGATGGGTCAGAACTGTTTTGAGCGCACAAAGCGGTCCAACATAGAATGATTTCTGTGGTTTTAATGTTATGGATGATCATGTATATTTATATACAACCCCCTGCTTTTTTGCCCAGAGGCAGCAAAACGCACGGCTTAACACTGAGGCATAATTCATCGCAACTTGAATGAAATTACATCGGAGACTTGGGCTCCCCGTACATTATTGATACACTTATAGCTCTTCCGTCTGACACAGAAATCTATATTCGCAGACGAAAAAAGAAAGCCTGTCAGAGGCTATTTGTGCTGCCCAAACAGAATGTCTGTTTCAACTGAACATTACACAGGGAACTGTGAAAACCACATCCAGATGGAGAGGCAATCTGAATCAAAAGGGCTCAAGCATTTAATCAGGGCTTTTCTCTGCTTGTAGAAGCAAACAAACTGAAGCACACACACATGGCGAGTAGGTATGGAGGACTATTAGAGAACACATCTTTTATTGCTTGCTTTATGTGCAACATCAGCCACTGTTAGAAAGCTGTAAAAGCTCACTGATCTTTATGATATCATTCTCCCTCAATGTGCTGTTTTAGCAAGGTCAGTTATGGAGAGAATATTGCACGTCTGTTCTCGTTGCCAGCCCTCTCCCTTCTTTTTATTCCCCCTTTCTTATTCCATGCAATTTAAAGGCAGAATGTATTGAATGCCCTCTTTTCTCTGTTTTGACATTTGCTGATCTCGGAGAGCACTCCGGAAATACCATGCTCCATTGCAAGCAGCTAAATTACAGTGATCCTTTCAAATTTCACAATCACCCTCCATTAGCTCCAAACCACTCTTAAGACACCACTGCCAGTTTGTGCAAACACCCCCACCGTCAGCAGCGATGGAAATGGTAATAAAGAACGGATCAGATAAAGAAGTTGTGAGAACACGTGAGCAAATTACAAGGTGCAAATCAACAGGTTCACCTCTAAGTGACATTCAGCAACTTCTTTTAACAAACAGTAGGACTTCCTAAAGTCTCATGAGGATCTCAGGATGAGCATCTGGAATAAACGTGAGAGGGAAAGTAGTTATATTAAGGTGGGAACAAACCTGATTCTTAATGTTTTAACCATTCCAAAAAAGTATACATTTGCACAGAGAAAAGAAAAAAGGACAACAAGCAGGAGTTACAACGCAGAACTTGCGTAAATTGCGAAATTCTTCAGCTGTAGAAGAGATCACTGGGCTGTTGATGAACGTTAGTGGAAGGATACAAGCAGTCGTATGAGTTCACTGACATTTAAAGTGGTTATAATTCAGCATGGAGACTGTTAGAATGAAGAACTATATTTGAGAGAGGAATAACTGTTGTTCTCACATTAGAGGAAGGTGATGAAAAAACATCAGATCAGTCAGAAATGTAGATTTTTTTTGACAGACATGCAAATGTAATAAAAAAAGAGAGAGTTTGACAAGCTCTACAGCCTCTCTCTAATATTAAAAATTCTCCTATTGCACATCTAAGAGATGACTGGACTGTACAATCCACCAGAGGGTAGCGCAGAGCCAGTGTCTTATGTTTGGATCAGTTTTTCTTATGTTTGGTCAAAAGAAAGGAAACGGAAAGAATACTGCCTAAAGGTTTCTATACCACATGAGAAGCACTGTCAAAGTACAGTTAAACAAAAGGGAAAAGGTTACAAAAGGATGGATAAACAACCTCAAGCCCATTTTACACTTTATTACTATATTTGCTATAATGAAGCAGAACTTTCATCGAGTGAACTCATGAACTCAAAAACACAAACAAATGGAAGTAGAAGGTGAAATCAGATACAATCAGACAAGTAAAGTAATGTAAGCTGGGATGAAAACAGACGCTCAGAGTATAGAACCATGTGTGCCACAATTTACCTCATTTGAGGAAAGCTGGTGGTTGATTGGTTGGCAACCGTGCAGCCAATCCTGGCTGTTTAGTGAAAGTGACTATATTTTGTCACTGTGAATGTGAAACACCGCACACAGTGAGACATGACGAAATTAAACCTCTGCTTTTCACCCATGCACAAAGTGCAGCGGAGGGCAGCTATTGAAAGCTGCCCGGGGACCAGCGATGAGGACAGTACCTTGCTCAAGGGTATGTGAGGGCAACCTATTGGTCTGGGATTTGAACCCGCAACCTTCTGCTCCTGGGGCCTCGTCCCTAATCACTAGACCACTGTTTAGTTCATTTATGCAGCTTATTTTAGAAAACGGGAAAAAACATTGTTCTACAAGCAATGCCTTTTTCTAATTCTATACACGAGCTGAACTACATGACTTCCAACTTGGTTAGATGAAACAGACTGCAGAGAAAGAGTCTCTACAACCCTTTCTAGTGGAGACATGGGCCTGCCTGATGAACAACACAAAGGAGGTGCAGAGGAAAGCAACAACCGGTGGGTGGAGACTTCCTTTACCTTTTTGTGCACATGGCAGGTGAGGAAATCAGGCTTTGCATTTTTCACAGGCCTGTGATATTTCATTTATTTATTTATTTATTTTTGGCAAACACGGCTCTAAAAGGTGCTAAAATGCCAGACTTCTTATTCGGTTTCAGCTTTGTCTCTCACATCTTAAGTCTAAGATTTAAAAATCACTCATTTCAACTGTAATTTTATTCATTCAGATTTTAATTTCTTCTGACATATGGCACTGTGTTTAAGGCTCTTTCTACCAAACTACTTAAGATTGCCAAAATCACAGCAAGAGGGGAAAAAAGGATATTCTTTATACTATTTGTTTCATCGCAACTTTTCAAGGGAAGTATTTTTTATAAATGTTACTCACTATAAAGATTATGCACTATAAAGATTCTATGCATCCCGGTACGTCTCTTCTGCTAAAACACTGTTAAAGCTGAGTGTTAAGATGTGTTTAACAGGAAGCTGCTTTGCTTGTGTTATTGACTGAATCGGGTGGAAGGACTGCAATCAAAAAAGATGCAGTACTGAGATTTTAACAGCAAAGCTTGACTTTTAATACAATATCATACCTGGTGCTGCAAATCCAGTTACCTTTCAGCGTAAAGGTCTGTGTAACCCTGGCCATTTATCCGACTCAAAGACTGATGGCTTTAGAACAGAATTCATTTTCTTGTACAAATATTACAATATTATCATCTTAAATATGATGCTTAGTGACTAAGTGCGTAAGACTAATCATACTAACAGCCCAAATATTAGCTCTAATTATAGTTCTAAAGGCCAAAAGGAAAGTGAAAAAGGAAAGAAAAGGGAAAAAAAAAAGGAGAATATTTTTCTCACATCCTAAAGTGTTCCATCCTCACAGTTGTAGATTATCTTCCAATGATACTGCAGGCCGGAGTCTCAGCATGGCATGGCAGGCTCTAAATTGGCCGGCCGACACACTTGTCACTTATCATACATGCTAATGGGCTAAGCCGCGGCAGACAGGCAGACAGCGGGCACGCTCTGAGGCCGGGGCAAGCTGAGAGGAAGCAGAGGAAGAAATGAGAGCAGCAATCTCCATGCTGGCCGCAGGAGGTAAGGGCATTGGTGGAGAGGACATGAGGACTGAATTTACATTTCACCAGTCCTGGCACGGAAAAGCTATAGAGCAGCACTACTCCTTTCACACAATGGGGGACATAGACTGAGCAGTAGATTACTTAGTAAAGCCCAGTCTTAGAGAAAAAGATGAAAGTGTGTGAAGACTACAGTCAAGGATGAGATAAAGAGAATGAAAAGAGAGAGAGAGAGAGATAAATATGTATTATGTTGGTCCCTATATGTGTGTGTAGTTAATTCAGGTGTGCAGCTGATGGAAGTGTAATTTTACTAAGTCATGGCTTGAGGTTTGAAGGAGAAATCTAGAGCTAAACTTTACTTGAATTTGTTCATTACTTGCCAAAGCAAACCATTAAAACGATTTGCCAGATCACATTTATACACACTAGTGTGAATGTAAGCATATGCTTGTCTGTACATGCAGATAGGGGCAGCGCTGGCCTAGTGCTTAGGGATTAGGCCTCTAGGATTGGAAGATCATGGGTGCGGATCTCAGACCAGTAGGTTGCCCTGAGATACCCTTGAGCAAGGTACCATCCTCATCACTGCTCCCTGCGCACTGAATATGGCTGCCCCCTGCTGCACGTGTGTTTAAGGGTAAAAGCAGAGGATGCATTTTGTTTCACTGTGTGCTGTGCTGTGTTTCACAATAACAAATATTACCATTACTATTTAACTTTATCATTTTATACATGCAGTTGTATGTGTATGCATAATCACAGGATAATAAATCTTATTAAATTACTTTTATTAGTATTATTATATTATTAGTATAAAAAATGAAAGCGCAAGACAGCACAAAATGGAGGGGGGGAGAGAGAGAGAGAGGGCAGAGAGGAGAGAGAGGGGAGAGAAGGGGGCAGAGAGAGGGGAGTAGAGAGAGAGAGAGAGAGAGGGGGGAGGGAGGGAGAGAGGGAGAGAGAGAGAGAGAGAGAGAGAGAGAGAGAGAGAGAGGGGAGTGAGAGAGAGAGAGGGAGGGAGAGAGAGAGAGAGAGAGAGAGGGGGGATAGGGGAGAGAGAGAGAGAGAGAGAGAGAGAGGGGGAGGGAGGGGGAGGGAGAGAGGGAGAGAGAGAGAGAGAGAGTGGGAGAGAGAGGCGAGGAGAGATAGAGAGGAGGGAGAGAGAGAGAGAGAGAGAGGGAGAGGGAGAGGGAGGAGGGAGGGAGGAGAGAGAGAGAGAGAGGGGAGAGAGAGAGAGAGAGAGAGAGGGGAGAGAGGGAGAGAGAGAGAGAGAGAGAGAGAGAAAGAGAGAGAGAGAGAGGGGATAGGGAGAGAGAGAGGGGGAGGAGAGGGGGAGAGGAGGGGGCAGAGAGAGAGAGAGAGAGAGAAGTGGGAGAGAGAGAGAGAGGCAGGGGAGAGATAGAGAGGGAGGGAGAGAGAGAGAGAGGAGGAGGGGAGGAGAGGGAGGGAGAGGAGGGGGAGAGAGGGGAGGAGGAGGATGGGAGAGAGAGAGAGAGAGAGAGGGAGAGAGGGAGAGAGGGAGAGAGGGAGGGAGGGAGGGGGAGAGAGAGAGAGAGAGAGAGAGAGGGGGCAGTTTATGTTTTAAGTTAAAGCCAGGTGAGTAAATGGATCTTTAAAATCCTCAAGTCTGACTGTGTGCGGCTAAAGTGTGTATGTGTGTGTGTGTGTGTGTGTGTGTGTGTGTGTGTGCGTGTGTATTAAAATCATCTGGCCATTAGGAACCCCAGAGGGACAGTTTATTCCAGGTCAGGATGCAGTCACTTCTTCCATGGTATCAAAGATCCATCAGACTATAAATAACACTTTCTGAGCTGTGAGGCTAAAATTAGCCTGGTATTGAACGCTCCCTCTCCACTACACTCCACACACAGGGTGGTCTGTGGTCACATAACTGTCTATGAAACTTCTTCTTCAGCTCCGATGCCCCTTCATTCTGGGGGCATTTTCCAATAGACGGACTACAGAGACGATGTCCGTGCCATCCAGCTGTTTTGCAGCTGTCTGAATAAGCGCAGGTGAAGCACTCATCGAGCCCAGTCAGGCAGCGCTGACGCTGTTAACCTCCTGACAGCCACTAAAGCAAGAGAGTGGAGAAGGACAAAGCAAGAAGAGCGCCAGGACTGTGTGACTGCAGAGGAAATATGTGGAACGAGGAGTATGCACTTCAGCACAAAGCTGAGAGCAAAGGATATTATGAGCGTTGAATAGGCTGCTGAAGGATAGAGGGAGAGAAAAAAAATCACTATTTCAGTCTGTTCTATTCAAAGTCTCCCATCCACCAATGTTTTATCTTTGATTGCAAACAACACTGCAGCCTTTTACCACAAATTAGTTCCACTGAGTAACTTAATGTGTCAGAGAAATAGCATGTAGAGCGGCTTTTTTATTCAGTCTAACTGGAATTTTTAAGCTTCTTAACTTGTAAGGATCATCTGGTGGGACCAGACTTCAGTTCCTGCCATGCCTTACATGTTAATTTCATATGTCTTTTTGGGGGGGGTTAACGTAAAAGATAAGATTCTGCCCATGAATCTGAAAGAATCTTAATTCAGTAAATTCCAGGCCTAAGCCTCAGTAACGTTCCTGAAGGTAAAATCAATAGGACAGCTAACTGTCTCAAACTTCAAATAAATTCATCCTGTTTCTTCTGTCTATTGCTGGGTGTTTTTGCATTTATGGTATTTAACAGACACTCTTATCCAGAGCAAATCCTTACATTTTGTAATTACAGGGACAGTCTCTCTGGAGCAACTTGGGGTTAAGGGTCTTACTCAGAAACACAGTGGTGGTAGTGCTGGAGAAAGGATTTGATCCCATGAGCTCTTGGTGGCGAGAACCCTAACATCTCACCACTAGACCAGCTTCACCCCGTGTCCTAACTTGCTTACTCAAACATGAGTAGTGCTTCTTATCTACTACATGAGCTGCATAATTAATAACTTCTTTCTTCAGATTATATTCCTTATTGACAACTTTTCCAAAAACTTTCACCGACCAAAAATAATAAGGGGTTAATTAAAATTACTCCGCTAACTTCATGCATTTGCATTTGTGGTTTCTGTTGACCGCTGCAGTTTCCAAGGATTTAGCAATCAATGCACTTGCTCAGTCAAACCGTCCTATTCTGTCTTACCTGTACTTTGGACAGAGCAAGTGGAAAGGAGAAGAGGGTTTAAGTGGAGCAGGCCAAGGCCTCTTATGCTCCAGCCTCAAGGGCAGAAGAGGTATCTCTTGAATGTTTAATGGTGGCCTGCACATCCAGGCCAGATATCAAACAAAGTGATCAGCAGGCCTGGAGTCTGGGATGCTCCATCTTTTCCAGGGCCTGGAACCATTCAGAGCCATTTAAGGCCCTCCAGAGCCCCGGCAGCTTTTGAGTGGCCTCTCCGGGTCATCAGAGGCTCTCTAAAAAGAGCTCCTCCACTCTCCCAAAGCCTGGGGCTAAGGGGTCACAGATGGTGCTTCTGGAGATGGCTGCAGACCAACGAGGCAATGCACACATTGAGCTGGCGCCTCCGCTAGCAGAGGGAGATCATTACTGCCGTTTTACAAAATATTCAACATAACAACAATATTACCATGGATGAATTAGCAAGTCAAATATCCACACAGAGCTTACGAGCAGATGATGCTTCAGAGACCACTTTGATCTTTTTGGCTAAAGCAACTCGACAACAGCATTTGATTTTACTACGAAAACAGAGAGAAACAGTGGGATCAGACCCAACACTGCTTCAAAAAAGGTCCTTGACCACTTTATTGGTTCCATGTCTTCCATTCTTCACCAAGAACTGTCAAACCTAAACAGTAAGCACACAACAAAGTTGTCATATTTAGGAGGAAAGAAGCCTATAATGGATGCAGTGGTTTGATCTTCTTGCCCACCTCCCCTATCGTGTTCTTTTTTTTTCTCCTTAGCCTCCCCTACTGGTCCTAACGATGCATGCAATTCCCTCATGGCCCAATTTAATGCTGCCAGTCGATGGATAGCCAGTGTCCTGCTTAGAGAGATTGAAAAAAGAAGAGCTTGGTGCTCCCTGAACAATGAGAGCATTTGATGCAATATTATATAAAAATCAATAGCATGGCTAGTAGAGTGTCTGTTGGAGTTTCAGGCAATATCCAGAACAGGCCGGTCTCGATGTGTCACCCTGTTTCGTCAGAAATGCCGAGACACATTGCTGAACAAAAGCCACCAATAGTTCCTCTCTCTCCCTCGCTCTCTGAGAGTGGTTAGACTTCATCTGCAAGTCAGTTGCTATGACAAACTTGACTTGCAGTATCTGAGACCCATAAGTGCTTTAGACTTGAAGGACTTTCATGCTGGCCTTCATCAGCAATTCTGCCAGTTGGTTATAAAGTGGAACAGCAAAGAAGTGCTCATCCTTGTGCTGCATTTAATGCTACATGGTGCAGAGTGAGGGAACGCTTTGCTAGTCAAAACAGTGTCCTTACTGTCTTAGCCTCAGGGTCGCACCCCTGTTCCTCATGTACCCTTCGCTCTTAAAACTGCAGGCAGGACATTGAAAAAACGGAATAAAAAATTCAGCAGAAACTATAAAACAGTAAGCAGGGTGTCAGGTAGCATACTGCTAGAGCCACCAAGGCTATGATTTTTAAATCTCTTCGCAATCTTTCCATCATACACTTTTAACAAGGCCCCCAAAATGAATGCCAGCTCCTCTTGTGGCCCACCCTGGCTGAGGGAATTGCAACTGAATGCACAGACAGGTTGCTTCTCCCAGTCTAGTGGACAGAGCTCCAAGATACAATTTCATGCTTTGTGGCCAGTGCACAGCAATAACATGGCATGGCCCACACCCAAGGTGTCAGGGCATGGGGAAGACTCCCTGCTTGACCTGCTTCTGGGCCACCCCGGATGCTGTCCAGGCCATTACAGGGAGCACCTTGGCTCTTGCGATCAAATATTAATCCTGCCCCTGGACTTAAGAAATTGAAAACCGACTTACCATTTTGTTATTGATTTCATGAAAATGAATCTCGCAGACTTTCTCCACCACTTCCTCATTCTCGAAAGTTACAAAGCCAAATCCTGCATAGAGGAGGAGAGTCAAGAAAGAAAAGAGAAGAAGAGAGATTAAAAGAGAGAGTGAGAGATAGATGGGAAGAGGGGATAGAAAGAAAAAAAAAGAAGCACATGACTAAAGTGAATGAACACAGAAGCAGTTAAATGAACAGGAAAAGCAACAAATATCCGTTGATTGCTAATATCACATGGAGCAGACATAAATGAGTCATTGAGTCATGCGGCAATCTGCACTTTATTGGCTCCTAATGACGTGAAAATTATGTATCTAGTGCAGCGCAGGGGCTCTTTTGCTGTTAAAGTGATGAAGACCTGGGCATTATTAAAATAGCTATGAGTCTGTTCCTCCGAGAGGGAGGAAGCTCAAAGCCTGTTTAATGAGATTCATAGAGCCAGCCCTGCATCTGAATCCCATTACTAAATATTTGGTGTTTCTTTGCTGGTGTTTCAATGCATGACACACTATTTTCCATACTCTTAAGTGTCTCCGCTAAGAAGTTTTTCAACCATATTGAAAATACTGGCACAAATCCTACTATTTTAGTGAGTAAGAGACGGATCTAGTGAATAACAAAAGAGATTGCACATCTACTGAGTGTGAGTCAGTCATCGGAAAAATTCTGCCACTTAGAATAGAACATGCACAGGCTATTCAAACATCCATATATGGTTACAAACATATACGCTAACTCACACATAGAAGTGGGCAATCAGAACAGTCCTGGTACAGTTACTCATGAAAATTCTAACTTTAAAAATTACCCATCCCTCATAGTGGTACAAGAATACCTTACTGATTACTTCCTGGGGGAAAAAAAGAACAAAATCACTAATTATTAATTTTCTTTTGTGTTACTTTCCAAAACCCCAGGAACATCACGACCAAGTAGCATGTGTTGTTACAACAAAGTATAAAAAATAACAATTTATGTAGAAATGTATAAAAATGCATGCATAAAAGGTGCATAAAAACTACAGAGAAGATATAACCCGCATTAAATGCGCTGAATTGCACATTATCAGAGAGCTGCATGGGGATGCATATGCATACAGCTGTTTTATTTGTTTCTTTTTCCATGATTTCATTTATCTTTTTGGTCCTTTAAATAGTTTAAATACATTAGTGACTCAAGTAAATACGTTGGTAAAAAGAAACAGCGGTGCATAATCTGGAGGAAACAAAATACAGCCCAAAGTACGCCACCGATATGGAAACACAACATGAGGTAAAACTATACTGCAAGCTGTGCAGACAACACTGAGAGAGAGTCTCCTACACCAGACTGTGTGCTTTAAAAGACCTACCTGCTTTAGAAGGAAAAGCAGGACTGAGCAACCTGGAAGACGTAACTCTGCTTGGCTGAGGATGCCCCATCAGCCAGTCTCCACCAGCAGTTTTTTGTCTTTATCCACTCTGTTTACACTCAGATTTGCTGCAAGTCTTAGCTACTGCTTATCCATAGCTTTTCCTAAAGTAGTTTGCTTTTCCTGGATTATTTGCAAGCTTTAGATGCAAACCATCTCCCTTTATTCCCCTCCCTTCCCTCACACTTCCTGATAGTGCCTCTTCCCGAGTTTAGGGTCTGTTTTGGTTTTTCAGTTTATTTTCTCAATTAGTTGCCGTCCTGACATTTTAGTCAATAGACCAAAAAACCCTGCGTGAACCTCCAATACCCTCCAATCACTGTCATTCCATACATGCTGAAAGCTGTTTCTACCACTTTGTGCTTATGGATAGTGGTGAAGATTCTGAAATCTGTGGTGATTTTAGCAGGCTGTTAACATCAGACAGTCCGTGTAACTTTGTGAACAGAGTGCCTGTGCAAAAAAAAAAAAAAAAAAAAAGCTGACGTAGAGCAAAAACGGTCCAGTAATGAATCTCTCACACTTCAAAATCCAAAATAATTCTTCTCCTCTTAGAGCCCAACTGATGCCCAGAACACAATGTTTCTGGATGCCAAGTCGACTAGTAAAAATCGGTAGATGTGCATGCTCCACTGAACATGAACACACTCACCCACCCACAAACCCATCAGCTACAGTTCAGTTCAGCCAGAGCCTCCCCTGTAGGTTAATCAGTACAGGCTCTCAACAAACAGAGACAAAGCCAGAGAAGGCTAAGAGAAGTAGAAGAGCCTTGTAACCTAACTCTGGCACCCTGCTGCATTCAGACATGGCTTCTGGCTTTTAAAAAGTGAGAGATAAGCCCTGAGGGTCAGAGGGTCAGCACAGTCGACAGAGAGCCTGAACGAGGAAGCGGCGGAGCCCTCTTCATGCCCACCGTGATAAAAGCAGATAAAAAGAGCGTGAGGGCCGATAAGAGGGTGGTAGATAAACAAACCGCCAGCCCTCACTATGACCCCAAGTGACCTCTGAGTGATTATAAGTACAGTTGTCTTTGTTTGGGGAGGAGAACATTCATCGTTGTAAGGGTTCTTTGACTTCATAACCCAGTACCACCAAGCCCCTTACAAATCTCTCTCCTAGCGGGGAAAACTGAAATTGGCTGCTCACTGTGGAAGTGTCCAGATGTCACTGAAGTCCTGGGCTCAGCCTCAAGTGCTGTGTCTACAGAGAACATTTCACAATCAGCGAAAACAGTGAAAGTTCCACTCTGATGAGCTGAAGGGATCTGTATAGATCTGTAAGTGTGTACATTCAGGTTTTCACCACTCAACAGGAAAAAAAATAAACCAAATGCTAGTCAGCAGCACGATGCTGTTAGGAGGGCATCAAGGCATCTCGTCCTAAATGTGTTCCATGATAAAGCTATTGAAGCTATGAACTTTTAATTAATTAGGTAGTAAGTACAGAAGATACCCTTGCATCTTTGCAGGACGCACCACTTTGTGCCATCGTGACAAAGACATGACCCTACATACTATATAAAACGATGACATTGTCAGTGGCTGATGGGTTTGCATGCCAGTCAAACGGCCCCTTTCTGTCAAAGCAGGCAGTTCAATGACAATAGTCAGAACTCTGGCTTGCAAGACTACTGTAACTCTAAATGACACAACAGTATCAAAGGCATGAGTCACACTGTAACAAGCTTGTCATGTTGGGGCATAGCAAAGGTTAATTGAGTTCATTTATTGTATGTCCAGACCAAGAGGTGATTCACGGTCATTGCACTAATTTGTTGTTTATACAAGTTCCACTTTGAAATTCGAGCCCTTCCCAGCCCTAACCCCACCACTTCTTCCCAGGGTGAGGCAAAGTGTCTAGCCCCAGCTGCCGTCCTGAAGATAATGTGAGTTATTGGAGCTGTTGCCTTGTGCTCTCATGGGCGCATGCTGGAGCGGAATTTTCAGCCAATTACTCAGTGACCTCTTCGCTCACGATGGCTTCCTGTATGAGCCCATTAGGGCATCCTGTTGCTGCCTCGGGCTGACTTTCGGCTGGAGGCTGGATTAGGTCCCACTTTGTGCTCCACGCTTAGATATTTAACCCCCGAATCTATCCTATTTCCTCCTCTTCCTATCCCTTCTCCAACCTGTCCTGGCAAGCCCTTGAGGTGACAGGGGATGTGGACCAAAGGATGAGGCTCTGTGATGCCCCCATATCTCTTTCTCACTCACTTTCTCTCTTGCTGTGTCTCTCTACCTCCCTCATCCGCTCTGTTTGACAGATCTGCCTGTCTGAGGCCCAGCCGGCCTGGGGCCATTTCCACATCCACTGCTTTTATACCCTTAAACACTGCAGAGCCGGCCTGCTGCGTCAGCTAATCAGAAAAGATGTCACTGTTTCCTATCTGCAGCTCCAGTCACACTCTCTCTGGGCCTGATTATTCTGCCTTATGGCCTCGCTTCTTCTCCTTCTTCTTTCTTTGTTCTCTGTTAAAAGGAATCAGCGACACTCAGCTAAGAATGAGTACATATTGCCAGCAAAGCAACACCCATATGCATCTGACAATCAGCATGAAATAACGGGTTCAAAAACAGTTTAATGAAACATTGCACTTCAGCTGCATTTCATGCAAAATTCACATGCAAGCAGAGCGACAGTTTAAGCCAAAAGGGAGCAAAACTGGTGCAGGGGAAAGCATCCCTTTTCTGCTGGGAGACATTTACATGTGTCTGCGGAACTGTGCTGTGATGGGCCCGGCTTTGAAATCATGAGAAGCAGTTAGTTTTCCATCTCAGGCCTCTGCACCCTTATCAACCACACAGCGACCACTTCTGACAACCAACAAATCAGCTGTCAGGAGTAATTTCTCAGCAGGCAGGAGGAGGGTGTGGAAGCTGGGTGGGGGGCTGCCCAGAGCCCATGTAAATGCACCCAAACAGGACACTCCCAGAGCTCGCTCACACCACAAACACATCTCACACACAACGAGCAAAATAAAAGCCCCTTTTCTGCTTCAGCACAAAAAAAGGTGATATTTAAAAAGGTCTACTGAAATACAAGTGTACAAATGCACAGAGCATAGTGTGTGTGTGTGTGTGTGTGTGTACATAGAGGGAGAGAGAAAAAGAAAGACACAGACAAACAGACAGACCACATCTTAAAACATGCTTTTTCTTTCACTGGCTTATATCAGATTTCCTCAGAGCTTCTGAGAACAATTACCTCCATGCTCTGTCTTAGTGAGCTCACACACTCTAAAACCTTGGTGAGAGGGATCAGGTAACGATCTGGCTGGCTGTCTGTGTCAGAGTTCAGGGCAGTATCGGCAGAATGAGCTCCCAGCCCACCATTGGAGGAGGCAGCAAATCAAAGCTCCTCTTGGGTGCCTAATGACAAGGCTGACAAGCATGGCACTAATATGAACTCTTAAGGAGAGCTGATCTGCAGCCCCTTAAAAGTCAGACAAAGAAGAAGGACATAACATTGCTTAAAACAGAAGCTTTTGCTCCGATCTGAAACTGAAAGGTTTTCATTAATCTTCTCCATTTTGCATAGGGACCAAAACTGAACTAAACAACCATTTCTGGTGTAGCTACCTAAGCAGGGTGCTTGTGAAAGAAGATAAAATGAAACGCATTCACATCTGACTTTGTTGTGTATTTGACATAGTCGTTTTTTTTCCCTAAAATCTGTTTTTCCCTTCTTTAACTTTTTTTTTTGGTGATCCCTCAATGACAACACATGGCTTTCCAATCTCAGGCAGGATAATAAGTGTTAGTGGCTATTACGGAGGCGTCTGGGCGGCATCTCACACTTATTAGGCAGAGAGCAAGGCAGGCCTGGTCTCCACAGACACCCAGGCATTCACAGCCTCTTACAAAACAAAGAGGCTCCGCCACGCTTAATGCCAGTCCCCCTCGGAGCCCAGCACAAATAAAATTAAAATGCTAAATCAATGAGTCTTCCACTGACCTTTGCTTAAACAGCTGAGGGTGCCTGGAGCAGTTCGATGTATTTGAAGGGAAGAGGTACACAACCAAATCAGATATTATTACCAATGCGGCGTATCCTTTCCAGATGAGAGATGGGACATAGATTGCATGTTGCATATTAAACATGGAAAAAGCCCATCTTTTCCACCCGATCGCCCACGGCATTTCTCACAAAAGAACACGTACAAGCTAAGGCCCACAAATGTATGTGTGTGTGGACACTGGGTGCAGCGGAAATACCATTTCATTCTTACACTTAAAGATGACCGCAAAGCCACGTAGATTAAACATAAATTATTAGTGCCATAACACTAAGAGCATATATGCAGCATATAATCAAGATTAAATCTCACCCAAAATAACAGAGAACACCTGCCGCTTCTTCTTTTCATAATAATTCATAATCCATGTTTAGTCATTTCACAGAAAAATAATACTATATATATATTCTATATATATGGTACTGTGCAAAAGTTTTAGGCAGGTGTGGAAAAAATGCTGTAAACAAAGAATGCTTTCAGAAATATAAATAATGATTGTTTATTTTGATCAATTTACAAAATGCAGAGTGAGCGAACAAAAGAAAAATCTAAATCAGATCAATATTTGGTGTTACTACCTTTTGCCTTCAAACCAGCATCAGTTCTTCTGGCCCCCACAGAGCCCTGATCTCAACATCATCCAGTGTGTCTGGATTACATGAAGAGACAGAAGGATGTGAGGAAGCTACATCCACAGCAGATCTGTGGTTAGTTCTCCACGATGTTTGGAACAACCTACCAGCCGAGTTCCTTCAAAAACTGTGTGCAAGTGTACCTAGAAGAATTGATGCTGTTTTGAAGGCAAAGGGTGGTCACACCAAATATTGATTTGATTAAGATTCTCTTTTGTTCATTCACTGCATTTTGTTGATTGATGAAAATAAATGATTAACACTCCCATTTCTGAAAGCGTTCTTTGTTTACAGCATTTTTTCCACACCTGCCTAAAACGTTTGAACAGTACTGTATATCAGTGTATCAATGTATCAATCAATGTCTTTTTCAAACAGCAAGAAGATTTTGTTTGTCATTAATCCTTTGAAAAACTCAAGCCTTATTCTTTTCCATGTAAAGCAAGAAAACATGTCAACATTTTTCCACCTGCACATGCTTTGTCAGGGTTGAATACTAAACTGAGGATCTATAAGCAGAGTTTAGCAGTTGATGCAGTTTGTATGCAAACTGATCTCATAGCTCCCAGTTTTTAATAGAGGTTTTTACATCAAGACATATTAATGGACATTGATGGCATGTCTTAATGCAAGTATGTGTTATTTTGTATGTGTGTGTGTGTGTGTGTGTGTGTGTCTCTGGTTGCTTTGCCTGATAGATTCTTATATCACTTTGCCACATATCTGCTGGAGAGAAAAATATAGTGATATCCAGAGGCATCAAGTGACACAATAAAATCAAAATGCCAGTGTCAATTAATCTCTCCTTACTCTGATAAATGGGCTCACATCCTCATCCATTAATAATAAGTGCGGAAAGTAGCACAAGAAAATCTGTCAGTGGACTTCATTTTTTACCCCACAAGACAGGAAGTCAGCCTCTCTGTTGCACTGCTTTGAGTGTGAGTGTGTGTGTGTGAGTGTGTGTGTGCGTGCGCGTGTGAGAAAGATGGCTAAGGCTCTATTCTAGAGCACAGAGGAGAGAAGTCCACAGGGAATGGTGAGAATGATCCTAAAGAGTCAATAAATAGATTGGCATGCATTGATGGGAGTTTGCGGCCTTATTTACACATCCTCTTAATCAAAAAGGAGACGGGCACAGAGAAAAATAGCCTCTCTGTAAGCTCTTTGGAACTTGGAACCCTTGTAAACTAAATGAGAGTAGACAGCGGAATCGATTGTAGTAGCAGCCATCCCGCTACATTATAATGACTTGGGTGAGAAGCGGCTCACCCAGAAACAAGAGAAGGCCAAAAAAGAGGTGTAAAGAAGCCCATGAAGAAGAAATGTTGCAGGGAAAGGAGCTCCATCACTGACAGACACTGTAGAAATCTGCTAGTGATTGGTGTGTGTCTGTATGTGTTTGTATGTAGTTAATACATCACAGCCCATACATGCTGGGTGAAATAGATTGCCACGGGCAAAGAAGGAATCTGAAACCAATGTACTCAACAAAGGAAAATCTCTTGGGGTGTTGTCGATTTCTGTGATCGCAGGTCAAATTTAAACTTACCAAGATTAAAGACTCGACTGTGGTCCATACAACACCTACCGCGTTTCCAAAAAAATGTTCAAATAGATAAAATATTGGTGTTTTGATGTTACATTTAAAGAAACTGAAAAAAGCACCCTTCATTTTTCCATCTTTGGTTTACCTAACATAAAACAACAAACTCAAAAATGGGCCAATTTGTAGCTAAGCTTCAATACACTGACTAAATGGCACATTGTGAAAGTACAACAAAGTTTTTGTTCTTCTCTTCACAGAATGAATCTCCCATGTGTGTCCTTTAAACTTCAGGAAGCACATCCCCAGTGTGTACTGAACAAACATCGTCATGTCTTGTATATTTTTGTTTCGTTGCTTCCGCCTACGTTATGTTTGAGGATTGTGAGGAGGCAGATGCAGGAGTCTGAGCTCCTTTCCCTTTACACTGACCCCCCAAACATCCATTAACACTGTGGAAAGATTGCACCAGCCATAAATCCCACTTTAGAATGAGCGCATCGTTACTCATCAGCAATGCTGCTTTAGCATCTTCAGCTTCACACGCACTAAAAAGCAATGATAGGAAACAAAAGTGGACAGAAGTTCCACCTGAAGATACGGCAACTCTGATAAAATTGAAAAAACATGATGAAAGTCAATGCATTCGCTCACACATGACTATGTAAGATTTATTGCGACATAAAGTGCTCCGAAAGCCACCTCAAACCCCCAAATACTAGGTGCTTCAGAGGAAGCCTTTCCTGCCTAATGGCTAATGATCTAAGTCCATCCTCCCTCATTAAAGAAGACAGATGAAGAGGATGGTGCTTGGTGTGCAGAGTCAGCAAGGTCTGTCTGCAGAAAATGTGGAGCAGCACAATTGGAAAGGGCTATAGGGGTAATGGCGAAGACCCCGAAACACAGATAAAGCAAATTCCTCCACTCTCCTCCATTAGCTGTGACTAACGTTTCCTTAAGGGTGTTTACAGAAGAAAGTACAACTGAATATATGGAATCATTTGGAAACTATTTACCAGGAATTTACCAGGACAAGGTCATGCTTAAAACAAAAACATTTTTTTATTAATTCAGTAGTTTATTGCCGAAAATATGGGACTAAAAGAAATGGCGCAAGTTTGTGAAAAGAAACAGTGGATCTGAAAAAATCTGCAAAAAAGATTCCTGTACACTTTCATAAGTCAGTACACATTAGAAAGTGAGGCCATTATAATTTAATAAGCAATTCTATCTGCTTTAATAATACATGATGCCTATTCAGATTATATCAACTAATTCAATTCCACCGCTCTGAAAGTACCGCTGGGGGAACTAAAAGGACATCAGTAAGCATAGCCAAAGTAAACACAGCACATTTCAACTCCGATTGAGACATTTTTTTCCATATCACACCCCAGCATTTATCTCATTCTTGTCTTTAACTATGTGAAAGACGTGTTGATTGTGTCTGCGGCTATGTGTTCGGCTTTGACAGGCCCAGTAATGGAGCACCATATGGGAAGGAGCTTTGAGCACGATGCATTCTGACAGTTCTTTGTTTCATAATCCATAAACTCCACACAGACTGCCGCCTTCTCACAGGCACTGGAGCAACAAGTCCAATTTCACCCTTCTCCTCTGCAAAGGCTAATGTGATTACACCAGCATCAAAACAATTTGGGCCTTAATTACAGAAGACACATCAAGGCGAGAGCCATGATAGGAATTTCTCAAAGGAAGCAATTGGCATGACAAATTAAGAAAGGATGGAAAATAAAAATCATTTTTGATAACATGGTGTTTGTTGCATGAATTCCTTGGGAGGCAGGCAGGGCGAAGAACAGGGAACCTCCAACTCTAGTGTTTATCCCTGTGACGGAAGAGTAGAAGATCAAAACTACAGTTAAAACGTCTAAGTCTAAATGTATCTAAATTCAACTGATTTCATGTAGTAGTGGAGTTGATCCAGCAAGAGTATGTTATAATATCTCACAATAAACATCACATCATCGAAATGTATTTTTGAACAAAATAAAGAAATGGAAGTGCTGCAGTAATCTCAACGGATGCAAGATTGAAAACTGAGAACAGAATCCAGATAAACAGTAAATACAGTCTTATTTCCTCGATCTAGTCTCAAGTCTGTTGGGATGCTTGTGTGTCGGAGGACACACAAACATGAGGCTCAGTGAGTCGGTTTTTCCCTTGTTCTTGGTTAAGTTAGAACCTCTTTTCTCTCTTAACTAATCCTCAGCAGAGTGAATGACCATAAAAGAGACAGAGCCTCACCTTAATCTGCTCTTGAATAATGTATCTGGAACTTTTCACCTCATCTCTTTTAGCACTCACACGGGGCACCAGCGCTCAATCATTATGTCTAATTAGCAGCTCCAAACTGCCCCAACAACTGTCAACTTTTCAACACCTACACCAACAGATCTCGAATCAAACTCTCCTCTATCAGGCCTGTGAGAAATGAAGAAACTGGGATGCTAAAGCAGTTGCCCTTGAGAAAGGCAAAGAGTGAAAAGTCTTTATAACAGTGTGGTGAATTTAAATCTGCATTGCTGGTATGCTGACGTGCCAGAGGGTAAGCCTCGGAGCCCTTTAAGGCTTTGTGATTTGTGATGTCTCTAATCTGAATTCTTTTTCATACAACGGACTCAAATTTCCTTCATTATAAAGTTTTGGAAAATGGGATTAAATCAGCTCATCAGATTTTCCTTCTTTGTAATATCTAGGCACAGATGTCAAAGTAAGTTATTCTTCAGGCCAAAAGTGACGGCCTACCGTTTGAGGCAAAACGAAAGAACAACCAATAACGGTATTTAAAACGGGCGGAAACGTGAGCAATGACATTCCTATAATGTTACAAACAGCACTGCACATTAGTTCTTCCTTCTTCTTCCTTCAGCTGCTCCCGTTTAGGGGTCGCCACAGCGGATCATCCGTTCCCAACAGCACTGCACACCATATATATCAGCTTTACATTCATGTGTACAAGGCTGATGCAAGATCTAAGTCTGAACCTTTGCAATAGATTGTGTTTTGTTGAGAGTTTTGCAAGGCCTGGGATTTGGAGATGAATAAAATGGATGGAAATTCATTTACTCCATGCTCTTGTGGAGTGTCATTTTGAAAACATCAGCATTTGTAGTAAAGTGTGTGTGCGTGTGTATAGTCTGGCTCTACTAACTTTCACACATACAACTCCACTTGTGTGTGTTCAGGGATCTATTCTGTCCGAGCTTGCGTATGTAGGTCACCTAGCAGCACTGGGCCATCAATTTTACTGTCCTACTTAAATAGACACACACAGTTCGCTTGAAAAAGTGGGAATTTTTCACTCAGAGCACCAACAGAAGCCCCTACACCCCTGCCTCCCTGCATCCACCCAATACTTCATCGTCTGGACTGAGAAATTGGTGCACAAAAGTAACGTGATTTAAAAAGCAAAGAAAAAAAAAACCCACAAACCTAGTAATCTATACATGAAAAACTGACTTCATGTGATAAGGGACGCTATGCATAGACAAATCCAATTTAGAGTGCTCACAAATAAAAAGAATGTGGGCTCTGATCTTATCAGGGGGAAAGCCCCTTAGAGTAGCCTAAATTTGCCTGCCCTTGGTGAGTTGAAAGTTCCTGTTTCATTAATCTGAAGCGCACAAAGCTAGCAGCACAAACGAACATGCATCTGGTAGAAATGATAGAGCCCTTTTTATTGGAATAACTTTAAAGAACTACCAAAATATGTTTCAGCAGACCCCAGCAAACCAAGCACAGCAAGCGAGGCTAAGCTCTTATGGTGTATGACTCATTTTCAATCGCCTTTATAGTTGATCTCTTATCGATACACAAAGGAAATGTGAAAAAAATAATAAATGACCTTCGGCTCAACATATTAATAAAACAAACCAAGTTAAACAAGAGACCACGTAAATGACTTATATAAACACAATTCAGCTGCAAAATGACATTTATAACCTTCATTCAGATTCAAGGTTACCAAACCAATAAAACAAAGGACAATGTTTAGAAAGAATAAGAAAAGAGAATCAAGCTTAATTACAGCAAAAAAAAAAATACAAGAACACACACACACACACAACTAATGAGACAATAAATGAATGAAAAAGGAAAACAGATCAAGCTAATGAATAGTTGTTTTTTTTTTTACATTTGAACAGAATTATCATGCATGCATCGATTACTGTGAAAATGGCTGAAAAATTCATTGATTGTGGATGAATGGATGAATGATGATGAATGGAAGAACTGATGATTATTTTTATGAATAAGAAATGAAGGGGAAAAACATGCCGCGGAAGGACGACTGTATGAACATTTGGACGAAAGAACGAACAAACGGACGAATGAATGAATTAAGAAAATAAAGAAACCGATATTTCCCAGGAGGAAGGACTTCCTCAGTGAAGTGAAAGTGACTATTATTGTCATTGCGAGGTCACAGCACCGTAAACCACAACGAAATTGGACCTATGCCCTCTACAAACACCTCTGCAAACACCGTGCAGCAGGGGGCAGCTATGAAAGTGCCCGGGGGAGCAGTGACGGGGAAAGTACCTTGCTCAAGGGTACCTCAGGGCAACCTCCTGGTAAGGGGTTTGAATCCACCATCTTCCAAACCTGTGGCCAACGCCCCTAACCACTAGGCCACCGCTGCCCCAGCGAAAGTCTGTGTGAAATCAAACATGTCAACTTCATTATCTTCGATGAATTAATTAAAGCAACTGGTTTGCACAGTTCTTTTAAGTTCACTTTTACTTTTGCATTGTGGTCTTCCTGTTGGTAATCATACACCACATTAACTGCAGTTTATTCAGACATGGCTGAAAGAGCAGGACAGATTAAAATCAAGCGACTGAATGTGTTTACAGAAAGAGGGAGACACTGTGGGAGGGGGGGCTCAGATCATCTTTAGGAGATGAATAACACTAATGGAACATAATTGGACTGCACTCTATGACTCTGCCCAGATTTTTAATGTTTGAGCACATATGGTACATTCTAAGAGATCAACCATTAACTCTTCACTAATTAACAACACATACACAGAAGGTGGAGACAGTTCTCCTGTGCCGTTCAGTCTCATGCGACCACACATGCGTACACACAACCTCAACATATGCTATAGATTTTTGTGCATCTTTATCAAACCAAATAAAGCAATATGCACCTGCCACTGATGTATTACATGGCAGAAAATCTCCCCAGCGGCTCATTTTCATACACAGGCAAACTTCCAGTGGGCTGAGAGTTTATAGATCTCTGCTTCTGTTTCATTCCTATGCATGGATCACTCTCATTTGAACTCCAACCTTCTTCTCTCTGCCCTCATTAATGCTTTTTCTGTTTGTTTGTTTGTTTATTTGTAGGTTTCATTCATTCATTCAGTTACAGCACTATTACAATTAGGACTGGCAACCTGATGATAACCTGTGTAATAATAAATGTCGTCACATTATGATATTCTTGTGCTCGTCTGTGTTCAAAAGTGGCACCACTGTTTTTTTATTTTTTGCATGTTTTGTCTATTCCTTGTTTTTCACGTTACCCGGAAAACAAAATTACCTCTGTGATTTGCCTGGTGTTTTCTTAGTATGTTATAGGCCAGGTGTAACACTATCCGACATACCTGTCAGATACACTGAAAAACATTTGCCACTAACGCGAAACGTAGAGAAAAACCGCTGGACAGACTCCTAGACCATTTCAGAGCAGGCACAGACAAACACACAGTCTCTGTGGAAGGCCCTGTGATCGGACGGTTGTGGGTTTAAGTTCAAGGCCTGCAGGGTACCTGAGGTACAGTACTTTGCAAACGTTTTAGGCTGGTGTGGAAAAAATGCTGTAAACAAAGAATGCTTTCAGAAATATAAATAATGATTGTTTATTTTGATCAATTTACAAAATGCAAAGTGAGCGAACAAAAGAAAAATCTAAATCAGATCAATATTTGGTGTTTCTACCTTTTGCCTTCAAACCAGCATCAGTTCTTCTGGCCCCCACAGAGCCCTGATCTCAACATCATCCAGTGTGTCTGGATCACATGAAGAGACAGAAGGATGTGAGGAAGCCTACATCCACAGAAGATCTGTGGTCAGTTCTCCAAGATGTTTGGAACGACCTACCAGCCGAGTTCCTTCAAAAACTGTGTGCAAGTGTACCTAGAAGAATTGATGCTGTTTTGAAGGCAAAGGGTGGTCACACCAAATATTGATTTGATTTAGATTCTCTTGTGTTCATTCACTGCATTTTGTTGATTGATGAAAATAAATGATTAACACTTCCATTTCTGAAAGCATTCTTTGTGTACAGCATTTTTTCCGCACCTGCCTAAAACTTTTGCACAGTACTGTACCTTTGAGCAAGGTACCATTCCCAACACTGGATGCATGTCTGTTGGACACACTGTGTGTGTGATGGGTAAAATGCAAAGAAGCAAAACATGTTTCAGTTTCAAACCCAGAACCAATTTGCTGTGAGGCGTCAGCAGCGAAACAAATTCCAGTTAAGGCCACACCCACTTCAAACCCAAATACATATGCACATAGCATATCTAGAGCACTAAACAGAGAACCAGATAAAGACCCATCAAGCCCATCTCCATTTGCGGCATTTAGCAGACGCTCTTATCCAGAGCGACTTCCATGTCCTAATGACAGTCCCCCTGGAGAAATTCAGGGTTAAGGGTCTTGCTCAGGGACCCAGTGCTGATAGTGCCAGAGGTGGGATTCGAACCTGGGACCTCTTGAGGCAAGTATCCTACCACTAGACCACCACCAGCCATCTCCGAATTCTTTACTCACTCCAGCTACAAAATGATTATCAGATCAAGTTCAGGACAGAACAGAAAATGCAGTGGAGGTCAGAGGCCATGAGGGAGGGGCTTCCCCATCAGCATATGTTGCATATGCGTCGCGTTCTGTTCACGGCCTCCTGAGCACATTTGGAATTTTATTAAGTGCAGCATAATTGCTTGTATAATCAAATGTGAAAATGTACATTATAGAGCCATTCCAGCACATCTCTACTCTTTTAATCACTGCACCTGGGACGGCGCCAAGGTGAATTAGCAGAAATTAAAAGCTCTGCTGCGTGGAGCGCCTCACTCTCTCTGCTGTCTTTCTGCGCCTTGTTGGGCCCGCCGGCTTGGCCTGTGTGTGTGTATGGAATCCCCAGCACAAAGACTCAGGCATTCACACTGGTTGAGATTTAAGAGAACCGCCGCTATGGGTGCAGACGCCAAGTGAGGACTACAGCCAGATCACAGCATTAGGCAGAGACAGGGGAGACAGGCAGTCTTTCAGGAACATTCAGAGAAAGACAGTGCCAGGGTAGCGTCTCAGTGCAGAGAATATGCATAAAAAATACAGAATGAAAGGTAATGAGATGAAAAAAATAGGCATTAATTGATAGCTTTACTTCTTTCCTAGGTCTCTCCATGGTTTATATACCTCAAATTGGCTGGTTAATGGTCTCTTACTCATAGCTCCGTGAAACGAGGAGAAGTTCTATCCAGAGCCGATTCTAAACTTTCAGCCCACGCCACATTTGTGGCTGAAGGTTTTATTTTATTATGACTTCAATATGATAAAGGTTATAGCCTAAAACTGGCAAATCTGAAAGGACAAATCTGAAAGGACTTTTCAGGTTTGACAAACAATTGTTCAAATCTGTTGAATTTCGGACCAAAGTAAAGTCTGTAGATATTACTGGATGTTATTAGAACGTTTAGCTCCTTCGAATCATCATCAGTCGCTTGAACGTTATTTTAATTTTCTTGGTGAAAGAACAAGTTCACTTGAACTGGAAAATTTCAATGCAAAAACGCAAACCTCTCCCAGTAGTGGATCATTTACATTTGCAGCATTTAGCAGATGCTCTTATCCAGAGCGACTTCCATGTCCTAATTACAGGGACAGTCCCCCCTGAAGCAGCTCAGGGTTAAGGGTCTTGCTCAGGGACCCAGTGGTGGTGGTGCCAGAGGTGGATTCAAACCTGGGACCTCTTGAGCCACAGGTCCATAGACAAGAACCCTACCACCAGACCACCAGCACCAACAAATTCAAACAAACAAATTTGTTTGAAATTGTTTGAATAATTTGGGCGAGCAGTGCTGTCCACATCAAAGAGGGAACAGATCATTAGTCAGCGAAATGTCGCTTCTAACTCACAGCTGGAAAATATTAAACTAGTAAACTGACTTGTATTAGCTATTCAATAAACTTAATATGCCCTTCAAAACTACATCACTTCATTCTGCCCGTACCGGCATGATTTATGCTCCACGCAGGCTGAGAAATGTAAATCAAATGTATACATTTAATGTGTTACATTGTGTAATCAATCAGTAACAACATTTGATCATATATAAAAGCACTTATCACTTCAAAGGGTCAAACACCCTTCCAAGAACTCAGTGCTCAACTACTGAGGGAGAACCATGACATCATTTCAAGAAGGAAAGACTTAAAGTTAAAATTGGCTATAAAGAGCAGTCTGTACTGAGCTTGTATGGTATAATACAACACCATGAAATACCAGGCCCAAAAAACCCCACAAATCCCTGAGAAAGTAGAACAGACTGGTCTAGAGTTAAGGCAGCCTCTGATCAGTATTCTGACGCATTATGAACAGGAGGAAGTGGGAAAGGCTAAAGGCTTGTTTTTTTTATTAACTACATTTTTGCTTTAGGCGTTTTATCCCTCTTTAATTGCCCTTTGAGACAGGCCTGATCAATCTGATGGTCTGGCTCCCAGCTGCGCGCTACTATTAGCCAACCTTTGAAGATGCACACTAAGGGGTCTCGCAGCTGGCCCAGACGCCTCTAATTCATCTAAAGGTTATTCGGATAGACCGGACAGTGCACGGTCCCCCCGTACTGCCTTTTTCTAGAAGACATTTGAGAGGTTAGCGGTTAGCACCAGGCCTTGCAGCAATGGCTAATGATGAAGCTAAAATACAGCCAGCTGTTATCATGGTACTTAGTCCCATAACCTACTCCCCATCCCCCGCATCCATCTCTCTCTCTCTCTCGCTCTACGAACACACACACACTCCTGCAGACTATTACAGTGGAATATATATTTTTGTTTGTGTGATAACAGACATACAGATTCACATGATTTATTTTGATCAAGGCTGGTATGAGTCATGATGTCACCGTTATTGTGATGAATGACTTCATAATTTTTCTCTTTTAGTACATCATAAAGAGTCGTTACTTCCAAAACAGGGAACAACCCCATGTGTCAAAGATATAGTAACAGCATAATAAGTATTTGGACGCCATTCTAGCACTGGGATTTATAGGGCTGTCAAACTCAATGTGTTCACAACATACTGATGTGATAAATAATGAATGCTTCTAAGTATATTATTTATAACATTATTTCTAGTAAGAACCTTCAGAACATCTGTAGTAGCACAGATTAAAGCCTGGGAGTTTATGTTGACTTGATAAAATCTGTGTTTGTAGCCCTTTTATTCAAAAACAGCTTCAAAAATAATACCTACAGCAAACCAAGCTGTTGATTTATTGATAAATGAAGAACAGCCAACCAGCATGTAAAATATGTTAAACAGGAGGGCAAAAAATGAATGCTGAATGGTGAAAATGAAGTTATTAAATTACTGAAATAATAAAAACATTCTAGAGAAGCTTTTTGTCCACTCATAAAGCTTCAATAAGATGCATTACATTTAAATGTAGACATTATATTTTATATATTATATATATATCAGTACTGTGATATAGTACTGTGCAAAAGTTTTAGGCAGGTGTGAAAAAATGCTGTAAACAAAGAATGCTTTCAGAAATGGAAGTGTTAATCATTTATTTTCATCAATCGACAAAATGCAGTGAATGAACAAAAGAGAATCTAAATCAAATCAATATTTGGTGTGACCACCCTTTGCCTTCAAAACAGCATCAGTTCTTCTAGGTACACTTGCACACAGTTTTTGAAGGAACTCGGCTGGTAGGTTGTTCCGAACATGACTGTGTTTCAACCTCCGAGTGACACTGATGATCATCAGCACCTGTTTGGTAAAATTGGTTGATCACACACCGACTATAATCCTACAGAATCCCTGACTTTGTGTAAGTGTACCCAGAAGAACTGATGCTGGTTGGAAGGCAAAAGGTATTAACACCAAATATTGATTTGATTTAGATTTTTCTTTTCATTTGTTCACTTTGCATTTTGTAAATTGATAAAAATAAACATCATTATTTCTATTTCTGAAAGCATTCTTTATTTAGTACTGTATATAATGTAATACGAGTAAACAGGAAAAATTAATCATTATTAAATCTTTAAATCATTTGACAACGTTTTTTAATTTATCCTGTATTTAATATTTAATTATTCTTTCACCCCCCAAAGAAAACTAAATTTCATAAAGCATTTTAGTAATATTGTCTTCTTTATTTTATATAATGTGGAACTGTTCTTTTGCTGATGAATTTTGCCCACTCCAACTTCAAAAGTCGTTTTTACCATATTGCCAAGTCTGATACTCCTTCCTGTACACCTTAACACTCAAGCACACACTGCTGGATGTATGTTTAGCACAGAATTTCTCACAATCTTACAGAACTTTAAGCGCTCCACTATACGTTCCTTATTAGAGAATATAGTGAGAAAGTGTCTTGGTGCAGACCATCAGAGAAAGCTCAACACCTCAGAGTCATCAGAACTGTCCATCAAGAAGAAGTAAAAGAGAGGCAGACAGAAAGTTGGGAGAGTGCATCCTTCAGATTTTGATGGCATGCAAGTAGGTCTGCATTATCAACTTCCCTGGCTATTTATGAGGGCCAAAGAGCCACTTCAGCAGGATCCTTGGAGGCTAGCTTTCAAAGAGGCTCTTCCCACACATGTTCACCTCTCTCTCTGGGGTGTGCGCGCACACACACACACACACACACACACATTTCCTTACACCCATGCCCCGGCACTGTGTCCAGGCGAAGGTCTGAAGAGCACGAGCAGCAAATTACACCTTCATTAATAGATAGCCCTACTCATAATCTGGTGTGCCCTCCCTGTTAGCATGTCCTTGTAATCCTCAACCACGATGCTGCTCTTAACAAGGCTTAATGTAGCTGAAAGCTGATGCTTAATAATCTATCAAAGATAGCAGGGCGCTGCCTGTAATAGAGGATCCCTTGTACATAATCAGGGGGCCCTGCTGTAATTCAGAGTGGTTCAGGCAGAAATTGCCTGGCTGGAGATAGGGCCGGAGAGTGGAGGCTGATGATACCCCACAGTCCACATCCTAACATATCTATTTTATATTTTTACACTCTTGCACTCTGTCTTTGCACTATGCACCCTGAGTGAATGGGCCCAAGGTTTTGCAACCCTCATGAAAGCTCAGATGAAAATAAAGGCTGGGGGGAGGGGGGAAAGAAAAATATATGTAATCATTTTTAATCTTTAAATTCAATGTTAATAAAGTCTCTCAAATGTATTCCTTATTTCTAAGCCTGTCCAAAACCTTCTAAACTTGATGAAACTTGATGAAAAATGCCTCACTGGAAATCAAACCCAGAAGGTGGAAGGTGACGATGTTAAACACTGCGCCACAGTGCCAACTATCGCAGCATAATTTGCATGGTGAATATGTGTTCTTATCTTTACTTTAAAACAAACAAAAAAAACCCATCTTTTTCTGTCCACAGGTGTCCAAACTTTTTCCAAGCAAATATTCTGTGCAGCCCTACCTAGTTTCCACAGGTATAAAGTTGCAGGTTTTCTTTTCAGTGATTCACTGTCTATCCCCCACATAGTTGTCATTATGGATTTTATCTTATGCCATGTGTGTGTGTGTGTGTGTGTGTGTGTGTGTGTTGGTTTGAAAGGGTTTGGGGCAGTGGAAAATCCAAGTGTTGGATGATGCAAGGCAAGTGTGGATGTGGTTGTGTGTGTGTGTGTGTGTGTGTGTGTGTGTGTGGGTGCGCAAAAACACAAAGAATGACTTTTATGCTTGGAACCCTTTTTCCAAGCATGCACTTGTGTTGTTTTTCTTTGAGTGTGTGTGTGTTTGTGTGTCTTATCGCTTCAGTTTAATTTAAAGAGCAAATCTAAATCGGACAGACTCCCCTGACCTTCACTAGAGCCCGAGGTACTGGTCAACCTCCAGCTGTCTGTTCTCCTCAGAGACTAGCTGCACAATGGTGCTGAGCCCACGGACGTCTGGCCAGCCTTTTTGTCTCCCCCACGATCAGTGAAGGCTAGATAAAGCAATAGGCCTACACAAACACAGTTTGAAAGGCACTCTCCAATGCACCTCTCCCCCGCTCACTTTTCTCTCTCTCTCTCTCTCTCTCTCTCGCTCTCTCTCACCTCATGTGCATAAGGGGATCGCTCATTGGAAAATGTCACTCGCTGTCATTTTTATAATTTGATTTATACGTTGTCAGAAATCTACTTATGCCTCGCAGGCTGCACGAGTCAAAAAGCCACCCAGGAGTCGCTGGAGGTTAAACAGATCATTGTACATATTCTCCCTACAATTTTCTTTAATAACCCTTTAGAAGTACAAGAAGGAAGGAAATGGAATTTTAATGATATCTCCAGCTCCCCCATCCCTGTTTCCCCTCCTACTATACTTTAACACTCTGCACTCAAAAGCCTTTCCTTCCAATTTCCTCTTAGTGCTAGTTTCATGTCGTCTCATGTACATATTTCTTTTATTGACCTTTTCAACCAGGAGACGTAGGGTTGCTTTGGCAAAGTCGAGGGAGGCAGCTTTCAAGGCGTATGCGAAGAAAAAAGTCCTAAAATGAGACACGCATGCTTTTTTTTTTTTTTTTATTTAGCAGTAAATGAGCAGCTTTTAATAGAACATTAGAAGCTGCTTCATGGAAAACTCATACTGCTCCACAAGTCCACACTCAGTCAGACGGATCTTTGATTACTTAAGCACCCTCATGGTGTCTGCAGTTGAAAATAATGAAAAAGCTGCGCTTCGTTCACATAATGCTCCCCCTGGTGCCCATGTGTCATCACTGGCAACTCCTAGCAGGATGTAAAGACAAGCAGGCTGACCAGCTGTAAAGGAAGTCCCATGTTGTGCTGATAGCCCTTGATGGCTCTATAGGTCTACAGAGGCAGTGTGGCAAGAAGTGGTTCACTTTCCGAAGGACTGAAAATATAAGGGCTAAAGTCAGTATCAGGGTAAGATTAGTCATTTTATTAAATGGGTGTTAAACCTATTCATAGACCTGTCCTAGGTGTATAGACACAGGCATCAATACTTTAAAAGAGTCCAAAAATCATTTATTAGGTTTATATTTAAATCCAAATTTAGTTTTTAGCTTTTTCCCCCCCAAATCACAGAATTTGCAGCCTACAAAACAAAACCTTCATCAGCAAAGATCTTCTTTTGGGGGAACAGTGATTGTTCTTATAAGGTAGGAAAAAAACTGGGTTTAGTTTAGTTCCGCTCAAAGCCAATAAATCACACAACTCTTTAAACAGCTGTTAAAGATCACAGACCTTCTGAAGTCCTGCGAGAGACGTTTATTGGTCAGACGACAAGTAAAATGCTCAGTGCTCAATTGATAATAAGTGGTCGTATGAGGTAGCTGAGGAGATTTTGCTTACTAAACCCACCGTTATATTTATCCATCTTCTATTTTACCGTTTACAAACAATCCTCATTGTTTCAAAAGCCCTTTGGTTTGCAGTGTAGATTTACAAATTCTGTGATTTGAAAAGAAGACAAATAGCTGGGTGGTAAAGAGGCATGATGGGTAGTACTGTCGCCTCACAGTGAGATGGTCCGGGTTTGATTTTCAGGTGGGGAAGCCTGGGTTCTGTCTATGGGGAGTTTGTTCTCCCCGTGTCCGCATGGGTTTCAATGAGTGCTCTTGTGGATTGGAAATACAAAATTGCCCCAGAGGAATTAGTGTGTGTTTGTTTGTGTGTCTTCCCTGCGATGGAAGACCTGTCCAGGGTGTTTTCCTTTTGCCCTATTACCACTTGGATAGGCTCCATCACCACCTGCAACCCTACTACGGATGCGATTATGAACGTGAGAGACACGAAAGACAAATACTAAATATAGATTTAGAAGGTAACGCAGTCAGTCATTTTCTGGGCCGCTTACCGTAATTAGGGTTGGGGGGGGGGGGGGGGTGCTCACACAGGGCGAAGGACAGAGACAAACCCTGGATAGGTCACCAGTCTATCGCAGATTTGCGAGGACAGCGAATCTGAATGCCTTACAATTCAGTCTGTGAGTACTTCGACTGTGAGCTGTCAGTTGCCTTTGTTAGCTTTACGTACTTGTGAGCCATGATGTTCATTCAGAAAAAACAAAGCCTGTAAAATCAGCTCAGCCCTAAATGTGTCAAGAGAACATCACCCATTCCTGAACAAGGGCAAGCACGCAACCAGGCCATCATTTCAATGGCTTATCTCATTAATAATACTAATTTTCAATCACAGTAAAAGTAAAGGTCTCCTCATAAATGTTCACAAATGGTTTCCAATTTGTTCAGCACTGATTTTTAATGAAGTCATAAAGATCAATAATAAGCAGTTAAAACATATAGATATGATCTTCTGCTTGAAAGCCCCACATTGAACTACACTGTTAACACTCAGATCTGGCTGGTTTTTCACCTCTGTATTTTCCATCTCTGTCAGCTTCTTCAAATATTAAAATTCATCAGATAAAACTTTATCCCTTCCCTGTTTTAACTTTTAGAACTGCTGATACATCAATATTTGATGTTCATAACCATAAATAAACCTTTAAACCCTTCCTGAACCCCTGCCGTATTGTAAAGCGGTACCCAACATGTTTTCCACTCTTCAAGAATGGATTCATCCAACTTAGCTGGAATGTAAGTTTCTGACAGTAGTAACTGCAGTGGACCAGTCCAAATAGGAGTTTGACTCTGAATGCTAACGAAACAGTGAGAGACCATTGTGTTTTCTATGAATGATGGTAAATCACAGCAGTTTAAGAATAAACACATTTCCATTCTGTTGTGATGGGCCTCCAGGGCCAATGCTAGAGCCAGCGTGATGCTAATGATCTATGAATTGCCTTTTCATGTCCAAGAACAGCAGCTTTCTCCAGCTTCCTTCTAAACTGCTGATGTGGGCGTTTGTGATCATCTGGCACACACAAACAATAAAAATACTTCATTCCAACTACACCAATACACTGATGCTGATCCCCAGAGCAACATATACAAAGATTAATGAAACCAACTCAGGGTCTGGCTTTACTCTAGCCACCTCTGAAAGAACAGAGGAACTCTCTCGCTCTCTCTCCCTCACACATCCCCAGCAGGGATTTCGCCTGCCCTGGAGCACTCTGATCCTCACCAAAGTCCAGGCAGATTGTCGGAGCTTTCAAGAACAAAGCAGCAACAGGTAGCGGATCCTGGGGAGAGAGTTGAGGAGCTGAGAGAGAGAGGGATGCTTTTGATAGGGGCTCCACTGCAGAGGGCCATTCAGATTGAGATGACTAAGCAGGTGAGGAAGAACCTCTTTTGGTGAAAGCAGGAGCATGCAGCACCACAGGCCAAGCACAAAGGTGCCTAATTGTATTCTCAGAAATTTGTCAGCCTTCGAAACAGACTAATTCACCCTAGCAGAGAAAGCCTGCACAGACCTCTATTAGAGAATTAGAAATCACATCACACAGCACCAATGCCTTCAACCCTACACGCTCTGCACATTCTCTGGACACATGGGATGGCTGGCCATGACCAAAAATTTCAAAACATGTCACATAGATATGAACATAGATATGAAATTAGGCAATGTTAACAATTTAACTACGCAAAATAAAAAGGAATTAGGCTTACACCGTTCACTCACAAAAGACACGGCCAAATTTGCATGCATGAGACAAAATGTGAGTAAACAACACAAAATTGTTCATTTGATTATGATTATTGTAGCAAATGATTGTGTCATTTATTATATTGCAATCTGAAATACATTTCCCAGATCAATTTACCAGTAATAGCCCATTCTGAACCAGTTCCAAGATAGCTTTTCCTTTACCCCCGTCCTTAATATAGGTGGGTAACCGTCTTAGAACTGTTGCACATATCACCACCTAATCCACAGCAGTATACATTCTGCAGCTTTGCTCATTAGGTTGGACTGAAGGACAGAATGCAATAAAAACTGGTAACACTTTACTGCAGGGCAGCATTCATAAGGCTACACAGCATCTACATAAGTCTTTAATGTAAGTGACATTAAACTACACAGACATTTATAAAGGTTTTATCTGCCAAGCAGCATCTGTCTTTAGGGCTACTTTCATCAGTCCAGAAAGGATAATGACAAATTAAGCCATTTATAATTTAGATTTTTTCATTTCAATGTTATAAAAGGCTTATTTAGCCTTATGAACACAGTACAAGCAACTACAGTAAAATACCATTTCAGCCCCGAGACTGTGTTCAAGGAGACTCTGCCAGAAAAGCAGACAAAGGGTGAATGAACCCCAGTCTGCCCATTGCCAGCCCTGCAAAAGTCCCTCAGAGCACAATGCATGATATATACATCATGATATGGCATGACATATCAGTAAACCAAGCGGGCAAAACAAATCTCTTTGTTTCTTTCAGCAAAGGTACTGGTTATCGGAGGGCTTTCTCTGCATGTGTGCCTGATTGTTTCGGAGCTGAAGGAGCTCTTATCTCCGTGCCTGTTAACGAGGCCCTTCATTAGGGCTGCTTGTTGTCATTCACGACACTCTGTTGCCATGGCTACCGCCCGGCGTTGTCACTCAGCCCGGGACGTCTTTATCAGGGTAAGAATGGTGAGCGTTCTGCCAGAAGCCTCTATCTCCCCTTCCACCAGGAGCGTTCAAAGCCAAGAAAACCCAAACTGGCTCTGAGTTCTCCAACTGCAGCATTCATTTTATTTCTCCCTTTACAGATACCTCAATTTGCATATTACTTCAGCGTGACTGTGCAGACTTTTTGCCGCAGCTCTTTCAAAAGAGTGAGCTGTGTGAAAAATGAGTCAAAATGTAGGAATAGGAATGAAGGAATAGTTTGGCAAAGAAAAAATAAATATTGCTTTCCCCAAACGTGGTTGACCAACCAAAACATGTTTGGTGTCTGAAGTTGCTTTCTTCAGTGTCCCTGGAGCTGCAGAGTTTCTACCACACCAATTAGCATCATGTAAGCCGCATGCCTGACTCATTACACACTTGCTTAAAAATATGCTTCTACTAATAAAGAAGTTCCCGATTCTGTTTTCTCCTGAAGACTGAAAGTCAGGTTATGGATCAGTGCACCTCTAGGTTTGGACCCTTGTTTGACAAAGTCTGCCAAAAAAACTTGACAGATAGTAGTACCCTTCGTTCCAAAGCCTGAATTTCATCTGTAGTTTTGTTCAAGATAAAACATTAATTTCTGACCCCCAAAAAGTCTTGCTAATCAATTACATTCAGCGTAAGAGGAAAATAGATTTTTTGTGGGGCAAGCCACTCCTTTCAAAGCATGTTTGTGTATCATGCCAGCAATGATGCGTTTTCATTTAATCCTGCTGGTGATGTGTTCACTTCGTCTCCCTCATAAGATCATGTTTTCAGGGTTTTCGCCGCGTCTTCGTAACTAATACTAACCATTACTATTCTGAGATATGCCCATTCATTTGAAGGCTATTACAGCTTCCAAACAGAGCCAAAATTCATGAACGTGTCAATGTAAATCATGCTCGGCACCAGCCGTCACCCTCGTCCCTCCCCTCCCCATTAATCTCACTCAGCTCCGGCATCAGCGGCACCTGGATTCTCATCATTATGAGCGGAGGGGGGAAGCCTGAATGTGAAAGAGGGGCGAGGGGGGGACATGCGAGCCCTGTGCTATATTTTTCACCTTATTGAAAGTGACACTGTGAGAAATAAAGGCCTAGTAAACACCATAAAAACTATTTTATATGTGCAGATATGGTGATTATTCCCTCACAAAACAAAGAAAGTAATCTAGGCTTGGCTGCAGCTGTGAAGCTTGCTGTCGTGTATCAGTGTTCTTATCACTGAGGAAATTAGTTGCTGGGGCTCCTTTTTATATGGCAACAGCAGGGAAATATGTGGGGACTTTCTGTGCATATGCTATTAGCAAAGGAAACCTGGGTGGACAGATTGCCAGGCTGAGGTGAACCTATAGGCATTGACACCCGAGAGCTCCACAGTAAAATTGCTTTTGTGTGTTTTTGGTAGTTTTGGGCAAGAGCAGAACAGGATATGTGGTCTCGGCGACAGTTTTTTGTTGTTGCGGTTTTGCAGTATTCTCCTGAATGATATAGGGGGCATCAACACTAAAATAATACTGATCTGTTTGTCACTTCCACTAACAGTTTTGAGCTCCAATGATTCAGAATGACTGATTAAAACAAATGGACAATCATAAAGTTAGTCATTTTCTGGGCCGCTTGTCCCAATTAGGGTCACGGGGGGGGTGCTGGAGCTCATCCCAGCTCACACAGGGCGAAGGACGGGGACACACCCTGGACAGGTCGCCAGCCTATCGCAGACAATCATAAAGTAAACTGCTAAAACATTTTTCTAAAACGAATAAGCACAAAATGGAAAAAGCACTATTGCTGAATAGTATCAAACAAAGAATCCAAGATGAGGATCCTCATAGATCTTCTTGCTCTGAATGTTAAACACTGTTGATGCCGTTTCTTCGCATCACACTTCACCTTGACCAATCCAATGTCCAATGCTGAACCCACATGGCTACATCATTTAGCAATTTAAGCACCATTTCAGCTTGTTATTTTAGGAATGATTGATTAATTGATCAAACCTTTGTGCTGAATAACAACGCACTACTGAAAGCTGATCCATCAGATATTAAGTTCAGGTGGAGAAACATTGTGCTTGAGTCTGACGTTCATTTCAGATGTAGTTGAGGCACATGGGGCTCCAAAAGGGAGCAGTCAGTTTACTTAATTGGTTTTCACTTATTGTTACAAATCACACTTAAACCTTACCAAACCTGCCAGGTCTGCACACGCGTTAATGTTTCTCCTAGCTACCCCTCGCCATTGTGCCAAGATTTCATGACAAACAGATCATCAAAATGATTAAAAAAATATTTGGCATAAATGGCTCAAATTAAATGACCTTTAAGAAGGCCTACTCCGATAAAGTCCTTATTTTAGTGATAGAAGACTCTGTTTTGACAAATATATAAAAGGCAGGCACTTTAGTTAATCCTCCATGTTTAGGCCTGCAGATGGATGGAAGAAATGTCAAGTGACACCTCTTCTCCTCTTCCTTACAACAAGCTAATCTCGACAGAAGCAAGCTGCAGGTCCCCGTTTCTGCCCATATAATGTTTCTGTCCATATAATGCAGCTGCCAGAAGTAAACACTCCTAACAGGCCCTGTAGGAGCAGACAAATAAAGGACGTGTGTGTGTGTGTGTGTGTGTGTGTTGGTTACATGAGATCGCCCCACATTGCTCTGGGGCCTCTGTGCCTCAGACCGCTCTCGATAAGCTTTTCCATTGGCATTGTTCTGAAGAGATAGAACTCACTGAAATGAAATCTAAAGGCTGAAAGAGCCAATTCTCTCTCTCCCTCGCTCTCTCCCCTCTCTCTCTCGCCTCTCTCTGTGAGCTTATCTGTCAGAAGGACAGGAGAAAATGGGCACGCTGAGAGAAAAGCCCAGGTTGACCACCTCCCTCTTTCTCGCTCTGTTCTTTTCAAGCTGACCACCGCTGGACATTTCAGTATCTGCACCTCGCACACTACTCAACGGTTTTGTTTTCTCATAATCCCACCAAACACCGCGTGTACTGTGCGGCACAGCGGACGGAGCGCCAATTAGGTCCCTGTAGAGCTGGAGGACAGGCGCGGGAAGACAGCACAGCACGCTGCATGGCCAATAACATCACATGAGGAATTTCTTGCTCGCTTTCACCTTTAAAGTGTCCAGATCCTCAGTTACTCGATGCTCAGTTTTTTTCATATGGACTGGGGCTTGAATGGGAGACTATGTTAAAAAAGGGATAAAAAAGAAGGACAGAAAGGGATAAAAAGGGAGGTTCTCAGTGATATGGGCCCTTTAATCCTGACAGGTCTCAAAGGCAACGTCCAAAAAAAAAAAAAATCAGCTCTGTGCTTCTTGGACCACGCCCCCTCCTCCTCCTCCCCGCTCTTCTTCTTCTACTTCTTCTTCTTCTGTTGCTCATTCAGAGCTGCTGTCTGCCTCCAGCGAGAGCCACCCAAGAGAGCTGTTCTCATTAACCTTCTGCGCCTGTGCTCGGCACCGTTTAAAGGCAGAAAAATTCACCTCCCGTGTCAGATCGATTCTTTTCACGCGTTTGCCGTGCTTACTGCTTGATCCGAAACTGGTCAGCCCGATTCTCCCCTTGCTCATCTCACCTACACTTTTAGCTGAGAAATGGTGGAGTGTTTTCTCCTTTTTCAACGTTTCAAATTCAACATTTCCAGTTCAGCATCTCTTCCATCTCAGTGCATCGTTTAGGCAAGGCAAATGAGTTGAGTGCCCTTCAGCTAAAAGTGATGCAATTGCACTCAGACATAAGCATGCACGCAGGTTTGTTTTTATACCATGTCAAGGGCAGCAGTGGCCAAGCGGTTAGGAACTAGGCCCATGATCAGACTGCGGGTTGCGGTTCAAATCCTAGACCAGTAGGTTGCCCTGAGTTACCCTTGAGCAAGGTGCTGCCCCCCTCACTGCTCCCCAGGCGCTGGATAAGGGCACATGGTGTGTGTGTGTGTGTGTGTGTGTGTTTAATACAGAGAATGCATTTTGTTGCTTCACACTGACAAATAGTCACTTTCACTATATATAAGGTCGCATAGAGAATATGTTTCTTAGCTGGTACCTCGGTTATTTATGTATCGACATATGTAGTTATTTAATCCTAATCCTAAAACTGAGGCTCAGGAACCAAACCAAGAAAAGCGTCTTACTGAACTGAAAACAAAGCATATGCATTCCATAATTTTAGTGCCTAAACATCTAACAGACGTTTCCCTAGAATGAAAAAAAATACCTTGCATACTAAATGCAAATTTTAGTAACACTTGGAAAAGAATTGTGAAATCCCTTGCCAGTGAATTAATGTCCCACTTTCTACACTTAATCTCACTCTTGCAACAGAATCAAGAAAATCACCACTTAGAGATTAACTATCTTTTCTCACCCCCCCACCCCCCAGTGTCCTATTTCTGATCTTCATGTGTGCTATGCGCATCTGCATCTGTGTGATACAGGAGAAAAGGGATCACTGAAAATAGAAAATAGTAACTGTGCAAGAAAAAGTGCAGATTTGTCTTCACTGTAGAGCATGTGGACTTATCATCTTTTAGAAAATGGTAAACGTGTCATTTGACCGAGGGAGTCATAGGAGTGCAGGCTTGCACAGTGACACGTTTACTACTACCTGTAATAAATCACATCATCCTTGCACTGTAATGAATGAACTGTAAATTAAATGAAAAAGGAAAAAAACACTGCCTCGAAAAAGGGAGGAAATAGTGTGAGTGAAGGATTGCACAAACAGACAAAAAAAGAAACCAAGAGAACTTCCTTAAAGCCAGTCAAATCCCGGACAGAATTACAGACACTACGATATCTCCTTTGGGTCCTGATACACACACACACACACACACACACACACACACACACACACACACTTACACACACACACACACTCACAGGTTGTCTTAAGCAGACTCAAAACATGTCCAGGGCAGTGATGATTAGATGGAGAGAGAGAAAGAAAAGGCAGAAAAACATGAAGCACAAACCGAGACAGACAAAAACATTTGCATCATCTTACTGGACACAGGGCCCTTCTATAAAAGGCCTTCCTCTGTCAGAAACTGTAACAGCCTGGTAAACATGTCCTTCAAATACAAGCTGACCAGCAAATCTCCGTCTTCTCTTCTCACACATGACACAAACACGCACACACACACACACACACACACATACACCAACACACACACAAACCACTGGACAACTTAATGAGACAGGCCAGACCTCGAGGGAATGTTCTGGACAGGAGCATCACTCCCAGATGGACACACTGACTGGGAGAAAATAACACTATAGCCTATTAATTACCTCAATCCATCCAGTCTCGTACATCTACAAATGGAGGACTACTTCCTCTCAAAGATTCATGGAGAAAGTTCACACTAAAGCCTGTAATTAGATGCCTGACAAGGGGGAAAAAAAATATCAATACTCCCGTCCACTGCTTATGGGCGGTAAACGTGTCAGTGCGCGCAGATGACAGCAAGTCAATTGCAACTTGTTTCCGGCAAATGGGTTACTTCAAGGTTATTTCATGAAGGGAAAAGGGATTTCTGTGCCAGGGTCAAAGATCAGCATGAAAGACCGTAGTGATGTGCTATTTTGTCACTCATAGCAAGGTCAAAACGAGACCCGTTTAAAAGACGACAGTATGATTTTTTTTTTCACATTATACCAAAGACTGTCACTACTGACTGCATTAGAAAGTATGTCACCTAACAAAACTTTGGACAATGAATCAAGTAATCAGTGGAAAAAGTTGAGAGGAAAAAAAAAAATATATAAGGCCTATATTTTATCTATCTATCTATCTATCTATCTATCTATCTATCTATATATATATATAGATATATATATATATGAAAGTGAAAGTGAAAGTGACAACCCTTGTCATTGCGAGGTCACAGCACTGCACACCATGAACCACAACGAAATTGGACCTCTGCTTTTAACCCATGCACACAAACACCGTGCAGCAGTGGGCAGCTATTGAAAGCACCCGGGGAGCAGTGATGGGGACGGTACCTTGCTCAGGGGTACCTCAGGGCAACCTACTTTTGAGGGAATCGAACCCACAATCTTCCGATGCAGGGCCAACTCCCTAACCACTAGGCCACCGCTGCCCCTATATATATATATATATATATATATATATATATATATATATATATATAGAAAATGAAAATGAGAAATGTCAAAATGTTTGGTTATCAAATTAGTGGCTGAACCTTTTAATGGTGTTAATATTTGTTCTGTGGGTTGTACGTGGCCATGATGGACTGCAGTCCTTGCAGCAGCTACAGTGTTCAAGCTGCTGCTGTAGTGAACCATTGACATGTAAGAGTTTCCCAATACACTCAGCGCCAATTTGATTCTCTTCACAATAGTATGTTACAATTCGCTTTGACAGTCATGATGTTTAATTCAGCGTCAACCAGAAGGGGGTTGGGTTCCTCTAGAGAGTCTTCGTTCCTCCAATAGTTTTTTTCTTCCAGCTCACTAGCAGCACAGTTTCTATGAGGCTGCTTTATGACAAGGCCAGTTTTAAAAGCATCATAAACATTAAAATGACTTTACTTTAATGTTGGCGCTGGTCGTTTAAACTAGTCTTTAAGCATGTGGTCTCATATTGTACACCCTTATTAAAACACATTAATATTAACAATTAAATTATATACTGCTAATGAATTATTGAAATAGATACATTTATTATGCAGATCATTTGTGACAGTTCATACAATCATGCAAAGTGACAATACTGTTGAATCCTTAAGAAAGTTTGTTTAATTTTTATCGAGGAACTGCTTTAGCCCTAAGTGCAGATCATTATCATGCCACACTGTGGCCTAAACTTATTTCCATAGTGCCTGATGTTGAAGGGAGATAAAAAAAAAATTAAAAAAAAGATAAATAAATAAATAATGCATCATTTTAATACATAATGTATAGCGTTTAATTCACGAAGGAGAAAAAACAACAAACAACAAACAGGAATATGTTGCTCCCCAAGTCGTCGGAGTAATTTGTTCCCTTTCATTTCTGTAATTGTAATTAAAAGAGAGTGGCTGAGAGTTGGGTGTACGGCACAGGCCGCCAGCGTCAGGCCCTTCCATCTTTCTTCTCTTATCAATTAGTCTAACAATAATATTGCTCCCTTGTTGCATGAGCCATTAGCATTTTGATTGAACATCTCAAACACAAAGTGGCAAGGCTGTTTAATGCCACAGGATTGTCTCGTGCTGTTCTGCGTTCTTCATTCTTCTCCACTGGGGCCTGTCACTTTCATCTGAATAAAGCTTCCAATGGGGGGCTCTGGTTGGGAGGAGGTTGTGGTGGGGGGTTGTGGAGGGATGTAAAACATTGGTTGTGGAGGGAGGGTGGTGGTGAGTTGATTAAAAATAAATTGGATGAGGAAAGGAGAAAAAAGAAGAAAGTTCAGAAGTAAGGTGGAGGGGTTCCGAATGTTCAAGGCTTGAGGTGCTCCCTCCAGAGAGTTAGAGAGAGTGGAAAAAGAACAAGATCTGGTGCATCAGTGTTCTCTAGCTAAGCCACTGTGGTTAGAAAGAGAATACGCTGGCCCGCTGGGGCGTCCGAATATCTTTTTCATGCAGAGGGCCTTAAGAACAAATTTACAGCACACCTTCAGCTAATAGATACTTCCAACAAAGAACAAAGAAGGAAGAAAAAGAGAGAGCTTCTTTTATTCCTTTATAGCAGAGACCAAGTTTTTTTCAGCTCTTTTCTTCTGTCTAAGGGAGCTTTTACACCAAGATCGACTGGAAGCTTTTTTTAAACTCAGGTCCGTTTGGCTAAGATAACACAAAAAGAACACGAGACCCGATGCACGCAGAATAACTAAACCGACCCGGCCGTTCAAGGCAACAATTTGAGCTTGGGAGGAAAGCATTTTGTTGCGTAAAACTATGGGTGTGTGACACGGAGAAATGTAAGACTCCAGTATTTGACACATTGGATACATCATCAAATGTAGCTTTCCTGTCATTTATGTACAACTTGAAGACTAGGTGCACCAACAAGGGGCAGATGTGGCCTACTGTAAGATCATGGGTCGGAGTCCCAGACCTGCAGATTACCCTGAAGCCCCCTTGAGCAAGATACCATCCCCAACACTGCTCCCCTGGCGCTGGATGTATGGCTGCCCCCTGCTGCATGGTGTGATGGGTAAAATACAGAGAAACAATTTCATTGTGGTTCATTAAGAGCTGTTTGGTTTTCTCAATGACTGGCAGTCACTTTCACTTTCAACACAGTAGCATATTATCAAAAATATAAAACTGAGTTCGGGGGTTTAAATCCTTGATCCGGTTCAGTTATTTTGAAACTGTTTTCTTAAACAGGCCACGTGTTGAAATCAGAACTGAACAGAAGATGAAAATATCTAACAAATGACAGATCTGAGATGACGACATCTGCTCACTTACCTGTTGCTGTCCAGTTACTAACGGCTAGCTGTTCTTTAGAGGGCCCTAGTGGAATAGTGCAATAATTATCACAATAATCACATCACTACACACCCTACCAGAGTGTATTTACCACAAGCTGTCCCACACTGTACTGCAGAGTGATACTGAGTGTATGTGTGAGTATGTGCTCAGACATGCAGACTTGTGCACAGGAAAGACATGAAAGCTTCCATTAAAAGGCACTAATAGAGGTTGGCTGCACACTCCCTATAAGAGTGACCGTGCTTAGCCCATCGAGTGTGTGTGGCTGGACTCCTTCACTTCCAGCATTGCTCTCAAAGCAAATAAGGCACTGATCCAATTCCTTCGCTCTTTTACTTGTTTCTCAGGAAAGACTCAAAGAGCAGTATGTGTGTGTGTGTGTGTGTGTGAGAGAGAGAGAGGGAGTAAGTGTGTGAACTATGTTAGATGATTCATTGTCGAAGTGGTGAAATGATCATAGGTGTGAGAGAAGACTTTCCTGTAAAGGACGGGCCCACTGATCTTTCTGCTTCTTTGCTCTGGAGACACGTTTTAATGTTACTGTAAAACACTGCACACACGTGTGCGTGCACACGCGCACACACACGCACACACACAGCAGAGATGTTGAAGGGGAGAGGGATCAATGTGGTGAAGTGCTAGAAACACCTTAAGAATAAACTGCAATAGAAGAATCCATACAGTAGAGTCGGTTTAGAAGTGACTGCAGCTCTGTAGGTGATGTGCTTTACATTCAGCACCGAGTCTTCTTTAATTACAATGCAATCACGATGCACGGTGTAACCACGCAGCCAAACTCCTTAACAGAGCTTCAGACATCATGGCTGGACCTCAGTCCTCCACTTTATCTACTGCTCCTAGCTGCCATACAAGAGAAGCAATACGTTTCCTTTTCATCCCCTTTAGAAGCACTGGAAGCTTCCCCTTGTACACTGTCTGCACTTTTGACTTCTGGTTTGGGCTTTTATCCAAATATTTGTAATGAACATAAGATTTGTTGGGACGTAGCAAATGGCAAATGTTTTATTAAAATCATAATGAAATGATATCAGCTTGACACGGAATAATGCATCGGATATAAAAAAATGTATCAACTAGATTAATTTTTATTGCTGAGCAAATAACGCAAATGCAAATATACCCCTGCTCACAAGTTCCTATCTTTGCAGTTCACAAGAAGGGAGACAGAAGATGACCAAATAAGAATTCATACCACTTTCTGGATTTTTCTTTTTTTATGACAGTCCCTGAAAGAAATAATGCTTACATTGTTTTTACTTAATAAATATCAAAAGTCAAATGATTTCCTGTCAAGGGGTAACTAACTCTCTTTTCACTGTTAGCAGTTCTTTGACACTGTAGGTATTAATCAGATTCAAGATTAATCCGATTCTAATCGCTTTATGTAAAAGTTTCGAGGAAGTTGAACTAAATCCATCACCCGCATTCTCCACATGTGGGTGTGTGGGGCAGCGGTGGCCTGGTGGTTCGGGAGTTGAGCCCCAGGATCAGAAGTTCGTGGGTTCAAATCCCAGACCAGTTGGTTGCTCTGAGGTACCCTTGAGCAAGCTACCGTCCCTGTCACTGCTCCCTGGATGCTTTCAATAGCTGTCCCCTTCTGCATGTGTGTGATTGTACGGGTAAAATTCAGAGATGTGATATCGTTGTGGTTCACTGTGCTGTGCTGTGTACTCACAAGAATGACGAGAATAGTCACTTTCACTTTCTCCCCTGAAATGTATAACAGGCTCTGATTGTTAACTGGTTGTTTGGTTTAAACTATGAAATATTGCGTGTTTATTTGAAGTGCAGATGCATGACCAGACTGCTTTGCTAAATTTCATCATAATGTTTAAGCAGGAGGTTAAACAGGGTGAAAGAAACACACATGAGCCTTAAATACTCTGCACTTGTTTATGATCCGAACACCGAAGTGCCTCCGAGACATAAACGACACACACGACTGTGGAGATTCAGCTCTAAATTTTGACGGGACTAAATTTGCCAGCATGAACAAAATCATGATGTGATTGATTTGTTCCCCAGTTGTAGGGGCTGAAGCACGTCAAGAGGTCCTGCTTAAAATATGGCTCTTAAACTTTCAATTGATTTCATATTTGTGGCATCACATTTAAAGTTGAGTCTTGTTTTACGGAAAGAAAAAAAAAAACATTTTCATTTTTGTCATGAACTTCATTTTTGAGGGAAGAAACAGAAAATGTAAAAACCTGAACACAGAAAGTAGATCAAGTGTAAATGTAATGAATTACACATTAACATCTAAACAGTAAAGTAAAAAACTGATTCACTCTGGACTAATAAACACACTACATGCACAAGCTGCACCATGCAAAACTGTTTGAATTACATGAATCTTTTTTTTCTCTCTTCCACACACAGACACACACACGCAACCTCATTACCTGCACAAGACAAACGATCATGGTCTGCAGTCCGAGTCAAGCTTTTTCTAGTGGATACAATAACCTGCCACCTTTTACTCCCACAGGGAGCAGCAAAGCAAGAGATGGATTTAAAAGAGAGGGATAAAGAACAAATGAAAGAGAATGATATTTGGATGCCCATGTGAGGATACCTCTGGCACCTTTAGCAGGTGGAGTTAACAGAGGGGGGTTGGGCTAAATAATGTATGAGCCAATCTGATCGCCATAAAGTCATTATTTGCATGATGGTTGTGGCGGAAGGTCACGTGACCTCCGAAGCAGCTGGCTATTACCACTGTTTTATTATTTATCAAAACCATTTCACATCCAAAGGGCCCAGCCTGGTGCTGCAGCTGCTCCCCGCTGGCCCCCCTGCAGAGCCAGCCATGGACCTCCTGCCAATCAGACTGCCTGCCAATCAGATAAAGGCAATCACAGAGCAGCCAACCAATCACTGGAGGGAAGGGCTTTTTCATTCAGCCAATGGTCAAAAGAAAAGGTCAGAGGTGTCAATCAGTCAGGGGTATTTTGAAGAGATTGAGAAGTTTATCGAGAGTTTGTGAAGGAGTCAGCGCTCAGACTGAAGAGTTCAGACAAGGAAACTCTTGTGTAGCTTAAAAACAAGGGACTGTCTGCCTTTCAGTCGTACTTTCAGCCTCCACTGCCACCCTGTCATGTTTCTAGAAGTACCAGCACAGCAGGGCCTAATGAAAGACTGCAAGAGGACTGCAGGAACTGTACCAAAAGTATTATCTCGCTACCACAGCTGGTGTACCAAAGACACCGACTATGGTAGCAAGCCAATGCATTCATATTTTAATATTTCCAGGCAAAATTTTTTGATCAATTTTATAAACCAGCTGGTGTGCCCTAAACAAAAACAAGGTTAAAAAACAGAACATAACAAAACGTGTGTATTATGATTCTGACCTGTGAGCTACTTCAATCACTGATCTGACTGGTCGGCACAAGAAAAACCTCTCATGAACATACTGACCACTTCCTGAGACTAGAAAACAAGCACCTGACTCCTAGAGTGCACAGTGTGAACCCTCCCAATGCTTTGGGTAGAATAACACAGCATATATATCTGCAACTGTCGATAAAGACAAACGCAAACTCGACATGAAGTCAACTCTGACCTGTTTAAGCAGCAGGCTACACAATACATGCAATAAAATTTAATATATTCAACCTTTCCTCCCGTCCTCACAGTTTTGTTAAAGCCTCGAGACATTTTTAATTGACAGATTTAAATGAGCATCCCATTGGAAATGCTACACAACGAAAAGCAAGGCCAATTTTCAGTGGCGTACCGAACAGCCCAATTCGAAAACAGGGGGCACTTTTACAAACACTTGTTCTGAAAGTCTCTGAGCTTGGGGCTGCGTACTTTGGTTAATGATAATGAATGATAATTACGCATTACACATTTATCAGGCACTGTGTGTGACTGGAGCTCAGAGGCGCTACTGGAGTAAGTCAAAGAAGCAGGGAGAAGGAGACGCAAGCCAATAAAGGCCCATTTCCAAGTCTAATGTTTGCCCTTTTCCTCACTGTGTACAAGAGGCGAGTCTTAAGGGTCTGGAGGGCACACAGAAGCTTTAATTTGTTCAAGAAAGTAAGAAAGAAAGAAAGGAAACGGCATGGCTCAGCTCGAATCAGACCAAAGAGTTGTCAGCAGCTTTCGCAGTAGTAGTAATTGCAGGTCATTCAAATCAAATTTCCGAAATGTGTTTATTGTTTTTCCATCTCATAATGAACATGATTATTTCTCAGCAGTTAGGCAGTATGACTCGTGCCATAGGACTCTCTCATGCACGCCTACATTATTAAACCTAAATGAGAAGGAAGCGCTTCTCCAGGTTAACAATGCAGAGATTATTGCCCCACGAATCTCAGGTGCTGCTTTATGAGGGCCTTTAAGACAAGAGTAAGCAAAGAAGAAGAAAAAAATCATCACAAAAAACAAAAACAAAAAAAAAATCCGCTCACATGAAAAGAAACCCATCTGACACGAAATGAAACACAGCAATCTGTCGGCTCCCCCTTGCTTGCACAGTGAGACTGCATAATGCAGCAGATATTATCCAGAGCATAAAACACGGCAGCATCATCACACATGTTTCTCCTTTCCGAGCACGCGTGGCAAACCCCCGCAGTGCTTAACCTCTGGAAAAGGCAGCGTTCAGGACTCTATGAATGCTGATATGTGGCGGAGCATTGCTCCCTCCCTGCCATGCTCATATAGGATTTGCTCTTTCCGAGAGGAGAGCTCTGCAAGGTTACAAATGGAGGAGCCGGCAGCATTTAAAAGGTCAGTAATTCGCCACACAATGACAATTTCAAGCTAGCCGCTCATTTCCTGCAGATGTTCTCGCCAATAGTGCCACTTGTGGTCCATCCATCTAAATAGGCTTAATTTAGGATTTCAAAAGAAAGTTGTCTGGGCCTCTACGAATAAGCCAGGAAGGTAGTCCAGCAAGATGTTTCACTCTTGCAGAGAAATTCATAACCAGCTGTAACTCCAGCTTATATAAAGGAACTTCAACTTCAGATGGTAAATGTCTTCCTCTGAAGTGCATCAAACACAGACGACAGTTATAGAAACTCAAAAATAGGAGCATAACTGAAACTGAGGGCTGATGTTTTCCTCAAACAGATAAAGGTGCCACAAACACCCATAAAAACTAATAAGCCACAAAAGGTTCTTTGCATAATGATGAAGAAATAACCGCTCACTTCTTGGTTCTTTGGAAAGACATTTGGATGTGTAGGTGTGAAGAACCTTAAAGTTCAAAGAACATTTTGAAAGAACCCATAATTCTTTGACATCATGGCTCTGTATAAAGCTCCACTACACATTCACACATCTTATTTACATAAACGGTCCTTTAAGGAATTAAAAAACAAGACACGAAGGCTTCCACACAGCAAAGGCACCAAAGAATCGCTTTTGGTGCCTTGAAGAAGCAGGCACATGCAAAGAACATATTCATTTAACGTGCAGAGAATTCCAAGAATTCCAAAATTCCAAGTTTCTTCCTAGAACCTGTCCCTTACGCTGATATTCATTCACATTTAAAAGGTCATTACCCATCTCCTTTTTCAAAAAATCTCTCTCTTAAAACTATTCAGTTAAAGGTTCTTGAGAGCCAAAAATGTTTCCATCTAAAGCAACAAAAACCCTTTCTTACAACTTTATTTTTAAGAGTGCAGTAAACGTTTCAGCCGAGAGATAAACTGCTCAAAATCATCTCCAACAGGAAAAAGGAAGCTCCCATGCTGAATTTCCAGCTTTGTCAAATTGTGCGGAAAGGTCATCTAAATGAATTCAGAAGGAAAGTGTCTCATAACAAGTTAAATAAAGGTTAAAAAGGCACTTTCACCCATTAAACGACTTGTCCTTTTCACTCCCCTCTCTTCCTTTGTGGCTATTCGTCATGAAGCACATTCCATAAATGGTTCAGTGAGAGAGCCCAGTCTCTTAGCATTATCTGGGTTTTTTCAACCTCCTGCCATCCTGATTCCTCAGCTGCTCCATCCTTTTACTGCTACTGAGCATCCAGCACACCTGCAGCTACTTCGTTCTGAAGCTCCAAGGGAAGCTTTCTACGATAACAGTTCAAAAAAGTTCCCATGGTAGACAATATCCAGCACCCAGATGATGTGCATAAGATTATCTCCATTGCACTGTTGGGACTGACTCAAGGACAAGTAGCTTAGAGGCTTTTGGAGACAAAGGGCTTGGCAGTAGGAAACAGGGGGTCTGGCTCCATGCAGACATGGAAGTATGACTTGCAGAAAACAAAACCTCCACCGCTATTCCTCGAGCCTCCCAGGCCCAGCGCTGTTCATGATCACCTGACACTTTTATTTCCTCCTTGCCATGATCACAGTCACAAAGGAACCACCAATTAAACGCGGCGCTCAGGAAAAATGTGTGTGATTAGCTATGATATTTCAATGACATTCCACGCTAATCGCCAGCATCGCCCGGAGGATCCGACAAGGGGAGAAGATATTAAACGTTAATGTAAGAAAGCGGCGTGGCCTCTTTTTGAAGGCGCGCCAGCAAAGGTGAAGGTATATCTAATTAGGTTTACTCAGGGATCTGTGACAGAGAGACGTGCCGTACGTGAAGCTGGTGGAAATTGCTGTCATTAAGCTGCAAAAGGCCAGAGCAAACCCGGCTAACTTTTTGTGGCTCTAAAGAAGCTGCTGCGGATCAACATTGCTTATAATGTTTACACACTTTCTGCTACATTATTGCCACGCTTCTGCCTCACAGTCAGCAGAAAGGGATGCTGCAGAGAGACAAGCAGGAGAGATTAAGAGCAGCTGATTCACAGACACTCCCTCCGCATCTCACAGTCCGACCGTTCGGCCGGCCACAAAGTAAGGCTGTGCTACTCGTTCACTGAGTGCTGGAGAAAGACACGGTTCTAGGACCTCAATATGGGGGAATAACTACATGTATTGCTGGTGGTTTTGTCAGTTGTGCGCTGGAGGGGGGTGTAGTAAGAAGTAAGCAGAATTTGCGGGTCAAACCGTGCCTCCCTCCCGACTTCTTCTGCACTGACTCACTTATAATTGAAGTCAATGGGCAGGTGCTGAAAATGACACGTGCATAAATTACAGTGTCAGTCCAGTGAACTCCAGCAGTAAACAATAATAACTTGTTTTTACTGTGTCTGTAGAGCCACTTCAAGCAGCTGTTACTCAGCTTGTGGGGGAAAAAAAACAAAAAAACAAAAAAACTAAACTCAAATTAGAGGGCAATAAACGCTCAGAGAGCTTTCAAGGTCAGCTGGAGTGAACGACAACCAATTCCTCCTCTTCTCCTCTGCTCCTGATATGTTTGGCTGTGCTGCGACTAATCGAGCTCTAATTGCCGAGGGGGGGAGCTGGAGAGTGAAGGGCAGAGTGTTCTCTAACAGAGAGGGAGAGAGAGAGTGGTAGAATAAACGAAAGAAGAGAGGAAAAGACCCACTCAGTAAAAGAGAAAAGCAGTGAGAAGAACATATGGCAAAAGAAGGACAAGAGAAAGAAGAGAGGTACAGTATAAGAGGTAAACAAAGAGGAAAAAAGAGAAAAGAGCAGAAGAGAGAAAGACAAAGAAAGAAAAAGATACACAGAGATAAAAAGAGTGGAAAGCAATAGATGGAGTGAGAGATGCCCCTTGACTGATATCATCCCTCCAGGCCTCCTCTTCAGCCCAATCACTCCATCAGAGCTCTCAGTCTGTGTTCAGAGCTGCTGATAATCACGCAGTAATCAGAGTGAACACAGAGGAACTGCACCAAACACTAACGTCACTTCTCCTTTTAAACGGCATTAAAGTGGGATTTATTTTAGTTCACACACTCATTTTCATAGCTGCTTGTCCTAATTAGGATTGCAGGGGGTGCTGAAGCCTATCCCAGCTCTAACAGGGTGAAAAAGCAGGGAAACGCCCTTGACAGGTTGCGAGTCCATCACAGTGCAGAAGTAGAAGTACACACTCAAACACACCTACGAGCGATTTAGCATCTCTGTGAGATGAACTGTGAACTGTGAGGCAACAGTGCTCCCAACTGCGGCACCCTGTCGCCATATTTTAGTTCATCAGCTTCAAAAGCACCTTTACCTGTTTTTATTTCCTTTAAGAATTCTCTTCTTCCTTTTCCTGTTGAGGGGTCGCCACAGCCAATCATCCTTTTCTGACAGTCCTCTTCATCTTCCTCACTCAAACCAACCACCTTCTCTTCCATCTTCCTCTTTTCCTCGACAGTTTGATAAACGAAGTTTGGAAGATTTCAACTCCAAAAGACTTAACAACACACACACACACACACACACACACAGTGCTTTTATCAGTGATGCAGTCACACTGGCTCAGGCCTTGCTGTCGATGGGAGCAGGGATAGGTTTGTCCCCTAGACGTCCATTCCAGTTAAGCAGATTACAGGCAAACAATACCGGCCTCCGTGTCTCTCCTCCAACAAAACCCTTCCCTTTTGTGCGTCTAAACACGTCCCCCAATAAAAACAAGCACCGTCTCAGAGTCCAAACACAAAGGCTTGGCCTTCATCCCCACCATTAACATCATCACTTTTTTCTTTCCTCAATCTGTCAGGCAGGTCTTGAGATGCTGGTGGTAAGTGTGATCTGTGCTCTTGCGCAGTATTGCTGTGATATAGGTAAAGAGGGGGATGGCTTATTGGGCTCCCAAGCAGCCCAGCTTTTCAAGGTCTTGCGTCAATGGAACATTTGAATCCTGCAATGCTACAATCAACTACTGTACTACTAGGATATATAATTTGGGATAATTCTGCAGATCCCAGACTGTGGGTTGTCAATACCTGGTATTAGATGGTTTTGATATGATAGCACGGATACAAATTTTAGGCAAACCTGCCCCAGCTGTATAAATGACTGACGGAACTGCTAGTGTATTTACTCATGCATTGTCGTATGAATACTTTGAGATGATTACTCAATGGCCGTCTTTGTGAATGGATTCTGATCTTTCAGTAGATTCTCATCGTCAGCACAGATCAAACACACTGTATACGCTTAAGAGGCGCTTTTCACAGCACACAACCTGATTTACCTTGAAAATGGTTATCTTTTGATATTGATCTTCAAATGCGGTTCCACACATCTCACCCTTTTCTTTGTCTGTCTGTCTCTCTCCCTCTGCCTCTCCCTTAGACACCACTCTTTCAGAGGATTTCATCACATCATTCATTATTAGCTGATGCTGAAACATTCATAGATGCAGAAATCTACTCATGGGCTGTGGAGGATGTCAAATTATGTAGTGCAATGACACTCACTCACTCACTCACTCACTCACACACACACACACACACACACACACACACACACACACACACACTCACTCACACACACACACACACACACACTAATATTTCATTAACATGCAACAGGGCCCAGACATGCAAAAAAAAAAACCCCAAAAAAATAAACACATATGTTGCTGTGCCAGAAACAGATTGTATATCGTTATGCTACACATATATACAGTAAGGTTGGAAGGTATTATTCACTTCAATAAACACATCTATACATTTTAAACTCTCTCTCTCTCTCTCTCTCACACACACACACACACACACACACATATATATATATAGATAGATAGATCGATCGATAGATCAACAGATAGATATAGTCCTTTTCCCCCCTCTAAAAGTGAAATTAGTTTACATTTTAAACTACATACACCGAATAGAACCTTCTATTTTATTGTGTGTGTGTGTGTGTGTGTGTGTTCATTAAAGTGAAAAATACCACATATTAATTAAATTAAAAACACCACTCCACCTGTGTGTTTCCTACTTGCTGTAGCCCAACCCCAGTGTAAAGATTTTTTTTCTGACAATGTGATATTAAATTTGTTATTTACAGTAGAAATGTTTTCCTTGCTACTATTTAACTTCAATACACATATTTAACATATAACTGTGCATTTTTACAATTTCTGTATAATTTCAAAATCCAGATAGGGGGGAAAAGTGCACCCCCTAAATACTTAAATCACTCCTGCGAAAGACACACATATGCTCAGAAACATCCTCACACACCAGTGCTTTGGTCAGCTATGCAGAAAAACCAACATTTGCAGTACATCTGAGGTACATCTGTTGAATAGCCTATTAAACGACAATGAGGGGCATCGTTATCAAGCAACAAGACTAATGAACCGACCGCTGATCTCTTTCTGGAAATGCTACGCAGGCACTATTTCATGCCAACAAAACTTTCTGAAGCTAAAGTCTCTTTTTTTTTTTATTCCACGTAAGCTTTTGAAAGCCATTCATAGGGCAAATTAAGGCAATGTGAGACTACTGCTGGATTTCCAAAAGCAGGCCTTCACACACACACACACACACACACACACACACACACACACACACACACACACACACACACACACACACACACACACACACACACAGAGTTTTCTGGTCTTCTATGCCATTCAGCAGGAGCTGCTTGTTGCACTGAAAAGTGCATGAACGAAACAGGGCTCATCTGAGCGGAGTTCAATTAACATGTTTTAAAAGCAGGCCGATACACACCAGCCCCAAAGCAGCTTCGTTCCTCCTTTCATGAAGCACAGATGTAAGCGAGTGAGAGTGAGGGAGAGAGAGACAGAGAGAGAAAGAGAGGGAGAGAGAGAGAGGCCCAGACCATTTACATTTTAAGTTAAAGTCAGGTGAGTAAGTGGCTCAGTGAAATCCTCAAGGAGTCTCTGACTGTGTGGCTAAAACCAGTGCGACCCTCTGGCTTTAGCCACCTCACACGAGAGCTTCTGAACGCACAGCAGAATGAAGTGAGCAGCTCCATTTCAAAGCCTGCCATTCTCATTCATGCTCGCTCGGCAAGAGACCTTGGCCAGTGTCCTCACATTCAGACTCTGTTCTTCTTTGAGAGAGTGAGAGAGGGGGGGGGGGGGAGAAAGGGAGGGAGGGAGGGAGAGAAACAGACTTTTAGCAGTTTAGCTCGTCCGTCACCTCAGGCCTGAAGGACAGTGCTGAATAGCTGCACAGCTGACAGACAGACGGACAGACTGCAGAGGATTAGGGGCCGTCTTCCTCTTCCAATCATGGCTAAAATGAAGGCAGTGAGACAAGAATTTCTTTTCACAGCCAAAGAATGAGAAAAGAATGAAAGTATGCACTTTTTTCTCATTTCCTTTTCTGCTCTCTCTCATCAATGTGCTGTTTACCTCCAAGAAAAAGAAAAGAAAAAAAACCCATTCAAGTGTTATCTTCAGACATTGGTTTTAATGGCTCTCGCTGCACCCCTTTCACCATTACAATCCAGTTGACCAGTTAATTCAGTGGAGGCTTCGGCCACACGCAGTAATTGTTGAGAGGCTATTAAAAATGGTGACCTTAGCAAACCTCGTTTAGCTGGCGGCACAAATGTAGGGAGAATTTAACGAGGCCGGCGCAGCTAAACAAAGAGACAATCACACATATTTCCAAATGCCAAGTTACAAAAAGTGAAACCGCGACTGACTGCCGGCTGTCTATTGTGGGGGTGGCTGGGGGGTGTGGAGGGGTTCCCTCTTTGAAAAGAGCTAGAAGAGGGTCTGTAATGGAAATAGCTTGTCTCCACCCGCATTGTCCACCACTCGCTGTTTACCAGCCGCACATTTAATAGCAGCCAGTCTCATTTCTGACCTGCTGCTCCGGCTCCTCTCCTGAAGGATTACAAAATAATAGTAGTTTTTTCTCCCACCGCCCTCCACATTTCGATCAGCAGCCGCAGCTAAACAGGCCCTTCACACTCGCCCTGACCTGAAGTCATCCCCTCTCAATGCTCTCCAGATCTCAGGAGGACAGGGCTTCCTCTAAAATTAAAAAAATAAAAAATTTTTAAAAAGCCTGCCGTTCCCATAGACATGCAACAAGTCCTGTGGGAGTGTTTACAAACCTGGGCATGGAGACAGGCATCTTCAGGGGGGACTTCTCCACCCTGGTTGAAAACGAGCTGATCTGTTTGCAAACGGCATGCAAATCTCACCACAATCTGCTTTTAGCAACAGGGTGACCAAAAGTCACCCTGCATCCCCATCATTTAAAAGGTACATCTGAACCAAGTTTTTATTGGTGAAATATAATGTTGGTGGTACCAAATGTTTTAAACAATAATGGGGGAGACACACTCTGTGTCACCTGCAAATCAATTTGAACAACGCTTGGAAAAGCTCAACTATTAATCAGGGAAAAGGGGACACATCCGCCTGTCTGATCAGGCTGTGCTGAAGACAGCAGCAGCAGCAGCGACGTACTGCGTCAGTTTCATGAGCGTCACCACACAAAAAGGATAAACATGCATTCAGAGGGACGTCAACAAGCTGTGAGATGTTTTGCAGATTTATGGATGACCAGAGGACATGTACTGTGTCCATGGGTGAGTATACAGTTCCAGTAAAGAAAAACAAACGCGCGCACACACACACACACACACACACAATTTGGAAGCAGGGTTGGAGCATCTCCAAAACAGCCAGTCTTGGGAGTCTTTAAAGTGTAACGAGCAATGAGTACCTACAAAAAGTGGTCCAATGAAAGAAAAAAAAACATAAAAATTAGACAGGTTGTGGACTCTCAAGGTTTAAAAAATTCACATACTGAGAGGAGGTTAGCCCTTCAGGTCCGATCCCACAGAAGAACTACTGTAGCACAAAAGGCCAAAAAAAGTTAATGCTGTGGCTGTGAAAGAAAGGAAGAACCCAGTGTTTCACATGTATATGTGAGCCTGTAAAGCCACGGACCAGTCAGAGTGCCCATGCTTACCCCTGTTCACTGCTGAAAGTGTCTAGAATGGACATGTGAGCATCAAAGCTGGCCCTTGGAGCAATGGAAGATTTGATGTGAAGATTCACACTTTCTTTTACACCATGTGGATGGCTGTAAACGTTGCAGACATGGTGAAGAGACGTTCCAGGATGGAGAAAAAAAAGGGCAAGAAGGCAGTGTGATGCTCTCGGCAACAATCTTCTGGGAAACCTTAATACTTTGACATGGATCTTCTGAATTACTGCTGCAGACGAACTACATCTCAACATGGCAACAATGTTTTCTTAAAGATAGTGGTTCTTTCTGCATGATAATGTAATCTGCCACACAGCAAAGGTTGCTCAAGCGTTCAAGGTGCTGATGTGGCCTCGGATCTATCTTCTGTGGGATGCGGCGTAAAAACATGTCTGGTTCATGGAGGCCCAAGCACACAGCCTATAGGGACTTTAAGGAGCTGTCGTCATCTAATGTCTTGATGCCCTTTACTATGAAACATCATGAGAGGCCTTGTGGAGTCTCAATATCACAGGGGAACCACACAGTGTTATGCAGGTGGTTTAAAGATAATGACTAATGCTGTGCATGCATGCAAACGACATTATCACTTGAAATGTACAGCATGTCTTAACTTCCTGTTTTCCCAGGGCAAAAATAATGAAATAAACTTCAGGTACATTTCATGACTGATTACACTTTGTGGTAAATGCTGCTCTAAGACCCCACAGTGTCCTTGTCTTGCATAACAGCGAGGCAGGCCTGCAAACAAACATGCACTAATCATTCCTTTAGAGGAAATATAGATTTATAGCTTGAGTGCCCAATAAGCGAAAGTGTAGTGGTAAATGAAGGTACTGTACATTACTCAGAGGCCTGTAGGCAGAAGTGTACTGGGTTGGGGAAACATTCCTTCCTGTATATCAGCAGGTAAATGTCGGCCTAATCGAATAGCCGCGATGGATTGGTTACACTGAGAACGCTGGGGTTTTTATTGGCCCACATTAAGCTTAACCTTCAGGGCCTAAATGTCCTTGAAGATATAATGCCATAATGTAGCCCAGTGTTAAGCATTCTTAAGAGAAAACAATAGCTTCGCTGTGTTTAAAATAAAACCCTGAGTTACAATCGGAGCCAAAACGAAACCTTCTCCGTTTCAGGATATCAGAGGAGGTCACAGAGACAAACGAATGACATATTCAGTCACAAACACACACACACACACACACACACACGCACGCACGTATGCCGAGATATAAAGCCATCTTACCTCTATGCCTATTTGTGGTTTTATCAAACATAAGCATGGCATCCTCTACCTAGAAGAGAAGAGACAGAAGGATTAGTGAGTGAAATATTTTTGCAACCAGGAGCAATCTTCCATGACACATCTGCATACACACACGCACACACACGCACACACACACACACTCTCTAAGCAGTAATACAGCTACAAACAGCCCAAGGGTGAGAAACAGGCTGACCCTGAGAAAGGCCAACTGATCCTGACAGAAAGGCCTGTCTGCAATGACATACCAGCATGCACACTCAGCCATAACCAACACACACACACACACACACACACACACACACACACACACACACACACACACACAGTGACAACATGTCCCCCATATTCACACATGGCCTGTGTCCCTGATTTCTGTGACAGAGACGAACACACAGTTCAACATGAATCTCCCTTCTGTTCTCTTCTACTGCCATAATAACTCCACTAAAAAGCTTCTATTAAATATTAACTTCTTAACAAATTTATGCTCACCATACAAAATCAAGTCTGATGGACTCGTGTATTTTTCCCCTTATAATGTTTTCTTTTCCTTTTAATTAGGTCATTGTAAAGACTTTCTTGTTCATCCTTTTCCAGTAAATCATTTTGAAATATCTGAAGATTAGGCAGGGCTTGTTTTTGTTTATTCGGTTGTTTACTGTCTAAAATTTAAAAGGAAAAAGGAAAAAAAGAAGATTACTCAATTAATCACCAAAATAAATTGAAGGACTGCTCCATAATCATTCTAACCAGTAGTGAAGGTGGCCCAAAAGCAGACAACACAAGAGAAACACCTGCTTACAGAGCCGTCAATCAGCAGCGTGCCAGTCTTAATGTCGCTCATCAGCCTCAATCAGTCTCAATAAGAGTCAGTTTGACTGGCTCTCACAGACTCCAGCTTTATCCACCGCTGCAGAAGCAACACATGGAACTAATGCACTAATGCATATTCATGCCAGACTATTACATAAGACCACTAGCGCTGGTCTTTGGGTCAGGTCCTCTGACTAGGCCTTGTCTGAACCTGAAAAGCATTGGGAATGAAGATTCACAGCTTTATTATGAGAGTTTAAGCAAATAAAAAGTCCAACCCTTAAACGTAGCCTATTCTTTAGTCTTCTCTGGCTTCTTTAGTCAAAGATTGTGCAGTTACTACTGAAAGTGAAAGTGACTATTCGTCGTTGCGAGTACACAGCACAGCACACAGCGAACCACAACAAAATTACACCTCTGCATTTTACCCATACACTCACACTATTGAAACTATTGAAAGCACCCAGGGAGCAGTGAAGGGGACGGTACCTTCCTCAAGGATACCTCAGGGCAACCTACTGGTCTGGGATTCGAACCCATGACAATCCATAACCACTAAGCCACCGCTGCCCCAATACTGCACCAATAATATACCTATAATTAAACTCTGTTTGGTTAATTCATCTCAAACAGATGTGTTTTTTTGATGTTCTTTGACAAAATGTAACCTTTATTATGCAAAAATATATTGCATAGCTAATAACAGCAGTATCCGTCATTCTGCAGCTTGAATTTTGTCCATTATTTTAGTTACACCTCGCTAACTACCATTCAATCTTCCATTCCTTGTTAGCTGCTTTTGATAAGTAGCACAGATTCAAAACTAAGACGCAGAGTGCAGCCTTTAAGCACATCTTGTGCCTGTAAATTAGAGTTTTCATGAACTGCTGCTGATCCCAGGCATGGCTTTAAAAAGTAGGTAGATTCCCCCATTGCAGTTTAGCTCAGCTTAAAGAACGGCTGTGATGTGTGTAGGCTCCCCCAGGACACTGCCCCTGGAGATGGTCGCTAGGTAACAGGCCTATGGCTAGCTGCGTTCTGGTTTGTCTACAGAGAGAGGAGACACTCATGACCGGGGCCACACTAGTGCATGATGGGAAAAGACAGCACCAGAGCTGGCCTCATATGTAACTGTCCATCCACATAACATACAGTCTCTCTCTCTCTCTCTCTCTCTCTCTCTCTCTCTCTCTCGCTCTTTCTATCGCTCTGGTTCTGGTTCACAGCAACATTGTGTCACCTGTCACTATGTCACAATCTGAATGGAAACAAATATTACTGCAAACACTGTATGTTTCCTCCTCCGTCTGTTTACCTGCCTCCTTCACGGTGTCAAATATGACAGGACATGTGCAGCTGCACACACTTCCTCTGCATCTCTGTTTTTAAAGTATAATATATTAGTTACAGTTATTGAAACAGTTATTTTCAATATGCTGAGTGGTTGGAACCCCTTAATCAAGGCATCTCATGTTTAGGCGCTTCGTAGTCTCACAGTAAAACATTTGTTCCAACTTCTGCAATTGAATCTATTCAGCATGGCAAAGAAAAAACAGTTTGACATGTGTTGAGCAGTATTTTTGCCCCAACAAAGTGACGGCTAGCAAATTATTAAGATATGAAGGGTGTTGCTTCACTAGGGAAACGATGGCACCAGGAAGCACTTTGGAAAGAAGTCAACATTGTCTCCTGATGACCGTGAACTCTTTCAGAAGGATAATGCATACTGCTGCTCTGCACAAACTGTACAGGTAATGTTTGAGGAACAGGATATTTGAAAACTGATCAACAAGCCGATTGATCCAGAAAGTAAATTTTAATATTTTTTAGATGCTTAATGGACCGAATAATTGTGACAGCCCCAAGCAATTAAAATCAAATATGCCTAAATTTTCCTACTTCAAGAACACCCTATTTCTTCTTCTACAGCTTCATCAGAATGTTTGGTGGCGTTTTTTTTTTATGTACACAGAACTGCACACGTCACACTTCCCTTCCTTCACTGCCAGCTTTAGACTGTCTCAAAGGCCACCATTCATGATGGACTCTGCCTTCTAGCATCCATCAGATAGCAGGACAGAAAGTGCTTCAGGACACACTTGTGCGCACTTGTATGCACACAAACAAGCAGGGCACAAAGGTGAAAGCAGTGCGTAATCTCTGGCCCCTCTCTCCTCCACATATGAGAAAACAGCCTCAAGGATAAAGACGGTTCTCTTTAGTATGTAAGGAGACCAAGCACCTCTGACAGATAACAGCTCCAGCTTTTCTATATATCGAGAGAGGCTGAAGAGAGCAGGTAGCGGGGAAGGGGGGGATTGACAGTTCTTGGAAAGTGCAGAAAGCTTCTCCCTGACCAAGCGCCTATGGAAAAGCCCTCTTTTGAAGAAAAGGAGGGGTCTGTGGAAGGTGCCAGAACGGCTAGGATGCTAATGGAGCTAGCAGACGTGATAGTGTCGCATTCGAAATGGCCCTGACCTTTAACTGTTAGCTCTTGTGCCGGTGCCCGAGCGCCAGGAGGGGGCTGCAGGGGGTCAGGCCTGGGGCCCGCAGCACACTGATCGATGCGAAACACCACTTTAGTCGCCATTTGCTCAAGCTGCCATGCTGAGCTCCCTTAAAGCATTCAGATGTGGTGAGGAATTAATAAGCTGAGCTAAGTGGACAGCAAGCGAGCAAAAGAGTGATGGAGGGAGAGAGAGAGAGAGAGAGAGAGAGCGCTGTGCCCAGAGCAGGAGGCACGACTGATCCCCCACTTCGCAGGCCCAGGCAGACAACATCATTAAAAGCCCCTATGGTGGTTGAGCTACTTCACCATTAAACACCATTACCATTAATTGACCGAACAAGTGGCGCCTCGGCTGATGTCTAATACACAGCATATGACGGGACAGCGTGGCGAAGTCTCATCATAATGCCTCTTTTATGGTGCACAGGGACAGGGCAGGTCCTGCCCGAATGGCGATAAAACTGCCTTTAAACGTAGTTTGTGGAACGGAGGTCTCTCTTGGCCTGAAATTTATGTGTCTTATTAGTGGTGGGCTGCACATTTACCCCTCCAAGATACAGGCCTTTACGAGCTCGTGGAGCAGGATTGTTATGAGGCTCAGACAAACAGCACCAACAAGTTATCTCATATAAAAACATGAAACAAGAAAAATGCAGCAATTATTAGGCAGGAATCTACCACTTCAGTCAAACGGACCTGAAATTCGGAACATAATCGAATACGTCTTACTCGTATTGGTAGTCCAGTAGTCTGTGGACCAAGAGGTTGCAGGTTTGAAAGGTTCAAATCCCACTTCCAACACCACCACAACCACAACCATTTGGGTCTGAGCAAAACTTGGTCTTGAAGTCGCTCTGCATAAGAGCATCTGCTAAATGCCATAAATGTAAATGCTGTTTCTCATTTGTTGCTTACAGACAAGTGAAAGTGAAAGTAACTATTTGTCTTTGTGAAACATGACGCAGTGAAAGACAGCAAAACTATACCTTTGCTTTTCACCCATACACAAACGTGTAGCAAGGGGCAGCTATTTCCAGCACCCAGGGAGCAGTGATGGAGACGATACCTTACTCAGTGGTACCTCAGGAAAACCAACTGGTCTGGGATTGGAACCCTTGACCTCCCGCTCCTGGAGCCTAGTCCCTAAACACTAGGTCACTGCTGGCATCAAAAGTGTGGATTGTAAATGTTGCCATCCGTCCCACAGCTGTCCGCTGCCCTCAGCTACAGAAGAGGAGATGTTATAATTAGACTTGGATGTGCGGAGTTATGGTTGTTATGGTTGTGTGCACTGCCCTTTGAAACAAAGGACATTGAAACAAACTCAAAAAGTAAAGTCAAACCTGTCGATGAACATCAAGTGCAGTTACATGTGTCATTACAGGGTTACATATGACTGGCACATGATCTGATTTTACTCAGAAACACGTAACTCTTATTAAAACTGAGCAGCTCAACAGCCACTTGCAGGTGTCACTTATTTTTATCAGACTGCACTGTTGGCTATCACTCCCCCCACTGATCCCTCTCTGACAGCTCGCCACAGTTACTGTATCTGACAACATGATTTCATTTAAGTCGGGAATATAATTGGAAATTCAGCAGGGCTGTTTTTTTTATGAACTGCAAAACGTATCAGCGGGCGGACGGGAGGGAATACGCGGCGGCTGCGGCGCAGTGAGACACGGGGAGATTGTGTTTACATGCAGGCGATGGATGGAGAGGAGGCAATCCAACACTTGGTTAAATTCGCTCGGCCACCAGGGAGAGGAATCTACCTCCTGCCATGGCCGCTCACGCTAAATCCCCCGCAGTCTGGAAAGAAAAGCAGCGGCCCGCCTTCTCCTCATGTCAGACAAATACAGACAGGCCGTCACGGAAAGGCGGAATCCTACCAAAACACACCAGTGCAAAATTTTAATCAGACACTCTGAATTATTTATCAGGGGGACCAACGCATCAATATGCTGTAAGATGGAGAAACGCTTTTCAGAGAGAGAGAGAGAGAGAGAGAGAGAGAGAGAGAGAGAGAGAGAGAGAGAGGGAGAGCGCCTCTGATTTAACAGATGAATTTATGCAGAGTGACAGTAATTTAACAGCATTTTAATCACTTATATTTGATACATGCGGCAAGTTTGCGTCTGTCAAACCCAGACAGAATTGTACACTTTTTATTTATTTATTTATTTTTATTCATTCGTTCATTTATTTATTTATTTTTTAGCAACACCAATGTTTATATATAGAGCCATGATCAGAAAGTGGACGAGGTGGAAAAATGTAACATCATGATAGAACAGGACTTTTCCATTACAATCACAACTTCCTATTATTAATCTAAAAGTGTCTTTCAAAGAACAGCACCTTTTAGGAAACCCAGGCTTTTTATTACCCATTAAGAGCTCAGCTATGGAAAATAAATAATACCACTTCACAGCACACAAACTCGAATACGACCAGCATTAATGTCTACTTGCTTTATGTTTCATTTAAATACACTGGCTGCAGATCAAACACTCATGTATGCTCCATAAAAAGTATGAATGTGATGTCATTTGGCAGCCAGTTCATCCAATTAATATGCAATCAACCCAGAATTCTGACACTGTCTCAAAATGTTAAACCCATTCATGCTTTCAGAAGCTTTTAAGGCTTTATATATTTGTATGTTGCTTGTTGTTCAGTGTTCTGGAAGCACGGATGCTCACAATATACTCTGAAAAGTGGAACTGTTTGAAATGTAATAACAGTGGAACGTAAAGAGAAGGACATCCTGTTCTTTACTGTTCTCCAGGCAGTACCGGGGCGGCGCTGATCTAGTGGTTAGCAAGTTGGCCACAGGATCAGAAGGTCATGAGTTTGAATCCCAGACCATCAGGTTGAGGAACCCTTGAGCAAGGTACCATCCCATCACTGCTCCCCGGAAATAGCTGCCCCCCTGCTGCACGGTCTGTGGCTGAACAGCAGAGGTTGAGTTCGTTGTGGCTCACAATGACAAAAAAAAGTCACTTTTTTCCACTTTATTTCCTTCACTCCTGCAGCTCAACAGTAACGTAACTTTCCACGCATGTACTGAATAACCAGTGTGAGTGTAAGAAGTATAAGATTAAAAAGCTAAACTGCATCAAAAATTGTTCTGCTATTGTTTCAGAGACCCTTTCACTAGTTCTTTTCAGAATATAAATACAACATATTTACTTCATCATCCCTTTCCAAGGATAAAGAGCTAATGCTATGTTTCAAGTAAAAGGCACCCAGTAAAAGAATCACTGATGGAAAGTGTTTGTACACAGGTGCAAAGAAAGAAAGAAACAAAAAGTTTGTAAACACCTCCTTTGTATTTGACAAATGCGTTAGACACTCAAGCTGGATCAATGGTTTGATTAGCTTTGAGGAAGCGCATCTCAGACATTCATTGTGTGTGTGTGTGTGTGTGTGTGTGTGTGTGTGTGTGAGAGAGAGAGTGAGTATGTGTGTGTGAGAGAGAGTAAAAAAGAAGAAAGACAGCAAATAAACAGCGCAATCAAATCCAAACAGTAGCTGAGGTGGAAATGGATATTCAAAGGCAGGTCTCATTTGGCAGTGGGGCTGGCTGAAAGGAGAGGGGGTGTTTATTTGCATAACAGAATTGGAAGTGACTGCTAGCGTAAGGTACACACTCCACTCTCTCACCACCCCCCCAAACACACACCCTGCAGCCTATGACCCTTTCCCCACCTTTTTCTCTCTCTTTATTTCTTTCGGGAGAAAAAAAAAAAAAAAAAATCAATGCTAAGGGACCTATCTGCTCGTTTTTCTCAGGGATGATGGATCTAGTGACTCTCTCTCGTTCTGGTCAGAGTCTGTTTTTGGCGTCATTTCATCCCAATCTGGCCAGAGTGATTACTTGCGGCCATGTCTGGAATGCACGCTCCATTCACTTTTAGCACTGGTGATTAAACACGGATTTCTGGGCTATACGTCTCCCTGCACAAAACAATGCAATTAATGTACAGCAGATCAAAACAACTCACTAAAAAAAAAAAAAAAAAAGACAGAACGCCCTTAAAAAGGAAGCCGAGGAGTAAAGGGCTGGGAGACATAACGATAAGAAGGAAGCAGCCCTTCTTCATTACAATACGATCAGCAGTCAGGAATGAAATTTATCTGAATTGCAGTGAGGAGGAAATCATGATGGAAGAAGTTATTATTAGAAACTAGGAGAATGAGCAGGATGTAATTAGCAGAGGGAGGAGGTAAAAGTCCACCCCAGTGTAAATGTGACCAATTCTTTTCCCCTCTGTACATACATCAAATCCCCTCCATGCAGAATCACTGCACTCAATTGAATTTGTTAATGAATGTTTGTTTTTGTTTAATTGGTCATTATGTTCAAAGACACTGACCAGAATCCTTACACACATCGTTTCGTTTCTGAGGCTAAAAGAACTGCTAATGATTCACAATGGACTGTGATTTGGCTTCAGTTGGTGCCTTGAAGATAATGGCCTAAGAATAGAAAAGTACTTTAAAATGTTCATGACACTAAAGATCAGTGATTAAATGCTAAGACTTCAGCATTTCTTGGCTCTTATTCCACACCCACATATCGCCGCCATCATTCAGGTGATATGCTGACAATTTTGAGTACAACTGCAGAACAATGCATCCTGCCACTTAGTCTTAATAGTGAAAAACTAAAATAAACATTCAAATGATGCATTCAAACATTCAAAACATGCGGCGAGATTCTCAAGTTGCTGATTCTCAAGGGTCACGTTAGGTTCACATTAACCTGGGCGAACAACTGCTTAAAGGCACTTAAAAGGGCAGGATCGGAAGATAATGGGTTCAAATGGGTTCAAATCCAAGATTAGGTTACCCTGAGGTGCCCTAGAGCAAGGTACTGTCCCCGTCACTGCTCCCTGGACGCTGGACATGGCTGCCCCCTGCTGCACAGTGTGCGTGGGTTAAACACAGTGGTTGCATTTTGCTGCGTTTCACCGTGTGCTGTGTTTCACAATGACAGACAATCACTTTCCCTTATCACCATCGGACAGATCTTGTCCACGGAGTAAAAATGTTTAAAAACTAATTTATTTTATTCCATTTGTAACCCTTCAAAAAGTACAATTTTGACCCAAATTCTAATTTTAGTTAATGTTCTTGTATCACCTGCAGCAGAAACTTGTGTGAAAATAATTGCTGTTGGCACACAATTCCCATATAAGTGCATCCCTACTAAAGAAAAACACAAATAAGTCAAATAAACCGAGCAATACGATTAAAATGTGGAACAATGAAGGTTGTGATGACAGCTTGATTTAAGAATTGCTGCTTCTTGCTGAGGTCTAGAGCTCATGAGGCTCAGTTCATATTCAGTTGATAAATACATCATCTCTAGTCCTAATGATAGACAGGTTATTCAGCAGCGACGGCTTTGTTTTAGAGATGTGCTTCATGCTTCATCTCTGAATAAACACAAAGAACACTTCGGTGCCCGAGGCACAGGTTCACTGCTCTGTTCTCGCAGGGGTTGATAAACGGTCATTTCTGCTAAAACAGCATGGGCAGGGATGCCTGCGCTCTCCGCTCATGTGGAAAATCTGTATTCACTTGGCTCTAGCAGCGCCAACATCTACATGAAAGGCAGAAAGCTGACACAAAAGCCTCCGCAATGCAACACCTCCAGCTCAGGGCCGAGGCGAGCGGTCGGATTCCAGCTGCAGTGGCCTTAGGCCGGACAGTGCTGCGGGCCTCACGCACACCCAGGATTACTCCTCACGTTATCGAGCCATCTCCGCTCGGCTGTTGTCACCCTGACAAGCCGAGATGTAAATGTATGTAAATCCGCTCACTTAAGTGACAGCATAAGATGAGGAACAGATGAGATTAGGTACAGAGGATGGCTTTTTTGCAGGCAGCCCCCCCGATAAGCTCATTTATGCCCTTAAAAGGTTTAATTATCGGCACCATAGCATATGAACACTGCATACAGGGGCTTTGGAGTGAAATCCTGTCTAAATCCTGGCATGTAGCACTGTCTGTCAGTATCTGTGAGGGAAAAAAACCAAGACATTAATCGGAATTCATTTGCTCTGAAGACATTAATTATTGTGAAAAGACGACTGGCCGATATGCTGCTAATGATGTAATGTAACCTTGAACCGACAGCTTCCTGCAGTACCACATGCTTGCAAATCCATATTACACCCTCTCTCAGTAACGCGGTCAGTTCAAATGCATAGCAAATTAAAATGCAGCCACCGTGTGCACAGAAGTAACACGTTCAGAACCTTAATCACAAAATTGACAGGAATCACAATGCCTGCAATTTACACTTCTTGGTAGCTGATTACGTATGGGCAGAAAAGAAATCAATCCCTTACAGTTTCAGTTCAAACATGTAATAAAAGAGGATACAGCAAATGGCTCTTCGAAATGGCAGCTGATGTTTAAAGTAATCATCAGTATTATACAAAAGCTATTGAAGCAACTTCCCCTTAGTTGTCTGATCAGTAGAGAATTAAGTTTTCAGCCATTGCATGTTCATTCATGCAGGGGAAAGAAAACATTCTTCATACGAGTGTTTACTTTAATCAAATTTCAGAAAAGCATTAATGCAGGACACCACGCATAAAAAAGCATTTAAAAAAAGCTGCTATAAAAAGGATACCTTTGGTGTGTTGATGTATGGATGCTCTTTCCTTCATTTTAGGATACTGATAATAGCAAAAAGGTTTCGTTATTCACTAAATGACTTTAATCGGATTATTCATGTTTAACTTGGAACCTGTTTAAATCGCTCAGAAAGAGTCAGAAAGCTCCGTTTAAGGTTGACGGTGCTTTTAGAAGGCAAGCCTCAACACACCATTGCGATCAAGGCACTTCGGCTTTAGAAGCAGCAACTTTGTTGTCCCCCTCTATGTTCAGTTATAGCTCAAAGTCCCCAGTTGGGCTTTACATGAATAATTAACAAAAACACATTACAAAACAACCACTTCCATTCATAAACACAAGTCCAGGCTTTGGTTTACACAATGAGGTTGATGTTCTCTGGGTTTGTCAACAGAGTGGCCATGGCTCGGTGAAACCGATTATGCCCCATTGTCCTTCAGAGGGAGTGACATAACCTGCTCAGGAAACACAAAGCTTCTGCCCTTTATTTAGCCCTGGTAATAAAAGACGTGAACCTCACCTTTTGACTTAATCACTTACACTGTGAGCAGGCAAACTGATCTTATTCACAACAGATGGTTCCTTTCAAGAGCTCCTTTTGTTAGAAACTTCCATACACTTAATATCAGCGACAAGAAAATCCAGAGCTATAGAAAAGATGTTTTTCCTGTCCATAAAAGCAGCAATATTTAATTAAACATGTGGGATTATTGAGTAGAGTGCTGTTTAAATCCCAAATTGTAATATAGGAGCTTATTTTTTTTTATTTCCCATGGGACTGGTAAGCAAGTAATATTAGTCTGAATAGCCGGTGAAGCAACTCTAAAAAGATGAATGTGTTTAAGATGGGAGTGTAACTTTTCACTAAACTAGTCTTTAAGAAAACTGTCAGCTCTGAATGCATTTCAATTAAAGAGATATTCTCTGTATGAACAATCACAAAGTTCATGGCAGAGCCTGTACAAGGGTACTCGATCGCTTTCCAAGTCAATTCTTCAGTGGCCGCCTCCAGTGCTTCTCCATCTCTTGGCAATGGACGTCCACAAAAGCCCACCATGGCACAGAACCACAGTGTGAAGTGGGCCAGAAGGCCCTGGTCTCAGTCAGACCACATTAGGAGAGGCTGGCCTGGAGAGAGGGCAGCAGCTGACACTACGTCCAGTCATTACCAAACTCAGCTTGAAGGCACAGCACTGGAACAGCATTGTGGCGCTGTGACAAGTGGCCCATACAAGATTTATCCATGCAGCCCCAGATTGTGTGGTACCGACCAGAGGGTCCGGTGATAAATTCCCAACCGTTTCTGTTCGCAAGCTGTTCGGGAGCAACGGGTTACAGCAGCGTTTTATTTATGGGGCTTTAACCAGGCATGCTGATCCCCTCTTCGCCGCTTTGGCTGAGCAACTGTTCTTTCCATCAAGATATATTACGGCTGGCAGCACCAGTGGTGTACGTTATGATCCTCCAGCAGGGCCATCCAAAGCAGACCCAATGCAATGTTCTCAAGCTGCACTAGTAATCAGGGAGACAGAGGAACTAAGGACCCAATAGGAAGAGTGCATCATAAGCTTATAGTCTTTGGAATCTGTCTAGATCCAGCTTCAGGGTCCAATTTGGAGTCCCAGTGGTGTCGCCTGTCACTGGCGGCCAGGGATCCTTGAGATGGCATATGGCACAAAAAAGAAAACACAACTGGCTGAATGGAAAAGGGCTTGTTTGTTATTTGCACTGTCATTGTCCACAGTAAAGCGCTGAAGTAGTGTATTATTATGAGTAATTTAAACCCCGTGAATTTGGTCAATGGCATGATTCAAAACTGAGCATACATCATTCTGGCTGTGATGTAATTCATAACACATGACCCAGAGCAGCCCATCACTTTTGTTCAATGACTCTCCATAATAAAGCTGCCGAAACGGTCAATCATATCATATTAAAATATAATACTGAAGAAGTTGAGCAGGACTCAACCTGAGATCTACAATCATTAAGGATAGCTATGACTAAGGCTGGCAGAAAATTAGTATAATCTCAACGTATCCAAAAGATTTGATGTGTAACTCCTTAGTCGCTGTTTTTATTGGGGCTTTCCAAGAACTGCAACATCTTATTATATTGTTTCAATGTTGGCAATTGTTTGCATTTAACATTGAATAATACATTAGAAATACAGCAGTTAGGTTTGATAATTGGATTGTAAATAAGAACGCTGGAACGCTGGCATGCCTGCTGTCCAAATCCACAAATTTACCAATAAATATGAAGCTGTCACTTTTCATTACAGCACATGATGGGCAGCCGATGGAGTGTGTGCTGGGGAAATAACAGCAGCACAGAGGTTGTTCCATGCCAAATGAATTGGGAGAGGAATCAACCAGGGCAGTTCACTGTGGCAAAGCCTCTACGAACCCCAGAGCCAGTGGCCAGGGTGCTGGCTTAACCTGCCTCACACCCCCTTCCTCCCTCTGTCTCTGTCTGTCTGTCTGTCTGTCTGTACATCTGTCTCCCTCGCTCTCTCCGTTTGTCTTTCTCTTCAGTAAAACAGAAGCTGGTAGTGGACCAAAAGTGATTCCAAGTCATTCTCAAAGAGGGATAATGTTACTTTCAGTGTAAATGGAAAAACAACAACATTTTGCTTGTTTCATTGAGCTCCCTTCACCTCTGGCTTTCTCAAGAGAGACGCCAACGTCACCCCAACACCCACACAAGAAGAGACAGTGAGCCATTTACTGTGTGGAATCATAGGCAGGAATAACAGACATGCCTGTGTACATTTCAATATTTTAGAAAAATATGAAATCTGCCAGAGATGGGAGAAGGCAGGCCCCTGATAGCGGGGAAACTGATAGACAAATATGCAGCAGAGTGAGGGATATAAAGTCTAAAGCCAAACACCTGAATTTCAATAAACAAAATATCAATCTTCCCGAAGCATGGCAGGTTTGATGTGCATCCTATTATACTAGCTGCAGATGTATGAAGCTGATAAAATGCATTAGAGGTTATATTAGAGTGTTCATTTCAATTACAGCTCCTGCCAAGCCCTCACCCCCTGTAGTTCTTTATTTAGCGCAGCCGCTAAAGCCTCCATAAAGAATATTCAATTGCATGACATTCACCACAAAAAGAGAAGAAAACCTCATACTACTCGGTAATGTAAAACACTGTCATTTCTGCCATTTTCCAATAACTTGCCCTTTTTTCCCCCCCAGACAGAAATATCAGGGCACCATTTGAATAACGTTATACATCTTTCTATTTATTAAAGCTTGGATTAACATGACAGGGAGTTTTGTCTAGGGAGTCTTTACAACGGCCCAGGGAGAGGTTCCATACGACAGTAATAGTCTACAGTTAATATAGTTGAGCGATGCAGGCTTCTTGGTGTTATAAAGCAGAACAAAAGGGGTTTATTTGAAGCGTGAATACAAAGGTAGAACTGTAAAGAGTGAGGGGAGCAAGGAGGGGGGACGGGAGGCACTAGAGATGAAAGCTGTGTTATTTGAGATAGCGCTGGGAGTGAATTAAAACAAAGGCAGCGGGGAGAGAGCGCTCGGACTTGATGACAAGAGAGAGATGAGACACTTTTACTTTTCTACCAAGCAAGTGTTGATTATTCCTCGCTGTAAAAACACAATATTTGTCATATTATCGTCTCTTTCCACAGGTGGCCTGGAGTTCTTGGGCCTTGTCTTGTATTAGAGCTGTTAATTTTACTGCCTGTGCGCTGGGGAAGCTAATAATAAAAGTCATCAATCCTAAACGCACCCTGTTGGCTGCAGATAAAATTTGGACACGATTTTTTTTCTGCAAGTAATTCAGATTCTCAAAAGGACTTCCATGTCTTGGAAAGGGCGAATAAAGATGCATTTTATCTTCGTTTTGAACACATTTAACTGCAATAAAACTGAATAATCGTCGTCTTTTATTGTTGCAATAACTAAGCACTCTTCCAGCCCCTAGCGCTAACCTTGGGGCTAACACTAGACCCTTAAAGGCTTCCCTTTTGAGCACTAGCTTTCTGAGATGTTACTGAACGGCACAAACTCCAGGCAGTTACATAAGTCAAAAGCTCCAGATTGGCAACAGTGTGCTTTCACTCATGAACATGCATGAAAATGGGGCCCCAGCTGAGGTAAGCTCAGAAACGGCAGTGGTGGTCCCTGAATCCCACATGAGCACGAGTTCAAACATCTGGAGCAGGTCAGCAGGCCTCCAGAGGCCCACGGCTACTGAGTAACGAGGTCAGGCAGCAGGACAGCAATGAGAATCTTCTGTAAAGAGTTTATGTGAGCTAGTGCATTGAAAGCAGAAGCACCTTTGGACCGGAGCGTCAAGCAAAACGTTGTTGAAGCAGGTTCCTGGTAAGCTCCTCCGTGCCTGGATTTCCACATGAGGACTGAGGGACTCCTCAGTTATTCTTTCATCGTAACAGTGTCTAAAGGTTTTGCTGAAGCACTAAAAGAAAGAGAAAAACAGCAAAAGACTGAGACTAAACAAGAACATGGAGATGAAGGGAATTACACATGATGACAAAAATCTTGTCATCTTGAAAGGCTGAAAGAGACGTTGTTGCTCTTTGCTTTATCTGATGTATCTCATTATCTTTGCAGGTGCAGGCAGAATGCAACGTAGGAGGGCTACCGTCACTGCTGATGTGGTTGGCACTATGGTAACCCTTAAATCTTTCTATGGGTTCTCTGTTGCTGCGACTGGATGCCCCTCCTCCTCCCACCCCACCAAACAATCAGTTTCACTACAACACCTATCCAGTAGAAAAGATCAGTTCCAAAGAAAAGAATGTAAGAGTCCACACTTCCAGATTTCAAACAGCTGGTGTTTTAGTTTTATTGAAGTGACTGAATAATAATCCTGTAGGTTTATAACTGAGCAATGCAAAAAAAAAAATTCATGCACTTTGTGAAAAGGTCTATAAATATACTGTGCAAAAGTTTTAGGCAGGTGTGAAAAAATGCTGTAAACAAAGAATGCTTTCAGAAATAGAAATAATGTTTATTTTGATCAATTTACAAAATGCAAAGTGAGCGAACAAAAGAAAAATCTAAATCAGATCAATATTTGGTGTTACTACCCTTTGCCTTCCAACCAGCATCAGTTCTTCTAGGTACACTTGCACAAAGTCAGGGATTCTGTAGGATTATAGTCGGTGTGTGATCAACCAGTTTTACCAAACAGGTACTGATGATCATCAATGTCACACGGAGGTTGAAACACAGTCATGTTTGGAACAACTGACCAGCCGAGCTCCTTCAGAAACTGTGTGCAAGTGTACCTAGAAGAACTGATGCTGTTTAGAAAGCAAAGGGCGGTCACACCAAATATGACTTGATTTAGATTCTCTTTTGTTCATTCAGTGCATTTTGTTGATTGATGAAAATAAATGATCAACACTTCCATTTCTGAAAGCATTCTTTGTTTACAGCATTTTTTCACACCTGCCTAAAACTTTTGCACAGTACTGTGTATATATATATATAAAAGCATTTACACACTAAAGCTTCACTGTTTCTAATGGGGGTAGTGGTGGTCTAGTGGTAGGGTATTTGGTCCCAGGTTCAAATCCCACCTCTGGCACTACCACCACTGGCTTCCTGGGCAAGACCCTTAACCCTGAGCTGCTCCAGGGGGACTGTAACTGTAATCAGGACCTGGAAGTTGCTCTGGATAAGAGCATCTGCTAAATGCTGCAAATGTAAATGTAAATGTATTAACATTTTTAAAGCGTGTTACTTTGCAAAAATAAATCAGTCTTCAATCTTGTTCAATTTTGATCATCTCTTTCAATTGTAAAAGAAAAATGTGTTATGTCAGTTGAACTCTTCAATAAGTCTGCAAGAGCAAACTTCACAACATGCACTCCTGTCTGTCAGTGTTCTCTGCCCCGATGACGATGCCCACCTCGAACTGGACTGAACGAAGAAGTGTGTGAAACATGAGCAGTAGATGCAAGAGCACAGTGGCAAGTTATCAGGGTTGTTTTTACTTTCCTACCTAACGGTTAGCTTTAGGAGAAGCCACAGCAATTCACATAAGTCAGGAAAAACCAAGGCAGTTGGACCAAATGACCAAATCTACGGTAATTTCAAATCAGCATTTTCAAATCCTCACTTATTTCTGCTAGACTGTCGATAGGGTTCTAGGGTTAAATGAGCAACCAGCTAAAATTATTGAGTGTTTACTTTCCAGCACTGGGTTTAATATTATCCTACTTAAGCACAAGATGAGTTCAGATATCCGTATGCTCAGATAATCACATTCCCACCATTCCCTCCATCCCGCTCTGTTTTCATTTGGCAAATTTCTTTCTCTATTTCTGTGTGTGTGTGTGTGTGTGTGTGTGTGTGTGTGTGTGTGTGTGTGTGTGTGTGTGTGTGTGTGTGAGACTATAAGACAGAGATAAGGCATTCGTAAAGGCTGTGTGGTTCATCAAAATACTCTAATCGTGTTAACAGGCTGTGTTTGGCTCACAGTTACGTGAAGTTTAGGTGACAGTCAGAGCAGTAAATCTGCCCCCTCTCCCCTCCCGAACACTCCCTCCCTTTTTTGTGCATTTTTCAACATGAACACGGGTTGGAGTGATCTGAAAGTAGCAGGGTGTCGTTACTCTTTATGCAATAAAACACGAGCAAGTGGCATGTTGTCATAACATCCCTGCCCTGACGAAAGCTGTAAATCATCACAGCCGTGGTGTATTTCACAATAACACCTCACCCCGCGTGTCCTTTCACCTTGATCGAGCGCAGGTTAAACACTTCTCTGCTGTTCGGACTGTGGTCAGAAATAACTGCAGCGCCAGCAGTGGTGTAAACGTGCTGCTGCTGTCTGTTTGAGACTGTGAATAAGAGGAAGCAGCCGAGACTGGCACTGGGAAAAACACAATCAATTATACAATAGTTCAAATCTGAAGAATCTCAGTCTCCCCAATCCTTCAGTGATAGAGTTTCATTCATAACCTCTCCTACTCTCTCCTTCTCTCTGACACCATCGACACTATCACTACAACGAACCTCAACAAAAAAAGAAATAATTCATTTAGAACCTGCAAAAATACAGAAAATCAGAGAGGGACACATCATTTTTCATGGCACTATGGCAGCCTTAGGAAAGCACCAATCGTTTTAATTCTGCGAAAATGTATTGACTCAAGGCGGTAAAAGGGAGATCTGGGTCAAAGAAAATACCAGGGGCCTGAGAAAGAAGGAAAAAAACAGAGAAAGAGCGAGAGAGAGAGAGAGCGAGAGAGAGAGAGAGAGAGCGCGAGCGAGCTGGAGATGAACAAATGCGTACCTCAGCTGTTCTGGTCGGTGTTCCATTATGATTCTGAAATGGACTGAGCAGGCAAAAGAGCTTCTTTTCAGATGGAGCGCAGAGGCAGAAATGAGTTATAATGAATGAATGCATCAGAATGGGATTCCTAAGCCATATTGTGCTCTTCAGTTTGAAAAGAGACTTTTAGAAAAAGTTGCATGAGGACATAAGGTATAACATTGTTGTGAGTGACCTGGGCAGAAAACGCATTCACGTTGCTAGAAGACGACCCCAAAAACGTATTCAATATTTTGAACAAAGAACTCCCAAAACTTTGCAAATGTCAGTACATTTATTTTTTTTTATTGACGGTTATTAAAATTCCGCCTTTCCTCGTTAGATTTTGGTCTGTAGCTCTTTTTCTCGCTGTCGGTCTTTCACTGTGTCTCTCATCGCTTTAAGCAGTTGCACTGAATCAGTTGCAGCAAGTCTGAATTGAATTATGTATTCATTAAGTCATGCATATGCATTGATTCAGGAGTTCATGAATATCTTTTATGCTTCCGTTAGCGTTCCCTCCATTTTCTTAATATACAAAGGCCCACACTAATGAACAAAGGGTGGGGCATACAGTGTGCAGACAGAGAACAAGTGGTGCGCTAATTGTTAAAGGAACCAAAACAGAATGCACACGTTCCAGTTAGTGGCTGAAAAAGATACATTCTGCGGTACAGCTTTTATACACACAATGTCAAATTGTCTTACGAAGATTTAAGCTTTTCTTCTAGCACAAGCTGACACGGTCAACTGGGGATTCTAGATTTAAAAGCCCTTTAAATTCTGTGATGTACTCACATGACATTCATATGTTTGACTATGTTGTGGTTATTACTACTGTATGACCATTTTGATACATGAACACTTAGCAATGGTGGTAATACTGCAAGGTTGCAGGTTCGATTCCTGTATAGGACACTACTACTGCTGCGGTGGCCTAGTTTTCAGGTTAGAAAAAAGCACGGATTTCAAATCCCAGACCAGTAGGTTGCCCTGAGGTACCCTTGAGCAAGGTACTGTCCCTATCATGATGCAGCCAAGCACAGCTAAAACCACAACATCAAATTTGCTGATGATACAACCATGGTGGGTCTGATCAGCGGTGGTGACGAGGCAGCTTACAGAGAGGAGATAAAACAGCTGACGGACTGGTGCAGAACCAACAACCTGTCTCTGAACGTCGACAAGACTAAAGAGATGGTTGTTGACTTCAGGAGACCATGTTGGAACCAATCTCCACTGAATATCAACACCTCACCTGTGGAGATGGTCCAGAGCACCAAGTTTCTCGGTGTTCACATCACTGACAACCTCACGTGGACCCTCAACACCAACTCCATCACAAAGAAAGCCCAGCAGCGTCTCTACTTCCTGCGCAGACAAAAGAAAGCCCATCTTCCGCCACCCACCCTCACCATCTTCTACAGAGGAACCATCGAGAGCATCCTGAGCGGCTGCATCACTGCCTGGTACGGGAACTGCAACGTCTTAGACCGCAAGTCCCTACAACGGGTAGTGAGAACAGCTGAGAAGATCATCGGGATCTCTCTGCCCTCTGTACAGGACATCTTCACCACTCGCTGCATCCGCAAAGCAACCAGCATTGTGGATGATCCCACTCACCCGTTCCACACTCTCTTCTCCCTCCGCCATCTGGAAGAAGGTTCCGCAGCATACGGGCCTCCACTACCAGGATGGGAAATAGCTTCTTCCCCCTGGCCATCAGACTTTTAAGCAATATTCTCACAATTATTACTCTTCCATCCATATATCAACTATTTATTTTTTACTTTATTGCACATCGCACTTTACTGTACTGATAACGCTGCTTCGCTTGTGTATGTGGTACCAGGGTCCTGGAGGAATGTTATTTTGTTTCACTGTGTACTGTGTATATGGCTGAAATGACAATAAGATCCTACTTGACTTGACTAGATCACTGTTCCCCCGGCTGGATGTGTGTGTGTGTGGGTTAAAGGCAGAGGTTGCATTTTGTGTCCTGTGCTGTGTTTCACAATGACAATTAGTCACTTTCACTTCAATGTACAGTTAATCGAGTCATTGGCCAGAGTTGCTCTTTCGCAAACAAAGCACAAAGAAGAAGATTTCCACTGTCCAACATACTCTCATATACTAGAAATACTCTGTGTTGTTCAGGTGAGGGGTGGCACTTGAGTAGATTTGACCATATACAGCAATCTGCATGCTCGCTAACAAATCTGATATGATTAACTGCTATAGCAATCAAAACCAGCCATTTTAAATGAATATTTGAACTCGCACTAGAGGATAAAGTAGCAGAGTTTTGGTTAGAGCTACCTTAGCTAACTATACTAATTCTGCTTACTATTTATGAGCATGGCCACAAAACTGCAGCTGAAAAATGTTACAAATGTAGTTAAGTGTAGCATTAGGAGTCTCGCCCAAGGGATCAAGGGTTGGTATAGAATACGGCGCTTGTCTGGAGAATCTGGATTGAGATTTCAACCCCATCTGACAGAGAGCACAGCTAGCTGTCTAGTAGGAATGAGCGATATGGATGTTGAGGAAATGTACCAGCAAAACAGCAGAGACACATTATAAAGACGTGCCCAATTAAAGAACTAATTATGCTCTCTTGTTCTTCCAGCAACATCAGGATTAGATTGCTGACACTGGGGCAAAAGCTCAGGCCCGTTTCGCAAATTCTAGCTCTGCGTGGCATGAGCGTCACAGCGTTCACACAACCCGCTTGAGCGGCACTGCAGTGTGCCACTGAAAAAGCCCAGAAGTGCCCTAACATCTAGAAGAACATGCATCAAGCCTGCTAAACAATAAAAGTGAGAAGCAATGAAGAACAACAAAGATAGAAACCGTTAAAAATGAACTGAAACAAATCGTGGTCATTATAATATTAAATGATGGCATCACAATAACTAGCTACTAGTTAAGCATCTGTACTGCATGCACATTTTTCAGGGGGTCTTTACACTTCAGTGCAAAACCACACAGAGAATTCAGAATTGCACATTTAAATGTGCATCATTATTAAGAAGAGCAAACAGTTTATTTTTCCATTTGTAAAAGGATATCTGCAGAACCTGCACATCACAAATCCATAATTAAGATGACACATAATTCATGTCTTGCACAATTTGGAAGCCCTAGCTTAACCTTTTCCCAAAATTAAAGATGTTTGGGTTTGGGAATAAACGTTAGGAAATAATAAACCCCACAATGCACCGGGAAAAGATGATTACATTCGTGATCACCTTAATCATTTATCGCAACAACAATATTTTGACAATATCCCACCTCTTCCAACATAATAAATGAATCGCACGATAACATACCACAGGGACTTCAGTGCAGAATTAAATGCATGGCTGACACCAAAGCAGCCCTGCATCTCTTTCAGGTCCATACACAGTGGGACAGAGAGGGCTGGAGTGGTTGATAATGAGATCACTTTCAGTATGTGCGAGAAATGCCAGACAGGCTGAGACACCTCATCAGCTGTTAGCACTGGGCCTGCATCACGAGCTAAAAGCAGGAGCACACACTCGCACAGCAGAGAGAGGAGGGGGAGGCAGGTGGGGAGATATAGCCTAAAGGCACCTTGTGTGAACATAGTATGCATCCATTTAGCAATAAGCCCCCTATGCAGCTGACAAGCAGTGGGAGGCGCATATGAGTGTTAGCAAGTGAGCTGAGTAACCACGTCTAATACCTTGTACCCCCTCCTACCTTACACACTAAGTGACCGTGGTTTATTAAGCATGAACCATGAGAGGGAAAATCCCAATTTAGACCAATAGAACCACATACCAGCTGTTTGAGGCACAGGTCACACTTCAAGGGGCTCATCGCAGATTCCTTACTAAAACCAGATCAAAGTTAACGTTCATATTTTTAGGAAATAGTTGTTAACTAGCTAACATTTTTTTTACATTTTTTCCCCAAATCTAGTTCAACTGATAAACATTCACATTTACAGCATTTAGCAGAACTCTTACCCAGAGAGACTTCCAATTCTAATACAGGGACAGTCCCCCTGGAGCAACTCAGGGTTAAGGGCTTTGCTCAGGAACCCAACGGTGGAAGTGCTGGAGGTTGGACTCAAACCTGCGACCTCTTGCGCCACAGCTGAGAATCCTACCATTAGACCACCATGGTCTAGAATCCTACCGCTAGCCACAGATGGGCGGGCTGTCGTGCATCTTTGCTCTAGTGAAAGATGCCGTGTCCACATATGAGACGTGCACTGTAGGACACTTCAGGATCAGACTTTATGCAAAAAGCACCAAATATTTCAGAATCTTCCATCCCCACCTCTGAGCACTGCTTTTATGAGCTTACTGGAAAACGTGTTTTTATACAAATATGTCTTTCCTACATAGGAAATGGCATTCCTTCTTTCCGAGTAAGAAATAATGACTTAACTAAATAATCTCACGCTGTCCTGTTTAAATGTCAAGTCAAGAATTTAACTGGAATCTTGCAATAGAAAAGAAATAGCTGGTTTATTTGCTTACTTGAACACCACACGGGTCTGTCTGGCTCATACTAAGCACTCTGTGATTGGAGACTCCAAGCACACCATTAAAGTGTGTCGGGTTTGTGTTTAGAAGAAAAAATAGTTTTTCGACTGATCAGTGCTGTTTTTACCTGTATTTAAGGCACTGTGCTCAACAGCGGCCCTGCAGCACTGACTAGTGGATTTATTAGTCGGCAAGTCAATGCAAACCCAACTAAAGATTTTCCAGAACCAGCCCCCTACTATTGACTTTCCAGAACAAGGATTAAGGCAGAAATGTAGAAGAAGAAAGGAAAATGTAGCCCATCCAGGTATTATTTCTAATGAGATAATATTTTTGTAGAAGTAAAGTCGTATTTAAAAGTAGGCCTGGGGAGAAAAAAAAACATCAATCTGTCATCGGGATCAACATTAATATCCAGCCCTGTTCTGAGTCACTCGTTCTTTTAGAGATCATATCATAGGCCAAATACCAAATCACACAACAGAAAGAAGCCTCAGGAATGGAATAATAAAAAATAAATAAATAAAAAAAAATTTAAAAAACACCTTCATTTTCTCTAACAGCCAGTAAACACAGTCAAAGATGCGGCGCAGCATTTGCTCATTCTTAAACGCTTACACTGGGAACCTGCCTGCTATTGTACGCAGGGTTTTGTTACAGTGTGCTTTTCCTTCGTTCACCAATAATGACAGATTCTCCCTCTCTCTCTCTCTCTCTCTCTCTCCCCCCCCTCTCTTTCCCTCTCTCCATCTCTCTCTCTCTCTCTCCCTACCCCCCCTCTCTTTCCCTCTCTCCATCTCTCTCTCTCTCCCTCTGTGCGTAAGTCTCGTGCGGGGCAGGCTGCCTCTCTGGGCTGAAGCAGATAAGCGGGTGATTCATCATGCAGCTGAAGGCTACACACGGAGCCTTATCAGCCCTTCACAAGGATTCGGCCTCCCCGTGCAAGGTCTCTGTTTGGAAAGTGACCCGCAGTCTCACGGCCCCAAATTACCATGACAACATTAGAATTTACCCAAGCAAAAATGACAAGAGGCAAATTAATATATTTCCTCTCATATATACCCCCCCTGCTGCCGACTCCACCTCCCAATCCCACCCACAACCCTCAGCATTGAACTTCGTCCCCTCCTCAGCCTGTGTGTTCCATTGTTATGATGGGAAATAATGGATAACCATCCAGCGACCTGATGATGAATTGGGGGGGGGTTAATAAATGCAAATGAAGGCGTAGGTTCTTTTTTCACAATCTTCAGAGTCTGCAGGTCAGTGTGTGTTTAAAGCAGTTCAACTCTCGTTTTCCCCCTCTCTGCCTCACATCACACGCCTTCTGCAGTGGTAATATCACATTTAATTCAATCAAGCAATGAATGCGTGTGTTTTGCAGAGCAGATTCATAAAAGAGGTATGGCACTGAGCGAGAGTAATTGAGTCAAAAATAAATAAGCGATGGTAATGACGAGATGGCGAGCTGTTCAGCAAGGCCGTGATTGAGTCAGCCGTGCGGGGCAATAACGCCGATTTCTTCTGCTTGCCCCCCTCCCCACCCCCCCCCCTCCTCCCCTCTCTCTCTGCGTTGTCAGAATGAGAATAAGAGTATCAGCGCTGAAAAAAAAAAGACTCTCTCAATGAAAAAATATTTAAAATAATCAACAAATATCGGCCATTTCTGTCCTCTTTCTGACATTTCAAAAACCACAAGTCACACAAGAGCGCGTCAACACAAACAAGTCCAGCATAACCTCATTTAGTGTGAAAGGAAAACAACAAGCAGGGGAGATAAAGTCTCCAGCTATTTGTGTGTGTGTGTGTGTGTGTGTGTGTGTGTGTGTGTGTAAAATAGTGAGAGGTTGGATGCTGAGAAGACTCCTCTGACACATGCATCCAACTACAGGATTGTCATCATCTGAAAACTAACATACTAACATTGGAAAGGACACGTAGCATAAAAGCAGGAAATCTCATTCTCACAAAATTGTTGTCACACAATCCCATTAAAAATGTTATTCTTAAATTAACTAAATAATAAAAGCAAAAATAATAATAATAATAATAATAACAATGGTTGCTGTTGTTTCACTAAAAAAGATAAAGATATTACTTTCTATTAAAATATTAAATAAGGGGCAGAAAAATCTGAAAAGTTGTGTGTATATATATATTTTATTTTATTTATTTATTTTATCCTATTCATCCCAGTTTACAGTGCAAGAAAGCAGTAAATAAACAAAGCAGAAGCACAATGCAGTGTCACTGAGGCTTCCGTCTAAATCCTAAATCAATTCCCCCACATACAGTCTAAGCAGCTTGTCTTTCATCCTGTCCCTCTTCAGGCCACCGTTGTGTCAAATTTCCTTTTAATTGGACATGTCTATTTGACGAATCCCTGAGCTTTGAATCATCAATCCGCTCAACAATACTCACTTATTAGAGCAGCCGCAAACAGCTTGGTGTTGAGAGAAAGACTTGAGTTTTCAAATGTTCTCCCCTGCAAGGTATTTGCAACATTAATTAACAAGCCCATTAACAAGGCGAGCGCTAACTGCCGATGGGTTGTGGCCAATTTGAATCGACTTTTGTGTCTTTACAAGATCTACTGTTCATAGTAACTGGGCTAACAGACCTACCAAATAACAAGAAAATCACTTCCTATAACAATGCAAGAGTGTTCAGACCCAATATCCAAAGTAACAATACATCACGTTTTGCTCATTTCATTCCTGATATGCTGCCGTATGCTGTCACTGCGGAAAAAAAACAGAACCGATATTAGGTTGTGATTTTATATCGAGCTGAATGAATTCACAGCATGAATTATTCCCACTTAATGACGCTCATCTGATTGTGGCATGATGCCTCGCTACGAACATTCTAGCACAATGTGTAACAGACACCTGTGTCCAGTGTGACAAAAACACTGCATATTCACATCCTGAATGTCAGTTACATCTGTTTTTGTGGGGCTGGGGTTGACAAAATAATGAGGTGGGCTAGGTATGGTCCCACGATGATGGCCGACAAACTGATTCAAATGAATACACCCATCCACCCACCCACTCACCCCAGCATTGTGCAAGTACTCTTGTATAAGGCATTTTAATGTTCACTCGGGACTCCTCTTGTAACCCTCTGCTCTTTTATTCAGCTCTCCTCCCCAGTGAAATGGAGCGCAGGCCCGCAGCAGAGAGGCTGTCCATCAGGCTGCTGCTCCGGCGGTAAACAGGCCGGCACTCTGAAAGAGCAGTGCTGAAGTGCCGAGCCAGAGAGCCTTTTAATCTCCCTTGGAAAACAGCTGAGGGCCACACTGAGCAGCTCAGCGTCATTACGACTTATTTCCCATTCAGTGTGTGCACGGAGGCTGCAGCTCTGCGATCAGCACTCACAACAATATGAACAGAGCAACACACACACACACACACCAGGAGCCTTCAGCTTAGACTCCGAGAACATCAGGACTGGTCTTGGAGCAGACATGCAATCATGTACCAATTTATGGGCTTCAAAACAAAGCTTTCTAAGCAGTTCCTGGTTTTTAATTGCTATTTAGCTTTTATATAACACGTTTCGTATATTTTAACATTTGTCACACTCAAAAGTGGTCCGTGTGTGTGATATCGTCTCAAAGAACCCAGCAGAATACATCGGCATTATTATTAATACAAGATCTGATGCTCCTTCATCACAGCTCCAAGAGGGAAATAAGGAGATGGTCAAGAAGAAACAATGACTGCAAAAACGAACAGTAAAAATGAGCTTCTCAAGCTGGTAAATTTGCTACTACTAAACAAGAATGACTTGACTAGAATATGTTGCCAAGTGCATGAATAAAACTGCTCTTGCTAAAATAACCAGGCAGAGAAATCATGAAAATACAGAACATGTTACACAGGTCTACAGACGGGTCCTCATCATCGTTCATCTCTGAAGTAGCTAGCAACCGATCTCTGGGCTGTTCTGGAAAAATAAAATAACAAATTCATCTCCGTGTGCTGCTAGTGAACAGATCAAACTCCTTACACCAGCAGCTTCCCTCAAAAACTGCTGATTACATAAAAAGTAGTTATGATTCCCAGCACCACTTTGTCCCAACTGCCATTTGACCTCTTTGGAACTGTCCAGGGTTCCCAAAATGTTTGATGCAATCCCTACCACCCTGAGACAGAAGGATGTGGGGAAGCCTACATCCACAGAAGAGCTGTGGTTCGTTCTCCAAGATGTTTGGGACAACCTACCAGCCGAGTTCCTTCAAAAACTGTGTGCAAGTGTACCTAGAAGAACTGATGCTGTTTTGAAGGCAAAGGGTGGTCACACCAAATATTGATTTGATTTCAATTTCTCTTTTGTTCATTCACTGCATTTTGTTGACTGATGAAAATAAATGATGAACACTTCCATTTCTGAAAGCATTCTTTGTTTACAGCATGTTTTCCACTCCTGCCTAAAACTTTTGCACAGTACTGTATATATATATATATATATATATCACAGTCATTCAGCCCCAGCCTTGTGCTTACGCCTGGCTGTTGCATGTATGTACGATTTATAAACAGGGTGGAGATATTTAAAAGACACCACCATACATCAGGTTTCTATTACAAATCGGGTTAAATAACCACTTTCTGATATCTGCCATCTTACCAACTACAAAGCAGCTGAATGCAGAGACTCTGTTGTGATTTCTTAATTGAGAAATAAGACCATTCAACAAGAAGCTCATGAGGGCAGCAAGTGAAAGCAGCTCCGGGATTTATCCCAGTGGCTGGTATTTAGCATGATAGTCATTTACTTCTCATCTCCTGTCTATTCCTTGAGGTTTCATTTAAATGCCATTACCTCTGCAAACGACTGAATCAGGGGCATGTTAATAGATGCGAGTGCTAATGCTGCAGAAAGCTGTGTTTCTCTCCAAACCATGCAAAAAAGACACTCATGCACAACAGCTCCCCTGCTCCACTGAAATGGTTTCAAGACCATCTTAAAGGCAAAATGAGCTCCGACAAAGACGTCCTCATAAAAGGATGCGCTCTGCGAGTCTCGTAGGGCGCACCTGGCCTGACCCTCGGCACGACGGTGTGAGCAAGAGAGGCTCTGAGAGAAGTGTTTGCCCTGTGTCTGAGGAGTCCATATGGAGAGAGGCGAACCGAGAGGAGCAACAAGCAGCACCAGGCTCCCCGCTGAATTGCGTTTTGAGAGATTGCGCTTGGCAGTCCTGTCCGCTATCGGTTGGCAGGCAGCGGAGCATTCTCCAAATCATCTGTTGATCATTTAATTACAGTATGTTTCAGAGAGAAAGAGAAGCAGAGCCGACTGTAGAAGAAAGAGAATTATCAGTTAACCCAGACCTTAGTAGTTGAGAGTTATTCCTTATGTTTGCTAGAATATTTAAAGAGAATTACATAATTACTGTACTAATAAAAAGGATGCATGAGCCAAAAGTGCCAAGGCTACATTTAGTGTTTTTCTCCATTATGTCTAATTCACCCACTAACAGTGACTGTGCAGTAAAATGTGCAGAAAAAGGATGCGAAAGAAAATCAACAGCTCAGAATAGGGATGTCCCGGGTTTCCCTCAGCAAACAAGTACACAGAAATTTGAGATAAATATCTGTTTGAGTATTTAGTCCTTTTTTAGTCCTACATATTAATTCGCACAGTGAGTTATAGATTATATAGATCAACAGGCTGGAGTCCGCACTTCTAAATACACTGTGATCCTGATCGCGTCGATGCCAGACGTTTCCAAATATTGTACAAAATGTAAAACATGGTCATACAACTGTAATCATATTTAAAACTAAATATTGCTACAGGTCTGCCTTCAGTGGGATGTTCTGACAAAGGTTCTCCACCTGGCTCAATAAGCCACAAGTGAAATGAACAAGGATAAATTTGAATCATGCTGAATTTATAGTCTGCAATAACTGCTAGGAGTTCATTTCTGATTTTTTTTTCTTTTTTCATCGTTTAATCCATTTATATGGAAAGAGATAAAGACAGTTGAAGAAGCTGCTGGATTTCTCAAGGGGTAAAAACTGCTGGAGGTTTTGGCCGAGCGCAATTGTGTATTTACTCAGGAGCGTTCTGCAGTCTCTGGGCCTAATCTTAAAGCACTCGTTCACTCCCCGAATCCCCCCGGAGTACTACGATCCATTCACCCACACTGTATCTTATCCATCTATTTACTCTCACACACAGACACACCCACGCAGGCCTGACAATCACTGAGACAGCTCGCCAAGCGGCTGAAGGCACAAACACTCGAGCCACGTCGAGATAGATGCCTGACCATTACTGGCAAATGAAAAAAGACTTCATGCGCCGTGATAGCGGCCATTCCATTTTCTTGTTGGCAGCGAGACAGTCCAATATGTTAAGGCTTCAGAGAAGTAAACACAGACATCTAACACACGCCTCATCCTCCAGCCGGATTGGATACTGTGAATGTGTAACGGACCCGTACGTAAAAGCCACGATACACACGGCACCTGCAAGCAGGAAAACACGTCTATTAAAACGATGGAATCATAACAGATCTAATCATTCACATCAATCAATCTAACAGCAGCATTATGGTCAATTTGCCTTAACTAACGCATATAAATGACAGATCGCTTAAATACGGAAGCGCTGTCATTGAAAGACCTTGCAAAGGTTAATGTATTATGCAGGGAACAGCCCTGATTGAAGACACGACAATATTACGAGGAGTCGGTTAAATAGAGAAAAACAGGACCAAAAAATGTCAAGGTAGAGAGAGGTGAAAAAAGAAAGAAGATTACAGAGCACCATGGCAGTGACCCTGAACTTCACCGCCAGTGTCCAGACTTCTCGCCAACGTAATTGAGTGTTTTACAACTGGAGGCGTTCTCTAACAACGGCTTCCTTTTTTGTTTTTTAGCTCATTATTTCAGCATGGCTCACTAGAGGCCAATCAAAAGCAATCTCTCATTAAAAAGTAAAACAATGAAAAATAAAAAAAATAAGCCAGCAATTACACCACTTGTCTGAAATGACAAGACCCCGAGTCGTCAAATGTCAGTCAAGGCGAATAAAGCGAAGAAAGAAGTGAATTCAAGAAAAAAATAGGATTTTTCATGATGTCAGTGAAAGGACTCTGTCAGTCCTTCTAAGAATGGAAGGCCTGTTTTAACAAAGCCTGCCTACATTTATGATGAAAGATTTTTTCAGGATATGATTCACCTCCATCATGAAGTGAAGGTGGAGTCAGCAGTGCTCAGGAAGCTGACACCGGTCATGAAGAACAGTACACACCAAGTCATCTTCTGCTAGACCCACCGAGGCACTGGGGGAAACATCTGGCTCACGCTCTTCGTTAAAGGTTTGTGGGAAAAAAAAGCAAATTGGACGCTTGCTCATGCATGACATGCTGATTAGCCATCGTAAACAACAAGCCCAGCTGTATCATGAACAATACATAGCTATTCTTACTACCAAGACATAAAACAATCATGCATGGCGCTCGGTGTTGATTTTCTACATTTACATTTACGGCATTTAGCAGACGCTCTTATCCAGAGCTTCCATGTCCTAATTACATGGACAGTCCCCCTGGAGACACTCAGGGTTAAGGGTCTTGCTCAGGGACCCAGTGGTGGTGGTGCCAGAGGTGGGATTCGAACCTGGGAACTCTTGAGCCATAGGTCCATAGGTAAGTACCCTACCACTAGACCACCACCCACCACTTTTCTAGTGGCCTGTCATTAGTGAATCAGGAAACATGATGTAATGTTACAGATGAATGTAGCATCAGGAGTCTTGTCCAAGGACGCCTACTGGTTTAGCCAGATTAGAGAGCAGCAGTAATCCCACAAAACTACGCTACACCAATACACACAAAACAACAATACGGCACATACGCAACTAACTGGAATTATTATTCTGTTTTAAAATGGACACAGGTTAAATTGATTACAATCTCAGGTATTATGTGAGCATGATTTGGCATTTAGTGTTTCATTTAACACTAATTCAGGTGCAAGTATTATCGGCGTCCATCATCAAAGGCATTCTATTCTGTTAACTACAGAGAACATAAGGGTGTTTTAATACAATTATTTTATTTATTTATTTCTTAATCTTCTGAATATTATGTAACACAGCTTTCGAGATTACTGTGAACGTGCTCGTGTTGTTCAATTAAACTGCAGCAGATTATTTGTTCAGGTGCATCTGTAAAGTGAAAGTGACTACGCTGGTCATTCAGAAACACGGCACAGCACACAGTGAGACGCAACGAAATTAGACCTCTGCATTTTACCCACACACTCACACAGATGCAGCAGGGGGCAGATATTGAAATCGCTCGGCGAGCAGTGACGGGGACAGTACCTTGCTAAAGGGAACGTCAGGGCAACCTACTGGCCTGAGAATCGAACCCACGGCCTTCTGATCCTTCGGGGGTGGGGGGGGTTCACATATCTTCTTCTTTCGGCTGCTCCTGTTTGGGGGTCGCCACCGCAGATCAACTGTCTCCATTTCTTCCTGCTTCAAACCGACCACCTGCATGTCCTCTCTCACCACGTCCATAAACCTCCTCTCCTCTTCTCCTCTTTCCTGGCAGCTCCATCTTCAACATCCTCCTTCCAATATAATCCTCATCTCTCCTCTGCACATGTCCAAACCAACGCAACCTTGCTTCTCTAACTTTGTCTCCAAGACGTCTAACCTGAGCTGTTCCTCTAATATACTCATTTCTAATCCTGTCCAACCTCGTCACACCCAACGAAAATCTCAGCATCTTTAACTCTGACACCTCCAGCTCTGCCTCCTGCCTTTTCGTCAGTGCCACCGTCTCCAACCCATACAACATAGCTGGTCTCACTACTGTCCTGTAAACCTTCCCTTTTGCTCTCGCTGGTACGTGTCTGTCACAAATCACTCCAGACACTCTTCTCCATCCATTCCAACCTGCCTGCACTCTCTTCTTCACCTCTCTTCCACACTCGCCGTTACACTGAACTGTTGATCCTAAATATTTAAACTCCTCCACCTTTGTTACCTCCACTCCCTGCATCCTAACCACTCCACTTTCCTCCCTTTCATTCACACTCATGTATTCTGTCTTTGCCCTACTCACTTTCATTCCTCTCCTCTCCAGAGCATATCTCCATCTCTCCAGGTTCTCCTCAAGCTGCTCCCTACTCTCACTACAGATCACAATATCATCAGCAAACATCATCATCCACGGAGACTCCTGTCTAACTTCGTCCGTCAACCTGTCCATTACTATTGCAAACAAGAATGGGCTCAGTGCTGATCCTTGATGTAATCCAACCTCAACCTTAAATGCATCCGTCACTCCCACTGCAGATCTCACCACTGTTACACTGCCATCGTACATATCCTGAACTACTCTCACATCCTTCTCTGTAACACCAGACTTCCTCATACAAAACCACAACTCCTCTCTAGGCACCCTATCATAAGCTTTTTCCAAGTCCACAAAGGCACAATGCATCTCCATCAACACCCTCAGAGTAAACACTGCATCTGTGGTGCTCTTTCTTGGCATAAAACCATACTGCTGTTCACTAATCCTCACCTCTTTTCTTAACCTAGCTTCCACTACTCTTTCCCATAACTTCACAACAGCAGTTTTTATTTGTTTTTTAATTCCACAAAAAAAAAATCCACATCCAACTATCCATGATAAAGTTAGAAGGAGTGTTTAAAGGTGAAAAGAGAATGTAGAGTATGGTCATGTAAAAATGAACTATGGATGTTTTGGGTGAATGAAACCACACAATTTAATAAAACCACTCAGGGGCTGTAATAAACAAACTGCATGAGCCTCTGGCCTCTGCTAATATATCCCCATTGCGCCTTTAATAATAGACTGAACACTTCCACCTTGGGTGGGATGGGAAAAAAATAGGAAAAGCTCAATTGAAAAAGGTTTAAATGGAATAAATTGGAGCTGGAGGGGAGTGAAAGGGGGCATGCTTTTGGTTCAAATGAATGACAATATCTATTTCAGTGTGCGCTTTGTCTTTGCTGAATTTGGAGTTTAATGAATGCATAGGTTTTGTGTTGTCGGCAATGACACATTTTATGGAAGTGCAAATGATCTGCTCTGACACACAGTGAACACAGCTTTGATCTGCCATTTGACTAGCGCAGCTTCCAATGAAAGGACCAAGGGGAAGGGGGGATAGAGAGAGAGAGAGAGAGAGAGAGAGAGAGAAACCCCCTCTGAGCTCAGGGGAGCACTCGTCTAACAAGGCCGTTCTCTGATCCCTCTGCTCTCCCTTAAATCAGCCCTCACCCAGCCCCCCCAGTGTGCTCTCTCGCTCTCTCTTTACTACATCTCTTTCTTCCACAACCTCCCTCTCCCCTCCTATTTAAGTGTGAATGCTGCATTTGACTACTACAGATGTAATGCACTGCCATTTATCCACTGACTTTACAGATCATAAAAGCCAATAGAGGAAAGTGGAAGGTATAACAACAGTGGTTCATTCGTGTCACTCGGCTCTCCCTGGAGCATCGTAGGGCGGGGACACATCAGTGCATCAAGCCTTCGTGCTCTTCTACTGCCATTTTAACATGCATTGCATCACTCAGCGAGGAGGAAAGAGAGAAAAAAAAACGAATGATGTACTACCAGTGGTTTGACTAATACGACAATCTTGTCCGAAGATATAGGCACTCGTGCTTTGACAGTGTGTCTTATTGGGCCCTGAGGCAGGCCGAGCCGAGCGGTGCCCATGTCTCAGCGGACTGCTCTGCCCATCACTGCATGCCCAGCCATTTTCCCTCTGTCTTTCTCGCCGTCATTATGTGCAGTCGGAAAGTAATGGAAAAGAATGAAGAAAGTGCAGGCCATGTTAGGCTATGACTCACAGCACAATCCAAAACGCTCACACCCTGATGGCCTCTTAATCTTTATTACCAGCCTGGATCTCATCGGGAACTGCCAACCGAGTGTGTGTGTACTGGGAGGCTTATTGCAGGAGGCACACACTGGGCCTCTGAGGGCCCTCTGTCTCTCGTGAGCCAAATACTCTGACCTGATTCTGGACATCACACTGACAGAATAGCACAAATCAAGCTGCCGCCACTCACCTTAACCCATTCAACAATAAGACCTGATCCTAACAACAGCAGTCCAACCATGCTGCAAAGTGGAGATGATGTCTGTAAAACAGCTACATAGTTTGTCATTCTAAAACCATTCCAGACATTAATATGCATTATGAGTAGCACCCAGCAGATAACACTATTTCATGAGCCAACTGAACATCGTGCTCACTTTGCTGGATAACGTAGCTTAGATACTTAGCAGAACATAAGCATAACAAAAGTGGGAACAATAATTTTACCTTAATCACACCCAGACCTGACATTTATATATATAAAATCTCTTTTATTAAAGCAGATGCTTTCAGATGATATATATTGAAGTTGCAGAGATGAATCATCAAGGTCATGACAAGATGTTACACCTGGCTTTGTTTGGAACCCCTTTCAGAATTCATTTTTGCGTCAAAAAAGTCTCGTTTGTGTTTGACCACAATCTAAAAATGTATAATGGTTTTCATATTTTTGGTTAAAATTAACAGGTTGTGCTAAAACAAAGCATATTGGACACTGCACTGCCCTTCCTAAAGCTGTTAATAAATTCCTTCAAATAAAACAGTAACAATGTTTGCAATTACAAAAAATGTAAAGGGTGTGATGGATCAAAAAATGCGCAATAGAAGAAAACGGGGGAGGAACATTCTGGCAGACAACGTTAAACGGTCACGTCAAGCCTGAATGCAGCAAACGTATCGACGAGCAATTCCTGAATCTTCCTGTCATCAACAAATCAACAGAACGACCGCCAAAATAACATCCCAAACACGCAACAAATCACCAGAGCAATTACTGAATTAATATCACAAACAATCAGCAGGTCTTTCAGGGAAAATGTCCACGATTTCGCCCCGTGCTGCTTTTCCGTCCTGGGAGCGTAGAACTGTCTCAGCAGCAGGAGAGTTGGCCAGGCTTTGCGTAAGCATTGCAGCTGGGTGAGTGAGTGTGCGAGAGGGCACAGAGGAGAGTATGGGTCGTCAGCAGTGTCCTCTTTGTGCCACAGAGGTGCTTGGTTTCCACTACCATCTCCACGGTGACGCCGCAGTGTGTGTGTGTGGGCAGTGGGCACTCTAAAGCAGCAGCACTCTTAACAATGTCTCCTGGGGTTTTCATCACCCCGTCCTGAGATAACACACCCCATTTTAACAGTGACACCAAGAGCCAATACTGCTCTGATAGACATTTACAGGCGAACTGACACACAACGTTGTCATTCACACACACTAACCGTACAGTAATTAGTGTCAGTATTAAAGAGCAGCACATGACTAGTCTTTCTAAAAGCTTTAGCCACTAAACACATGATAAAGGTGGCTGTTCGGGGGGTGAAGGTTAAAGCTACTGGGGTAAAGGGGCAAATAAATGAATGATCAAAGCAGCAGCTGTGATTTTTTTTCTTCCCCCCCTTTAGCCATTGGTTGCATTTATTGATTGCGACTTAACACTCCAGCTGGCACCGTATGAAATATTCATATTTCAATTCTGACAATTTCCAAATATTTCAATGCAACAATATCACAGACAGAAATGCTCTTACAAATCAACAGCCAACAAAATAAACAAGAGTTATGGCTACACTACATGCACGCACACACGGCCTCCAGAGCACCACTGAGAGAACTGACAAATGGCCACTATGTCAAAGAGTGAGAAATCCTACAGTCATGGACAGCCTCTCATTTATCTGAGTGTGTGTGGGAGTGTGTATAGCCTCATGCAATACATGCAATATCCAGGACAGAGCCACTCACTTACAGTAGATGCTTAGATGGACTGCCATAAGGGTCAGAATCAGTGTGTGTCAGTGTGTGCGTGACGCGAGAGAGAGAGAGAGAGAGAGAGAGAGAGGGGGAGAATAAACTGTTTTTGACTTCTGTTCTGAGGCCAGTTCGTATTGTGCCTCGCTATAAAAGCATGTCCTGAATTTTTCTGAATTTTAAAAGAATATTAAAATTTTCCTCCTTGAGATTTTGTGACATGAGATGCATCAAAAATGTCACAATATGATCAAACAGGCACACAATGACCATTTACCAAACTCTTTATCCATCAGTTGTTTTTAGTGCCCTTAAGTGTGCTATACGTTAATGACCTCTGTTCTGATTGGCTTATTTTGATTCTGATTGGTTTATTTAACAGTGGGCAGCGGTGGCCTAGTGTTTAAGGACTAGACCCCAGGACCAGAAGGTTGTGGGTTTGAATTCCAGACCAGTAGGTTGCCCTGAGGTACCCTCGAGCAAGGTACCGTCCCCATCACTGCTCCCTGGGCGCTTTCAATAGCTGCCTCTTGCCGCACACGCATGTGTGGGTAAAATGCAGAGGTCTCACTGTGTGCTGTGCTGTGTTTCACAATGATGAGATTAGTCACTTTCACTTGTTCACCTGTTCCCATTAAAGTTGAAATTCTGCAGGCTGTAAAGGCAGATCTGTAAACAAACCATTAAAATGGGCTGTTTTTGGAAATTATTTTCAATAATCAATCTTGGAAACTTAAACATGAAATCACATCAGTCAGTCTTTTGTGAGACTCTTCTTTCAGTTGTTTAAGGAATCCAAGACATTAATTTTCCAATTACAGATTTTAATGAAACTGTTAATCATAAATATTTATATGCCAGTTGAATGTCAGCTAAAATTTCACATGAAAGTACACGTCTGTAGGATTTAATCACTTCAAGATGTTCTGTTCCTCGGATACAATGAATAATCAAATCAAACATCAGTTTGGTTTTTTTAAGCTACTTATCTGCTGACATCAAAATGCATCTACTTTCATTGTGTACTCCTTCTCCAGACACATTTCAGACACACCTGGGTCTTTGGTGGCACCAGTTCCTCAGGCCAGTGTGACTGTATAGAGTAAACTCTGGATCATTCCCCTTTGCATGAATTGCCAATAACGTTTAACAGTTTCTAGAAATGTGCTAATCAGCTGTTTCCAGACATTTAATTCTGACTCAGCAATGGCTGCCTAATATCATTAAACCCAATACCTTATTGTTGCTGATCATGCCATAGTTACAAAATGACACCGGAGTCATTTTTCATCAATATGTGCGTGTGTGTGTGTGTGTGTGTGTGTGTTTGTGTGTAGGTAAGTGTATCAATATTGAACTCACCTTCCAAACACACAAGTCCTCTTTAAGACATGACTCACTGAATAAGTGACGATTAGTTCCTTTCTAGGGACTGAAGGAGGGGAAAAATGGCCCGAATCAAAAACAGCACAATATCGCAGTCAGGGTGCGACTCTTTTGCATAATTGCAATAAAATATACGTACGGCTCTGACTGATTGAATTGCATCTCACTCGGCAGCCGAGGCCGTAAACAGAGCCGTCATCTCCGCACAAAGAGCGAGTCCTGTATTTCTCCCCTTTTTTCCCTTCAACTTCAGGCATCAAGCACGACTCCAAACTTGCATGATGAAAATAATTATGGGGTGCGAGTTACCTGTGGGCTTCTCTATCCACCCCCCCCCCCCTTTTTTCTTTTGCTCGCACACACAGAGATGTTCACAAACCCATACTAGTTCAGTGTGTGCTCATCCTAGCCTGGCTGTCATTCAATCACCATTAATTTAGCAGTGCTGAGAGCACTTCATCTACATCATCAGCCTCTCCAAGCTCCAAACTGCCTATTAATGACACTCACAACACCAGGCATACACGCCACACTGTCAACACAGGTAATGCATTCCAAACTGTGCTCCCACCAAGAAGCAAAGAACAACACAGTGGCATCAGAAGAGAAGTTAGCTACAAAAAAGAGCCTGAAATTAGAACGACTGTCTCTGCAAGCCAAATATGCAGAAGAGACCTCTGTCAAGCAGCCCATCAGGAACTCCAGCATTTCAGAACAAAGTGGAATAATTGGTAACAATAATCTGAAATCCTGACACCACACCCAAGCGTCTGGCCACTGATTGTGGGTCGCACAACGCCCGCGCATTTATAACCTTACAAGCTTGGGAGGAAGTTCGGAAATGATAGCTTGGTATCTGAAACTTCCCCTCTCCAAGCTTTGATGCCAGCTTATTGGGCTGTTTAGCCCAGGCACCAGTAAATCCAAACCAAACCCAAGCTAAGCTTAAGGAAAAAACCCCACCTGCTTCAGGAATGCATACTTAGTGGGAGGGAGGTACTGTCAAACAAGTTCTCCAACTAAAACAACAAAAACTATAGCAAGACAGTGGTATGATTTTATTTTTCTTTCTGTCTAAAGAAGTAGCCCAAATCCTCAGAGACCTGGTATCAATCTGCGAGCCACGCAAAACAAGCCTGTCAAAACTCAGGTCACATCATGTGAAGATGACAGTCCTTCCCTTAGGTAAGAAATGCGATACTGGGCTACATCTGAGGTGAAAAACAAAAATCAGGTCCCGGTTGTTCCTTGGTAGAGTGCTTCTTCTTCACAACCTGAGGCAGCAGGAGGAACCGGGCTGGATGTTTAGTCGCTACAGGCAGCTGGGCTTTCAAACATGCTTGCCAGCTCTCAAACTCTGCCAGACAGAAATGGAAAATGTCAGGCATAGATTCCTCACAATAATCTGCAGCCATTCCACTGCCCTATTTATCCCTGTATTACCAAATTGAATCAAGTGCGGCTGCAATGATGAATAGTGGCCGGGAGGCCATCAAGGCACGGCTAAGTGAAAAATGGAGAGGAGAAAGGCAGGGATGTGAGAAGACATAGGACATGAGAATGGAGCTCTGTAATTGTATCAGAGGGCTGTTTCATCCAGATCCTCCTGGCTGCCATCTTGTGTGGTTGCACTGGTCCATCCCTCAGGATCAGAGAGCAGCTCCCACAGCTCCTCCCGTTTCCAAGAGAGGCTCCTTGTGCTTGGTTAAGCCCTCTGCTGATACGGAAGAAGCCCATGCTTTTTCCACAGAAGATCTAACACACACCTGCCGGGGAAACTGAGTGTTTTTCAGTGTCGCTCTCGCACGCAATGAGCCTAACACGGCAAGAAAAAACAAAAACGACAATAATGAATGTAAAATCAAGTCAAGGTTTTCTCCAAACCCATACATAGTCAACCAGACAAGTCTGATCCTTTAGTTTTCACTTGATCTGCATTTATTTGTCTACAATCTCTGCTGCAAACCTTTCTTCTCTGTAGGGGACATGCTGTACACACCCATCTTTATATTAAATGATTTACTTAAAGCAACATCAAGGTGAGGTTTTATTGGAGACTGTTCAATAGAACTTGGTTTTGGCTCCTTTATTTCTATTGGACGAGCCTGAGACTGGGCTAACTAATAACTGGCTTTGCTGACAAATCCTGCTTTTTCAATTAAAAGCTTCATAAAGAGTCGATTCATGTAATGCTGTTTGCGTATGCCGTGCATGATGTGCACACGGACTTCATGCATCGCGTACCCAATACATATTCTTGTTCTAGCATTGAAATCGTTAACACGTTAACAACTTGACAATAAATCAGGACACCTTAAATGTAGCAGAATATCAGGACTACACCAGGAAACATGGGACATCTGGGCCTACGAGCACTGCATGATCTACTGTTATGCATAAAAAACAGACAAAACCAATGTCTTTGAATATAAACAGCACACAAGGCCTGAACTTCGCTCAGTTCTGCTGATGACACATCGAGTTTCCCTTGCTCAGGACATGAAAAAGAGGTGAAAAAACATAATAAAGACAGACGAGCTCCAGCACCTTACTGATAGCTGCAGGTCATGGCGCAGTGCATGTGCATGGGCAGACACCAAGTAACAAGGCACTTATTGGAAATCAAGGCAAAGTGTCAAAGCCTGACAGTTTGACAAGAAAAGAAATACATCAGTTCCTTCAGCTGATCTCAAGCTAAAATGAGAAACACTTAGCACTAAAGCACTTGATCCCCCCGCCCTCCCACCCCCAGCTACATCTTTTTCTAAGGAACAGTGTTCATAGCAAGTACTGAGTTTTCCTGTCATTATTCAAGAGGAGTCACTTCAAATAACATAAGCTGCTCTTCTCCTCGGCGCCGAAAGACGCGGCTCATCCTAAGAATATGCCATGAGGCTGCTTCCGAACGTGACACCTGATTTATGCTTTTTGACCATTATTAGAAGCGCTGCGTTTGATTTCCCCCATTTTGGCCGTTTAGAGGAAATACTTCAAAAAAGGCTGTGGCAGCTGTGCCAACAGGCTCGCGCTCGGGCCAATTACCGCCTGTCACTATGGTTACCCCTTCTAGCACCTCAGCTCGTGACAGTTCCGGAAGAGGGCTTAGGCACAGATGAAAGGGCCCGAACACGCCGCAGTTAGCACGGCCAGCCGGAGCCAGAGCAAGCCCGGCTCGCTACGCCGCTTAAATAAGAGACAATGGAGCAGAGCACTTTGGAGATCAAAGCCAGAATCCACCGCAGGATTAAGTTTCATTCAGCCATAATGGGAGGAGTCCTCCATTCCCAGGTTTTTGTGCGCTGTGGGTTTTTCCTTGCATCTGTTCCAATTTAGAGCCGTTGTGGTACGAAGGCAAGCCTTAGCATTGGGCGCTGTAGTCTTAACATCATGCGCAATTAGGCATTAAAGTCAGAGACAGAAGCTTCAAATTATACTGGTTCAACCACTGGGAACCATTTGAAGTGAACATAAAGGATGAATGAAGGAAGATCATTAATATGAGCTACCAAATAAAGTTGTCTCTAATCTCTCCTCATCTAAAAGAACCTGTGGTATCTGCACATCCTTCATTTGTAAACAAACTTTCTGTTCTCTTTGGGCTTTTCAAAGAAGATAACCGTGTGCCATATTCAAGTTACACCTGCAAGACTTTCATGGTTTCTTGAAGAAAAAAGAAACAGGATGAGATACGCATCCTTTTGCTCACCTCTAAACCTATTTTAAATGCCTTTTCAAGCTAGCTAGGTTTGAAATATAATTGAAACTTAATCTTCACTGAGCTGGATTCAGAACTCACTTTGAGAGGGAAGGAGAAGCAGAAAGAGGACTAATCCCCCCCCTTCCTCTCCAGCAAAAGGTCAACAAGCTGTCTAATATGCTGGACCCCCCATCCCGAGGCAAGGATCCTCCCATTCGAAGAGGAGAATCGACAGGCTTTTCCCTTCCGCTCTGCCTAACTGGTTGATATGGAGCACATGGGTCTGTCACTCCAGATCCTGTACTTTTACTAAATAGCCCCCCCCCTTCCCAAAAACCCTACAGGGAGACACATTTCCCCAACAACTAGTGCTGATGTGGGAGGTATGGGGCAGGCAGCTCTGAGAAAGTATGATCTAACTGGTCTGCTACTGGGTACAGACACTGCTTGCAAGTGCAGAGGAAAGATAGACTGATATCTGAGTGCACTGGACAAAAGTCCTCCTCCTTCATACCTGCGAAGCCTTTCAAGATATCTAGGGAGAGCACAAAATGGTTCATACAAACATGCACACAAATGAAGGTTTTCTACAATACATATCTTGTATTAATCTGCGATTTTATACAGTTTTCTGCTTGCTGCCTTTCCACAATGCACCCGCTTAATCCACACCACTGCACTGAGCGGTGTGGATTCTGTGGCTTCAGACAATACATCATTTACAGAGATTAACTGGCCTCTCTCTGCGTTCCCGCTTCCTTGCAAGGACACGGTGGAAAGTAGTAAGCACTGAGTAAATCAGAGTCTAAGAGTGTTAATCTCCAGTGTTTGTGGACAGAGAGGCCATTGTGCTTCTATCCAGTGGACCTGCACTCGGCCTGAATGTGCTACAATTCTAAAACTCTGAAAAAAGCCAATCCACACTTGCTCAGCGACTGCTGCCTTTAATGGGATTTGCTTATCTGGAAAAACAACTTTTAACGCACACCTGCATCCAGCTATAAGGTGAACAGAAGACATCTGTGCATACATCACCTCTCAAACAGCACATCGTTTTAGGGCTTTTTTTGTCTCAATGACCAGAAAGTTCCAGGAGCCTCTGTTGTATATTCCCTGTGCTTTGGAATAAATAGATCCAATGGCCTAGTTAAAAATGTGCTTTGCTAGTTTGTTAATTAATGGCTGACCTTTGCTGAGTGGAGCCCATGTAAACATCGCTGTTTAGAAGTTCATCATTGAGATTAATGCTGTACTCCAACCTGTTGCTATAGCCTCCACATCAGGACCTCCCACGCTTTCCTCCAGTTCCCAAGAGTTGTGCTCTTCTCTGGGCCTGCAGGGCTTGGCCCAGATGGCACAGAGTGGGTGTCCTGGGCCATAAAAAGAGCTGCTAAGCCCTGCCCTCTGGCTGGTTTTGAGGGCTACCAGCTGCCTGTCTTTCTGCCAGCCAGCAGAGACGGAGAAAAAGAGAGAGTGACGGGGTGAATGGAGCGGAGCTGAGTGACATCAGCGTGGCGCGGGTGTAACCTTCTCTCCAACAGATGGTGTCATGATTAGAACAGGGCCCTCTCACCTCAGGGACCTTCCAGAGAGATTTGTGCCCACGGGCAAAACCGCCATTGTAGGGGGTCTGGCAGGCCCCCTACATTGCATTCCCTGCCAGTAAGAGAAAAGCAACCAACAGGATGCGCACTGGCACTGAGGGGGGCCCACTCAGGACTGCACGAAAGAGCATAGGAAGCACTTGTAAACACAAACAAGAGAATTTGGAAAAGTCATCCAGTGTGCAAGAGGACAGGGGGCTGCAGGGGGTGCTGGATATACAGAATGAATTGGCAGGTGTCAGGATAACAGCATTCAGCCAGCATATGGGTGCTCTCCAGTTTCCATCACAATACCATTGATCAGAGAAGGTGAAGGCTGAATAGACTCGTCTAAGACCGTCATCGCACCTTTTCAGACTTCCTGTCTCAACATGCAAAATGATTTAGATGACTACAGGCAAGCGTACACAAAAAGACTTTCCTAAAGGTAATCACAAAGAATTTTTCATTCACAACTCTTCTAAAAGAGAACCACTTTTTGTCAGCTATTTCTGCCCTTTGCAACCCAGGATGGCCCATGATGAAAATTCTTGACGATGGCCTATGACGAAGAAAAAGTTTAAGTTCATTAAAATATTTAATTGCTCACCACGGTTGAATTATGTTCATGATAGGAACAAAAAATCTCCAGCAAATCTTTTGGTGTGGATGTTTGCAGGTACTTTTTAGCTATCGTTGTTTTGCTGTATTCTGTAACGAGTGGTCTCAAACCTATCATGAAGTCACTGGACATCGTAACCCTACTGATACTTAGAATGAACATTAAATACAAATCGTCTGTCTTTAGTTCCCTCTAAGAAACCATAAAATGCTTCCACACAGGCAACAGTTTTTGTGCTTTTTCACTTTAGCTCAAACCGTTTAACATATCTACACAACCCACATCAGTTTTTAAATCACTCTTTCCTTATATGATCCCCCCAGAAAGACAATATTTATAAGAAAAAGTCAGTCGGCCGCTTGTCCCAAGTGGGGTCGCAGGGGGATGCTGGAGTCCATCCCGGCTCACACAGGGCGAGGACGGGGGACGCACCCTGGACAGGTCTCCAGCCCATCGCAGGGAGGAGCGGGACGGGGACGGTACCTTGCTCAAGGGTACCTCAGGGCAACCTATCGGGAAGGGGTTCGAACCCCCGATCATGTGGCCAACGCCCTAACCACTAGACCACCGCTGCCCCTTATAAGAAAAAGGTCAAACTTATTCATGGATTTTCATACTTTATTTACAGTTCTCTTTTC